>OY757932.1:57514159-57566659 GCA_963585895.1 Sepioteuthis lessoniana | reverse complement strand
TTGGCCCTGCCGGCTGAGGCTGTAAAATACACTCACTGCATCTCTTCAGAAGGATAAGACTCCCCCTAAGAGTGTCCTGGATATGACACGTAACAATCTGATGGTGAGGCTCCAGTAATGCTGAAGTTTTGGGGAATGTGGAGCACTCCTTTATTGCCATCACTTCCATATCAACTCTGGCCCGGAGTAGTAGCATCTGATAGAGTCAAATAGAACCAAACCATTTACTTATACTTAACTGAATTGTTTGAAATAGAACTGTTTTTACATTTAAACTGCGTACTTATACTAAACTGAAATGTTTTTACATTTAACACTGATGTTTAATTGAATCGTTCGTGATAGATAGCCATACTTCGAACAATTTAACTTTGTTGACTAAACTGAACTGTTTGAAATAGAACTGTTTTAGTATTCAAACTGCGTACTTATGCTAAACTGAATTGTTTGAAATAGAATTGTTTACATGTATAAAAATGGATTTGGAATTAAATTAAACGAAAACAAACCTAATCCTATATATTTATTACATATGTATGAAAGGGATTTGGAATTAGGTAAACTACAATGGTTGATATGCCATAGTTGTTGTCTATCGCACCATGTTTTTGACCAAGTAAACCTCTGGCCGAGTTGGGTTGGAATTGAAACCGCTATCTTCTGACAATGCTCAGTAATGGCAGTAATTACTGGGGATACGTTTACAAGACTCAGCATTCCTATCCGAGGTCGCGGTTAATCACCTGAAGAAGGCCAGAGGAGAAATTTTGCCGAAACGTAGTGAAGAAGAAACAACACAAAATCTCCCAAGATGAGGACAAAAATTCCGCAATAAATAATTTTTTTTAATTCTCTGACCTCATCATCATCATCATGTCACGCAATCAGTACAGATATCCCTGACCCTTTCTCGCCACACTTCTCTACCGTCCATTGCTTCCGGGAGGTCTTCAGGTCTACATCCTCTATCAGCACAGAGCTGTTGTATGTAGGTTCTAGCTGGTCGTCCTGCCTTTACACGTCCATATGAAAGGGTTTACTGGAGTACGTCACTTATGAGCTCGTCCCTACTTCTCCAGCAGTGTCCTGCATGTCTGGTTCGTCTAACTTGGATAGTTTTCGTGATGAGTGGTAAGTGGCCGTACAGCTGCTGCTTTGTGGAGTGCTCCCTCCAGGACTTGTTCAATATTGGTCGCAGCATTCTTGTGTAGTTACCGTCAAGTTTTTTTCTCCATACGTTTAGTTAGCGCCCATGTAGTGTATCCATACAGCAATATCGACACAACTGCTGCTTGGAAAAAACTGCGTTCCTTTTATTGGTCTGGTGTGACTTCTATATGACCGATACTCGATCGATCGTTGTATATGCCTTTGTAGCAAATGATAAGTCTAATTTTTTTGGTAGGATCAGTTGGGAGAACGTTTTTTTATAAGATAGAGGAACATTTATTAAAAACGTTATCCAAAAAAATGTTCTCCTTACTGATCTTACCAAAAAAGTAAGACTTACCATTAACTACAATAAACTTAAAACCTCCAACCTATTTATTTCCAACAACACTTTCCCCTCCACTGAAGTTCTTGATAGGATTAACGCCGTGTGCTCTGGAGAATTTTGGTAAATTCATCCACCAATTCAAACCTGAAACCAAGACACTTAACAGGAAACCTGAAAGGATTTTAATAAAATCATATAGACAAAATGTGTCTTTATTATATAATCAAACATATTGATATATATATAGTCATCCACAGGCAGACTGTTTCGTTCTATCAGAACTCTTCAGTGAGGCTAAACACGTAAGATGCTCGAAGCCGAAATCGAAACCCATCCAACTTTACATAAGACTAAGTCTCAGACCGCTCAGCGAACAAGAGTACTACGTTGGGTAAGGGAATTTTTTAAGGTATTTATGTAGCAACAGCAGCAGCGTCCATTTGTTTACATTTTTATACCATATCGGCTCAATACTTTCGAAAAACTTTGCATATATAGATACTGATAATTTAGTAGACTCTTTAATATATTCAAACTTTAGTTTAATCTCGTTTTAACGCATACAGAAGTTTGTTTTTTTACATCTTCAGATTGAAGAACTACCAAAAAGCATCACTGATAAGGCTTAATTCAGCATAAATATCAATTTCAGTTTAACGAATAATTAGTTATTCTTTTTTCCAGTAAAGTTTGAAAATTCAAGTTTCGTATGATTAGTTAGATCTTGCTGCAACATGGCCACCCCCTGATGGTTTATTGCAAAATCTTTTACATAGTGCAATAAATTTGGTAATTTATTCGATTAGCTATATCTTGCAGCAACATGCCCTCCGACTGATTTCTTGCAATTTTTTTTCCCTTGGGCAATAAATATCTATGCCAAATTAGGTAATTTATTCGATTAGTAATATTTTGCAGCAACATTGTCTCCGGCTGATTTATTACAAAATCTTAACCTTGAGCAATAAAAATGCAAACAAAATTTAGTGATACCATAATTAGTTACTTGACCATTCGTTGGACAGATAAACAAAATTACTCTAAATTATTACAGTAGACAAATAAAATACGTCATCTCAGAAGTTCATATTACAGTCAGTGAATTATATGAAAAAAACAAACAAACAAGATGAAGATAATTATCCAATAAATGCGTTGAATAACAGAAATACTTCAGAGCTTCTTGTCAGCCGACCCCCCAAAATAAAAAAGAAAAAAGTTAATAGATACGATTATACATAAGAACATTTATCACCCATTTTTTTTTTTTTTTTTTTTTTTTTTTAGTGGGTCGAGGGTATTTGTGAGGAGAGTATGATGTATTGGAACGACAGGGGTGATTATCCGAGTTGAGATTCTGGTTGGGTGGTGATGGGATAACGAAAGGTCTCGTTTAAGGGTGATAGGGAATCAACTTAAGAGTCTGGTTTTGTGCACGATTGAAAACAGCCGATTTATTTATTTTTACAGCATTAAAAATAAAATAAAAAATAAAAAAGGTTTTGTTGTTGTTTTTTTTTTTTTATCAGAGATAAAATAAAGAGTTAGATACGATTGTTTGATGTTTCATATGTAACAGGAGAAATTGTTTGAAATGATATTGGGAGTTGGGAGAGTAGAATAAAACGTGCGTGAAGAATTGAGAGGAGGAGAAGAAAGAAATGAAAAGATGGAATGAAAGGAAGGATGTAAATTTGATAAAAGAAAAGAAAAAAAAAAGAAAGGAAAAGTTTTACAAAGAAAGGAGGTGAGGAATGAAAGAAGAAAGGAAAAAAGGGAGAAATAAAGCTGTGAGATTTGATAAAAAGAAAAAAAAGAGGAGAGAAAAGATCATTAAGCCGAAGGAAAGAGTTTAACAAACGAAAAGAAAGAATTTCTTTCTTTCTTTCTTTCTTTTCGTTTGTTAAACACTTTCAAAAGAAAGAAAGAAAGAAAGAAATTAAATCAAAAAGCCATAAATCTCGGAGATTTGATTAAAAGGAAAGAAAAGAAAGGAAAAAATATTACAATGAGGAAAATTTCACAAAGAAAGAAAGAAAGATAGAAAATCAAAAAGCTATAAATCTGGGAGATTTGATCAAAAGGAAAGAAAAGAAAGGAAAATTATCATTAAGATAAAGGAACATTTATCAAAGAAAGAAAGAAAGAAAGCATGAAAGAAAGAAAGAAAGAAAGAAAGAAAGAAAGAAAGAAAGAAAGAAAGAAAGAAAGAGTTGATTAGAAATAAAGAAAAACTGAGTACTTTAGAAAGAAAGAAAGAAAGAAAGAAAGAGTTGATGAGAAATAAAGAAAAACTGAGTAGTTTAGAAAGAAAGAAAGAAAAAAAGAAAGAAAGAAAGAGTTGATCAGAAATAAAGAAAAACTGAATACTTTAGAAAGAAAGAAAGAAAGAAAGAAAGAAAGAAAGAAAGAAAGAAAGAAAGAAAGAAAGAAAAACAAAAGAAATAAATCTGGGAGATTTGATCACAAGGAAAAAAAGATTGGCAAAAATCATCCATCAAAGAAAGAAAGAAAGAAAGAAAGAAAGAAAGAAAGAAAGAAAGAAAGAAAGAGTTGATTAGAAATAAGGAAAAACTGTGTACTTTAGAAAGAAAGAAAGAAAGAAAGAAAGAAAGAAAGAAAGAAAGAGTTGATAAGAAATAAAGAAAAACTGAGTAGTTTAGAAAGAAAGAAAGAAAGAAAGAAAGAAAGAAAGAGTTGATCAGAAATAAAGAAAAACTGAGTACTTTAGAAAGAAAGAAAGAAAGAAAGAAAGAAAGAAAGAAAGAAAGAAAGAAAGAAAGAAAAACAAAAGACATAAATCTGGGAGATTTGATCACAAGGAAAAAAAGATTGACAAAAATCATTCATCAAAGAAAGAAAGAAAGAAAGAAAGAGTTGATTAGAAAGGCTGAGTAGTTTAGAAAGAAAGAAAGAAAGAAAGAAAGAAAGAAAGAAAGAAAGAAAGAAAGAAAAACAAAAGACATAAATCCTGGAGATTTGATCACAAGGAAAAAAAGATTGACAAAAATCATTCATCAAAGAAAGAAAGAAAGAAAGAAAGAAAGAAAGAAAGAGTTGATTAGAAATAAAGAAAAACTGTGTACTTTAGAAAGAAAGAAAGAAAGAAAGAAAGAAAGAAAGACATAAATCTGGGAGATTTGATCACAAGGAAAAAAAGAATGGCAAAAATCATTACGATGAAGGGATATTTATCAAAGAAAAAAAGAAAGAAAGAAAGAAAAAGAGACCAAAAAGACATAAATCTGGCAGATTTGATGAAAAGTTTTTTAAAAAAAGGAGGGAAAATGATTATTACGATAAAGGTAAGTTTAAAAAACGAAAGAATAGTGAAAGAAAAGAAGAAAAGTAAAAAAAGAAGAAAAGGAAGAAAGAAGAAAAGAAAAAAGACAGAAAAGAAATAAATAAATAAGTGAATTAGCGGGATTTGATAAAAAAGAAAAAAAAGAAGGGAAAATTGGCATTAGGGTGTAGAAAAGTTCGACAAAGAAAGAAAGAAAAATGATATAAATCTGGGAGATTGAATCAAATGAAAAGAAATGAGGGGAAAAAAGGATTATTACGATGAAGGAAAGTTTAACAAACGAAAAAGGAGAGCACGACAAAGGAGAACAAAGAAAGAAAGAAAGAAAGAAAGAAAGAAAGAAAGAAAGAAAGAATATATAAATCTGGGAGATTGGATCAAATGAAAAGAAATGAGGGAAAAAAGATTATTACGATGAAGGAAAGTTTAACAAACAAAAAAGGAGAGCACGACAAAGGAGAAGAAAGAAAGAAAGAAAGAAAGAAAGAAAGAAAGAAAGAAAGAAGAAAGGAAGGAAAGAAGAAAGAAAAGAAAAAATGAAAATAAACTGATCATGACGTTGAACACAATTTTAACAAACAAAATAAGAGAGCAAAAAAGAGAAGAAAAGAAGGAAAAGAAGAAGAAAAGAAATAAAAGAAATGAAAAAGGAGGTAAATTGGAGAGATTTGCTAAAAAGTAAAAAAAGTACAGAGAAAGTTGGTTTGAAAGAAAAAAAAATTAACAAAGGAAGAGAGAAAGAGAGAGAGAGAGAGAGAGAGAGAGAGAGAGAGGTGGGGGATAAAAGAAAAAAGGAAAGAAGAAAAATAAAATAAAGAAAAGCAGAAAGAAAGCAAATAAGCGAGATTGATAAAAAGGAAAAAAGAAGGGGAAATTATCATTAGGATAGAGGAATTGAACTTTATTTTAATGAACATTTTTCCCTTTTTTTCTTCCTTTTTAAAAGAAGAAAAGAAGGAAAGAAGAAACCAGAAAAAAAAAGAAAGGAAGAAAAGAATAAGTAAACAAAAAAAGAAGTGTAAAAACGAGATAAACCGGGGAGATCTGATAAAAAGAAATAAAAGGAAATAAAAAGAATAAAAGAGAGAAAGGTTTAACATATGAAGAGAAGTAAGGAAACGAGGAAAAGAAGAAAAGAAGAAAAGATAGAAAATGAAAAATCAAGGAAGTAAAAAGCAATAAAAGTCTATGATTTGATGTAAGAAAAAAGATTTGGTAATGATATAACAAAGAGAAAGAAAGAAAAAAAAAGGAAAGAAAGCAAAAAAAAAAATGATGAGAGAATTTGATAAAAGAAAAAAAAAACAAGGAGAGAAACGAACATTAAGAATAATAGAACAGTTTAAAAAAAGAAGGAAAGTGGGGATTTTAAAGAAGAAAATAACAGAAAAAAGAAGAAAAAAATGAAGCAAAAGAAAAAAAAAACAAAAACAAATAAAGCTCTGAGATTTGATGAACTGAAAAAAGTACGGAACAAGTAAAGAAAAAGACTGAAGGAAAGAAAGAATCAAAGAAGAAGAAAAGAATAAATGAAGGAGGGAACGGAAAAAAGAATGAATGGAGGATGGAAGAATAATGGAAGGAATAAAAGAAGGTAAGAATAAAGGAAGAGGGAAAGAAGGAAGAAAAAAAGAAAAGAATGAAGTTTGAAGAAAAGAATGAATAGATGAAGAAAAGAATGAAGGAAGAAGGAACGAATAAATAAAGGAAGGAAGGAATGAAGGAAGGGAAGAAAGAATGAAGGAAAAAAATGAAAGAAAGGAGGAATGAAAGACAAAGGAAAAAAACCTGGAAGGGAGAAAGTAAGAAGGGAGAAGTAAAGGACGGATGAAGGAGGGAATAAATAAAACACAAAATGAAGAAGAAGGAAATTATGAAGAAAGGGAGGAAAGAATGAATAAAGAGAGGAAAGAAGAAAGAAAGAAGGAAAGAAAGTATAAAGGAAGCAAAGAATGAAGAAGTGGAAAGAAGAAAGTGAGAAAGAAAGAATGAAGAAAAAGAAAAGAATGAAGGAAAGAATGAAGGAATGAATAACAAAGGAAAGAAATGCAGAAACGGAAAAAGAATGAATGAAGAAAGAAAGAATGGATGAAGGAAGAAAGGGAGGAAATAATGAAGGAAAAAGTAAAGAATGAACAAAAGAATAAATAAATGAGGAACGAATGAGTAAATGAAGCAATGAATGAAGGAAAAAGGAAAGAATGAAGCAAGGGAGGAAAAATGAACAAGGAGAGGAAAGAATAAAGGAGGAAGAAAGTATAAATGAAGGAAAGATTGAAGAAATACAAGAAAGAAAGTAACAAAGAAAAGAATGAATGAAAAAGAAATGAATGAAGAAAGAAAAAAGCATAAATGAAGGAAGGAAAGAATGTAGGAAGAACAAAAGATTGAAGGGAGAACGAAAGAATTAACCAAAAGAAGGAAGAAAAGAAGAGTAGAAATATTGAAGAAGAATGAGGGAATAAAAGAATGAAGTATCGAATGAAGGAAGGGAGGAAAGAATGAAGGAGGAGAAAAAAGAATAGAAGGGAGGAAAGAAAGAATAAATGAATAAAGGAAGAAGGAAATTATTAAGGAAAGAAGGAAAAAATAAAAGAAGGAAAGAAAAAAGGAAGGAAAAATAAAGAATGGAGGAAGGAAGAAAAGAGAGTAAGAATAGAAGAAAGAAGGAAAGAATGAAGGAAGACGCAAAGAATGAATGACGGGAAGAAAGAATGAGGAAGAAAGAACAAAAATAAAGGAATGTAAAATGAAGGAAAGAAGAAAAAATGAAACGTGACAGGAAAGAAAAAATAAAGAAAGAAAGAAAAATTGAAGGAAGAAGGAAAGAATTAACCAAGGGAATGAAAGAAGGAAAGGAATAAAATGAAGGAAAAAAGAAGGAATAAATGAATGAAGATTAGAATCAATGAAGTGAGGAGAGAATTATGGAGGAGAGGAAAGAATAGAAGGAAGGAAGGAAAGAAGGAAGGAAGGAAGGAAGGCAAAAGGAAATAATGAAGGAAAGTAGGAAAAAATTAAGGAAAGAAGGAAAGAAAGGGAGAAAAAATAAAGTATGGAGGAAGGGAGAAAAAAAGTAAAGATAGTAGAAAGAAAGAAAGAATGAAGGAGGAAGGAAAGAATGAAGGAGGAAGGAAAGAATGAAGGAAGAAGCAAAGAATGAATAACGGGAAAAAAGGACGAAATAAGGAAGAAAAATGAATGAAGGAAGGTAAAAATGAATGAAAAAAAGAAAGAAAGAAAGCTAGGAAGGAGGAAAGAATGAATGAAGGAAGGAAAAACTGAAGGAGAAAAAAGAATGAATGGGTCGAGTATTCTCCAATGGCTCTGGAGACCGACGTTCAATCCCATGTCCAGTCATACCAAAGACTCAGAAAATGGTACTTGATGCCGCCTTGCTTAACAGACAGTATTATAAGGTAAGGATCAAGGGTAAAGTGGTGCAATCCAGGGAATGGAGTAGGGCCCTCCTCTACTCTTCAGTGTAGTAGCTAATGAAAAAGGGGGCTTTCGAGTCGCCCTCGTCTGCAGAGGCTACTTTTACCTATATATATATATATATAATCAGAATTTACTTCATGTATGAAAGGAAATATTTATACAGAGATACTTAGTGAGAAAGAAGAAGCAGTTATGTAAATGAAATAAAAAATCAATTATCAAGTAAATAATTGAAAGATGGCGGTAGGAAATTGTTTGATAAAGAGTTAAATTTTAGGGCAAAATAAGAAAATATGTTTCATTTTGATGTGTTTTTCTTTTACACTGTTCGGTCCTTTAAAACATCAGAACATCTTATACATATTCTTAAAACATCTTCCCAAGGTATCATTTTAGTAAAAAAAAGTTTGTTTTTTTTTAAATTATAGTCATACCGTGATTATCTTTAATAATATTGCATTTTGCTTTTATATGCACTTTAAAAAATGATTGATTGCTCTTCATTCAATGTCAAATAATTAAATTGCAAATAAGAATCTAATTGGCTTTTTTTTATCTTCACGTCAGGAAAGTTACCATAGCACTCTATGGTAAAAATTATGTAACTTCAGAAGCCTTTTTGGAGCGTTTTTTCTTTACGTGAGTGATATATCCATGATTTATTTTTCTGCCTCGTATCACGAGACAGTGCGTGCCGACTGCGTGGAAAACTGTTGGATATGCCATGTGATTCCTTTTGAGGTTGGTTGTCGTGGTTTTCTCGGACACTCAGTCATTTCGTTTCTTTCAAATATAGGAATCACTGGCCGCAGTTTGAAAGTTGCCTCAAATAGTCTTCAGACCACGGCGCAATTTGCATCAGGTTGGATTTGGTAGAAAGCGAGAAGTTTTCACCATTCTTGTTTGATTACGTAACATCAAGAAATGGTTACTGTAAACGCATAATAACATCAACGGCCGAAAGTAAACGCGTATTTCAAAAATCACAAACAGCACACTAAAAATGAAGTTGAACGTCCAATGTAATCTTTGTTCTTAATTGATCTGGCGTAAATATATATATATATATATATATATAATTCTTTTAAATACCCTGTCTGGTAGCAAAAGCTGCTTGGTAGCGCCAGGAGTTGCAGTACCACCTTGAGCTACCGAAACTGTGTTATCACCCCTGGTTGGAAGCTGATGAGGGCAGGGTATCACACGTGATTTCACACGTTGTATGATGAATATATATATATATATATATATACGTGTGTGTGTGTGTGTATGTGTGCATGTGTGTGTGTGTGTGTGTGTGTGTGTTTTAGTTATTAGTTCGACGGTGGCACGCGAATTGGAAGAAGAAATTTTGTGATAATCAGCTGACAAAGCCTCCCACTCTAGAAACGAAGACACGGTTTAACAATAACAACAACTGCAACAACAACAACAACAAAAACAACATCAACAAAAAACAGAATATATATAAGATGGAAACCATTGTTTAGAAGGTCTTGACGAGGATCGCGTTACTCTAAAAAATTCCCGGCTTTTCTCTTTTCTCCTGACCCTATCTCCCCCGCCAGAGGCTCAGTTACCTCGCAAGTATAGAAGTGATCCCTTGTAAATTACCAACAAATGTAGACCAGGTGTTTTATATATATATATATATATATATATAGAGAGAGAGAGAGCAAAGGAATTGTAAAATAACTTATATATATATATATATATATATATACATACATGTATATTGAGGGAGACTAGCATGAACATTCAGCTCAATTGGTATTATCTTCACTGCGGTCACAAAGTAGAACACGTACACATGACTTAGTCGATAAGTTTAGTGAAACTGGGTATATCCAAGATCAAGATTTCAGGGCGGCCATCTTTGTTAGATGTCGAAATATTTCGATTAAATATAAACTATCTCAGCCTAAAGATATCTTCGAGTGTTATCTGCTATCTTAGCAAATTGGGCTGTCTACAACTGCTGTTTTCCGGGATGCAAAGAATATTGAAGAATATCATATTATTTTGCTCCTGTTGGGTATTTAACATCAGCGTTATCTTGGGGGTCTTTCACTGGAGGCTAAGTTACAACAAGTCTCATTCGGTCACCGGGAATCATCTGAGTCTCTTAGGAGGAACTCAGACAAATGGACGAAATGGCAAAGGAAGTGATGACAACGCACGAGGTCTTACACCCGATTAATGACATTGACAAAATCTCTGAGGTAAAGATATAAAAGAAAAAGGTTACAGCGTCATTCTGGATTGCCTGAATGAAACAATTGAAAGACTTTAAGATATACAAAAAATAGCAGAGAATGATTACAGTAAGTAGAAACAGCAACGTCATCAAAAATACTTTAACAAGACCAGAAGAGACCAAATCTATGAAACAAAAATTTGGAAGTAAACTAAAAATATGGTTATTTCAAGAGACAAACTAAAGAAATTGACCATGTGTTGACATAGTAATGGCAAAGAATGATAGATCTAAACTGAGAAATTAAATCGCTTTTAATAACAGTACGAAATAAAAGCCAGAAGGACTTATCATATCAAAACAAAATTTGATAATTCCCAGAACAGCAAGAGAAGATTATGTGATTACCCTATTTACCAACCCCTCCACTCGGGCAGGATATGACACAAGGTCAGTTTTTAAGCGGAGTTTAACAGGTTTCAATTCAGAGTTTTCCTTCTCCTAGACTAGTTGCCTCACCAAGGCTGAAGGACCCAGTCTGCCCTACTATTTACCCATAGCTGGAGGGGGAATAATTGGATTCATACGTTTCCCAAGGGTATTAGTGCTATGTGAAATGCAATTAGTCTCGTCCAGGATTTGAACTCGTGCCGCCGTGTCCATTTCCTACGACGATAACCATTACACCACGGGCACCTCCACATATTACAGAGTTGAAACAGAATCACATGAAAAGCGAATACAGTAAACTAAATAAAAAAAATATCTAAAGAAAGCATATCTGGGTTGGAAAAGCAATCCACTTAGAATTGTGCAAGATAAAAATTTGACCATACTGCTCGCTGTAAGAATCAGAATCCGCCATAGAAAAGATGGCATCAAACATTCTCCTGGACTTCGTGATATAGACAGATAAGCCAATTCTGAAGACAAGATATAGCATAAACAAGAATAAAAAAAATTATCTTGTTTGGTTTGTTGTTCTAGCTGACCACAGAGAGGAAATTTAAAAAAAACAAATACAGAAAGAAGACAAATCATATCACAATATGAGAGGAAAGAAAACAAAAATGGAATACGAGGATCATTAAATAAGACTTTTTTCGTGTGGTTACTTTTATTGATAGTACACACATGAAACTCTAGTCCCCTTCGAAGTAATCTCCTCCGGCTAAATGTACTTGTTGTACCGTTCCAACAACTTCTGGAAGGCCCCATGGAAATCCTCTTGTGTGAGCGTGTCAATGACCTTCGTCACTGCCTCTTTCATCTTCTCAATTGTCTCATAACGACAGCCTCTGATCTTAGGGAATAACCAAAAGTTACAGGGAGCAGGGTCTGGATTATAGGGAGGCTAAGGAATTGTCTTGATGCCCATCTTTGTCAAATACTCTGTGACAAGGATGGAGTTGTGGACTGGTGCATTGTCCTAGTGGAAATGCCGATTTCAAGAGTGCTGGCCTCTTCCCAAGGAATCTCTTCCTGAACTCCCTTAAAACCTCAACATAGTAACCCTAACCCTAACCTTTTGGCCAATCAACTCTGGTTTATTGACTTCCTTACTCCTCCCACACCTCTCATCATCCCTCACAGACTCCCTGCCCTTCTTGAATATCTTTTGCCACTCAAAAACTGATGCTCGATCCATGCAAGATGGTCAAAAAGCAATCTGAAGCATTCCATACGTTGTTTCTGTGGAATTTTTTCCAAGTTCAAAACAGAATTTTATTGCATATCGTTCTGCTAAAGTGTCATCACATCCAGATTGCATTTTTGAAATTCACCAGCTGTGACAATCAGGCTTTAGTAGGGTGTATTTTAATTGCTGCTATAGCTGTTTATTTGAACCTGGAATCATAAAAATTGGCATCTCATACGATGTATAGCAATAATATACGGAATTTTCAAGTGTCTACGACAACTTTAAATGCCTGTACCAAAAAAGTCTGGAAACTTATTGAATGCACCACGTACCTTGTGTAATAGGATATCAACATTCATCGATAAGTTGAATCTATTCTTGTAGAACATCAGTGATACTATTTAACCAATAGCTGAGGGATTAGGTGATTCATGTATCTTCCAAGTTTTTAGTCTGGAAGTGAACCTAATAGCATGAGCGAAGTTTGAATTCACTTACTTCGAAGCCGCTGTTCAGCACTTTTTCCATTTCAATACGGGAACTTCGTCCTTCAAAAATGGAGGGATTGATTACTAATAACACACACACACACACACACACACACACACACACACACACACATATATATATATATATATATATATATATATATATATATATAGGGTATTTAAAAACACTCGATATCATTATTGCCCAGTGGGCTGGGGCTGTAGACTACACCGACTGCTTCTCTGCAGAGGGGTAATACACCCCAACGAGTGTCCTGGATATGACACTAAACAATCTGATGATGAGGATCCAGCAATTCAGGAGCTTTGAGGAATGCAGAGCACCCCTTTATTGCCATCGCTCCCAGGTCCGGTGTGGTAGAACCTGATAGGGCCCTATCTATGGGTTAAATAGAACTAACAGCATACTTATGCTAAACTGAATTGTTTGATTAAAATGAATAGCAAGAAATAGAAATATTTTTGACAATTAAACCGTACTTACATTTAAACTACATGCTTATGCTAAACTGAATTATTTGAAATTGAACTGTTTTTGTCATTGAAACTGTACTTTCACTAGACTGAATTGTTATATATAACTGCTTGAATAGTTTGAAATGGAAATGATTTTGACAATTAAAATGTGTACTCATGCTAAACTGAATTGTTTGAAATCATCATTATCATCATCATCATCATGTCGTGCCACTAGCACGGATATCTCTGACCCTCTCTCGCCACTTCTCCCTATCGTTCATTGCCTCTGGCAGGTCTTCAGGGCAACATCCCGTATCCTCACATAGCTGCTGGATGTATGTTCGAGCTGGTCGTCCTGCTTTTGCTCGGCCATATGTGGGGATCCATAGGAGTACATCGCTTATGAGCTCGTCCCAGCTTCTCCAGCAGTGACAGGACATCGACACACGGCTAACGAAGGTATGGACAGCAACAATAGGCTTTCGATCATATGGAAATCAGACCTGACCGATAAAATGAAATGCAGTTTCTTCCAAGCAGCGGTCGTATCAATACTGCTGTATGGATGCACTACTTGGACGCTAACTAAACGGCTGGAGAAGAAGCTAAACGGCAATTACACAAGAATGTTACGAGCAATATTGAACAAGTCCTGGTGACAACACCCCACAAGGAACCAACTATACGGCCACCTGCCTCCCATCACGAATACTATCCTAGTTGTTTGAAATAGAACTGATTATTTACATAAAGATGGATTTGGCGTCCAATAACCTACAACGGTTGATATGCCATAAAATCCAACCAACCAACCAACCAATCGATATCATTATTGATGTACTGGGTGTTTCAGAAAAAAATTATATCATTTTATAATTTTATAATTTGATCTATTCTCATTCAAATGATCTAAAAGTTAAATCGTTCAAATAGATTCGAAATTCTCTTTTGAATGTCTAAATCACTTTTCTTTTCTTGTGAATGGCATTTGTTACCATTGAAATACAATAAAAACATCAAGTATCAGACATGAAATTTTGGGTCGTCTCTACTTTTGGTATCAAAATTAGAGATCATTTGAACGAGAAATGGTCCTTTTATTAAACTGCAAAATGATATCACTTTTTCTGAAGTATTCAGTCTATCTATGATTCTATCTATCATAAAGTAAAGTTGATGACTTTAGCCGAGGGTGACCCGAAGGCTCCCTTTTCAATAGCTACTACACTGAGGTGTAGGGGAGAGCGCAACTCCATTCCTTCAATTTCTCCACTTTACCCTTGATCCTTACTTTATAATGCTGAGTGTTAAGCAAGGTGGTATCAAGCACCATTTTTTTAAGTCTTTGGTATGACTCGACCTGGGATTGAATTCCGGTCTCCCCGGCTATTATATATATATATATATATATATATATATATATATATTGTCGATCTGTTTCATTCTATCAGGACTCATCATGAATACATCTGAATATATATATATATATATATATATATTATATATATATATATATAATTATATATATATATATATAATGGTGGACATTCCAATAGCCTTCATGCATAAGTATACAACGAAGTTAATTTCTAACGAAGTAGTATTGTTTTTTATTTAGAGTTTTCCTTCTCCCAGAATGGTTTCTATAGGAAGCTTAAAGAACATAGTCTGACCAACTATTTACCAGAAAGGATTCAGATGTATTCATCCCTTTCTAAAGGAAGCCCAGTCAGCTGTAGCTGTAGAATTCACAGACTGCATTTATGCTGAAGGGTAAGACCCATCCCAACGAATGTCCAGGACACGACATTAAACAATCTGATTGTGAGGTTGGAGATTTTAGGAATGTGGAGTACATCTTCATTGCCATCGCTCTAAGGTTCTCTCTGACGTGGAGTGGTATCACTTGATCAATGGGCAAAATAGAACAAACTATATGTAAACAAATGACTGATGTTAAATTGTGACATATAGCAATACTTGAACCCATTTAACTGTGTGCAAATAAAAGCTCAGGCTCGTTTAAGAATTTTTTTAAAGTAAATGTGTTTACAAATCATATATATATTTAACATATATGTACGAACAGGATTTGGCATTAAACAACCTACAATAGTTAGCGTATCATAAAACCACAACTAAATTTCAGAGGGGTATTAACTTGATGTAAAATGCAAACAGCCCCATCCAAAAAGTAAACGTACTTTCTTTTTCAATGAATGGTATTTCTACCTGAAAAACAGGAAACATTGAATATTACCAAGAGTGATGGCTGATAGGGACAGATAGTGAGAGAGAGTCAAATAAATCCTTGCCGTTGGCACATCCTGAAGATTATATATATATATATATATATATATATATATATATATATATATTCAGTAGACAGTCATTTGGCTATTATAAGTTTATTTCAGCTCCATTTGAGAATTATCAGAAGAGGTTGTTTCCTCATACAGAGTGGCCAGCTTATATATATATATATATATATATATATATATATATATATATATATATATATATATTGGGGGGTGCTTATTCTTAGAGCGTGAGACCAAGACTAAGAAACAGATTAAGTAAAATAAAAAGAATGACAAGGAGAAGCTGAGCGAGACAAGCAGAGAAATAATGCCACAACAGTTGAGAACTTGAGAAAATAGTCTGGCCAGAAATGCGACATAATATTTTATATCCAATGACGTCTGTCGAAAAGATGTTGGAAACAAATCATTAAAACTTAAAGAATGGCAACACTGAAACAAAAACGAGGTGCCTAGTTGTACTGTTAGCTCTTCTAAAACGGTGATAGAGGAGGCAAAAGCCATTTGAGAAGTCTCTCAGAAAAACGGTGTGAAGACGAAGAAAAGAGGATTTTCCTTAGATTTCTAATGCTGTTTTCGTAAGTCAATACCCTAGAAGTTTCGTTCAGCCCCCCTTTCAGCACCCTCGTCAAATTTTCCCCACCCACTGCATTTTCTGGGTATTTTTGTTTTATATTTCGAACATTGATAAACAGGAGGAAAGGACCTTTCATAAGTGATTCCATAAACATAGATAGGTAATCTTGATTTTTTAACAAAAAACGTCTCCAGTCTTTACTTTTTTTTTTAAGACGTGTGAGAAAACAAACTAGAAAATGCGTAGATTTGGTTTGGTTTTGCCGAAGAGTATAAATGCAAATTTGTCAGATCCCAGACCTGTCTACTGAAACTGTAGTATACGCTAACTAAATATTTTTAGAGACGTACGAACACGCACCAACAATTGACCTAGATATGACATTAAATCATCTCCTGGTGAGTTTGTTGAGGTTTTTTTTTTTTGTTTGGTTTTATAGCATATCAAAGTGTTGTAGGTTATCTAATACCAAATACGTTTTTATACGAATAACGAGTTCTATTTCAAATAATTAATTTTAGCATAAGTACACAGCTTAATTCCCAAAAATATTTCTGTTTCAAGCAATTACGTTTTCTCAAACAGTTCGAATTCAAACAATTCACTTTAGTATAAGTTTAGTTTTTATCAAAACAGTTCTATTCCAAACAGTTCAGTTTAGCGTAAGTACAGTTTCAATGTCAAAAACAATTCCATTTCAAACAAGTACGCCGTTTAAATGTCAAAACGTCTGTTTCAAGCAATTCAATTTAGCATAAGTACGCAGTTTAGTTCTATTTGACTCAAAGATAGGACCCTATCAGGTGCTACCACTCCAGGTAAGAATGGACCTGGGAGTAATGGCAATGAAAGGGTACATGGCAATCCCCAAAGCTACAGCATTACTTGAACCTCACCATCAGATTGTTTAGTGTCATATCCAGGACACTCGTTGGGGGAGTCTTACCCCTCTGTAGATAGGCAATAGTTGTATTTTACAGCCCCAGCCGACTTGGCCACCAAGACATTCGTTGAGGAAAACTTACCCCTCTGTAGAGATGCAGTCGGTGTATTCTTCAGCCCAAGCCGAGTGGGCAAGGCACTCGTTGGAGGAGTCTTACCCCTCTGTAGAGATGCAGTCGGTGTATTCTGAAGCCCCAGCCGACTGGTCACTGCTGATGGGCTCTATTCATATAGTTTTGGGTACGTAAAATAAATGTACATTTTCATTATTCCCAGGTTGACTCTGTTATGTAGTGAAGTACCTTGTAGGATCCCACATATGAGTCAAATAGATGAGCTTAATCATTTACTATATTTAAAACTATTTAGATGTGCAAAAATAAAATTATTAGTGTTAGATAGAAATACTTCAAACTATTTAAAACTATTAATGTTTCATAGCAGTACTTGAAACCATTTAACAGTATAAAAATAAAACTATTAGTTTTAAATAGCAATACTTGAAACCATTTAACTGTGTGCAAAAAAATGAACCTTGGTTCAAGTAAAAATTGTTGCCTAGAAATTATTCGTTTACAAATTATATATATATATATATATATATATATATATATATATATATATATATATATATATATAGACAAGATTTGGCATTAAATAATCGACAAGGGATTTTATGGCGGGAAAAAAACAATTATCATTCTCGGATGATTCTTGGAAATTTTTGTCGGTCAACTAGGGAAAAATTAGTGTGTATAAAACATCAATTTACAGACAATTCGGACTGAGGAAATCTTTAGGTCTAATAGGATGCTCTATGTACAGCGAAGCTGCAACCCCCTGTATCATACCAACCGTAAAGTGTGGAGGAGGCTCTAGGATTTGCACTAGATGAAGGGCAAATTGAATAAGACCTGCTATCACAGCGCACTGCAGTTTCCTAATCCCATCTGGAACGCAGCTTATGGGTTAAAGATTTGTATTCATGCAAGATAGTAAGTAACGTTGGTTACCGTAGTCGAGGGCGACCAGAAGGCTCTCTTATCAATAGTTACTACACCGAGGTATAGGTGAGGGCGCTACTCCTTACCCTGGATTGCTCTACTTTACCCTTGATGCGTACCTCATATTGCTGAGTGTTAAGCAAGGAGGTATCAAGTACCATTTTAAAAGTCTTTGGTAATTTAAACCCAAAGAGGAACAGTACGTTCATCAATTGATGTCTTGGCCGGCGCAGTTACCTGACTTATATTCCATTGAATTTGAGTGAAATGAACTTTACTGAAAAGCTAGAGCTAAGCAACCCATAAGTGCCATTCACCTCAGACAAATCTTGCATGAAAGCTGGGCAGAACTATGTCCAGGCTACCTCTTTTCTTTTTTTTTTTTTTTTTTTTTTGAGGAAAGAAAGCCGAGAATCTGTGTTGCAGTGATAGCAGCTAAAGGGGATCATTTTGATGAATTTAAGGTTTAAGATATTTTCGGTGGGTTTTTTTTGGGGGGGGGTAATTTACTTTTAATGTGTTTCAGAAAGTGTTGTATATAGAATAATAAATAAAAAACGTTATAGAGCTTAGCTTGTTTCACTAAAAATAACACTTTTAGGATGGGAAATGAAGTTTTTTGTTGATGACTGGTAATATATATATATATCTTATACCGGGACATTGGCCCAGCGGTTAGAGTGTTCGCCAATGTCCCGGGAGACCTGGGTTCAATCCCAGGTCGAGTCATACCAAAGACTTTAAAAATGGTACTTGATACCACCTTGCTTAACACTCAGCATTATAAGGTATGGTTCAAGGGTAAAGTGGAGCAATCCAGGGAAGGAGTAGCGCCCTCCCCTACACCTTGGTGTAGTAGCTATCGAAAAGGGAGCCTTTGTGTTACCTTTGACTAAGGTTGCAAACTTTACTTTACTTTACAAATATATTTCACATGCAACAACTTATTCACTACAGATATTTAAATATATGTATTTACCCAGCCCCTATATATAGTCATCCACAAACAGATCTGTTTCGTTTTATCAGAACTCATCAGTGTATATATATATATATATATATATATATATATATATATATAGTACTGTAATTCCTTCAATATAAAAAAATGTTTTCGTTTTTATGACGTAATATTTTTCGAATATTTTTCTGTATCACTAAACCAATATTTTAAAATCAAAATCCCCATCCATAAGATGACCTAAAATATTTTTCCAGGTATACCTTCCACTTAAAATTTCCGTAATTTCATATCTTGGATAATTTCATTCATAGGTCGAAATGGGTCAGTTAACCTTAACTAATATCATCAACACATTTTCTCATTTATCTATAGACATTTTTCTAACCGTTTTCTTACTTTTACAGCATATATATATATATATATGTATGTATATATATATATATATATTGAGCTCTCTGGCGAAGGAGTTTCCGGCCGCTGCTAGCGTAATGCAAAGGTCTTCGAAAGAATTGAGCACTCTGGTAGCCGATAGGGTATAAAAAAATGTAAACAAAGGCTGCTGCTGCTGTTTCTAAAACTAAAAATTTCTTAAAATTCCCTTAGCCAACGTGGTCCGCTTGGTGGCCGAGTGGTCTGAAACACAGTCAAACGTAAAGTTGGACGGGTATCGATCCCGGCTTCGAGGGTCCTGCGTGTCTAGCCACACTGTTTCGTTCTATCAGAACGAAACAGTCTGTCTGTGGATGACTATATATATATATATATATAAAGTTGTTGTTGACCTTAGTCAAGAGTGACCCGAATGATCCCTTTTCAATAGCTGAAGTGTAGGGAAGGGCGATACTCCTTTCCCCGGGTCGTTCACTTTACCCTTGATCCGTACCTTATAATGCTGAGTGTTAAACAAGGCAGCATTAAGTACCATTTTTTGAGTCTTTGGTATGACTCGACCTAGGATTGAATGCCGGTCTCCCGGATCAATGGTGAACACTCTACTCATTCAGCCAATTGCCCATGAATTACAAACTTCACTTCCCTGAGGGAAGAATTTCGGTATGAGCCATGAATAATTTCTTGTCTGAAATAAATAACTATTGACATTGCATTCTGGAAAAATGAATCTTATAATTTCTTAAAAAAAAAACAACCAAACTCATACAAACGATTCGATGATACGTTTCCAGCGATCTTAAATTTACTATATGGATTCACCTGTTTAAAAATTTACGCTTACTGTATTTCATACAAACCGGGTTTGGGTTCTTTGTTTAATGGCGTATCAACCTTTGTAGGTTATATAATGCCAAAGCCATCTTTCTAAAAGAACAGTAGTGGTACTATTTAACCCATAGTTGGGAGGATAAGAGGATTCATACGTTTCGCGAGGATATTTACCGGAAAGTGAACATAATAGTTCAACTGGAGTTCGAAGTAGCTTACTATGATTCCGTAGTTCATGGCTTTAACCATTACACCACAAGCACGTCTCTTCAAATTTCCAGGACTCTTCTCAGTATTCAGTCCGTTCTCAATAATGCTGTAGTTTAGATGGTCTCCACTCGTTCTCCAGCCTCCAAGTCCTCCAGTCCTTTTAATAATCCTTTAGTGACTGTACCAAAACCACCAATCACAATTGGTATAATTGTCACCTCCATGTGCCATAGTTTTTTCAATTCCCTAGCAAAGTCCAGGTACTTATCCTTCTTTTCACTTTCTTTCAGTTTTATTCTGTGGTCAGTCGGGACATCAAATGGCACCACTTGCAACCGTAGAGATCAATACGAGGTCTTACTCGTTTATTCTTTTAATACATAAAAGGGGGAACAAAAAGATATGAGTTAGAAGTTGGTGTCTCTCCCATACATTTTTTACCCCCACACACCCAAGTCTTATTTTTTATCTATTTTTTAACGAGTCAGAAACCATTGAAAGAATATCTTTATAATTTTTTCTCTCCTCTGTGTAATGGCTATCTAAAAAAATGTTAGTTTCTCCTATAGAGTGGCTTGCTGAAATAAATGTATAATAGCAAAAAAATAGTTTGTTGAGTTTTTCTCGTTTATATGAATTTGCTTTGGATGAAATCTACAAATTTAAGTGCTAATTATCATACACTGAGCACTCCTGGAGATTTATAAGAATAATCTTGTATATTATCAAATTAAAGCATTCCCAACTAATCATCTTTGAATATTACTAAGTCTAACGTAAAGTTGGCCAGGTTTCGATCCCAGCTTCAAGAGTCCTACGTGCTAGCCACACTGAAGAGTTGTGATACAAGGATACAGTCTGTCTGTGTTTGATAATATATATATATATATATATATATATATATATATATATATTTGCCCAGTCAGCTTGGGCTGTAGAATATACCGACTGCACCTCTGAAAAGGGGTAAGACCACCCCCAATTGAGTGTCCTGTATATGACACTAAACAATCTGATGGTGAGATTCCAGTGATGGTGGAGTTTTGGGGAATGTAGAGCACCCCTTCATTGCCATTACTTACAGATTTACTCTGGTCCTGAATCGTAGCACCTGATAGGGCCGAATCTATGGGTTAAATTAAACTAACTACATATTTATGCTAAAATGAATTGTTTAAATTAGAACTGCTTGACAAAACTGAATAGATTGAAATAGAAATGTTTTTGAAAATTAAACTGTACTTACATCAAAACTGAGGGCTTATGCTATACTGAATCGTTTGAAATAGCACTGACTATTAGCTTAAAAATGGATTTTCCGTTAAATATCCAACAAAGGTTGATATGCCATTAAACCCAACCAACCAACCATATATATATATATATATATATATATATATATATCATCATCATCATCATCATATCGTGCTGGCAGCACGGATATCCCTGACCCTCTTTCGCCACTCCTCCCTATCGTTCATCGCCCTAGGTAGGTCTTCAGGACAATAACCTGTATCCTCACATATATATATATATATATATATATATATATATATATATATATATATATATATATATATATATATATATACTGTCTTTCTGTTTACAGATAGTTTCATTTTCAAACAGTCCTATTTCAAACAATACAGTTTGCCACACTGTTCTATTTTTCCATCAGATAGGACCCATTCAGGTGTTGCAATTCCGAGCCAGAGATGACATGGGAGCGACGGCTTTGAAAGGCTACTCTGCATTTTCCAAAGGTCCAGCAATGCCGAAGCCGAGCCATCAGATAGTTTAGTGTCATATCCAGGACACTTGATGGGGAATTGTACCCCTCTGCAGAGATGCAATCGGTGTATTTTGCAACCCACTTGACTGAGCCATGCTTATGTTAAAGTGTTTATTACATATGTGCTATGGTTAATGGCATATTAAACTTCATGGGTTGTTTATTGCCAAAGCCATCAACTGGAGATATAAGATTCCCAATTATATTAGATCAGAAGTTAGCTTGGCTTAGGCTGAAGAATACACCGACTGCATCTCTGAAGAGGGATAAGATCCTCCCAACGAGTGTCCTAGATATGACAGTAAACAATCTGATGGTGAAGTTCTTGTAATTCAGGAGCTTTGGGAAATGTGGAGTATCCCTTCATTGTTATTGCTCCCAGGTCCACTGTGGTCCAGAAATGTAGCACCTTATTGGTCCCTATCTATGGGTGAAATAGGTAAATTCTGTACTTATGCTAAACTAAATTGCTTGAAATAGAACAATTTTGACATTGAAACTCTGTGCTTAGGCTAAACTGAATAATTTGAAATAGATCTGCTTGAAATTAAACTGTGTGGACAAAAACTATACTTATACTCAACTGAATAGTTTGAATTAGAACAGTTTGACTAAACTGAATAAATTGAAATAGAAAAATTTTTGACTATCAAACTATGTACTTACATTTAAACTGCATACTTATGCTAAACTGAATTGTTTGAAATGGGACAGTTTTAATAAAACTATTAGTGTTGGATAGGAATACTTGAAACCATCTAACTGAGTACAAAGCAATGAGCTTTGACTTATTTAAAATATTAACTACAAAACTATTCGTCAACTAATTATATATATATATATATATACATGTGTGTGTGTGTGTGTGTGTGTGATTTGACAATAAATAGCCTAAAAGTGTTGATCTGCAATGAAATCCAACCAACCAACCAACCAACCTATGAGATCAAAAACAATATATTTATTGCTGGGGTTGGGGGACACCGGCAACAACTCAATTTTTGTTTGTTTTTTGCTTTTCGCTCAGATATTTTTTCCCCTTTATTTATCGCTTCAAACGACTCCATTATTTCCTCTTTGTGTTTCGCTTGTACAACTGTTTGTTTTGTAACACGAGAAATGAAACCACAACCAACTCGCTGCTATGAAATAAAACAGAGCATTGACTTGAAAATAAATGCCGTAACGATATTAATGGATTGTCCAATATTCTAATTACTATTTTAGTTTCCTGTAATATTGGCGGGAAAATACACTCAGGTCCAGAAAAAAAATAGCATTCTTTAAGCAAGTATAATCAGTAAAATAAATTAATAAATAAACAAAAACCCTTCAAGAAACTTTTGTTTGCCAAACCACAACTGAAAAAAAAAAAAACAAAAAAAAAACAGATAGAAACTAAAGTTTTATTGGAATAGCAAAAGTCGTAATATATCAACTTTTTTTTTTTTTGGCTTAGATGTAGCACAAAGAGAGGAATGGGTCATCCAACGAGACTCGAAATCTGTCGTGTAGGTTTGCTTGTCTAGCGCGCTAACCATTACACCACCGGAGGTGCTCAGCAAAAAATCGTCAAATATCTTTTTCAAAAATGTCAGTTGATATTTTTAAGCGTTACAATTATGAAATCAAACAAAGAGCCGCCATATCGTCTGTATACCGATCATATTCATTCATTCGTTTTTATTGCGACTACTTCCTGGCCAGATAAGGGAAGAGGGGCGTTTTTTTTACTAAGAGTTCACTCAGCTGCGACGTTGTAATGGTTTACATGGTACCAGTAATGGGAAGCGATACCTAAACTGACCTTTTGGAAGAGAATGAATTCCTGAAGTTAACAAAGGCATCAAACCGTACGAAACATACGCTACCCAACAAAAATTTGGACTTATGTTTTCGATTGGGAGAGAAATCACCAAGATCATTCGCACGTGCATTTTGGTTTGTTACACAGAGGCTTCTATCTATCTATCTATTTGTCTATCTCAGTCTGATCATATCTATCTATCTATCTATCTATCTATCTATTACAGTCTCTTCATATCTATCTATCTATCTATTTTTCTTATTCTGTTTGGGGCTAGCCATCTTATTCTATTAGTATCTATCTGCCATTTATCTACTAAATTCTGTTCATATCTATCTATCTATCTATCTTCCAGTATATTCGAATGCATCTATCTTTCTATCTATCTATCTATCTATCTATCTATTTTTTCTTATTCTGTTTGGGACTAGCCATCTTATTCTATTAGTATCTATCTGCTATCTATCTACCTAATTCTGTTCATATCTATCTATCTATCTATCTATCTATCTATCTATCTATCTATGTGTCTGTCCGTCTTCATCTATCTTAGTCTGATCATATCTATCTATCTATCTATCTATCTATATATATATATATATATATATATATATATATATATATATATATCTGTATTCATTCATCTATCTCTGTCTGTTCATATCTATCGATTTATCTATCTGCCAATGTCAATGCAATTATTGTTTCCAGCATTTTTGTCCAATATTAATATATTTCAAACAAATCTATTCAGCAAAAAGAAGGGATCCTAACAAGTGCTACCACTCTGGGTCAGTGTAACCCTAGTAATAAAGAAATACAACACAATCCCTATGATACTACTAAAACCAGACGGGGCATTACCCTGATAATCACGGGAGTACTCCGCCTTCAATCTGCTGAATGTTTCTATATGGAAATTTCCTGGGACAACGCAGAATAATTTGCTATCAGCCCTCGTTATTTTTTAAGATCCGGAAAACGAATCTGACGCTAATCGGAGTCGCCGCTTTAGCAAATAGACGAATCCCACCACACAATTAAGCTGGAAGAAAAATCTACGGATAGAAATGAAACAACACAGCTTTACAACAATTACAATATTTAGTGTATATAAGAGAAAATCTTATTCAACAGTTCTTCCATAAGTACATTTCAATCGGAGACGGTCAGGTATTAGCTTATCTTTTATCTTCCATTCAGGGAGTTTGATGTTAGAAATAAAGAAATACTACACACTTCCGATGGACCTACGATACCATCGGAGGAAATGTATTCAGGATACAACCAACGTATTCTAAACACTAGCGGCAGGACAAAACATTGAGATTAATTTACACTTCAGGAAACAACAACTTATCCCATGAACTTCGGCTGGTGAGTGTGAACTTTACTGCAATCCTACTCTCCTCTCAAATATGTCGTTCAAAGATTATCGAGAAAAGTATTGACAACTGACAATGATGATCTTAAGCATCTACATTGGATTGAATTCTTTGTTTAATGGTATATCATTATTCCTGGTTTAATTAATACCAAAGCCATCCTTACAGAATGACAGTAGTAGTACTATTTAACCCATGGCTGGAAGAGTAATGGAGTTCTTTGTTGTCAGAATTTCTGAGACAAAGTTTGATGATGTATATCATTCAGGGTTTACGGACTATTCATCTTTATTGTTATATACACAACGTTTCGGCTGATGTGTCCCCCGGCCTCTCTTCAGGTGTTTCTTGTTGAACTTGTAGCCTATACAGAACTTTGAATCACATGATTTATTTATCCACGGGGGTCACTTGCTCTGATTCCATTAACCATAACAGAGTACAAGTGTTAAGTATTCCAGTACTGATACTCGTATGCAGTCTGGATTGAACCTGCAACATCCAGATGATTATCACTTAGTTCCATGTAGGCTCCCAAGTTCGACAAGAAACCCCTGAAGCAGGCTGGAGGACATATCGACCGAAACGTTGGGAAAATAACAATAAAGATGAAGACAATATTTCAAAAACCCCAAATGATAAAAAGTGAGTTCTTGATTTCTTTCTTTGTTTAATGGCATATCAACCATCATGGCTTATTTAATGCCATAGCCATCCTAGTAGAAGAACAATAGTGATGCTATTTACCCCATGGCAAGGAGGATAACGGTGTACTTGGAGTCTTTCTTTGTTTAATGGCATGTCAACCGTCATGGGTTATTTAATGCCAAAGCCATCCTTGCTGAACAGTAGTAATACTATCTAACTCATATCTTGGAGGATAAGGGAATTCTTGGTTTCTTTTTTTGTTTAATGGCATATCAATCTTCATGAGTTATTTAATGCTAAAGTGATCCTTGCAAAAAAGCACTGATACTATTCAACCCATTGCTGGGATGATACGATGGTTCATACCTTTCCAAAGGGATATATGTCCGGAAGTGAAATAGTACGACCAGAGTTCGAACACGGTTACTTCGTGGTCGCATTCCAGCTCTTTAGCCATTACACCAAGGAGACTCCAATTTGACATCTGAACATCATCACTTCATTGTATAAGTTTATCAGTTTTAAACAAGTCTATCGGATACACATTTCTTTAATTTTAGATAAATCAACTAAGAACACGTAGATAGGAATATTCAAAAAAAAAAAAAAAAAAAGAATCAAAATCTCACTTACATAAAATTTACACTCTTACATCTTTAAACCAATCAGCGAAGGACACGTAGAATAAAATATCCTAGAAAAAAAGAGAATCAAAAACAAACTTGTAGAAAAATTAGTCACAGAAACAAAAATAGTTAGGTTAGAAAATAAATAACTAATTTTTGTGAACCTGATTGGTTAAGACAAGTCACGGGTTGTATTTTCGCCGACGTCCAAGCATGTGAACTTTATTTGACCCGCAATAAATTTAAAATATTTCACTTGGATCCACTTTTATTTTAACAAAATGCATTAAGAGCGAAGTTTGTTTGTTTTTTTTTTTTTTTGTTCAAAGCAAAGACAACGACAGATCAGCAGACAGGTACATCACGGTACGATAGATTGACGCCAGATGACCCGCTAATATACACAACAGCAAGCCGAAAAAACTCATAAATACCAGGGCACACGCATATTCATTAACATACACATGTATATAAGTTGTGGGGTTTGACGGCTTTTGAAGGTCAGGGGCTAAGGGCAAGGCCGTGTTGCCGTAAGATATCTGACTCCATATTTTGGTTACACTGTTTCACCCCACGTTGACTGGCCGGCGCAATGCCTTGCCCAAAGAAAGTTCCAAAAGAAATATACAAAAAGAAAAGATAGAAACAGATAAGAGACGAAAACATTTCTTCCATACTTTCCTTTATTTACTTGGTGAAGGGACTAACCGACGCTACGTCTTGGGACGTAGCGTGGTGCCCAAAACACCAGACAGCAAAATGGTGTTGTTGGTTCGACGGACACTACCTCAAAAAGAAAGAATACTTTGCTCCCTTTATCAAGAGGAAATCCTTTTTTCTTTTTACGCATGCGTCATCTCCTTTTCCGTTAGAGACCTCTGGGAGTTTCTTCAAATTTAATAGTTTTCTTTTTATCTGTTTATTTATTTTTTTAAATTTAATTTTTTATTTATTTATTCGTTCCCTTCAAAGTACAAGGCTATCTTCTTTTTTTAATTTAGACATAAACACAAATATAAACACCCTCAATTTTACTGATAATATTCGTGTTTTACATACACATATGAAAACCTTTTATATAATCATTGTCACTGTCGAGTTGATAGAAAATATAATGTTGTTTTTTATTTTTTGTCAAATTTCTCGTGTCTAGGTTGCTTGTACAAATTTGTGTCGTATTATTGTGGAACTCACCCCAGAAGCTTTATTTTTCGTGGAACCTCAGGAATTCCTCCGCAAGTCTTTATTACAATTTTAGATTAAAAGAATTAACGGTTTAATTTCAATGTTTTTTTCATTACTACACTTCCTCTCTGTATACGTGTGTGTACATGAATGTATGTATGTGTGCATTTAGTAAGCTGAGCATCGTTTAATGCACAGCTCACTAGGTAAATGCTGGAATGCGAGATTGATTTAGACCAAATTTACAAGCCATGCGGGATTGTATGCCTTTAAAATCAGCTGTTTAGCTCGTAAACTTTTAACTAAATTCGAACACCGATCCTTGGCTGTCAGCTGTAAATACTTACCATCTGGTCCACCAAAGATGCTTTCATCCCACTCACAGGGCATTCAGTGGTTTCAAAAATAAAGTACAACGGGGACATTTCATTATTAAAGTGCTTTTCTTCAGTTCACAAGGTGACCCTGTTCAGTTCTTATATTACAAAAGCTTGCAAAGAAGTTGAAAATTGGAACTTAACAAATTCTTCTTCTTCTTCTTCTTCTTCTTCTTCTTCTTCTTCAACACTTGTTTCTTTATTTGTTCTAATCCCTAATCTTCCACTGGTCTTCTTCTTCTTCTTCTTCTTCTTCTTCTTCTTCTTCTTCTTCTTCTTATTATTATTATTATTATTATTATTATTATTATTATTATTTACTCCTTTAGAGTTTTTCACATCAACGTTACCTGGTGGTTTTTCATTGGAGTCTGAGTGACACCAAATCTCCTCAAGTCTCCAGGACTCTTCTCAGAATTCTGGCCGTTCTCAATAATGTTTGAAAGGTCTCCACTCTTCTGCCAACTTCCAAGTCCTCCAGGCCCTTTAATAATTATTTAGATATAGTGCCAAAAGCACCAATCCCAATTGGTATAATTTTAACCTGCATGTTCCTTTCTTTTTCAATTCCCTAGCAAGATCGAGTTATTTATCTTTCTTTTCACGTTCTTTCAGTTTTACTCTCTGGTCAACAAAGTCGACAATTATGCAAATTCTCTTTTTTTTTGTTTAGTATTATTATTATTGTGGTTGTTGTTATTATTATCATTGTTTTTTTTTTAACTCCTTGATTTTTTTTACATCTGTGTTAGCTGATGGTCTTTCACTGGAGTTTGAGTGACAAATCTTCTCAAGTCTTCAGAACTCTTCTCAGTATTCTGGCCGATCTCAGCAATGCTGTAGTTTGGATTGTCTCCACTCGTCCTCTTATGTCTATGTCTTCTGGTCCTTGTACCAATCCTTGTACCGAGCACACCAATTACAATTGGTATCACCGTCACTTTCATGTTCCATTCTTCTTATTATTATTATGATTATTATTTTCTTCCTCCTCCACCTTCTTCTTCTTCTTCTTCTTCTTCTTCTTCTTCTTCTTCTTCTTCTTCTTCTAACAAATAGGTGAAAGCCCGTTTTTGTACCATCGGCAACCTCGATTTGAATGTCATTAAAATGATATCTCGAATGAACCACGCACTGAAGGGTCCGGTAGAAGGAAGGAGAATGGGTGTGTAGACCTTGGTAGTAAGATGTGTTATATGGCTCTTTTATTTATTTATTTATTGATATACTTATTTTTCGTGAGCGTTCTATTCTTCTCAACTATCTTAAAAAGCCGGAGGACAAAATTGTTATTTTAACATAAATAAATCACAATAATGCCAGGGATTCATTGGTCTAAATGCTCCTAAATGTGACTGATATTGCTCTGACACCTTCATCTGGTCGTCGGTAATATAATGGACTATTTGAAATAATGGTTAACAAATGGGGGTAGGATCCACCCACTCAGTCCTGCAAGTAAAACTAGCTTTTTTTTTATTTACACGAGCTTATTACAGCGAAATAGAATTTTATCTATCTATCTATCTATCTATCTATCTATCTATCTATCTATTTCAGTCTGTTCATGTTTATCGCTTTCTCTATCTTTCTCAGTCATGTCATATCTGTTTATCTGTCCATCTTTCTGCCTTTCTTTTTAGTTATATCATATCTCTGTCTCACTGTGTGTTTCTGTGTTCGCTTTTATTTGTCTGTCTATTTGTCTATTTCTCTCTCTCTCTCTCTCTCTATATATATATATATATATATATATATATATACATTTGTGTGTGTGTGTGTGTGTGTGTATATATATATATATATTAGAAAAAAATCTTGATGAATCTGACAGTGTTTAAAAACGAACAAATGATAAGAACAATGTATTCGGAGGATCAATTTATTTGTAGTTGAATATTCTCCAATCGTTAAACGTTTCGGATTTTATATTAAACGATCATCAGTGCAAATTTATGATGTGATATTGTATCTTCTAAATTGTATTCATTTTTAAAAATGAAGCAAAAAGTGAGAAAAACACTTAGCACTTTGTGACCATTATTAGGGGTCTGTTTCAAATCAATATGACGTAACCCGTGTTTGAAATTTATTTCAATGCTAAACGTATTTCCTATGAATTTTAAGAACTTTAAGAAATAGGTGCAAGGTTTAACCATCTTTTTTTTTCTCTAGAGAATTGAATTTGTCAATTTGAAAATAAAATTTTTTTAAAAATCAAGTATTAAAAGTAGAATTCTTTGTTGTTTCTAAACATGCTGTAGGGGGGGTTGTCCTCGTGGTGTAATGGTTAAAGCGATGGAGTGCGGAATCGTAGTACGCGAGTTCGTACTCCAGTCGCGCTATTACGTTCACTTTCGGGCAAATACCCTTGCGAAAGGTATCAGTCCCTTTATCCTCCCAGCTGTGGGTTAAATAGTACCACTACTGTTCTTTTAGGAGAATGGCTTTGGCGTTAAATAACCTAAAAAGTGTTGATATGCCATAAAACAAAGAAATCAAACCTAAACATGCAGTTAAAATTTGAGATCGTTTGAACAAATATCCGCTAACATTCTTGGTTGCTTCGTCGGTTGTTTTGTTTTAGGGCTTATCAACTCTTTTTATCAGCTCATTTAACGCAGATTAAGTCATTTTGATGAAGGTTTTAAACAATTCAGTTTAGTACGAGTATACATTTAAGTTTACACACTGTTAAATGTAAAAACATTTTCAAACAATTTGGTCTACCATAATTACAGTTTCGTTCTATTTGAACCAAAGATAGGAACCAATCAGATGCTACGACTCTGGGCCAAAGTAGATCTAGGATCGATGGCAATAAAGGGGTACTCCGCATTCCCCCAAGCTCCAGCTTTACTGGAGCCTCACCATCAGATTGTTTAGTGCCATATCGAGGACAATCGTTGGGGGTGTCTTATCCCTCTGCAACAATGCAGTCGGTGTATTCTGCAGCCCCAGCTGACGAGGCCACACGGTATGTAAGCCTTACCCTTCTGCATAGATGCAGTTGGCGTATTCTCGTTGGGGGAGTCTTATTACTCCTCGGCAGAGATGTTGTCTGTGTATTCTACAGCCCCAGCCGAAGAAATGAACTTATTTGTCGAATAGAGGCCAACGTAATCGGGAGCCAATGAAACAAGCTCCATTAAAGGAACAAAAGATAAAATATGAGAGTAAGGATTTTTCTTCAGTCCTATCAATGAGTTATTTTAGAATTAAACTCTGTACTTATGCTAAAATGAATTGTTTGAAAAAGAAATGTTCTGACATTTAAACGGTGTACTTATGATGAACAACTGACATTAAAACACAAATTTTTCAACTAATAAACAGCGTGAATTTGCATATACATGCAAATCTTTCAACAAAACGAACACGAACGCATTCAACTCTTCGACGATAAAACAAAGACTTTTCAAAGCTTAATTTTTACAAGTTAAAACTCACAGTATAAGTTAGTTAATCTCACTGATAGTACCACCCACCAGGTTTTTATAGCCTCGCAATGATTTTTACAATTCACATGAACAATTTTTATATACGTGGTAAATTCAGTAAGGTTCCAGACTTTTTTTGTACAGGCATTCAAAATTGTCAAAGACTCTTGAAAATCCAGTATGTTATTGCTATACATCTTATGAGGTGACTGACCAATTCTTATGATTTCAGGTTCAAATGAACAGCTACAGCAGGAATTGGAATACACCCTACTAAAGTCTGACTGTCACAGCTGGTGAATTTCAAAATGCATTCTGGACGTGAGGACACTTTAGAAGAACGATATGCAATAAAATTCTGTTTTAAACTTGGAAAAAATGCCATAGAAACGTATGGGATGCTTCAGACTGCTTTTCGACCATCTTGCATGAATCGAGCATCAGTTTTTGAGTGGCATAAGAGATTCAAGGAAGTTAGGAAATCTGTGAGGGGTGATGAGAGGTGTGGAAGGAGTAAGGAAGTCAGAACACCAGAGTTGATTGGCCAAAGGGTTAGGGTTAGGGTAACTATGTTGAGGTTTTAAGGGAGTTTAGGAAAAGATTCCGTCGGAAGAGGCCAGCACTCTTCAAATCGGGTCAGTGGCATTTCCAGCAGAACAATGCACCAGTCCACAACTTCATCCTTGTCACAGACTATTTGACCAAGATGGACATCAAGACAGTTCCTCACCGTCCCGATAGTCCATACCTTGCTCCCTGTGACTTTTGGTTATTCCCTAAGCTCACAAGTTGTCGTAATGAGACAATGAAGGAGATGAAAGGGGCTGTGACGAAGGTCATTGACTCGCTCACACCAGAGGACTTCCATGAGACCTTCCAGAAGTTGTTGGAACGGTACAACATTTGCATTGCAGCCGGAGGAGATTACTTCGAAGGATATTAGAGTTTCATGTGTGTACTATCAAAAAAAGGGCCATACGAAAAGATTCTCTGAAATCCATGGAGCTGTTTAGCTGTATGTAAAATAGAACCATTAGAATTACATTGCAATACTTAGAACCATTTGACTGTGCACAAAGGAAGGAATACAGTTGTATAGAATGGTGAGTGTTATTTAGCAATACTTGAAATGATTACTGTTAAATAGCAATAGTTGAAAAAATTCATTCTACGTAGCATTAATTGAGATATTCAGTGTTAAAGAGCAATACGGGAAATAATCAGTGTTAAACAGAAATACTTGAAATAATCAGTGTTAAATAGAAATACTTGAAATAATTAGTGTTAAATAGCAATACTTGAAATAATTCGTGTTAAATAGAAATACTTGAAATAATAACTGTTAAATAGAAATACCTGTGATTATTAGTGTTAAATAGAAATACTAGAAATAATTAGTGTTAAATAGAAATACTTGAAATAATTAGTGTTAAATAGAAATACTTGAGATTATTAGTGTTAAATAGCAATACTTGAAATAATTAGTGTTAAATAGAAATGCTAGAAATAATTAGTGTTAAATAGAAATACTAGAAATAATTAGTGTTAAATAGAAATACTTGAAATAATTAGTGTTAAATAGAAATACTTGAGATTATTAGTGTTAAATAGCAATACTTGAAATAATTAGTGTTAAATAGAAATACTTGAAATAATCAGTGTTAAATAGAAATACTTGAAATAATTAGTGTTAAATAGCAATACTTGAAATAATTCGTGTTAAATAGAAATACTTGAAATAATAACTGTTAAATAGAAATACCTGTGATTATTAGTGTTAAATAGAAATACTAGAAATAATTAGTGTTAAATAGAAATACTTGAAATAATTAGTGTTAAATAGAAATGCTTGAGATTATTAGTCTTAAATAGCAATACTTGAAATAATTAGTGTTAAATAGAAATACTTGAAATAATTAGTGTTAAATAGAAATACTTGAGATTATTAGTCTTAAATAGCAATACTTGAAATAATTAGTGTTAAATAAAAATACTTGAAATAATTAGTGTTAAATAAAAATACTTGAAATAATTAGTGTTAAATAGAAATACTTGAAATTATTAGTGTTAAATAGAAATGCTTGAGATTATTCGTGTTAAATAGCAATACTTGAAATAATTAGTGTTAAATAGCAATACTTGAAATAATAAGTGTTAAATAGAAATACTTGTGATTATTAGTGTTAAATAGAAATACTTGAAATAATTAGTGTTAAATAGAAATACTTGAAATAATTAGTGTTAAATAGAAATACTTGAAATAATAAGTGTTAAATAGAAATACTTGTGATTATTAGTGTAAAATAGAAATACTTGAAATAATTAGTGTTAAATAGAAATACTTGAGATTATTAGTGTTAAATAGCAATACTTGAAATAATAAGTGTTAAATAGAAGTACTTGAAAGAATTAGTGTTAAATAGAAATACTTGTGATTATTAGTGTTAAATAGCAATACTTGAAATAATCAGTTTTAAATAGCAATACTTGAAATTATTAGTGTTGTATAGTAATGCTTATACACTGTGTTCAAATAAAATATTAAGTAGATAGAGTTGTGTTAGAGCACAATGACTGAAACCATCTGTGTAGAAACAATAACAATATTTATGTGCAAACATCTTAATTCTTTCTTACTCAAGACTAAAATTGTCCTCGAACTATTCTCTCACAAATGATCAGACCATTTATTCGAGCACGAACAAGTGATGGATATTAAATCAGATTGTCAGTGTTGCATCACTATATTTGAAATCATTTAACTGTGAGAAAAAAATAATCTCGGGCTCGTTCAAAAATTATATCGACAAAATGTGTTAAATTATATATACTTAATATATATGTATAAAGAAGATTTGGTTTTAAATAACCTACAAGGGTTGATATGCCGTAAAAGCCAACCAAACCAGATCATATGTATTTAATATATATGTATAAAGAGGATTTGATATTAAATAACATACAATGGTTGATATGCCATAAAACCCAACCCAACCTAACCAAATAAAACCAAACCCAATTCGTTTATCCCTCTTTTCCCCATAGCTCTCATAGCACCCTCAATCAAGTTATTAATCAGACGAACCTCGTATATTTATGGAATCATGCTGTCTGCCTTTTTCTTGTCTATTCATGCTACATTTTACCGCCTTGCTTTAACGACTTACCATTAATATATTAATATATGTTTCTTGTGTACCAATACCCCTCACTGACCCCCCTATTTCAGATTCCTTTAACCAATAATGGCCATTAGATCAGATTGTCTAGTGGTTTCTCTCATCTCCGACCAGGGGTATTAAATATTTCTTTATGGACACACAAAACACAAAAATACAACAGAGAGGGTGGAAGAAAAGAACAAACAAATAAACGCGGGCTTGGGTTAGCTCCAAGTGCAAGAAAGAAGAAGGTAGTGACACTTTTTGTGCATTCTGTGAGCTAACGCAAGCGTTTACTCGAACGAAAACTCCCACAAAGCCACTAGCAATGCTGACTTGTCTTTTCACGTTGGTCAACCCAGCCTCTGTAGGTCAACAAGTCATGGCAGTCGTCTTTCTGACTTCTGATCTTCTCTCTTCTCTGCCCTGCTTTCATCTCCTGACTGCCTCCTTCTACTCTCCTTTGTTAACTAACTCTCTCTGTCTTCTCTGGAATCTTCCTTTCTTCGTCCACTTCCGGTCTCGTAGAAGATCTCGCGCTCAGGTCCTTTGTGTGGGTTTCGCACCAAAGCAGACAAAGGGTTTCTCTAACTGGCACCCACACACACTAACACAACGAATGCCCAACAAAGTATCATACTAGTTCTTTTTTTCTTGGCAAATATATTAATCATTTGTTCCTCTTGTTTCCTTGAGATAAACTTTCATCATCATTTCACTTGTCAAGAATTTTCACGCCAATTTCAACTGCTGGTCTTTCAATTGAGCCAGAATGACAACAAGTCTCGTCAGGTCTCCAGGAATCATCAGAGAATTCGAGCAATATCTTAACAATGTTGTGGTCTGTATAGTTTCGACTCGTTCTCTGATCTTCAATTCCTGTAGCCCCTTTTTTGACACCAACGATACTCGTTATTACTTTCACCTTTATGATATTCTGGTTTTTCAGATATCTAGCAAGTTCGAAGTATTTTTCTATTTTCCGCTTTCTTCGATTTTCACTCTACTGTCAGTAAAATACATAGGATGGTAAGTTTATTTTTTCTTGATAATTAAAACTCGGTCTAGTCTTCTAGTCGGTCTTAGATGATCCGTTTCAATTTCAAAATCTCAGAGAATTTTATGTGACTCATTCACTGTAATGATGCTGACAAAAGAAAGATACGGGGAATACACAAAGGGTTGATGGAAAAACATGAATATTTAAGTAACTGAAACAAGATACAAGTGAACCTGGTTAAACAGTAGTTGGTTGATAGGAAACTGAGAGTCCAGTGGGGTAGTGACTATCCTTCCACTACACAAATGGTATCACACGTGATTGTGTCGCGCTGATTGATGAACTTCATCTGACGCTCTCGTTGACTAAGACCGTTTGTTAGAATGTCAAATTTTAATCTCTAGCACAATTACCAGTGAATAACCTTTCCTAACCACTCATGCTTTGTTTTGTATTTCTTTTGTGCCAGTTTGCTGTATTCGCTTATTATGTAATGAATCATTTCATCCCTTTCTACACACAGGCTACACTTGTCATTCCCCCCTGTTTCATTAATTTTTGATTGGATACAAGAATGAGTCAAAAAGTAAACCTTTATTTCTTTAGTACAGAAATAATTACCGACACAGGAACAAACTGAAGCTGTTCTTCTGTGGATCACATCCCTAATTCTCAGAATAGTCCCCTTTTATCTCAATAGCACTGTTCTACCTTCGAATGAGAGCATGTATATCTGCTTTGTAAAATTCCGCTGACTGTGCTTTGAGCGACTTCATCTCTGCAGTTTTAACATCCTCGTCGCACACATGTTTGCCACTCAAGCCTTCTTTCATGGGACTGAAACGACGATAGTCTGAAGTGAGACCCAAATTACCAATAAATAATGTCCTCCTTCAAAATAGCAATGCTTAACTACACATAAGCATCTGTACAAGAGAAAAATCGCCTCATTTGAGTGTACAACTTTACCACATCCTCCATACTCACCAGATTTAGGGCCTTCAGACTATCATATCTTCGGTCTCATGAAAGAGTGTTTAAGAAGCAGATATTATGCCAGAGACGAGGAAGTGAAAACTGCTGTGATGCAGTGACTAAACGAACCGTCAACAGAATTTTACGAGGCGGATAAACACGATCCCATTCGAAGGTGGAACGGAACATTGCTATTGAAAGAAGCGGTGACTATGATAAGAAACAGGGATGTGATTCCCAGAGATCTAGCTTCATTTTGATGAGTCAGTAATTATTCCTGTACTTAAGGAAAAACATTGCTTTTTGATTCGCCCTCAGATAATAATTGTTTTGTATGGCAATTTGAAGTGACCCTCTTTTTCTGTCGAAGTTTCTTGCTTTTTAACGATATACTATATGCCGTGGTGTGATGGTTATCGTCGTAGGAAATGGACGCGGTGACACGAGTTCAAATCCTGGACGGGACTGATTGCATTTCACATGGCACTAATACCCTTGGGAAAGGTATGAATCCAATTATTCTCCCTCAAGCTATGGACAGACTGGGTTCTTCAGCCTTGGTGAGGCAACTAGTCTAGGAGAAGGAAAACTCTGAATTCAAAGCTGTTAAACTCCGCTTAAAAATTGACCTTGTGTCATATCCTGCCCGAGCAGAGGGGTTTGGTAAATAGAATATACTATTTATCTTGTTTGCAACATTGCCAGTTTGTAGCTCGAAGTATCTATACAGTTTTTTTTTCCGATTTTTCTTTATTGATTTTGTTGTTTTCATGTTTGCCCTTGTGTTGATATTGCAGTCAGTGGCTGCTGGTATTTCTTATTTCTTTCTTGAGTAACCCTTCAGTTCTTGAATTGTTACATCGACGCTGTCCTCAATGCTTGCTAATCCTTTTCTTCCTAATTTTCTTGATATATGGAGTCTGTCAATATAATTTCTCGTGAGTAAAGATTTGAGCATCATCAACTATTTCCTTGTCCTTTAGTCCAACTGAGTTTCTCTCTTGCTCATTTTAAGAGTGATCTAGAGAACCTTACAAAGAGGACAGCCTAATTGTTTATATTTTTGAGGAAATTCCTTCAAAACAGTTTAGTTTCGTGTAGTTTTTTCGTTCTTGTGATGTCTACTTTCTTTACTTTTTCTTTAATCTCTGTATTCCTAGAATATTAATAATTTTCTTTTTATAATAATGTTTTGGAGTTTGCCTGAATTGATATTTCTATTCCTTCTGTTGTTTCTCTTCTTTCCTTTTTCATTATTAGCATGGCACATTTTACAATCGCAAAATCCATTCCTTTATCTTGACTGTATATTCTAATTGTTTGTATAAGTATTTCCAGTCCTTTTTTTCTTTTTCTTTTTGGAAAATATCTTCATATCATCAATCAGGTGGTTCACCTTTCCAGTGATTTTGCAAATTTGTAGCCCCTTCTCTTGTGTATCATTGCTATAAAAATGAAAGTAACGAAAGTGAGTTTCCCTGGAAAATTTCTGTTTCGATTTTAATAACTCAAAGTCGAATTTTCCAGGAAGACTCTGCTAAATCTTGTTCTCATACTGTTAATTCTACTTTCCAGTTTTCCATATCTTTCTGTATCCATCATCTCATCATCTTGTCGTGCCACTAGCACGGATATCCCTGACTCTCTCTCGCCACTTTTCCCTATCGTTCATCGCCTCTGGCAGGTCTTCAGGGCTACATCCCGTATCCTCACATATCTGCTGAATGTATGTTTGTGCTGGTCGTCCTGCTTTTGCCCGGCCATATGTGGGGGTCCATAGGAGTACATCCCTTATGAGCTCGTCCCTGCTTCTCCAGCAGTGTCCTGCATGTCTGGTTCGTCAAACTTAGATAGTTTTCGTGATTGGGGGCAGGTGGCCGTATAGTTGGTGTCTTGTTGGGTGTTGCCGCCAGGACCTGTTCAATATTGCTCGCAGTATTCTTGTGTAATTGCCGTCTTGCTTCTTCTCCAGCCGTTTTGGGTTTTTTTTTTTTGATATTTTGAAAATTTCAAACGTTCTATTATCAAGTTTTGCGGAACTGTATTTTAAACTTTTTTGCATGTCATGGCTACATTTTCCGTCTTGTTTTTACTTCATTGTAGATGTTCTGATCTCTTTGTTCCCTCTTAACAACCTTTCTATTTTTCTGGAAGATGTCCGCAAACTTCAAGCGAGTAATATATCTCTTGTCTACTTTGTGGGGTTAGGATTTTCTACATCATAGGTAAACACGTCTGGTCTGTATCTGCGGGATATAGTCACTTTTAGAGAGTCTTCCTGAGTTGAGGTGGTTTTCTCCTTCGTCATCCATTCGAATATTCTTGCTTCTTGTCGGTGTTTACTCAACTGCTAAGTCAATCTGTCGTGGATTGACGTGATTTTTCAAAAACAAAATCGATGTATACCATCATGGCCAGGTAGTTACCGATTTAGTACTTTCTTGAGTGTTGTTCTTCATGATTCTTGGAGTATCCTTGCCTCAGAGTCTTTTTTCAAGTTCTTGCAATTCCTTTTCAACGTTATTCATTCATTCTATTTTTTACTTTCTGTTCCCATATCTTGCTCCAAAACTGTTTTGTTTCCATTGCACCCAATTACTCAGTTCTTTTGATGCTTTCTCTGCTGACAAGCCGGTTGATTTTTCTTTCATTATTTTGGAAAGTCTTGTTTTGTTCTTTCTGGTCCCATATCTTGCTCCAAAACTGTTTTGTTTCCATTGTCCCCAATTGCTCATTTCTTTTGATGATTTCTCTGCTGACAAGCTGGTTGATTTTTTCTTTCGTTATTTTGGAAGTTCCTGTTTTGTTCTTTCTGTTCCCATATCTTGCTCCGAAATAGTTTTGTTTCCTTTGCATCCAATTGTTCATTTCTTTTGTTACTTTCTCCGCTGACAAGGTGGATTATTTTTCTTTCACTTTTTTAGAAGGTCCAGCTTTGTGCTTTCTATTCCTGTATCTTGCTCCAAAGCTGTTTTGTTTCCTTTGCATCGAATTGTTCATTTCTTTTGTTGCTTTCTCCGCTGGCAAGGTGGATGATTTTTCTTTCGTTTGCTTTGGAAAGTCCACTTTTGTTTTTATTGCTTGATTTCGTCCAGGTATTGTTTAGTCTCCTTTATTTTTGTTAATAATTTTGGACTTTATTTCTTCCTCTTGTATTGTCTGTCTTTTAGGGGAGGTATTTTTTTTATTCTATTGAGTCTCTAAGTGTCTTTCCTTTCTAATCATTTTCTATTATTTCCTTCGTTTCCTTATTCATCATTCTAGCCACATTTTCCTATGCAGATTTTGTATTTTTTCGGGTTCCTTAGCCAACTTTCTCACCGACTAGTTTTGTTCCAACGTAATATAGAGCGGTTAGAGTGTTCGCCAATGGCCTAGGAGACCTGGGTTCAATCCCAGGTCGAGTCATACCAAAGACTCAAAAAATGGTATTTGATTCCTCCTTGCTTAACACTCAGCATTATAAGGTACGGATCAAGGGTAAAGTGGAGCAATCCAGGGAAAGGAGTAACGCCCTCCCCTACACCTCGGTGTAGTAGCTATCGAAAAGGGAGCCTTCGGGTCACCCTTGACTAAAGGGAGACAACTTTACTTATTTCAGTTATGTTGTACATTGCAATATATCTTTAATGCACTTTCGTTTTCAGTTTCTACGCAGACTTTTTTCTAGACTTGATTCTTTCGAGATTCTTTTCGGTTTTAAAGTAAATTCTACATTGTTTCTTTCATATTGGGGAGTTCTTTTTCTTGAGTTGCTGGGTCATTTTTTTATTATCTTCAAGAAATATTTTTCAAAACCAAATTCCATTCCTCTATCTTATAGTCTGCATACAAATTTCTAGATTTTTACAACTTTTGGCAAATATCTTAATGTCATCCATATATATTGAGAGAAAGCCAAAAGGGAAAACAAAGATAGAAAGAAATTATAGAGAAAAACATAGATAGATAGATAGATAGATAGATTCCTTTTTAGAGACACGATTGCTTTTACTTAGATTGACAGATAATCAAATGGATTTATGTTTATATATTAATAACATTAACATCTATCTATGATTATTTTTTAGAGATTGGAATACATAAATTCAGATAGAAACAGCGTCATTGAAAGACACTTAGACAGAAACATAGGTTGAAAGTTGTGAAAGCCGATAAGGAGATCAATATAAAGGCATATCTATCTATCTGAAGTTATATTTTAGAAATAGGAATAGATTCATATGGATAGAAAGGTGGAAATGAAGATAGATAGATAGATAGATAGATAGATAGATAGATAGATGAGAGAAAGTGGGAGATGCGAACTGATAAATTCATTGATATAAATCCACTTGATTACTCATCTATCTATCTATTTATCTTTTTAGTGAAATGGATCCAGTCGGATAGATATATAGATAGATAATAAGAGAAAGACATAGATGGATAGACAGAAGACAGTGGGTAAGCGTGTGTCAAAGAGAGAGAGAGAGAGAGAGAGAGAGAGAGAGAGAAGTTTAGAATGAATATAGAGTTTATTGTGAATCTTTTTATAAGACAGAGAGAAGATGAAGATAGGGAAGAAAGAAAGCGTAAGAGAAAAACAGCGATAAAAAAGGAGCCAACACGTTAAAAGAGAGAGAGAGAGAATTGGGTTTGAGAGAAAAACAAACGTAGGAGGGATAATCGTAGGAGAAAAGACATTCAGAGAATTGCCAAAAAGAGAGAAAGAAATAATACTAGATAGAGTGTCAGAGAAAGAGAGAGACAGAAAGAGAAAGTGTGAGAGAAAAACAGTGAGAAAATAGAAAGGGAGAAGACATTTAGAGGATTGCTCAAAAGAGAGACAAGAAAAAAAAAGAAATGATACTAAAGAGAGAGAGAGAGAGAGAGAGAGAGAGAGGTGCAGAGGAAGGGAAAATGCGAGAACCTTGGTAGGTGGCCCAGACAGATAGAGACAGATCGAACAGAGAAAGGAAATAGGGAAAAACAGTGAGAGACAAAGAGATTTAAAGTAAATAATTTTTTTTAAAGAAGGAAAATTGAAGAGAAGTAACTAAAGAAATGAGGAGTAAGAAAACAAAAAGAGAGAGAAGGAGAGACAGAGAGAGAGAGAGAAAAAGAAAGAAAGAAAAAGAGAGATTGGGGGGGTGAGAAAACAAGGAATGTCAAAAAAGAGACCTAAGACAGTGAAACAATACTGAAGAGAAAGAGAGAGAAAGAGAGAGAGAGAGTGTGTGTATGTGAGAGAGAGAGAAAGAAAGAGGTGAGTGGGATAGAGAGAGAGACATACACACAGCGAGAAAGAGAAAAAGAGAGAGAAAAAGAAAGTGAGAGAGAGAGAGAGCGAGAAGTATGTGAGAGAGAGAGAGAGAAAGAGAAGTGTGTCTGAGAGAGATAGAGAAACAGAGAGAGAAAGAAAGAAGGAGAGAGGGAGAGAAGGAGAAAGAAAGAGAAGTGTGTATGAGAGAGAAAGAGAGAGAGAGAGCAAACAAGAGAGAGAGCAAGAGAGAGAGAGAGAGAGAGAAATAGAGAAAGAGAGAGAAACGTGTGAGAGACAGAGAAAGACAGAAGTGTGCATGTGAGAGATCGAAAGAAAGAGATCGAAAGAAAGAGAGAGAGAGAGAGAGAGAGGGAGAAAGAAAGAGAGAGACGGAGAAAGAAAGAGAGAGAGAAAGAAAGAGAGAGAGAGAAAGAGAGAGATTGAGTTTATTGTAAATATGTGTTTTTAAAAAGAGGTCTATAGTGAGATTTTCTCTTGATGTTTCCCGCTTGTGAAATTTAATATTCCAGCTTTTGCAAAGAAGGCCGCCCTTTTTACGATTTATTTTCTAGGCTTCTGGCTTTGGTGCTCGCAACTAATTAATCATCACACTCAAAAGACAAACGCTTTTTTTTTTCTTGTCCCGTTTACGTTTCTTGCTTTCTACTCGGTCCGTGCGAAACGGATTTGATTTTTATGCGTGTAAGAAAAATTTGCCAGCCTACGTATTGCTGAGAGGTATTAAAAAATCTCGTCTTTTAAACGTAACAATATATATATATATATATATATACGTTAGTAAATAAATAAGTCCGAAGGTTAATAGCGAAAAAAAAAAGATTTGCGTAAGATATATACAATACGTATTTGTTTTTTGTTTTTCAAAATAATCCGTTTTCATGTTAATGCACTTAACCAAAGTGGTCCCTCTTCGTATATCGGTCATCATACCGTAAAAATTTCAGGTCACAAGATACAGCTATTAATAAAAGCATCAGTATATATATATATATATATATATATATATATATATATATATATATATATAATTATAGACAAGGATCTAGTGAGTAGCGATTTATTCAGCTTTTCTTAGTGAAAAAGGAATTGTCACAGCAAATGCGGTCGTAAGCAATCGAAAAACTGTCCATACTTTCCATCAGTATTATCCGGTAGGAGTACTTTCGATCATTGTTTGTTATTGTCGATCACTCCCCTACAGAGGAGTACTCTTGTCCTCGGCGATGATCTAAGATGGTCGAATGTACCCCTACTCGGATTAAACGAAACAAAAAAAAAACACCTCCGTGGTCATGAGAGCTTTCATGAGCTGATGAATCTGGTTGCAGGCATCATTTCGGTGCCAAAGCATCCTTATATTTGACCCTGAGCAACCCAGTTCTATCTTGCGGTTCCATAAGACTTACATAATTTTTCGTCACACGGGGGGAATACGTGATTAAAAGGCTGCCTCTTCTTTTAACCCTTTGATGCTTTCACGACTTCTTAATAACGAAGCGTTAATTCAACGAAGTAAGGTTTGAGTTAACTTACTTAACGTTATGTCAATACACTGGACAAAAAAGTCTTTCCATGTGGATAATAATCGAAATTATCATTCAGTTGCCAACAGATCTGGAAATTGATATATTCTTTCAAAACCTATTACATTAATTGCTCTAACAGAAAGAACGTTATGATGTGCCCTTTTACTGGGGTACAGTTACTTATATACGTGTATGTAAACCACAATGAGAATTTTAGTGATGCATAAAAAGAGGAAGAGACAGACAGACAGACAGAGAAGGAGAGAGATTTTAGTAGCATGTCAACCCGTTTTGGCTTATTCTATGCTTAAAGTTAAGAGAATTGCGTTTCACATGCTTTGTGTAATTAATTTATTAAAGTTTTTTTTTTATTGTTATATGAGCCCGACTATTTATGTCTTATATAAATGAATGAAATTGAATATGGCCGACAGCATATGTATATGTTAGGAGAGCGTGGGTGTCGATTCATAGGAGTTTGGTAAATGTCAGTTTCTATCCTCTGCGATTATCAGAATAAGTGAATTCACACAATGGCAGTCCCTTTTTAGTTTTGTGGGGCATGATGGGAAAAGTGGTTAAGCTTGTGAGGCATTCTGGGAAGGTCGTTCTAATTAGTTCTGCGTGATTATTTCCGTGCGAGTTTGTGACTTATAAATTTATTTCCCCTCTTATGTTTAATTTATTATTTCTACCGTAGTTGTGTAAATTTCTAAGACGAAGCTTGATGATTTTTATCATTAAGGGTTTTCGGACTATTGTCTTCATCTTTATTTTATTTCCACAACGTTTCGGTCGATATGTCCTCCGGCCTTCTTCAGGTGTTTGTTGTCTAAATTTCTGAGACGAAGCTTGATGATTCTTATCATTTAGGGTTTTCGGACTATTGTCTTCATCTTTATTGTTATTTCAACAGCTTTTCGGTCGATAGGTTCTCCGGCCTTCTTCAGGTGTTTGTTGTCTAAATTTCTGAGACGAAGCTTGATGATTTTTATCATTAAGGGTTTTCGGACTATTGTCTTCATCTTTATTTTATTTCCACAACGTTTCGGCCGATATGTCCTCCGGCCTTCTTCAGGTGTTTGTTGTCTAAATTTCTGAGACGAAGCTTGATGATTTTTATCATTTAGGGTTTTCGGACTATTGTCTTCATCTTTATTGTTATTTCAACAGCATTTCGGTCGATAGGTCCTCCGGCCTTCTTCAGGTGTTTGTTGTCTAAATTTCTGAGACGAAGCTTGATGATTTTTATCATTAAGGGTTTTCGGACTATTGTCTTCATCTTTATTTTATTTCCACAACGTTTCGGCCGATATGTCCTCCGGCCTTCTTCAGGTGTTTGTTGTCTAAATTTCTGAGACGAAGCTTGATGATTTTTATCATTAAGGGTATTCGGACTATTATTTTCATCTTTATTGTTATTTCGACTACGTTTTGGCCGATACGTCCACCGGCCTTCTTCAGGTGTTTGTTGTCTAAATTTCTGAGACGAAAGTTGATGATTTTTGTCATTAAGGGTTTTCGGACTATTGTCTTCATCTTTATTGTTATTTCCAGAAAGTTTCGGCCAATATCTCCTCCGGCCTTCTTAAAGTGTTTGTCGAGCTCGAGAACCTTCACGGAACTTCGACTACGTCCTTCATTGTATCCAGGGAGGTCGCCTGTTCTGATTCTGTTAGCCATAGAAATTCTAGTCAAGTAAGGACATTAACTTTATAAGTCCCAAAAATTTACTCTGAATTGTCCAAAATCATCAAGCTTCGTCTCAGAAATTTAGACAACAAACACCTGAAGAAGGCCGGAGGACATAAAGGCCGAAACCTTGTCGAAATAACAATAAAGATGAAGACAATAGGACACATGGCGAAACGGTTAGAGGCGTTGGTTCCCTAAGCTTCTAAGGAGACAATCATCTGGAGGTTGCAGGTTCAATCCTGACTGCAGGCGAGTAACAATAGAGGAATACTTAACACTTGTACCAGTTTATGGTTAACAGAATCAGAACAGGCGACACCAGTGGATTCAATAAAGGACGTAGTTCGAAGTTCCATGAAGGTTGCCAAGTTCAACAAATACTTGAAGAAGGTCGGAGGACATATCGGCCGAAACGTTGTAGAAATAACAATAAAGATGAAGACAATAGTCCGAAAACCCTTAACGATAAAAATTCTACTGTTTTATTGATATATTGTTTAACTTCTTACGCGTTGTTCATTCTAGTGTCAGTGGGTTGTCGCTCCATGGAGTCTGAGTGACTGTAAGTCTCGTCAGGTTTGAAGGGTTCTTTAGAGTATTCTGACCGATCTCACAAATGTTGTTGTCTGTATGATGTTGGATTCGTCCTCCGATTTCTAATTCTTCTAATCCACTTTCTAAGAATTGGGGACCATTCCAAGAATGCCAATCACAATTGGCATCTCCGTTACTGTCTTGTCCAGTCGACTGGAGCTGTAGAATACTCGGACTGCACTTCTACAGAGGGGTAAGATCACTCACATCGAGTGTCCTGGATATGACACTAAACAATCTGATGGTGAGGTTTCAGTAATGTTGGAGCGCTGGGGAATGTCGTGTACCCCTTCATTGTCATCGCTCCCAGGTCCACTTTGGCCCGGAGTGGTAACACCTGATAGGGTCCTATCTATGGGTCAAATCGAACTAAACTGCGTACTTAGGCTCAACTGAACTGCTTGAAAAAGAGCTGTTTTTAACAGTGAGACTGTGTACTTATGCTAAACTGAACTGTTTGAAATAGAACTGTTAGCACTTTTGCTAAACTGGATTACTTAAAATAGGATTGTTTTCGACACTGAAACTGTATAATTACACTAAATTGAATTGTTTGAAATTTAAATCGGTGTCAAAAGATCCGAAAAGGGTTGATACGCCGTAAAACCAACCAATAAACCAAGCAACCAACTAATTTTTCCTTGTACTTGTAATTTTCCTTTCCTCCTAACAAGCTAATTCTTTTTAATTTGGCAGTTCTATTTCTTCCGATGTTTTTCTTTTCCCTCTTTTTATTATAAGCATGTCACATTTTTCAATGCCAAATTCAATTCCTATATCCTGACTTTATTTTCTCACTGTTCGTCTCAAAGTCTTGAATTCGTTTTTTTCCTTTTGCAGACAGCTTGATATCGTCCATGTACATTTGGTCGTAAAACTTGTAATTTTGTAAATATGTAACCCTAAGTGTTCTTCTTAAGTATGTATTGAGTGGCATCATTGCTATTACAAATAGTAAAGGTAAATGCGCATCTCCCTGGAAGATGCCACTCTGGATTTTCACCTCTGCGAAAGATTTTCCTCCTACTGTTAATTCCACTTTCTAGTTTTCCATGTCTTTTTTTTTAATAAAGTTTAAGACTTGATTGGATATTTTGTACTTTTTCAGGCATTCTACAGTCCAAGTTTGTGGGATCACGCCATAGGCTTTTTCGTGGTCAATCCATGCCATGACTAGATTTTCGCGCCTCGTGTTGGTTTTCTTGAGGACGTGCTTATCTATGTTTAGTAGATAAACTGTTCCCCTTGTTCCCCTGCGGCATCAATTCTGTTTTTCCGTGTTGAGTCCTTCTTTAATCTTTGCGGTCAGTCTTTTCGACATCATACGTAGACACGTTATCAGTCTGTAGCTGCTGAGGATGGTTCATTTTGGGGTTATTTGGGGGTTAGGTTGGTCTTATTTAGAGTCATTTATTCATTATTATTACTCTTTGTAAGTTAGCAGATGACCTTTCACTGGAGTATGAGTGACTGTGTCTCTCCTCAAGTCTCCAGGACAGTGCTTAGTATTCTTGCTGAATTCATCAATACTGTTGTTTGGATAGCTTTGGCTTATTCTCCGGTTTCCAACTCCCCCCAGCCTTCTTACTAAACTTTTGTGGATCGTTACATGTGCACCAATTACAACTGGTATCACTGTCACCTTAACTTATATAGTTTTCTGGCAAGATCCTCGTATTTGTCTCTTTTTTTCGTTTTCTTTGATTTATTATTTTAGTCTTTTGAGAGTTTTTCACACCAGTGTTAGGTGATGGTTTTCCTTTAGAGTTCAAGTGACAGCAAGTCTCCCTAAGTTTCCCGGATTCTTCTTAGTTTTCTGGCCGATCTCAACAAGGCTGTAGTTTGAATGGTCTCCTCTCATCCTCATATCTCCAAATCCTCGAATCCCTTGTACCAATCCATTGATGACTGTAACGAGCGCTCAAAATACAGTTGGGGTATCCCCATCGGTTTTATGTTCCATAGTTTTGTCAGTTCTCTAGCAAGGTTTGCTTTCTTTCGGAACGGTAAAGTCAGCAGGGTTTTTTTTTTGTTGACTACCACGAGGTCTGGTCGTGTAGCTGTTATTATCATCATTATTATTATCATTTGTTTATGTTTTTTTTCTATTCTCTATTTTTCTTATTTTATTTATTTAGTCATTTTCTGTTATTCGTACTTTTTGGAAAATTTTTTGCTAAATATTTTACTGCTTTTTAATTAGTATTTTTTATTGCTCAGTTTTAATTTATTTTGATTTTTCTTTTTTTTTTTTAATTCTATATCTTGCAGCTTTTGCTCACCAGAGTTAGCTGATGGCCTTACACTGGAACCTGAGTGAAAGCAAATGTCTTCACGTCTCCAGGACTCTTCTCAGCATCCTGGCCAATCTTAAATATGTTGTTGTTTGCATGGTCTCTATTCGTCCTACGATTTTCAATTTTTTCTGCCCCAGTTCCAAGTCTTTGGAGGTCGTTCCAATTGTGCCAATTACAATTGGTAACACGGTTACTCTCATGTTGCACAGCTTCTTTTTGTTCTTTAACTAGTACTTACCTCTCCTTTCGTTTTTTTTTTAATCCTACATTTATTCTGTGGTCCGCCCGGAGGGTAAAGTCCATTATTCAGCAGGTTCCTTTTTTTTTCACTTATCACTAGGTTCGGTATTAAATATTACTGTAATCATTATTTTTCTCACCTTTTGAGTTTTTATACCAGTGTTATATATATATATATATATACTCATTAAGAAAACTCATTTGTTTTTTCTTAATGAATTTATTACTCTGTAATATAAGCTACATTGAGCTCTTTACCAGGAAAATCTAAATGTTCATTTTTTAATGTTTTTCTTGTTCTGAAGGAATTACTCCCAACTCTGGTTTCACAGGACTAAATAATATTATATATATATATATATATATATATATATATATATATATATATAAAACCAAAGACCGGTTTTTTCTTTAAAGAAATATTGCTCTGTAAAAAGTTACATTGAGCTCTCCAACAGGAAAATTTAAATGTTCAGCTCCTGAATGATTTTCTTGTCCTGAAGGAATTACTCCCAACTCTGGTTTAACTGGACCGAATAATACACACACACACACACACACATATATATATATATATATATATAAATGAGACCCTAAAAAGTACGACTGGAATTGAAAGTAATAGGAGACGATTTCTACGGAGTATCCTCCACACTAAACAAGCCATGTGTCTCATTTAGGCCTCGTGGGTAGTCTAATAAACACTAATATATACACATATGATATTTTATTGTTATTTTAATTTTGTTTTTTTGTGGTTCACCCGGAGGGCAAAGTCCATTATTCGGCAGGTTCCCTTTTTTTACTAATTACTAGGTCCGCTATTATTATCATAATTATTATTATTTCGTATTTTTCGAGTACTTTATGCCAGTGTTATATATATATATATATATATAGAGAGAGAGAGAGAGAGATGAGACATTAAGAAGTACGAGTGGAACTGAAAGTAATGGGAGTCGATTTCTACGGAGTATCCTCTATACGAAACCGACCTTGTGCCTTATTTAGGCCTCGTGGGGAGTCTAATCAACACCAATACACACTCACACACAAACACACACACACACACATATATATATATATATATATATATATATATGATAGTTTTTGCCCAGCAGAACCCTAAAAATCAGAAGTTGAGAAAAAAAAGAAACCATGAAAAGAATAGAATTAGAAAATCAACATTTTGTTCTTTTGTAACGTAATGGCCGAGGGATTTCGGTTCATGCCTTTGAGTTTAGTTAGGCTGAGAACCTTTCAGCTCAGCACATGGGTTAATTAGGTGCAAACATTGATGCAGGTGTTAACGCTGGCGCGCGCGCGGACGAAGGTGTCACTCAGAGATGTTACAATAGTCCGAGACGAAACGGGTAACGGAGTGAGAGTGACGTCACGCACCGGAAGCGTGCAGAGGTTTGTGGAGAATTGAAATAAAGTTAGGAGAGTTGAATACTAGACGCCAAACGAGGAGGATCGACTTTTGGAGCTCGGAGACGCGAGGCGAACCTACGCCCTATGGGGGCCGCTCGAGATGGGGTCCAAATGAATAAGACAGCAAAGAAGATTGTGTCTCTCCTCCTTATGTCGAAACCTTTAACTCAAGTTAATAAAAAGGTTTCGTACCTGATCAAGAAGTCGTTGCGTGTTTTCGAATTTCGAGATTCCTATGTTCTTTATACGTTCCATCGTTATGAACATTATATGTCCATTTCGCTCATGTCCATTATATATCCATTTCGCTTAATTGTGAATATGGTACACTTTGACGATGTCCAAGTTCTTGACTCTTCTTTCGTTTTCATTAATTTTCGTTTTGTGGTCCACCCGGACGGCAAAGTCCACTATTCGGCAGTTTTTTTTTTTAAATTATCACTAGGTATGGTATTATTATTATTACTATTATTATTGTTATTATTTACTCATTAGAGTTTTTCACATCAGCGTAAGCTGATGGTCTTTCACTGGAGATTGAGTGACAGCAAGTCTCCTCAAGTCTCCAGGACTCTTCTCGGTATTTTAGCCGTTTTCAATAATTATGTTGTTTGGATGGTCCCCACTTGGCCGCCAGCTTCCAAATCCTCCAGGCCTTTTAATAATCTTTTAGTTATTGTGCCAAAAGCACCAATCACAATTGGCACAATCGTCACTTTCATGTTCCACAGCTTTTTCAATTCTCTAGCAATGTCGAGGCACTTCTCCTTCTTTTCACTTTCCTTCAGATTTATTCTGTGGTCCGCCGGGACAGCAAAGTGAACAATTTTGCAAATTCTCTTTTTTTGTTGATTATTATAAGGTCTGGTCTTCTGGCTGAGATTAGGTGATCCGTTTGTATGTTAAAGTCCCATATGAGTTTTGTGTGTCATTTTCTAGGACAGGTGCTTGGTTGTGCATATACCATTTGTTAGTATGGTCAAATTTAAATTTCTTGCACATTTCCCAGTGGATCACCTTGCCGACCCAGTCGTGTCTCGCTTTACACTCCTTCTGTGCCAATTTTCTGTATTCGCTTATTATGTGATTGATCTTTTCGTTTCTGTCACCGCATAGCCTACATTTACTGCTTTGTTGCGTCTTATCTATTCTCGCTTTGATATGATTGGTCCTTATGGCGTTGTCCTGTGCTGGTATTAGGAGAGATTCCGTTTCTCTCTTAAGGTTATTATTTCACTTTTTCTTATTTCTTCACACCAGTGTTATATATATATATATATATATATATATATATATAGGACTCTATGAAGTACGAGTGGAACTGAAAGTAATGGGAGTTAATTTCTACGGATTATCCTCCATACTAAACCGACGTTGAGTCTCATTCAGACCTCGCGGGGAGTCCAACCCACATCAATATATATATATATATATATATATATATATATATGATATTTTATCGCCCAGCATTACCCTACAAAACAGAAGATGTACGGTCATTTACCTCCCAACTCATAGAAAAATGTCTCTTATCGGTTGCGCCTCCACCAGTGTCCTCCATGTCTTACTTAGATGGTTTTTAAGATGGGAAGAAAGTGGCCATGCAGCTGTTTATTTGTGGGGGTGTTACTTCCAGGATTTGTTCAAAATAGATTGTAGCCTTCTTGTGTAGTTACCATCTAGCTTTTTTCTCCATGCGTTTTGTTACCTGATTATATATATATATATATATATATATAAATCCTCAGAGAAATTGGATAAAAAAAAATTGCTAGTAATTTGGAATATTGAAAGCGGACACCATCATACAAACCGAGTGAAAGATAAATTAAAGAAAGATTATCTTAGAACAAGAAAATTCTTCGAGCTCATACTCTGCAGCAGATATCTCATCAAAAAAATAAACACCTACGCAATTCCTTTTTGAGTGAATCATCTGATTTAAAACTCATTGTATTGTTGCTGCATTTTAACTGAATTTTCAAATTACTTCCTGTTCAAAGATGACCAGCCACACAATTAGCAAGTGCTAAATAAAGAAAAGAATTTTGACGCCAGATCCAAAAGGATTTAGATTTAGAATTTAGATTTAGAATTTATCAAACTAATTTTCTTTACATAGATTAATCAAGCAAGAATGCTGCGAGCAATATTGAACAAGTCCTGGCGGCAACACCCCACAAGACACCAACTATACGGTCACCTCCCTCCCATCACGAAAACTATCCAAGTTAGACGAACCAGACATGCAGGACACTGCTGTAGAGCTCATAAGTGATGTACTCCTATGGACCCCCACATATGGCCGTGCAAAAGCAGGATGACCAGCTCGAACATACATTCAGCAGCTATGTGAGGATACGGGATGAAGCCCTGAAGACCTGCCAGAGGCGATGAATGATAGGGAGGGTTGGCGAGAGACAGTCAGGGATATCCGTGCTAGTGGCATGACATGATGATGATGATGATGATATCTATAAAGCTTTTCAATAAACTTTTCAATATGGAAAAATGCATAAAAATTGAAAAGAATTAAAAGAATATACATATAAGAAAGAATATAAACATTCCTTTAAAAAAGATAAATTTTTAAGAATAAAAAAGATAAATAATTTTTCTTTCTTTTTCTTTTTTTTTTAAGTTTCTTTTTATCTATGAAACATAGAAAAATATTTTACATTGTACTTTTGAAAGAAAAAATCGTGAAAACATTAAATGTAAAAGGTTATTTTCTTCTTTCTAATTTTCTTTATTTTATTTTAT
>OY757932.1:57431659-57506659 GCA_963585895.1 Sepioteuthis lessoniana | reverse complement strand
TTCACTTTGTAAGCCACTGCACCACAGAGATTGACCCTTTTCAGATATTTGAAGAGAGATATGAAAAATGATGCAAAAATTTAAGATTATTGCTTTTGTTTTCGTTTGTAGTAACTCAATCTAAAATGGGCTGCTAAGATATCAAAAACGAAAGATGAACGAGAAATTTTGCATGGATTAATATCATATTTTCTTGAAAGAAAATTGCGTTTTCATTTTTGCAACATTTATTTAGCCAAAGGAGAAACACTTTGAAAATAGAACGCGATGAGTTGCAGCTCAAACTTACAAATCTGCAACCAACATTCATCACCTCGTCAGTGCCCACCAAACCCGTCCTTTTTCTTAATTAAAAAAAAAAACTCAACAAATTAAAGTGCCTTTGCATTTTAAGTTTAACGGATTCTTTTCGGAGGAAAAATTTATAGAAAATTGAAGAATTAAATGTTTCGTATTTTGATATGCTCTCAATTTATAAGTGGGTAAAAAGAAATTGAATGAGGTTACAAGAGAAGCAAGTAAAAAGTTTAAGAAGTCTTCATTTAGGTAGAGTGGCATTGATCTTGGGACACTGCAGTTTGCAGGAAATTATACAAGGCTATAAAAGTGACTTGTTTAGTTTGATTTGCTTGGACTTTATGGCATATCAACTGTTGTAGGTTATTCAATGCCGAATCCTCTTTATACATATTTATTGAATATATAGGATTTAATTTGGTTGGGTTTTATGGCATATCAACCATTGAAAGGTTATTTACTATTAAATCTTCTTTATACATATATATTGAAAATACAGGATTTAGTTTTGTTTGTTTTCCTGTCATATCAAACATTGTAAGGTTATTTAATGCCAAATCCTCTTTATACATATATATTAAATATATATGATTTGGTTTCGTTGGGTTTTATGGTATGTCAACCATTGTAGGTTATTTAATGCAAAATCGTCTTTATATATAAATATCAAATATATATGACTTGGTTTAGTTGGATTTTATGGCATATCAACCATTGTAGGTTATTTAATGCCAAATACAATTTATACATATATATTAGATATTATAGGATTTGGTTTGGTTGAGTTTTATGTTATGTCAACTATTGTAAGTTATTTAATGCAAAATCCTCTTTATATATAAATATCAAATATATATGACTTGGTTTAGTTGGGTTTTATGGCATATCAACCATTGTAGGTTATTTACTGCCAAATACACTTTATACATATATATTAAATATATATGATTTGGTTTGGTTTGGTTTTCTTTGTTTAATGGGATATCAACCTTTGTATGTTATTTAATGCCAAAGCCGTTCTCCTAGAAGAAGCGATACTATTTAACCCATAGCTGGGAGGATAAAGGGGTTCATACCTCTCCCAAGGGTATTTACCTGAATGTGAACGTAATAATTCGACTGGAATACGAACTCGCTTACGACGATCCCGCAGTCCATCGCTTTAACCATTACACCACAAGGATACCTCAAGGATTTGGTTTTGTTGACTTTTATATTATGTCAACTATTGTAGATTATCTTATGTCAAATCCATTTTATACATTACATTAATCTTTCATATTTATACTCACTTTTTAATGTTTTGCAGTAATACTTCTAATCATAATTTTTTCCAAAATTATAAACAGCCATAAAATGAATTAATGAATAAATAAAAAAAAGTTTTGTTTAAAAATGATTTTCGGACACTTATTGCATCACGTGGATTTGAACCAGAATCCTACTGACGGTAATAAAATGCAAAGATTTTTCCTCATTTTCTCTTTGTTTGGTTTACAAAACTTAGAATAATTCGGACGATACGAAGTGGAGGTGCCCGTGGTGTAATGGTTATCGTCGTAGGAAATGGACACGGTGACATGAGTTCAAATCTGGGTCGAGACTGATTGCATTTCACATAGCACTAATACCCTTAGGAAAGGTATGAATCCAATTATTATATATTATAGGAGGGCAGACTAAGTTTCTTCAGCCTTGGTAAGGCAACTAGTATAGGAGAAGGAAAACTCTGAATTCAAACCTGTAAAACTTCGCTTAAAAATTGACCTTGTGTCATATCCTGCCCATGCGGAGGGGTTGATAAATATGAATAATTTGGACGATACACCAACTCATATGAACATTTCACTGATAATCGTCAACTATAAAAAAATAGACGTTTAAGTTTGTAAAATAATTCGGCTATAAGTAAATGAATCCTCTGAATACCTTGTTTTTTCATTATATATATATATATATATATATATATATATATATATATATATATATATATATATATATATATATATATATTCTTTAAGAAAAACAACAAACCGGTCACATGAGGATTGTAAATTTATTTCCATCCTGTTACGCGTTTTTGAAAATTTCAACCCCCCCCCAAATTTAACAGGACTTCTTCAGATCCTATGGATAAGAAAAACTAGAATAGACACAGAAAAAGGTGGTAGGGGATAGAATAGGGGTGAAAAGTTATCTCCTGATTTAGCCCACTTCCGTTTTTATTTTAATTTCGGTTAGAAATGTAGTATATATATATATATATATATATATATATATATATATATATATATATATATATATATATATATATATATATAACAAGCTGGTGTCTGTGACCCTGGGCTTTATTCTTTACGTATTCATCAAACATGCACATATATATTAGTCAGTATATTTTCTTATTTTTAGAACGAAACGTTATTTTCTCTAATCTTGTTCATTTTATGGGTAAATTAACAACCCGCCATATATATATATATATATATATATATATATATATATATATATATATATATATATAACAAGTTGGTGTCTGTGACCCTGGTTTTATTCTTTACGTATTCCTCAGACATACATATATATATATATATATATATATGCGGGAGTATATTTTCTTCGTTTTAGAGCTAAATGCTATTTTCTCTAATCACTGAGGGTTTTTTCCTTAATTCTCTTGAAGGTCACGTTTTCGTTTTTCCTAATCGACTCAAAAAAAAAAAAAAAAACAGTAAAAACAATTAATTTACCCACAAAATGAACAATGGTAAGGAGAATAAAAAAAAATCTAAAAACGAAATTTGAATTGATCATTTCTTGACCAAAGACAAACAGTTATATATATATATATATATATATATATATATAATATCGTTGAAATAATGAAAAAAGACAGATTGAAGGACTTTCCTATATATAGTTCATTATTAACCCGGGCTTAGGTAAATATTTTCCTTAGTCTCTTTCATACAATTTCCACTGTGAGAGCAGTATCAAAAATTAAGAAGTTAACAAATTTGATTACATTTTTTTTTGAAAATTTCCCCCTCCGCATACAATTTTTTTTTTTTTTTGCATTTTATTTATTTCTTGTTTCGTTATCTTACGTATTTATAATTCGTATTCTCTTTTTTTTTTATTTTATTCAATTAAACAAACAAGAACAATTAAGAGAATATTTCTTTCAAATCCACTTTTGTACAAATTCGTAAAATGCAGGCAAGCCCGTAAATCGCAGAATCCGAGCGGGCATTTTAATCTCTCAACTTTATATCTTAATGTTTGCACCTTTTTACTCACTGTCTTTGCACTTATATAAATTAATATATCAATCTATCTATCAATTCATAATTTTTTTATTAAATATACATATGGACTTAGATTATGGAAAAAAAACCTAACAGTATGAAAAAAAAATCGAAAAACAACGTATTCTAATTGTGATAGATTTCTTATGATGTTAAAGTCAAAGTTAAAACGTTCCGGTTCAATAAAACCTTAATCAGGACTCCAGGATGGAGAAAAAATTGTTTCTTGAACAACGATGGATGGTTTTATTAAAACAACGAGAGGAGAGAAAGTATATATAGAGAAAGACTAATAATGGTTCAGTCAGCACTCCCCCACTTTAATCGGCCTTCGGGCTTTTGACCTTGTGTCAAGTCGTGTCTGGTGGGAGGCAGCGACAAATATCTGGCATTGGAAACGAGGCCCAAAATATGTCAAATTTCTTGATGATATAACGGAGCAGAAGATGATAAAAGTTTTAATTTTCAGAATTTTTGAGAAAAGTAGAAAAAAAAAGAAAAAAAGAAAGGAGTTAATTTTGGTTTCTTTCTTTGTTTAATGGCATATCAACTCTTTTTAGGTTACTTAATGCCAAAGCCATTCTCCTAGAAGAACAGTAGTGGTACTATTTAACCCATAGCTTGGAGGATTAGGGGGTTCATACCATTCCCAAGGGTATTTGCCCGAAAGTGAACGTGATAACGCGACTGGAGTGCGAACTCGCGTACTACGATTCCGCAGTCCATCGCTTTAACCATTACACCACGAGTAACCACCCCCATTGAGATTGGATAATTTTTGAATCATGAAATTGTATTATCTCTTTTTTAATTTGAATTTTTGAAAAGCCGATTATAGGTCAAAAATGAAAGATATCATTGAAAATTATCTTTTACCATCTACGTAATAATATCAAATGAAAAACTATTTTGACTTTAACTCTTTTTATAAAATAATTTATGCACGAATTTAGTCTTACTTTTTAGGTTCAATTGAGTTACATATATATATATATATATATATATATATATATATGATATTCCGACTGCATCTCTCCAGAGAGGTAAGATTCCCCCAACAAGTGTCTTGTCCAGTCAGCTTGGGCTGTAGAATACACTGACTGCATCTCTACAAAAGGGTAAGTCTTCCCCAACGAGTGACCTGGTTCTGACTCTAAACAATCTAATGGATAGGTTTCAGTAATGTTGGAGCTTTGGGGAACGTGGAGTTCCCCTTTATTGCCATCGCTCCCAGGTCCACTCTGGCCCAGAGTGGTACCAGCTGATTGGATCCGATCTATGTGTCGAATAGAACTAAACTGTGTACTTATGCAAAACTGAATTGTTTGAAATAGAATTGTTTATATGTATAAAATTGGATTTGCTATTATATAATCTACAATAGTTGATGTACTTTAAAAACAAACCAAACCAAACCAAACGAAATCTAAAAAGTGTCCCTCCCATTGGTCATTTTGATCTTTTTGTGATAGTGTTTGTAATGATATTTGTTGTCTAAATTTCTGAGACGTAGCTTGATGATTTTTATCATAAGGGTTTTCGGACTATTGCCTTCATCTTTATTGTTATTTCCACAAGGTTTCGGCCGATATATACTTCGGCCATCTTCAGATGTTTGTTGTCTAGATTTCTGAGACGAAGCTTGTTGATTTTTATCATTAAGGGTTTCCGGACTATTGTTTTCATCTTTATTGTTATTTCTACAACGTTTCGGTCGATATATCCTTCGGCCTTCTTCAGGTGTTTGTCGATCTCGGAACCCTGCTGAACACATAACATAACGGTTATAGGTGTTGGTTCCCTAAGCTTCTAAGGAGACAATCATCTGGAGGTTGCAGGTTCAATCCTGACTGCTGGCGAGTAACAATGCAAGAATACTTAACTTGTACCCGGTTATGGCTAATGGAATCAGAACAGGTGACCCCTGTAGATTCAATAAAGGACGTAGTTCGAAGTTCCGTGACGGTCCCTGATTTCGACAGACATCTGAAGAAGGCCGTCGGACATATCGGTCGAAACGTCGTGGAAATAACAATAAAGATGAAGACAATAGTCCAAAAAATCTTGATAAAAATCAGTTTGTAAGGATATTTACGTAACTTTGCTTTAAGTAAGTGTGAACTGTTTAAAATGATTTTGAGTCCACAACTTTGCACGCTAAATAATTGTTATCAAAAGAAAAAAAAAAAGCAATGAAGAAAAAAATCAATATTAAGGGATATATCTTAATCGATTTCTCTTGATTGATTCATTGATTGATTGATTTTAACAGCGTATCAATTATACTGAGATTATTTCATACCAAGAATCTAGGGAATCACGAACTCTGACGTTCATTTTCATATTTCTTGTATAATTTTTTTTAAAGAGACTTTAACCTGCTGTTACCATGTCAATTTTCTCAATCTACACCTGAGTGTTGTAGCTATTGTAAAGGGAGCCTTCGGGTCAACCTCGACTAAGGTCATAAAGTTTACTTTTACTTTAATACATATAATCTGCAGTTCGATGGTTTTAAGCATGTGAAACTAATACAAATAATTTATACATAATTATATGGCTTCAAGTAATTATTTTTATTTACCAGTAGTCATTTGTTTGAATAGTTATATGGTTTCAAGTATTCATATTAAATACAAATAATTTATACATTATTATATGGCTTCAAGTAACTATTTCTATTTAAATATGATCATATTTACTAACCCCTCCGCTCGGGCAGGATATGACACAAGGTCAATTTTTAAGCGGAGTTTAGCAGGTTTGAATCGAGAGTTTTCCTTCTCCTAGACTAGTTGCCTCACCAAGGCTGAAGAACCTAGTCTGCCCTATTATTTACCCATAGCTGGAGGGAGAATATTTGGAGTCATACCTTTCCCAAGGGTATTAGTGCTATGTGAAATGCAATCAGTCACGTCCAGGATTTGAACACGTGTCGCGTTGTATTTCCTACGACAATAACTATCATACCACGGGCATGTCCATCTATTTAAATATAATCATGTGTTGGTCCAGGAATAAGGATTCAGTTAACAAACGATATTAATATTCTTAATTAGCAAATACAACTTCAATTAATTATTCTTAATACAGATAATTTACATGGAAAATCCTTGTGGCATCGTAGCTAGCTAGTTAGACTACGACATCGCAATAAACGAGTTCGAACTCCAGTCACGCGACTGCATTCACTTTTGGACTAATGACTTTGGTAAAGGTATGAACACCGCCTTTTCTCTTAGTCTATGAACTTTTGAGTCGACCTTCAAATATATATACAAAGGTAGGTCATATATATATATTTGACATAGCGATATTGCCAAATACACCCAACCAAGCCGAAATACAACTGCATAGTTTGGAACGAGCCGCCGCAGGAACTGGCCTCCATGTCAATGCACACAAAACTGAATATATGTGCTTTAATCAAGCAGGTGATATCTCCCCACTAGAGGGAACCTCTCTGAAACTGGTAGACAAATTCACCTACCAAGGAAGCAGTGTCTCATCAACCGAAAAAGACATCGACACGCGGCTAACAAAGGCATGGACAGCTATCGATAAGCTATCGATCATATTGAAATCAAACATGACCGATAAAATAAAACGCAGTTTCTTCCAGGCCGTGGTCGTGTCGATACTGCTGTATGGATGCACTACTTGGACGCAAACAAAACGCCTGGAGAAGAAGCTAGACGGCAATTACACAAGAATGTTACGAGCAATATTGAATAAGTCCTGGCGGCAACACCCCACAGAGCACCAACTATACGGTCACCTGTCTCCCAACACGAAAACTATCAAAGTTAGACGAACCAGACACGCAGGACACTGCTGGAGAAGCAGGGACGAGCTCATAAGTGATGTACTCCTATGGACCCCTACATGTGGCCGAACAAAAGTAGGACGACCAGCTCGAATATACATACTGCAGCTGTGTGAGGATACGGGATGTACCCCTGAAGACCTGCCGGAGGTGATGAACGATATGGAGAAGTGGCGAGAGAGGGTCAAGGATATCTGTGCAAGCGGCACGACATGATGATGATGATATATATATAATTCAACAATAATGAGTTTTCTCTTAGTATATATATATATATTTTCTCTTCTGTTATTTTAGTAAAATATCTATCTCTATTCAAGCTACTTTTTTTTATGGTTTTAATACTGTCCTTCTTGAAAGACATCTTTGGCATTTGACATTTTGAACAAAGTCGAACAAAACTAAAGCAAAAAAAAATTTTAAACTCTGTAGATTTTATGAATAATTTCGATGTCACCTCCTATGACACAGCACATGCCAAGTCAACACTCCAGCTCCTTCTAAACACACTAGAGCCTTCCTTTGGGAACTTTTTATATCATGTCCAAATCTGAATTTCATCTGATGAATTTTTAGCAAATTCTCAGACAAATAAATGCAGCATGTCGCGTCTCATTCTTTTTCGGATATATAAAAGCACTTTTAACACACAAACTACTTTTCTTTTCTTGTGAATGGCATTTCTATGCACGTAAAGAAAAAAACATTAAAGATTAAACACAGAATTTAGAGTTGTATCGACATATGGTGTTAAAATTTGAAATGATTTGAAAGATAGTTTATCAAATTAGATTACGAAATGATATAAATTTTTCTGAAATCCCATATATATAGGGTGGGTCAAAAAGACAGATAGTGATGGAGCTATGAACAGAATAAGACAATGATGAAAAGAAAGAGAGATATGAAGAAAAAGAATACCAAGTGATCACCCATCGTTTTGTGGAGCTTTCTTATCGTTTCTTAACTACATTCATTATGCCAGATTAGGTGATTTCTTCACGGTAAGTCTGCAGGTGCACCTCCATGTGTTTGCGTCATATATACGTCATACACGTATACATTGTTTTTTGTTAGTGTGTGTGTGTGTGTGTGTGTGTGTGTGTGTGTGTGTGTGTGTGTGTGTGTGTGTGTGATTTATTTGGTTAAGTTTTAATAGGCAAAACATAATTCGAAAATTGTTTCTTCTTTTTTTAACACCCCAACCAGGCCCCTTTTCATTAAAAAAAAAAAATTCAAGAAACGAACATATTCAGATTTAAAACGTTTTAAATTAAAACTGTGAAAAATTTAATCAACATTCGAAGCGTAGAGAATAAAAAGTCCGCAAAAAATGGAATTCAACGAAAGAAAGTGAAAAAAAAGAAAAAAAAACACGAATCTTTTTTAATATTTTTTTGGTTTTTTTTATAATAATTATCATTTATTTCCTGCTTCCTTCCAAAAATAAAATTAACGTCGAATTCTGTTTTGGGTATGTGTACAGAAACAAAATAACTCTTCATTAGAAGAGTCTAATTTGTATCTTTCGTTTTTCTTTTTTCTTTTTATTTCCTTTGGCTTTTTTTTCTTTTTTTTTTTTTTTTTAGTGTACCTGACACCAAGAATGTCATGTTCAACAGGCGACCTCTTCCCGATGATGAAAGATAATGTAGTAAGGGACATAGTATTCTCATCAAGAAAGCAAACAAACAAACAAACAAATGTAAATAATTAGATAATGAAATAAAAAAAAGACAACAAAAAGATGTTCAAATCATGTTGGTGGTTTTATTTTCGGCTTGTGAGCGAGAGAATTTTGTAATTGTTTCTCTGGTTCGGAGGTTTTTTTTTTGTTTTTTTTTTTTGTTTTTTTCCTAGGTGATTAATTTTAGTAAAAATGAGTTTCTACCATACAGATTTCATTTTAAACAACATCATCCTTATATATATATATATAAATATATATACTCCTTATATATATATATATATATATATATATATATATATACTCCTTATATATATATATATATATACATATACTCCTTATATATATATATATATATATATATATACTCCTTATATATATATATATATATATATATACTCCTTATATATATATATGTATATATACTCCTTATATATATATATATATATATATATATATATATATACTCCTTATATATATATATATATATATATATATACTCCTCTACCTCCGTAGGTTTGAGTTCTCTGGCGAAGAAGTAATCGTGTTGCCATTAGCGTCTATTGCAAGCCTCTTCGTAGATGAATTGAGTTCTCGGCAGCCGTTGAACGGATGTATGTAAACAATAGTAATTATGATTCATAACCGTTTATAATTTACTTCGCAGCTAAAGTCTCCTCGTGGCTGAATGGTTAGAAGCTTTGGTTTGGCGTTTGAGTCAACCGGGTTTCGATCCCAGCTACGGGAAGATACTGTCTAGCCACACTGATGAGTTTTGATCGAACGAAACAGATCTGTCTGTGGATGACTATATATACATATATATGTGTGTGTGTATTTACGCGAGCACACAAACATACGATGGTCGTTCAAAATGTTCTTAGCCTCATCCACAAAGACAAACCATGGCTGAACATTTTCGCAAAGGCAATATTCTACTACTACTTATAAAACTAGAAAAATTGATTTAGATTTTCCTACGCTGTTCTTTCCATAATGGACTTTAAACATTTCAAACGACCCCTATATATATATATATATATATATATATTTCCTCGTGCCTGTGGATGAAAATATATGCTCCCCTACCCCTGTGGGGTTGAGCTCTCTAGCGACGGAAGTAATGGTTGCTACTAGCGTAATGCAAGGCTCTTCCAAGGAATTGTGCTCCCGGTAGCCGTTAAGTGGATATATGTAAACAAAAACAAATGTGATACATAAACGTTTAAATTTCCTTCGCTTGCGCTGGTTTCCTCGTGGCTGAGTTGTAGAATCTTCGATTGGCGTTTCAGTCAGCCAGGTTTCGATCCCAGCTTCGGGAATCTAACCTGTCTTGCCATACTGAAGAGTTCTGATAGAACGAAACAAGTCTGTTTGTAGATGACTATATATATATATATATATATATATGTTGTCACCCACAGACTGTTTCGTTGTATTACACGTAGGACGCTTCAAGTGGGGATCGAAACTCTCCTGACTTAACGCTAGACAAATATCTTACCGCTCTGCATATTTAGCTGACTTACATCAGCTCAGGAATGATAACGCATTTTGTATCAGCTTTCGTCTGTTACCATTCTACTCTATCGAATACCGAAGTGCTCAATTTATTTGAAGAACTTTGATATATATATATATATATATATGTGTGTGTTGTCTAATTTTTCTCTCATAATTATATTCAGATTATGTATTTTTTTATACATGATAACATGCTGATATTTTTTTATTTTTTTTTTTTGCTTTTTGTTTTGTGTTTAAACCATCTAAAGAGCAATGAATGGTTGATGATAAATGTTTCATCTTAAAGATATTTCAAATCAAGAATAGAAATAAAATTAAGCGAAAACCGTAATGTACGTCATCATATCATGATCTATCAATCTATCTATCTCCTCTAAATACTTTTTGCCCAGTCGGCTGGGGCTGTAGAATACACTGACTGCACCTCTGCAGTGGGGTAAGCCCACCCCCTAACGAGTGTCCTGGTTATGACACTGAACAATCTAATGGTGAGCTGGAGCTTTGGGGAATGTGGAGTACCCCTTCATTGCCATTGCTCCCAGGTCCACTCTGGCCCAGCGTGGTAGCACCTGATAGGGTGGTAGCACCTATCTATGGGTTAAATAGAACTAACAGCATACTTATGCTAAAATGATTTGTTTGAGTAAACTGATTAGCTTGAAATAGAAATTTTTTGACAATTAAACCTTCCTTACATTTAAACTGCGTGCTTTTGCTTAACTGAATTATTTCAAATAGAACTGTTTTTCGACATTAAAACTGTATTTACACTTAACTGAATTGCTACATATAACTGCTTGAATAGTTTGAAATGGAAACGTTTTTGACAATTAAACTGTGTACTTATGCTCAACTGAATTGTTTTAAATAGAACAGATTATTTACATAAAAATGGATTTGGCGTTAAATAACCTACAAAGGTTGATATGCCATAAAACCCAAGAAACCAAACCAGCTCTACTGCACAGTTAAATATTTTCAAGTATTGCTATCACAATTAATAAGATATTTTCAAGTACTGAAATCACAATTAATCATCCATCATTTGTTTACCCACAGTTTGCTTTATTCAAGCCATAGATAGGACCCTAATATTTGCAGCCACTCCGGGTCAGAGTGTATCTGGGAGCAATGGTATTGGACGGATACTCATCATTCCCCAAAGCTCCTACAGTTGAGAGTCGTCATCAGTTGTTTAGTATCAGATATTCAGGACATTTATTGTTATCGTGTCTTAAAATGGATTTGGCGTTAAATAACTTACAAAGGTTGATATGCCATAAAACCCAACAAACCAAACCAAACCTAAATACTTTTTTCAGATTTACACACAGTCGGATTTTTTTCCATTCATATATATATATATATATATATATTTATATATATATATAAGTTGGCCGACCGAAGTCAAAGGCAATCTGAAGGTTCCCTTTTCAATTGCTAGTGCTGTGGGTGTATGGGATGACGCTACTCCTTACACTAGATTGCTCAACTTACCCATGATCTGTACATTATTAGGATGAGAGTTAAACAATGAGGCATCAAGTACCGTCATTTGAGTCTTTGGTAAACACTCACATTATGCCAATGGGCCGGTATATATATATATATATATATATATTTGTGTGCGTTTGTTGTCTTATGACTACTGAGATACTTTTTAAAATGTCAGAATGTTTCCGTTTAAGTTTTTAGTCTAAAACTATTATTATCATTATCATCATCAAAAAACTCTGATATCATGTGTTCCCTTGACTATCTCGCGTCATCTTGCACCATCGGCCAACCTTCTTGATAGAACTCACTGTTTGTACAGAGCTCATCAATATAAGTTTTTTTTTATCTGGTGGACAACACTGGTGTGTCCATGTGTACGTTTGGTTTGGTTAGTTGAGTGGGTTTTATGTTTTATAATGCAGCTATTACAAACTATTTCACTCGCTCGGTTGGTTGGTTGGTTGGTTGGTTGGTTGGATTTTTATGGCATATCAACCTTTGTAGCCTATTTAACACCAAATCTATTTTTATACAAATTTCCATTTCAAACAATTCAGTTTAGCATGAGTACACAGTTTAATTGTCAAAAACATTTATTTTTCAAGCTATTCAGTTTAATCAAACTGTTCTAATTCAGCTGATTCAATTTAGTATAAGTATAGATTTTCTTTAGACACAGTTAAATGTCAAAACAGTCCTGTATTAAACAATTCAATTTAGCATAAGTACAGTTTCATTGTCAAAAACACTTCCATTTAAAACAATTCAGTTTAGCATAAGTATGCAGTTAGTTGTATTTAACCCATAGATAGGACCCTATCAGGTGCTACCATTCCGAGGAGCAATGGCAATGAAGGGGTGATCTGCATTCCCCAAAGCTCCAGCATCACTAGAACCTCACCATCAGATTGTTTGGAGTCATATATAGGACACACGTTGGGGAGGTTTTACCCCTCTGCAGAGATGCAGTCGGTGTATTCTTCAGACCCAACCGGCAGGGCCATTATTATTAGGTATTACATTGAGTAGCACAATAGATACACAAAAGATATTATTTCTTGATAAGTTCATTTTATTCTAAACCAAAGATACAAGGAATATATTACGCCCTAGTTACCATCAGAAAGTCATATGTAATCTATTCTCTGCTATCAGTCCTATCAACTTTGCCCACATACCATAATGCCCGACGGAAACAAAAAATGCAATTATTAACTAATTGAACATATCCACTTTCCCTTATCATCTTATGTCTTCTCCCTTCAGTATTTCCCAAATCTTCAGCATTACTGGAGCTTCACTATCACATTGTTTAATGTCATATATCCAGGACACTCATTGGTATAGTCTTACCCCTCTACAGAGATGCAGTCACTGTTCTACAGCTCCAGCTAACTGGACTACCACGTGAAGGAGAACGTCGCTTATGATCTCGTTCTTATTTTCACCAGCAATGCCCAACGTATCATTCTTGCCAAATTGGTTGCTTTGTGAGATGCTAGGTAAGTGGCTGTAGAGTTGCTGTTTTGTGGGGTGCTGTGTCTAGGATTTGTTCAACGCATCACATAGCGAATCAAAGTGGTGCATTCATACTGTAGTACCAAATCGGCTACACATTGGAAGAATTCCACGTTTTATTTCATCAGCGACATCTCATTCCCTTTAATCTATCAATATCCGTCCATTTCTGACCTAAACGTACGTAGATATTTACTTCAGTAGATGAGATATTGCTAGCGAGGTATGGAAACTAGCCAAATAATTTCAGATGTCTACCGTTTAATGAAGAGATGGTACCACTTTGATAAAATCAGTTGATTTTATATTAGTTCACATAAAAAACAATACTTCTTGCTAACTGCTCCAGGCTTTGTAGCAGAGATTTGACTTGAACGGATGTATTTGAAAGAAGCGCTTGATTATCTGCGTAGTCAGCAAAAGTGATAATTTTGTGTGCTTCTTCTCTTTTTTTTTTTGTAAAACCGTTTTCTTTCATTAGATCTATTTTATGTTCATAGTTTGGTTGGGTTTTATGGTATAGCAACTATTTTAGATTATTTAATACCAAATCAGTTTTTGACATATTAAAAACAAATGATTTGTAAACATAAGTCAACAAAATTAAATTGTTCCAATTATTATGTATCACTAACAATTCTATTAAACATCAATCATTTGTTTATACCCTGTTAAATTATCAAGCAGTTCTATTTTAAATAAATCAGTTTAGCATAAATCAACAGTTAAATCATTCCAAATGTTGCTATGCATCAATATCAATTCATTTAGACAGTCATTTGTTAACACACAGTTAAATGATCAAACAGTTCCATTTCAAGTAATTCAATTTAACATAATTTATTTGTTTGATCATAGTTTCAATATCAAGTATTTCTATTTAACCCATACATAGGACCCTTTCAGGTGCTACTACTTCGGGACAGTGGACCAGGGAACGATGGCAATGTAGGGATACTCTGCATTTCCTAAAGCTCCAGCATTACTGGAGCCTCACCATCAGATTGTTTTGTGTCATATCTAGAACACTCGTTAGGAGAATCTTACCTCTCTGTAGATATGCAGTCGGTGTATTTCATTACCCCAGCTGACTGGGCTCTATGTTCATAGTACATAATCTAGGCAGATGTTATGGATTGGTGTTACTATATCTCCTAGAAAGTCACCAGCGACAGTGTTAAAGAAATCAGTTTCTCACCAGTGGAACGTTTGAAAAATATCGAATTTTCTTCAGCTTTTATTTTCATGCCTTAAAAGAAATAATCAACATCGTACACTTAGCATCATTTTTGCCTCTATGCTTAGGGAAGTACGATTTTATGGAATTTCCTAAACTCTTAGTCACGGCAGAATTGGACACAAAGTCAGTTCTTAAGTGGAATACGGTTAGTTTAAAATCAAAGCTTTCCTTCTCCTAGAGCGGTTGTCTTCCCTTAACAAAATTGCCTAATTTGTTGTTGTTTTTTAACAGTCTAGTTGGATAGTGCTATAGATTACACCGAATGCACTTCAGCAGAAGAGTAAACAAAAAAAAAATCTGATGGTGAGGTTCCAGTTCTGAAGCATTTAAGAATGTTCAAAATGTCTTCATTGCCATTACTCCCAGTCGACTCTACCTTGGAGTGAAAGTACCTTTAGGGGTCCATTTAGGAGTCAAATAGAAGTATTTAACCGTTTACTGTATTTGAAACCATTTAACAGTGTGCAAACAAATGATTAATATAAAATAGAATTATTAGTGTTCGGTAACAATACTTTAAACCATTTAACGATGTGTAAGCAAATAAGTTTTAACTTATTTAAAAATATCATAACCAACAAAATATTCGCTTCCAAATCACACACACATACACACACATAGACAGACAGACAGACAGACAGACACACACACGTATATATATATATATATATATATCATTAAGAAAAATAATTGAAATTATTGCTTTGTAATGTCTGTTACATTGAGCTCTTTACCAGGAAAATTTAAATGTTCACTCTTGAATAGTTTTCTTGTCCTGATGGAATTACTCCCAGCTCCGGTTTAACTGGACCAAATAATACTATATATATATATATATATATATATATATGTGTGTGTGTGTGTGTGTGTGCGTGTATAAAGATTTTATGGTACTCACAGAATTAAACTGTGCTTTTACAAGGGCATGTTAAAATTGACAAAATATTTTAATCGATTAAAATATTTTAACATTCTAAAGAAAGTTGATACTTCGTTTTGGTCATGTCTTTTCAAAGAATTAAAAAGTCCATGATAACTAACTTTACACATGAGTTTTAAACCTCAGCAGAGATGCAGCCCCATCCGTTTGGGCCAGGACTTCTTGGATTTTTTTTTTTCTAAATCAAAAATTCATCAGAAGGAAGTGGAGGGCATTTGAGGAAGCGGAGCTATCAATAAAATTAACACGCTCCAGTTTTTCACCATATTAAAAGACGAGTTATGGAAAGATCGCTGAAATAAATGTCTTGAGTGTCGAGTGCGTATAATGCTCACTTAAATATTTCTTCAGATTTAAGAAAAAAATTTTTAAATATAAAAACATGAGGGTTGATATGCCGTAAAATACTAACCAACCAACCAACCAACCAACAATCAAACTAAAATATTAAGACACATTTGGTTTCGAACTCGTTACACAGAATTTACTCATCTTCATAGTATACTTGTTAAAAAAAATCCTATCCTTTCTGATTGAGTGTAATGGCATGTAAACTCATCTGGGGTTAATATGTGCATAGAGGTTAGAGAATCGCCCTCATTTTATGTTCATATTTACATTTTTGTGTTGTGTTTTCTTAAGAGGAATCTTTTCACACTCGGTCCTATCGAATAAGTGTGACCTTTTAAAAGATCTATTTGACTCACAAATGGGACCCTTAGAGATACTACCACTTCAGGTCAGAGAAGTAATGATAATAAAAGGGGTAGTTTACATCTCCCCAAACTCCAAGATAGGAGCCTCACTAACCGAAGATTCAGTGTCATACTTACCATCTCCGACTTCCCTCTCCTTTAAATGCTACAATGAAAAAAACGTTGTCAAATAAAGCCTGGTGGAAAGCACGGATAAATATAAATATCTACACTCCCCAGATATCCAGAACTGAACCCTAAGAGGTACTACCACTTCAGATCAGAGTTGATCTAGATGCAATGATAATAAAGGGGTAGTCTACACCATCCCCAAAATCCAAGATTGGAGCCTCACAATCCGACAATGGAAAAAATCCTTGTGTCAAATAAAGCCGGGTGGATATCCAGAACAGAACCCTACTACTACGGCGACCAGAATTTAAATCTTTGGTGTAAGCTGTTTGCATTTTACATTGCGCTTATAACCTTCAGAAAGTTATGCATCCAACATTTCTACCCCCGAGAATTAGTAAACAGAAGGGCCGAATCGGATTTTTAACCCTGGGATGGTAACCAATCTAGGAAAAACACCAAATTTAAATTAGCTAAACTCAGCAGAGAAAAAATGACCTCGTGACACCTTCTCCTTCTACAGAGTAGTTGGGTAAATACAAACTGATACTACCACTCAGAGTGGACCTGGGAGTAATGGATATAAAGGGCTATTTCACATCCTCCAACCTACATATTTGGCACCTCCCCATTACGTTCGGTGTCATATCTGTTGTGGTGTTTAAAGGTCAAAATGAAGACAAGAGAAATAGGGTGAAAAAATATATTACAATAACTGAACAAATATGCAGAATACATGTTTTATACAACAGTTAGGAAGTCCTTCTGGTTCTGTTAGATAGCTTGGAGATTATTAGTATATGTTGCGCGTCCAACCAGTAGCACAGACACGCCCGGTGGCGTAGCACAGACACGCCCGGTGGCTCCAAAAATACTTTGGGCCCCGTCGGCATTTCCCTAAAAAGGGCGCACCAGGCGCCAGGTGATGAACCTAGCCTCCTCAAAGAAAGTTAGAGCCTAGGGGGATGACCCACTCGGGCTCCAGGATGCCAGTCAAGGTGAACCTCTAACAACTGCCCTTAACATCCGACCAGATCCGTGCACTGATAAAGCGTGGCCGACCGAAGTGCGTCCCAGCCCAGCGCCTCCCAGAGACTAGTACATACACTCGACTCTGCTTGAAGGTTATCGGTGTTTGCCTTTTGTCCCACCAACCGGACAAGAATGGCACAAGGCCTTTTTTGTGTGGGTCCAGGCCCAGGGTCGTACCCCATACACGCCCGGTCGTTCCAAAATACCTTGGGCCTCGTCGGCACTCCCGTAAAAAAGAGCGCCTTAGGCGCCTCGCGATAAAAGTGGCCCTTCCAAAGAGGGTTAGAGCCTAGGGGGACAGCCCCCGGAGGCTCGAGGATGCCGGTCAAAGTGAACCTCGATTGACTGCCACTGGAACCAGGACACACCCAACCAGATCCGCGCACCGATAAAACGCGGCCGACCGAAGTGTTTCTCAGCCCAGTATCTCCCAAAGAGTAGTGCATACGCTCCACTGTGCTTGGAGGATATTGGTATTTGTCTTCCGATCCTCCAACTGGACGAGTATGGCACAAGGCCTTTTTTTTAGGTGGGTTCAGGCGCAGGGCCATAGCCCAGACACGTCCAGAATCCCCCAAAATGCCTCAGGCCTCGTCGGCATTCCTCTAAAAGTGTATGCATTCCACTCTGCTTGGATGATATCTCCCCGAGTGTTAAGTAAGTAAAGTAAAGTTGTCTCCCTTTAGTCGATGGCGACCAGAAGGCTCCCTTTTCAATAGCTACTACACCGAGGTGTTGGAGAGGGCGCTATTCCTTTCCCAGGATTGCTCCACTACTCCACGTACCTTATATTGCTGAGTGTTTAGCAAGGAGGTATCAAGTACCATTTTAAAAGTGGTATGACGTGAACGCGACCTGGGATTGAACCCCGGTCTCCCGGACCACTCGACCCTCTAGACCAAAGTCGGTATATATTGAGGAGGAATAGTTCATTACCATGTAGGTAGGTACCATATCAATATCCAAGACACCCTCTTACCCCTCTCCCGAAGAGTAAGAGCCTATTCTATGCCTCGCCAACAGATCTATTCCTGCCATCATTGCTGTCGAGAACAATGAATTAGAATGATACCGAGGAGACAATCCGTCATTTGATACCTAGAAAAAGTCCCCTGATAGATTCTGCAAGAGTGAAAATTCATCTGATCTTTAAAAAATTTTAAGATTAAAATAATAAGCCCAGTGAGAGTTCTCGACGAAAGTGTATGTGAGCAAAGAATAATATTATCTTGTTAAATCACTCCACAGTTCATTAAATCTGACGTAAGGCTGGCGATCGTATTTCAACTTCAGCATAATTTATTAATAAAAGACATTATCCCGTACAATTATTGCCCCCTACCGGCGAGTCATCTTAAATAAAGCGAGCAATACGATAATATTACTTGCGTGTAAGGCATGTGTTATCTATAGAAGTGCGAAACCTCGCCCGCAAACTGAGATTCGGTTTCTTGTATCCAGGCTAATGCGCTTAAGACCACACCCATATTCACTCACGTCTTAATTCTATGGATTTCTTTCAATCAAACTTAGTTTGCGAAACATGTCTCCCGTGACAAGCCGTCCACCAGATCTTATGCTGTCAAGGTTGGCTATGGCGGAAGCAGCTTTTTTTCTAGTGCACGTATGTATTTGCAAAACCCTTTCACTAACCCAGTCAGCTGTGTTTATAATACATTAGGTATGTTCCTTACCGAAGAATAAGACCCCCAACAACGTTTCAAACTGGGTGTCTTTGGTATATCTCATATATAGGATCCTAAGAGGTACTAATTTTAGGATTAATAATTATTCTCCGTGACCGGATTTAAATCTTTGGTGTGGGCTCTTTGCATTTCACATAGTCCTAATTCCCTCAGGAAAGGTATGCTCCTTACAGAAGGGCCGACTCGGATTTTTAGTCCTGGTATGGTAACCAGCCTAGGAGAAAAACTTCAAATTTAAAACTATTAAACTCTGACTTTGTGACACCTCCTCTTTGTGTGGAGAGGTTGGTTTGATTCATACTGAGACTACCACTTAGAGTAGACCTGGAAGTAATGGAAATATAAGGGTCCTCCACATCCTCCAAGATCATCTGATAGCAAGGCTTCAGTTCTAGAAATCTGGGGAGGGTAAATTAACTCTTTCTTTGCTATTACTCCCAAGTCGACTCTGTCGCGGGATGATACTATCCATTTAGATCACACCAATGGGTCAAAGCGATCTGTTTAAAAGATTATCCATATTCAAAAGGATCGTGAGCAAAAAATAAATCCCAAAAAACAAAGACGCGGTGTATGTAAATATAAACGTAAATGAACTCAGTTCTCTAACCTCCACAAAATATAAGCCAAGAAAGTTTGACATACCATTAAATTCAATCAACCAATGGAACCCTTCTGCCAGAGTTAAGATGCGATACAAAGTCAAAGTCAATTTGTAACATATTGACTCTCAACAGAGCCGTCAATCAAGAGATGCTCCTGTGTAAATAAGCAGAAGAACAGCGGAACTGGTGCATCCGGTCGAAGATATCGGAATATCACCTTGACCTGTGGACGTGGTTGAATTCGATGCAGATGCGTACGCCCACAGGAAGCAGGTGGATGTCACACAATTATATAACCAGGTGCCACAGACGGTTTGAGTCTGTCAGTTCAGTTCCAGTCGCAGTTGGAGTCAGTTGGGTACAAGATTCCGAATTGAGAGCCAGCGGCAGACAGAGGGCTTGGGCCCTCAGTGACCCACGGTTGACCAGCCCAACCAAGATGAGAAAAAAGTGCTGCTATGGTCAGAAGAACTTCGGGTCAATATGTGGCAATCTGTCCCCGTCTCCAACCCACCTCTCACACATAACCAACATCAACCCTTTCGCAACCCTTTCGAAATAAAGTGGGAGGGGTATACTTTTTATAAAGAAGTGTGTTCGTTCGTTCATTGAAGTCGTCAGTACGTTGACTATGTTTCCGCTTATATTTATATGATGTATGTGTATGCGGTTATACGACAAATTTTTAAATCTGCAGATAGTTAAGAAAAGGTTGACAGCAATTACACAAGAATGCTGCGAGATGTATTGAATAAGTCCTGGAGGCAGCACCCGACAAAGCAGCGGCTGTACAGCCACCTACCACCCATCACAAAAACTATCCAAATTAGATAAACCAGACTTGCAGGGCACTGCTGGAGAAGTAAGAACGAACTCGTAAGTGGTATACTCCTGTGGAACCCTTCACATGGCCGAGCAAAGGCCGGAGGAGTATAGACTGTCCAAACTATTGCATTATTGAGATCGGCCAGAACACTGAGAAAAGTCCTGGAGACGGGAAGAGACTTGCTGTCACTCAAGATCCAGTGAAAGACCATCAGCGTTTGCTGATGTGAAAAATTCTTCAGGAATGAAAAATAATAATAAATTATCAATAATTGTAACAACAACGGTAGCCTTGAAGACCTACCATGAGCAATAGACGGGAGATAGGGGTGCAAGAGCGGGTCAGGGAGATCCTTACTAGCGGCGTAACATGATGATGATGTATTTGGCTTGGTTTCTTCGTGAGTTATTTAATGCTAAATCTACCCGAGTAGAATATCAGTGCTACTATTTAACTCATAGCTGAGTGGTATAAAGGGATTCATATCTTTCTCAGTGGTATTGGTTCGAAAGTGAATGTAATAGGACGACTGAAGTTCGAACATACTTACAACGATGCAGCACACCAGCACGTTAGCCTCTACGCCACCGGGACTCCCACCTGTGTGTAATTACCCAACCCATCCGCCACTAGCTAGATGTAATAAAAAGTCAAGTTTTGAGCCGAGTAAAGAAGGTTTGGATTTCGAATTTTTCTTCTCCAAGACTGTTTTCCTAACCATTATTAACTCACAGCTGTTGAGAGAAGACGTAAGATGTTAAGGGAAAAGTTGATATGTTCAATTAGTCAATACCCGCGTTTTTTTTTTTTTAATTTCCGTCCAGCATTAATGTATGTGGACTAAGAGACTTTAAGGTATCTGATGATTGGACTGAGAGCAATGAATAGATAACATATGCCTTTCTGATTGTAACTACAGCGTAATATATTCCTTGTATCTTTGGTTTAGAATAAAATGAACTTATTAAGAAATATTTGGGTGTCCTTACTGTACTACTCTATGTAATTCCTAATAAGAACCATTTTGATTCAACAATACTCAAATAGAAATTGACCCAGTTGGTTGGGTCTGCAGAATACACCGACTGCACCTATAAAACTCCCCAAACGAGTGTCCTGGTACGATACTAAACAATCTGATGATGAGGTTCCAGTAATGCTGGAGCATTGGGGGATGCGGAGTACTCATTGTCGTCGCTCCCAGCTCCACTCTGGCCCTGAGTAGTAGCACCTGATAGGGTCTTTCTTATCTATGAGTCAAATAGAATTAAACTGAGTCCTTATGCTAAACTGAATCGCTTGAAATAGAACTGTTTTAACATTCATATTGCGTACTTATGCTCAACTGAATTGCTTGAAATGGAACTGTTTTGACATTCAAACTGCATACTTTTGCTAAACTGAATTGTTTGAATTGGAACTGTTCTTGACATTAAAACTGTACTAACGTTAAACAGAATTGTTTAAATTAGAACAGGTTCACTCAACTGAATAGCTTGAAATAGAAATGTTTTTGACAATTAAGCTATAACCTCATGCTAAATTGAATTTTTAAAAATTTGTTTATTTGTATAACAACGGATTTGGCTTTAAATAACCTGCAAAGGTTGATATGCCATACAACCCAAACAACCAACCATCTATCTATCTATCTATCTTATCAAACTCCAATATATTCCCATTGCTGCTTTCGGACTGTGAAATGTTGTCGGGAGGAGGGGCGTTTCGTATCTATCTATCTATCTATCTATCACAAGTTCTATCTATCTATCTATCTATCTCATCAAACGCCAATACATTCCCATCGCTGCTTTCGGACAGTAAAATATTGGAGGAAGGGGGGGGGGTCTTTTTCTGCAGACCTTCGTTTGCTATGTATTGTTCACATAATGTCAATACAATTCCGTGTCTCTCCTGAAGGATTCAACGGAGCATAATTCCGGACACTATTTACTGTCAATCGCTACCAACTTGCTGACTAAACACTTTGGCCCAAAAGAGAGGGACAAATTGTAAAGTAATCGGCGAATGACGACGACAACGACGAAGACGACGACTGGCTGACGTGCTGGGTGGGGTTGGACGGACACAATTTGTTGATTAGATGAAAAGAACAAAAGAATGTGGTCCTCATCCTTCTATTCACTCCCCAACGCCGCTGACCCTGTCTTTCTCATACCAGTCACGCCTCCATGCCCCAACTCTACATCTGATTTTTCTGTCCCTCATCCAACATTGAAAGGTTCATGCGCACAAACACTCTACCTATACGCGAAGGGTAAATATTTATTTGACACAGCCAATTTGGGCACATCGATACATTAATGGAAAATCCAACATAGATTAAACTCACAATCCAGTGCCTGCAAGATCAGTAGTCTATCAATCAATCAATCAATCAAACGTAGAAATTTGATAGAAGTCGAACACGGTAGAGTCCATAGATAATTTCACCCTAAACCATTTTTTTTGTAAAAATTAATTTTCTGAATCAGATATGACAGGATGTATCATTTATACAGGAAAAAAGATCCATCAAAACGGATAGTATTAGGTATTATTTACTACCAAACTCAATGTTAGTTTTAAGGGATGCTCGTAGTGTAAAGGTTATCATTGTGGAGAATGAACACGGGTACTCGATTTCAAAACCTTTGTGAAGCTGTTCGCATTCCACAAAACGCTAATTCCCAAGGGAAAAGTAAGAATCAAATTATTCTCCGTCCAGCTATGGATAAATTGTAGGATAGACTGTGCTCTTTAACCTTTAAATGACAACCGATCTGGGAGAAAGAAAACTCTGCTTGGAAAACTGACCTTGAATCATATCCAGTTCTTTCAGAGGTTATAGTAAATTTAAATCAGACAACTGGTTTAAATTCAAATTCAATTTTCCTTCTTGGCTGGTTGACTAATCAAGGTTATAGATCCTGGTCTGCTTTTTCTATATATATATATATATATGTATATATATAAATAAAGAGATAGAAAGAAGGAGAGAGACAGAGTGTGTGTGTGTGTAATGCTGCGATAAGAAAATTTTAAAAAATGGTCATATCTCTTAGTTTGAGGCTTCCGGTACATCAAGCGGGATAATATTCTAAATAATTGTAAGTACAACAGTAAGATGTTATATAGATTTTATAATGGAAAGGCTACACACACACACACACACACACACACACACATATATATATATATATATATATATGTGTGTGTGTGTGTGTGTGTGTGTGTGTAAGTGTGTGAATCCATATGAACGTGCCAGTGTTGGCCGACCGGCAAAAACATATTTACATCAGCTCTATGTGGACACAGGATGTATTTTGAAAAACTGCCAGATGATTATTATATATATATATATATATATATATATATATATATATATATATATATATATATATATGTATATGGCAGTAAGTAATGGAATAAAATCCAACAATGCAAAGAAGCAATCTGTTAAAAAAAAATTATTATTTAGAAACAAAGTCGACCTTATAGCGTTTCATTCGAAAGAACCATCATCAGGACTAGGTGGGATAATATTAGTCATCCATCATTGATTTAGCATCCCTAATATCATTCCTCACAGTCTTGATGATGGTTTATTAAAACCGAAAACCGAAACGCTAGAGCGTCGACTTTGTTTCTCAATAAATCTCAACGTCTGCTTATATTACCTTGTTATAATATATATATATATATATATATATATATATATGTGTGTGTGTGTGTGTGTGTGTGTGTGTGTGTGGTTAGGCAGCAGTCGTTTATCTAAGCATGTCTGATTAAATAGTGAAGACATATTGTGTCTATATAATTTAATTAAGATATATATATATATATATATATATATATATATATATAATTGTTTAAAGGGAGATAGCTTGCTTTCTAATCTTTTGGCTGGACTGGTTTGTTGGTTAGTTGGTTTGTTTTGGATTTTTTTCTCAGTTTTATTTTCATTTGGTGACTTTTTTCCAATCAGCTACAAATCCACACTACCAATACATGAATATGTGAAATGTCCATAGAATGTTCATAACTCATATATAGATAACATAGGAATCCCGAAACACGAAAAACACTGACGACTTCTTAGTTCAGGTACGAAAACTTTTATTACCTTTGAGTTAAAAGGTTTTTCGACATAACGATGAGAGAGGCACAATCTTTCTATGTTGATTTTTCCTCCTGGCCCAAACCATGTGCGGCACCCGCTGCAAGGTCTCGGTGAGCTCCGAAAGTCAACTATCTTCTTCGGACGCTAAAACTCCTCTTACTCCGTTCGGACGCAGGAACTCAACTCACTGAATTTTTTTCAAATCCCCCAAATATGCCGGATCTGTAAAAAACGATTGTCCTGGATATGACACTAAACAATCTGATGGGGAAGCTCCAGTAATACTGAATTTTGTGGGGAATGCAGAGTACCCCTTCATTGCCATCGCTCCCCGGTCAACTCTGGCCCTGAGTGGTAGCAACTTATAAGGTTCTATTTATGGGTCAAATAGGACTAAACTGTTTACTTTGCTTAACTGATTTTTTTTTAGATAGAACTGTTTTTAACATTGAAACTGCGTATTTATGCTCAACTGAACTGTATGAAATAGAACTGCTTTGACATCTGTGTTTCAACAACAAAAAGCTGTACATATACTGTTGAACATTTTCTTTTTTAAGTAGAGGAATTATATTGTGAAATGAATTACCATTACCAGAAAATCCAATGTAAGTTAGCGTTCGCCGGATTTTCTGGTAATGGTAATTCAATTTAAAATGTACTTATAGTAAACTGAAGGTTGGTTGGTTGTTTAGGTTTCATGGTATATCAACCTTTGTAGGTCATTTAACGCCAACTCCATTTTTTTATGCAAATAGTCACTTCTATTTCAAACCATTCAGTTTAGCATGAGTTCACAGTTTCATTGTCAAAAACATATCTATGTCAAGTTATTCAGTTTATTCAAACAGTTCTAAATCATCTAATTCAGTTTAATATAAGTACAGCTTTTGTTTAAATGTCAAAACAGTTTTATTTCAGATAATTCAGTTTAGATAAGTACACAATTTAGATGTCAAAACAGTTCTATTTCAAGCAATTTTAGTTTAGCATAAGTTCACAGTTTTAATGTCAAAACAGTTATATTTTAAACAGTTCATTTTAGGATAAATACGCAGTTTACATGCAAAAAACAGTAAAATAAAATAAAAACACGGTTTACTTCTATTTAACCCTGACAGGACCCTTATCAGGTGCTACCACTCCGGGCAGAGTGGACTTGGGAGCGATGGCAATGAAGGGGTACTCAACATTTCCCAAAGTTCCTGTATTACTGGAACCTCACTATCAGATTGTTTAGTTTCATATCCAGAACAATCGTTGAAGGTGGGGTCTACTCCTCTGCAGAGAAGCAGTCGGTGTATTCTACAGCCCCAGTCGACTGGGCAAACAAAACTTAATTTTTTTGAAGTAGAACTGTTTTTGACATTTAAACGGTGTACTTATGCTGAACTGAATTGTTTGAAATAAAACTGTTTATATCTATAAAAATGGATTTTGCATTAAATAACTTACAATGGTTGATGTGCCATTAAACCAAACTAAACCAAACCAAACCAAGCGATTCATTCGGTAAAAATACTCATTAAAAGAATGTATTAAACCATCTGATAGTTAGGCTCCAGTAATAATATATCTTTAATGTAAGTGGAGTAACCCTTCATTACCATAGCTTCCAGGACTACCCTGACCCGGAATGGAAGCCCAATCTGTTGATCAACTATAACTGTTTGATATTTAAACTATGTGCCAACAAATAACGTACGCAAAACTGAATTGTTTGAAATAGAACTGTTTGATCAATTGACAATTGACTGATGTTGAATTGAATTGTTGATGGTACATAGCAATATCTAGAACCATTTAACTTTGTTGTCATACTAAACTGAATTGTTTGAAATAGAACTGTTCGATCATTTAACTAGTGACTGATGTTGAATTGAATTGTTGGCGGTACATAGCAATATTTAGAACCATTTAACTTTGTTGACATACTAAACTGAATTGTTTGAAATAGAACTGTTTGATCATTTAACAAATGACTGATGTTGAATTGATTTGTTGATGGTACATAGCAATATTTAGAACCATTGAACTTTGTTGACATACTGAACTGAATTGTTTGAAATAGAACTGTTTGATCATTTAACAAATGACTGATATTGAATTGAATTGTTAGTTTTACATAGCAATACTTGGAAACATTTAACCGTGTGCACATAAATGAGTAAAGCAGTTTTTTTTTTTCCCAGCAGCGGTCGTGTCAATACTTCTATACGGACGCACTACATGGACGCTGACTAAACGTATGGAGAAAAAGCTTGACGGCAATTAAACAAGAATGCTACGAGCAAGTTGTGGAGGCAACACATTTACAGAACGGCAGCTGTACGGCCACCAACCGCCCCTCACGAAATCCATCAAAATCAGACGAGCCAGACATGCGGGACACTGCTGGATATGTAAGGACGAACTCATAAGCGATGTACTCCTGTGGACTCCTTGCACATGGGCCATTTAGAACCAATCTACAACACCTCAGGGCCGATACGGGATGTCGTCTGGAGGACCTACCGGGAGCGATTGATAATAGAGACGAGTGGCAGGAGAGAGTCAAGGAAATCCGTGCTAGAAGCATGACATGATGATGATGATGAATATGGAATAAATTAATCACTGTTAAATTGCAATACTTGTAACCACTTCACCGTGTACAGACAAATGATAAATATTGAATTGAATAATGAGTGTTAGATAGGAATAATTGACACCATTTAACATCGCAGAAACTATAGCAATAGTAAATAAGTTGTAACTCATTTTGAAATGAAATTACCTTACAAATCATATATGAATATCAATTCAAATGTGCGCAAAAAAATGGGTCAATTTTGGGAGTAAATACCTTGTTCCCCAATGGTCCGGGAAACCAGGTCGCGTCATACCAAAGACTTTAAAAATGGTACTTGATACTTCCTTGCTTAACACTCAGCATTATAAAGTACGTATCAAGGGTAAATTAGAGCACTCCAGGAAAAGGAGTAGCGCCCTCCCCTACACCTCGGTGTTGTAGCTATTGAAAAGGGAGCCTTCTGATCACGCTCGACTACGGTCGCCAATTTTACTTACTACCTTAGTCGAGGATTACCCGAATGTTCCTTTTTCAATAGCTATTACACCGAGGTGTAGGGGAGGACGCTACTCGATTCCCTGGATTGCTCCACTTTACCGTTGATCCTTACCTTCTAATCCTGAATGTTAAGTAAGGCAGCATCAAGTACCATTTTTTGAGTCTTTGATATGACTCGACCTGGGACTGAATCTCAGTATCCCGGAACATTGGCAAACACTCTACTCATTAGGCCAAAGGGTAAATACAACTACTTTGAATTCAGAATGTTTTTACCGACTCACTAACATAATGGTTAGTGTGTTCGTCAATGGTCCGGGAGATCGGGGTTTAATTCCAAGTCGAGTCATAACAAAGACTCAAAAAATGGTTCTTGATGCTTTCTTGGTTAACACTCAGAATAATAAAGTTCAAATCGAGGTAAGTGCAGCGATCCAAGGAAAGGTGTAGCGCCCTCCCAAACACCTCAGCATGCAGCTATTGAAAAGGGAGCCTTCCGGTCGGCTAACTTATATTTATATATATATATATATATAGTAAAAAGATGAGAAATAGTTAAGTCTTTTTAAATGTTATTTGATAAAAACGAGTGCTTAAATGCTGCCCAGCAGAGTTGGATAAAACACAAAAGAAACTTAAATCCCATTTCTTTTATCTATATTTTTCTCTCCAGAAGTCTTATGTGATTTCAATTCTCAACTACGATAGAATCATCTGATTAAGTTTTATATATATATATATATATATAAATATATATATAAGAAGAAACCATGTGATGTGTACGTACTCTTCAATGGAATGGTAACTGAATTAATAGGCACGAAAACAAAATTTGAAATTAAAAATTTTAATTTTAAACTATGAATTTAATTTAAGTATTGCTGTATCCTTTTGTAAAGTTATAAAAGAAAGTTGTATTTATCTAAATTAGTAATAAATCTGGAGTTTAAAGTCGAAATGTATTTAGATTTTAAAAAATAGAAATAAAAAATTAATTTACTATAATTCCAACCGGCAATAAATAAAAAAACTGGAAGTGGGCTAAATGTGTAGTAAACTCTTCAACCTTCTTCTATCGCCTCCAACCCTTCTTTCCTGTGTCTATTCTGAATTATTTTATCCATAAGATCTGAAGAAGTCCTGTCAGTTTTTCTTTTTTTGGTGTTTTCGATTTATATCAAAACCCATAACAGGATAGAAATAAATTTATAATCCTAATGTGACCTGTTTTTGTTTTTCCTTAAAGAATATATATATATATATATATATATATATAAGTATATAAATAGTTGGTACATGTGAATTTAAAGAGGCAAATACCAAGAGACATCTAAAAAATTAGGAGATTACAAGATGCAGAGTTTATGGAAATCGCAAGGACCCTTTCATGTTAGTTTATGTTAGATTTCTTTGGATTGGATCTCCTAACCAGTTGACTGCCAATAAGGTTTCTTCCTCTGTTACACGCTGTTATAATGCAGCTATGGTTCAATCCATCTTTAAAACTCGAGATGTATTTAGTTCTATTCATAAGGATGTGCTGCCTATCTTTCAACAAAGCAATCTAAATTAAAAATTTCAATGTTGCTGTCACGCCATATACATAGAGCACACTTTCCAACGTCTTGAAGTTAGAGTCAAACAGCATGTTCCAAGAGATATTTTTAACCACAAAACATCCAGGCAATCAAAATTGCTCTATTCTGCCATCTGTGAGCAGCTGAATGCCTTAAATAGATGGGTAGTTAATTATAATGATGAGTGTTTAATGGCCTTGTACAGATCCAGGACAAAACAACATTTAATTGTCCTGGAAGCCATTTACATTTTACTTTACAGGCCTTCTCTATGAAAGCAAATCCCCAAGAACTCTCTGGATTTATTGGGAGATATCTCTTGCTTGACTCAGGGTGGTTTTGAATTTTTTTCCCACCTCCCCCTTTGGTCTTACTATCATTTTCATTCCCGCCCCACTTTTATTTAATCTTATTTACATTGTTTTTTAACGACTTCTGATGGCTGTCGCTTGACGAATCGCAGATGAAAGGGCCCTTGCGATTTCAATAAACTCTACATATTGTATTTTTATCATTAAGGTTTTTCAGACTATTGTCTTTATCTTTATTGTTATTTCAACAACGTATCGGCCGATATGTCCTCCGGCCTTCTTCAGGTATTTGTCGAACTCGGGAACCTTCACGGAACTTCGAACTACGTCCTTTATTGAAACCTTTATTGAAAAAAAAATCTGAATATGAGCACAGATAAAAAATCATACATAATAGTAGTAATTCTAGTCGAAGTAAGAAAATTAAGTTTATAATACCCAAAAATTCACTCTGAATTGTCCGGCAACACACAAGGCGTAACGCTTATAGGCGTTGGTTCATCTGATGACAATCATCTGAAGGTTGCAGGTTCAATCCTCACTACAGGCGGGTAACAATACAGGAATACTTAACACTTGTACCCGGTTATGGCTAACGGAATCAGAACAGGCGACCCCCGTGGTTTCAATAAAGTTCGAAGTTCCGTGAAGGTTCCCGAGTTCGACAAACCCCTGAAGAAGGCCGGAGGACATATCGAATGAATCATTGTGGAATTAACAATAAAGATGAAGACAATAGTCCGAAAAACCTTAATGATAAAAATCAACAAGCTTCGTCTCAGAAATTTAGACAACTAATATCTACTTATTATAATCTCCTAATTTTGCATATGTCTCTTCACATTTACCTCTTTATATATATATATATATATATATATATATATATATATATTGTCTTCCACGGACAGGCTGTTTCGTTGTATCACTACTTTTTAGTGTGGCTAGTCACGCAGGATGCTTCAAACCAACCTAACTTTACGCTAGACTTAGTATCTTACCGCTCAGACATTTTAGTGAACTAAGTCGGCTTGGGGAAATTATAATGGATTTTGTGTTGGCTTTCGTTTGTTTAGATTTTGCTCTATCTGATACCGGAAAGCTCAATTTGTTAGAAGAGCTTTGCATTACGCGGGTGTCAGGCGTTAATTTCTTCACCAGAGTTCTCAACTGACCCCCTCCGCACAAGCAGGGTGTTACAATATCAATTTTTAAGTGGAGTTTTGAAAGTTTGAATTCAGAGTTTTCCTTCTCCTCGACCGGTTGTCATACCAAGGTTAAAAAGCCGTCTACCCAACTATTTATCCATATAAAGAGGTGGAAAAGTTATATTTATACTTTTCCCAAAAGTATTATCGCAACATAAAAGGCAAAGAGCCTCGTTCACGTTTTGAACACTGCTAGGCAAATCCTTTTTCTACTCGTGTCACCTTCTATAATTCTTCTCAAGGCTTCATATATATATATAAAGCAACCCCTCCGCTCGGGCAGGATATGATACAAGGTCAATTTTTAAGCAGAGTTTAACAGGTTTGAATTCAGAGTTTTCTTTCTCCAAGGCTGAATAACCTAGTCTGTCCTATTATTTACCCATAGCTGGAGGGAGAATAATTGGATTCGTACCTTTCTCAAGGGTATTAGTGCTATGTGAAATGCAATCAGTCTCATCCAGGATTTGAACTCGTGTCACCGTGTCCATTTCCTACGACGATAACCATTACACCACGGGCACTTCCTCGGGCTTTCATATACAACGGTAGCAAAAACATTAATCTATTAGTTGCAACATGTGGTTTTAATTTCTGTTTTATATTGCCTGTGTGTGCGCTCTTTTAGATTTTGAGCATTCTCCCCAAAGGTACGACAACCTTTAAACATAGTAATGATATATATATACATATATATATATATATATAATGATATATATATATATATATATATATATGTGTGTGTGTGTGTGTGTGTGTGTGATATTTACACACGAGCCAAGCATACATAATTTTGAAGACTGTCCCCCCCCACTACTAGTGAAGAGATCAAGGTCTTCACTCAGCTTGTACGATAGTCACCTGTGATCTTGGGACTCTCAGGCTGTCGTGGCATGGGTGGAGCGTGGCTGAAGCATTGGGGGTGACATTTACCTGACGTTCTTTGCTATGAACAGAACGATTATTAATTGATTGGTTTGGCGCGCGGCGACATCAAGTGACGTGTTTAAAGGTTGACCAAATTGATAGTGGAGGTGGAAACGAAGTAGGTAGTGGAGGTGGAGGCGAAGTAGGTAGTGGAGGTGGAGGCGAAGTGAGTAGTGGAGGTGAAAATTGAAAAATGAGAATAAGACTGACAATGTGCAACAATGCAAAAAAATTTAGTAAATACAGTGAAAAAGAGAAAAACGCAAAAGGAAAAAAAAGAAAGGCAAATAAGAAAAGTATAGACATGATATAATGACATGGTTTAGCATTAGGTCATAAACAATGACCAGTTGGTGAGACTCAAACTCGTTAACGATGGTTTGATCTGGTTTCTTTGTTTAATGGCTAATCAACCTTCGGGGGTTATTCCTTGCCAAAGCCGTCCTTGTAGAAAGTCAGTAGTGGTACTATTTAAACCAATTGCTGGAGGTTAATTGAGATCATATCTTTCCCAAGGGTATATGTTTGAAAGTGAACATAATAGTACGACTGGAGTTCGATACAATGATTCTATAGTTCAACATGTTGGATTCTACGTCTCAGAGACTTCTTCAACCAAGAACTGTTATTTAGATGTTAGTATAAGTTGGACTTCGTACAAGGCCGCAAAGATGATTTATCTTGAAAGGATCGATCGAATCATTCCTGATGAATGAGTCTGATAGCTTTTATTGTTAATATTGTTAACCAGGGTGAGGTACCCCCCCCCAAAGACCCCAAGTATTTTGACCTAAGTTCATCGTCATTTACTTAAAAAAAAAATTTTGAATTTATTATCAATTAGCAGGCATATATATAAAGGAACAGACAGAATACATTCAAAATCAGATAGATAAGATCAGAGACTCGGTAGAAGATAGACAATCTAGAATTGCCTGGCAAACAATAAACGAAGTGAGCAGAAGAAAGAACACAACCAAAGCAAAACTTAAAGCAGCAAACCAACAAGAAAGAATAAATCTGTGGAAACAGCACTTCGAAAACTTACTTGGAAACCCACCAAAAATAACGCATGAACCAATCACCAGAATAATTAGCAAACAATTAGACATTAAACTTGGACCGTTCACACAAGGAGAACTCGACTCGGTTCTCAGAAAAATTAAAAATAGGAAAGCTGCAGGACTGGACGAAATTCCCCCGGAAGTATGGAAGACCAGACAATTCGACGACATACTGCTCCGACACTGCAACGCAGTATACAATCAAAATCCGATAGATAGATGGACGAAGGGATGCATACTCCCCTTCCCTAAAAAGGGAGACCTCGGATTAGCCAAAAACTACCGAGGCATAACACTTACATCCATAGCTGCCAAAATCTACAATGCCCTACTACGAAACCGCATAGAACCCAAAATCGACAACATACTTAGAAAAAACCAAAATGGCTTCCGAAGAAATAGATCTACGACCTCACAAATACTAACCATCCGCAGAATCCTTGAGGGTGTACGGGCAAAGAACCTACAAGCGACATTAATATTTGTCGACTTTACCAAGGCTTTCGACTCCATTCACAGAGGAAAGATGGAACAAATCCTACTAGCGTACGGCATACCTAAAGAAACCGTAGCGGCAATAACGATTCTCTATAGAAACACTAAAGTAAAAGTACGATCACCAGATGGAGACACAGAATACTTCGACATTGTAGCAGGAGTACTACAAGGGGACACGCTGGCTCCGTATCTCTTTATCATTTGTCTAGACTACGTTCTTAGAACATCGATTGACAAAATCAAAGAGAATGGCTTCGAACTGACGAAGAAAAGAAGCAGAAGATATCCCGCAACAACAATTACCGACGCCGACTACGCCGATGACATAGCGATACTGGCAAATACACCTGACCAAGCCGAAACACTTCTGCATAGCCTGGAACGAGCAGCAGCAAGCATAGGCCTCCATGTTAATGCACACAAAACGGAATATATGTGCTATAACCAAACAGGGGACATCTCCACTCTAGAAGGAACCCCTCTTAAACTAGTAGACAAATTCACGTACCTAGGAAGCAGCGTCGAATCAACCGAAAAGGACATCGAAACGAGGTTAACGAAAGCATGGACAGCTATCAATAGGCTATCGACTATATGGAAATCAGACCTAACCGATAAAATGAAACGCAGTTTCTTCCAGGCAGCGGTCACATCGATACTGCTATATGGATGCACTACATGGACGCTAACAAAACGGCTGGAGAAGAAACTAGATGGCAATTACACAAGAATGCTGCGTGCAATCCTGAACAAGTCCTGGCAGCAACACCCCACAAGACACCAACTGTACGGACACCTGCCCCCTATCACGAAATCTATTCAAGTTAGGCGAACCAGACATGCAGGACATTGCTGGAGAAGCAGAGATGAACTCATAAGAGATGTACTCTTATGGATCCCCACACACGGCCGCGCAAAAGCAGGACGACCAGCACGAACGTACATTCAGCAGCTATGTGAGGATACAGGTTGTTGTCCTGAAGACCTACCTAGGGCGATGAACGATAGGGAGGAGTGGCGAGAGAGGGTCAGGGATATCCGTGCTGCCAGCACGATATGATGATGATGATGATGATGACATATGCTCTTAAGGAAGCGCCAAAAATGCATTTAATTCGAAGCTGCTGAACTCCGCTTAAAAACTGACCTTGAGTCAGATTCTGCTCATTGGGAAGGCTTGCTTGAATGGACATTATTATGTAGAAGAATGTAGCGATAGCAACCCGTGTGATTTGAATACGGATCTCTAGCCAACAAACACAAGTGTTGAAATGAATTGTGTTTCTGGGGTTCACAGGACTACAAATGGTGGATATATATATATATATATATATATATATATATATATATATATATATATATATATATATATAGGTCAGTCAGAGGTCTGACGTGTGATGAGTAGAGAGAGACACGTGCATATGCAAATTAGATGTGAAATGTAACATTGCGAGTTTGTATTTTTTATGATTCCATACTTAATATTCACCATTGTACGACAGTGAAGAGATTTTTAGGTATCGGGTACAATTACCCACCTCACAGAACATTACAAAAGTGAAGACGAAAATTAATTTCGAACATCAGATATATATATATATATATATATATATATATATATATATATATATATATATATATATATATATATATATTATTCAGTCTAGTTAAACCCGAGTCGTGAATAATTCTGTCAGGACAATAAAATCATTCAGCTATGAACATTTAAATTTTCCTGGTAAAGAGCTCAATGTAACTGATATGACAGAGCAATAATTCCTTTAAGAAAAACAAAAATCGGTCACATTAGGATGGAAATAAATTTATAATACTAATATGACCGGTTTTTATTTTTCGTTATGATATATATATAGTCATCCACAGACAGATCTGTTTCGTTCAAACAGAACTCATCAGTGTGGCTAGACGGGGTAGATCCCGAAGATCCAAGATTCTACCACTCAGCCAAGAGTATATAGATGTAATTTACTTTATAATTTATTTATATATATAATTTACTCACACCTACAAACACGCCCAAGTGGTATTATATATTTAATCAGCCCTTCCTTCATAAACAGAACTGAACATTTTTAAGCGGACTTTAATAGCTTTGAATTTAGACTTTTTTTTCTCCTAGATTGATTGTCATACCATTGTTAAAGATCCCAGTCTGCCCTGCTTTTTACCCAGAGCTGGAGGGGGAGCTGTTGGGTTCGTATCTTTTTTGCAAGTATTAGCGCTTTCTGAACTGCTGACAGCCTTTGTCTAGGATTTTAACTCGAGTCACCCTGTCGATTACACCCCGGCTCCATTTTTTTTACTAGCCCCTCCACTCGAGTGGTATATGACATTAGGTCAATATTTTTTAAATAGAGTTTAACAGGTTTGAATTCAGAGTTTAACTTCTTCTACACCAAGTGCTACACTAATGTTCAAGGCCCCAATCTGCCCTACTGTTAACCCACTGATGGAGGGAGAATTGTTGGATTCATACTTTTACTAAGAGTATGCGTGCCTTGTGAAAAATAAACAGCCTGGTCCAAAATTTCAACTCGGGTAACCCTGCCCATTTCATTCGCAGATAACCATTTTACTACGAGATCCTCGTATCAGTTATATATATATATATATATATATATATATATATATATATATATATATATATGCGCACATGTATGTGTGTGTGAATGCGGGTGTTTTATTTTTAATCTGTATAGGCATAAGTTATATATATATATATATGTGTGTGTGTGTGTGTGCATCTTTCTTTATTTCTGTATATATGTATATAAATATACACATGTACATGTACATCTGTGTGTTAGTGTATGTGTGTGTGTTTTATGTTTTTATATATGTATAGGTATATATATATATATATATTTATATATAGGTATCTCTCTCTCTATATATATATATATATGTGTGTGTATATGTATGTGTGTGAGTTATGTGTCAATGTGTAAATTATATATATACATTCATATATATATATATATATGTGTGTGTGTGTGTGTGTGTGTGTGTGTTTCTTTCTCTCTCTCTGTCTCTCTGTCTCTCTCCTTTTTCTTTCTTCATATATATATATATATATATATTAGTTTCTTGTGTCTCCTTTACCAGTAAGAACAACAACGACCGCCCAAATCGCAGACCCTGCAATCGTCACAGCTAACCAAATAATTCTGATGACAATATTCAAGTCTCAGCAATTAGTTTGCGCGCCACTCTAACCCTCGTGCCCTTCTACATTGTTGAATGTTCAACATGGTCGATATTGTCCGACAAGACAGGAAGTCAATGTTATGATGTTTGTATTTAAAACGGCCCAAGGTGGGGGACACTTTTCGCCCGTTCAGATCGAAAAATTGGACCCGACTGCGCCAAGCCGATCTGGGGATTCGAGGGTGGTCGTGACATTGGTTGCTTTGGGGCAAATGAATACTGATTCGAGTAAAATAAAACCTTATTTTATGCCGCTTTTTTTTGCTTTTTAAAGGGCGAGTTGTATCTTTAACAGTGCAGGGGCAGCTTGCTAATCTTTTAACTCGTGTGCCCAGCGGATTTTACAAGTGTCAGGCTTGAAATACATTCTTGTAAAACGAGCTGATCTTAAAAGCTGTTGATTTTAGGTTGCTCTGCATATGAATTTAATCACCCTTTATGATTAACAGTGACTGAATTTTCGTTAAGGTCGAGTTTAGTTAGCCATTAATATCATCAAAGTCATGCCAACTCCATTTTGAAAAAAAAAGGCCCACAGAAGTTGGTGCGCCGTAAAACTAACCAATCTGATCAACTCAACCAACGTTATTAAATAATTGATTGATTTTAACGGCATGCTAACACGTCTAGGGATACCTTATGTCGAGATGTTAAGAATCTGTGTTCATTTTATGTTTTTTTCGTCTTTCTTGTGTAGCTATTTATTAAGAATTATTTTCCACACGTTAGTATAATATAAAGTATTCCGATCAAATACAAATAATTTGCACATCATTGTATGTTGCCCAGTCGGCTGGGGCTGTAGAATGCACTGACTTCAACTCTGCAGGGGGTAATACCCAACCAACGAGTGTCTCGAATATGACTCTAAACAATCTGGTGGTGAGGGTCGAGTGATGCTGGAGCTTTGTGGAATGTGGAGCACCATCTCATTGACATTGCTCCCAGGTCTATTCAGCCCTGGAGTGATAACACCTGATAAGATCCTATCTATGGGTTAAAATGAACTAAACTTTGTACTTATACTAAACCGAATTGTTAGAATAAGAACTGTTTAACTTAACTGAATAGCTTGAAATAGGAATATTTTTGATAATCAAACTGTCTACCCACATTTAAACTGCACTCTTATGCTAAACTGAATTGTTTGAAATGGAACTGTTTTTGACATTGAAACTGTACTTAAGCTAAACTTAATTGTTTATTATAGACATTTAACTGTGAAAACAAAATCTAAAATTATACTGAACTGAATTGGTTGAATTAGAACTGTTTGGCCTAACTGAATAGCTTGAAATAAAAATATTTTTGACAATTAAACTGTGTACTCACGCTAAATTGAATTGTTTGAAATAGAACTGATTATTTGAATAAAAATAGATTTTACATTAGATAACCTTCAAAGTTTGATATGCCTTAAAACCGAACCAACCCAACCAACCAACCAACCAACAGTTACATGGTTTTAAGTATTCTATTTAATTCTAATTAAATAATTATTTCTTTTTAATAAAACTCATTTGTTTACAAACAGTTTTACGTTTTAAATAGTAATTTACAAAGCTTTTTGTTTAGATGTAGCACAAGGTCATATGAATGGGGTACCCAGTGAGAATCGAACTCACTTGTGTAGGTTTGCCAGTCTAGTTTGCTAACCCTTTAAAGTAATTAATAATAATCCTTAGTAAACAAGTACAGCTTCAAATAACGATTCCTCATATAAATAATTTACAAATATTTCGTTTCAAGTATTTTTATCGAATACGGATAATTTTTAAATAGACCTATTTGACCCATTGACGGAACCCTGAAAAATTCGACCACTCTGGGTCAGAGTAGGTCTGGGAGTTATGGCAATGAAGAGGTATACAACATTCTAGTGAGCTCCAAAATTGGAGCCTCACCAGCCAGTGAGGTTTATGTCATGATTAGGACACCCATTTTTTGGAGAAGGTGGGGAGTTTACCCTTCTGCAGGAGATACAGTCAGCGAATTCTAAGTATCACTAGTCCAATTGACTGGTACGGTAGAGTACACTGACTGCATATCTGCAGAGGGGTAAAACTAACTCAACACGTGTCTTAGATATGACATTAAACAATCTGAAGGTGGGGATCCAGTAATGCCAGAGCTTAGAGGTATGCGGTGTACCCTTTTATTGCCATCGCTCCCAGGTCCACTCTGGCCTGGAGTGTTAGCACCTAATAAGATCCTATCTATGGGTCAAATAGAACTAAACTGCGTACTTATGATAAACTGAATTGTTTGAAATAGAACTATTTTTAAATAGAACTAAACTGTGTACTTATGCTAAACTGAATTGTTTGAAATTTAATTCGGCGTTAAATAACCCGAAAAGGGTTGATATGTTGTAAAACAAAACAAACAAATAAAAACAAACATCCCCCAACGATTGGCCTGGATACAACTCTATCTGATGGTGAGGCTCCAGTAATCCGGGAGATTGGGGAATGCGGTGTACCCCTACATTGCCATCGCTCCTAGGTCAAATCTGGGCCAGAATGGTAGCACCTGATAGGATCCTATCAATGGGCCAAATAGAACTCTTTGGCATTTAAACTGCGTGCAAACAAATTACTTATACTAAAATGAATTGTTTTAAATAGAACTGTTTGATCATTTACTGTGTGTAAATAAATGACTAATGTTTAATTAAATTGTTTGTGATACAGAGAAATACTTGGAACCCCTTAAGTTTGTGCAAATGTCACAGTAATCAATCGTTAATGTATTTCCATTAAGATGAATGCAAACAAATGTTGTATACTCATAATATAACTATATTACGGGAACATAATCAAACATAATGACAACTTCAATGAACGAACGAACACGCTTCTTTATAAAAATATAATCTTTCAAACTTTATTTTCGAAAGGGTTGATGTTTCTTGTGTGTGAGAGGTGAGTTGGAGACGGGGACAGATTGCAACATATTGACCCAAGTTTCCTCTGACCATAGCAGCACTTCTTTCGCATTCTGGCTGGGCTGCTCAACCGTGGGTCACTGAGGGCCCAAGCCCTCTGTCTGGAGCTGGTTCTCACTCCGCTGGCATCCTATCTCCAACTGGAACTGACTGACGTCTGTGGCACCTAGTTATATAATTGTCTGATATCCACCTGCTTCCTGTGGGCGTACACATCTGCCATCATCACCGAATTCAACCACGTCCACAGGTCAAGGTGATATTCCGATATCTTCGACCGGATGCACCTGCTTCCGCTGTTCTTCCGCTTATTTACACAGGTGCATCTCTTGATTGACGGCTTGGTCGAGGGTCAATATGTTACACAAATCACTGATGTTACATTGTTACTGATGTTACATTTTTACTGTAACTAAGCCATACTTAATCATCATCATCATGTCGTGCAGGTAGCATGGATAACCCTGACCCTCTCTCGCCACTTCTCCCTATCGTTCATCGCCTCTGGTAGGTCTTCAGGGCTACATCCAGTATCCTAACATAGCTGCTGAATGTATGTTCGAGCTGGTCGTCCTGCTTTTGCCCGGCCATATGTGGGGGTCCATAGGAGTACATCACTTATGAGATCGTCCCTGCATGTCTGGTTCGTCTAACTTGGATAGTTTTCGTGATGGGAGGTAGGTGGCCGTATAGTTGGTGTCTTGTGGGGTGTTGCCGCCAGGACTTGTTCAATATTGCTTGCAGCATTCTTGTGTAATTGTCGTCTAGCTTCTTCTCCAGTCGTTTAGTTAGCGTCCAAGTAGTGCATCCATACAGCAGTATCGATACGGCCCCTGCCTGGAAGAAACTGCATTTCATTTTATCGGTCAGGTCTGATTTCCATATGATCGATAGTCTATCGATAGCTGTCCATGCAGTCGTCAGCCGCATGTCGATGTCCTTTTCTGTTGATGAGACGCTGCTTCCTAGGTAGGTGAATTCGTCTTCTAGTTTCAGAGGGAATGTTTGAAAATAAACTATTCATAGTAAATAGAAATATTAAGTACAAAAGAATGAGCTTGGGCTCCTTTAAAAATGTGTCGAAAAATTACTCTACAAACTATAAATATTTAATATATATGTCAAAACAGGATTTGGCATTAAATATTTCAATAGTAGATATGAAATAAAATCCAACCAAACCCTCTTAGCACTATCGACCAGGTGGATTGTCATTGGAGAATAAAATATAAAAAAAAGTTATTCGTTGATAGGAGTGTTGGAAATTCAGCGCTCCTTTCGCTATTGTATTCAGATTGTAAATAAGACCCCCTCCACCGTCTCAAACGATAGAAAATCAATATTTTTCCGAATCTGATAAATTGGCTGAGTAAAGGAAGTTCTTCTGAATGTCAGGTTACAAAAATTAGACTCGAATATTTTTTTTTTTAATTCTAAACGGGACCAATCTGTTTCAAATGTACCCTTCCTTTTACTAGTTATCTTTTTTTCACATCTATTATAACTCGCAGCCTCGGGCAAAAGTCCCCGGGCGATGGATGCGATGGTCTTTCACACAAATCAATGAGAGAGAGAGGGGGGGAAGGGATGGAGAGGAAGAGATATAGGGATGTTTAATCAACCCTCACACACTATTGTCAACTTGTACTTTTCTTTCCCCCCTCTTTTCACTTCTCAAAATTTCTCACCTTTTTTTCCAAAGTTCTCTCCCTGCCACCACTCCTCTTTCATTCAACACTTGATTCTTGCTAACAATAAATGAGTTCTGCATAACAACGAAGGTGGGAGGAATGAAAGAATAGAAGATTGTGCTGCGCCAATTCTTCTGAATAGGATAGCATTTCTGCCACGAAAATCAGCATATTAACTCTTGTTCTTATCATACCTGCGCTAGAACAACACCAAGCAAAGCAGTGACACCGATAAAAAAAAGTCCACGAAAATTTTCTAACCGTGCTTTCCTCCATATTACTTTGCTGATCGATTTTTCATCCTTCCAAAATTCTCTTCGATTTCCACGTCTCTTCCGTCACTTTTTTATTCTCATTTGTTATCCCTCCCCCAGCTTCACTGACAGTGTCTCTTTTTCTTTCTACCTCCCCACACTATCACTCATTCACTTATAAATGAATATATATATATATATATATATATATATCAGACTTCCACGTCTCCCGTGTTGCTTCCTTATTAAAAACGTTCACCTCCAGCTTCTTTGAAAATCTCTCTCTCTCTCTCTCTCTCTCTCTCTCTCTTTCACTCTCTCTCTCTCTCTCTCTCTCTCTCTCTCTCTCTCTCTCTCTCTCTCCCCATATATATTTCTCCGACTCCCACATCTCCCTATTTGCTTTCCTATTCACATTCTTCCCCCAAGCTTCTCTGATCCCGCTTCTTTTCCTTTCTCCCTCCTCCCCTTCCCTCTCCCCCTCTCTTTCTTTCTCTTTCTCTCCCTCCCTCTCTCTCTCACTCTCTGATTTCCTCGTCTCCCTCGCTACTTCTTTATTCTCTGTTTCCATTCCACCTTCTCTGACGATAGTTTTTCCCTTTCTCCCTCCCTCTTTTCCCTCTCTCCCTTCCCCCTCTCTCTCCTTTCTTTCCATCTCTCTCTTTCTGTCTCTCTCTTCCCCTCTCTCTCTATCTGATTTCCTCGTCTCTCTCGCTACTTCTTTATTCCCAGTTTCCATCCCACCTTCTCTGACAACGTTTCTTTTCCCTTTCTCCCTCCTCCCTTTCGCTCTCTCCCTCTTTCCTTTCTCTCTTTCCCTGTCGCTCTTTCTTTTTTTCTCTCTCTATCTGATTTCCTCATCTCTCTCCCTACTTTATACTTCTCAGTTTCCATCCCACCTTCTCTGGCTATGTTTCTTTTTCCTTTCTCCCTCCTCCCTTTCCCCATCTCTCTATCTCTCTTTGCTTCCCCCCCTCTCTCTCTATCTATCTGATTTCCTCGCCTCCGTCGCTGCTTCTTTATTCTCAGTTTCTATTCCCACTTATTTGACAATATCTCTTTTTCCTTTCTCTCTTTCTTTCTCTGTCTGTCTGTCTCTGTCTGTCTGTCTGTCTCTCTCTCTTTATATCTCTCTTTCTCTATTTCGCTCCGATTTCCACGTCTCCCTAGTTACATCGTTCCCCCCAGCTTCTTTGCTAATGTCTCTCTGTCTCTGTCTCTTTCACTCTCTCTGTCTCTCTCTCTGTCTCAGTTCGGACTTTCCCCTTTACCAACTCCGAGACTTGCGCCAACTGCACTTAAGAATTGATTTGGGAGTATTTCCACAGATCTTTCTGCAAACCGCTTCCAGTCTTTTTAATTTCAAAGCCAGGGATCAAATTCATTCACACCGATTATATCGATTCCAATCTGTTATTTGCCGCCAGTGACGTGTAAACGAATTTCCCTTTAATATATCAAAAACTTCTCACCTTTGAGAGTCGCCTACATCCGGATGACACAGCCTGTCTAAAGGGATTAGTTACCTCCCTTGATCACTTGCCGATTAGCTTAAGGAAGAAAAAAAGACGTTAAAAAAAGAGAAATAGCAAAGAAAACAATGGATTTTTTGCCTAGAGTCTTACTTATAATTTCTTTTTTAAAATCATTATCTAGCTCAAATAAACAAAGCAATAATGTGTTTGTTTATTTCGGGTAGAGTGCTTTTTGGATGACTTTGTCAAATACATATGGACGTAAATCTGATAAGTAAATGGAATTTTCGGCCTGTCATTCGCCCTGTAAGATCACAGATTTTTTTTTTAATACGGATATCTTACAATATAATATGGATTTGTTTTGACCACTTGATAAAAGGCTTAACAAGCAAGAATTTTAGCTTAGGTACCAGTTCAATCCTCAATAGTTTCCTAATTTTCAGTTTGATTGATTTATGGATTTTTAACGGCACGTCAAACGATCTAGGGTTATTTTACGGCTTGAGATTCGGGAACTACTTTCACATATACATTTTTTGAAGTTGTTTCTTTGGGTTTTTTAACTCTTAGTCTTATGGAATACGAATCATTTTTAAACAAATCTCTCTCACCCATGAATGGGACTCTGAAAGGTACGAGCACTCCATGTCAGAGTGGACCTAGGAGTAATGGTAATGAAGAGGTATCCTACATTCTCTTGATCTCCAGATAATGGAACCACACCAAATGATGCAGTCTAGGGTCATACATTGGACACTCTTTTGGGGGAAAAGGTAAGGATTTTAGTTCTCTCCTCGGGATACATTTAGCATAATCTAAGCCCTGCTGAAAAAGATGGGTCATGGTTGTGTTCTTGCCAAAAATCAAAGCAGCATTCATTTTTTACGGGTATTTAATGAGCAGCTATGATAACCGGGCTAGTCACACGAACCACTTGTTAATTATTTCGATTTTCAGTGAGCACCTCATACTACTGGCCTTGTGCCAAGCTAACATTCGGATGTTTACTTAAGATCTAGAGTAAGGGATATATATATATATATATATATATATATATATAAAATTAATTTAAATCGCTAGTCGAACGGAGGTATTGAATAGTTGTAAACACAAAAGAGCGTGGTTACTATATAATTAGGATATGTTGTAGGGTGGGTTTTTTTTTTTTTTTTTTTTTTTTTATTATTATATGCAAATTTTAGGATAGGTGGAGGTTTTTGGTGAATAAAAATAAGAGCAATTTCTCCTTAGAAGCGTTTAGGCGAGGCTTCCTGACGATCCGTTAAGGTGAAACTTTAGTAGAAGACTTTCGACTAGCGATTTAAATTAATTTTATAATTGGCTCCATTGTTTAATGTTGAGCACTTTAGTAACTATAGCATTGCAGTATTCGCGGAGGGTTTTTTGGTTTTCTTTTGGCCACTGACTTTGTACCCCTTGATTTTTTTCAAGGACTAGGACGAGGTGGTCTTTTCTTTCTTTTTCACCCCAAAAAACTTTTTTCTTTTTCCTCTGGACCGGGATTCGAGATATTTTTTTCTCTTGTTCCTGGCCAGGGGTTTTTTGTTTTTTTCTGGTACCGTGAATACTGGTAGATAATTGATTAGTAAATATATATATATATATATATATATATATATATATATATATATATATAATGCAAAAGCTCTTCGAAAGAACTGAGCACTGGTAGCCGATAGGGTGTAAAAATGTAAACAAACAGACGCTGCCACTGCTGTTGCTTCATAATACCTGATAGTTCCCTTGTACGCTTGTTGGCCGAGCGGTCTGATACTAAGTCTAACGTAAATTTGGACGGGTTTCGATCCCAGCTTCAATCGTCCTACGTGTCTAGCCACACTGAAGAGTTGTGATATAACGAAACAGTCCGTCTGTTGATGACAATATACATACACACACACACATATATATATGTATCAAATGAGGCAACAATTCATAAATCTTGCTAGATGAACAGCATGACATTTGTCAAGTAGACATGAATAATCAAATGGTCGGATTTTTTTTAAGAGGGACATTTGGGTTTGGAAGATAGGGTGTCTGGATTGTTTTTTTGGGGGGAAATTTTTCTAAATTTTCATTAGACATTTCTTATCATTTCTTTTTCCGAAGATGCAGATCTAATATATAAGAAATAAAGGCTCAATTGAAATAAGTATTCTCACAAAAAAATATGAGTGATTTTTAAAGGTTTTATATATATATATATATATATATATATATATATATATATACATTAGTGACCGTAGATGAGGGTGACCTGAAGGCTCCTCTTTCATTATCTACTACTGTAGGGGGGCGCTACTTCTTTTCTCTGGAATATATATATATATATATATATTTATATATATATAGAGAGAGAGAGAAAGAGAGCGAAAGAAAGAACTAGAGAAGAGAGAGGAAGAGAGAGGGGGAGAGAAAGAGAGCGAAAGAAAGAAAGAGAAAGAGAAAGAGAGAGAGAAACCTGGGAGAGTTTTTACAATTTAAGTATAAACTCTGTCCAAACTATATAATCTATTGAGAAAAATAAAAAAACAAAATGAAAAAAACAAAACAAAAACAAAGTAAAAACAACGCAAAATAAAGCAAAAACAAACCAAAACAAAAAAAAACAACAACAAAAAACAAAGCATAAACAAACCAAGCCAAAACAAACCAAAACAAAAACAATGCAAAAACAAATCAAAATAAAACAAAAGCAAAACAAAACAAAACAAAAATAAAGCAGAAACAAAGCAAAAACAAAACAAAAACGAACCAAAAACAAAGCAAAAACAAAACAAAACAAAACAAAAAGTAACCAAAAACAAACCAAAACAAAACAAAAAGAAAGCAAAAATAAAACAAATCAAAACAAAAAACAAAAATTAATCAAAACAAAAAAGCAGGAACAAAATAAAACAAAAACGAAACAAAAACGAAACAAAAAAAAAAAAAGCAGGAACAACACAAAACAAAAAAAAAAATAAACGAAAACAAAACAAAAACAAAGCAAAAACAACACAAAAAACAAAGTAAAACAAAACAAAACAAAAACAAAGTAGAAATAAAACAAAACCACAGCATAAAAAAATGCACTCAAAAATAAATAAATAAAAGTTTAACACTTAAAGTATTATTCTTGATATATTATTTGATTATAACACTTTAACTTAATCACCAACAGGTTTCGTGTATTTTTTATAATCAATTCTCTTATTCTTGGATTACCATCCCCTCTTGTATTGCAAAAAAGAGTTTTATCATTTGAATTTGAAAAAATTATATATCTTTCGATATTACTTCATTCTTTCATGAATTTTAGTAAGTGATTTTAATGTGATTCATCAACTTTAAAAACTACTGCAGGATTTTCACAAACCTCTGAATATATAATACATTTGAATTTAGCTCTTGTACAGTTTTACTGTTTGCAAATTCTTTCCTACTAACGTTTGCAAGTGTTCTTTCAGTGGAGTCTGACTGACTGCAAGTCTCTTAAGATCTCCAGGACTCTTCAGAGTATTCTAGCCGATCTTAACAATGCTGTGGTCTGGATGGTCTCAATTCTCCATCTGATTTCTCATTCCTCCAGTTTTTTTTTTTTTACAAGCTTTGATTTAATTGGTTTGGTTTGTTTTTACGGCATATCAACCATTAAGGGTTATTTTATGCCAGATCCATTTTTATACATATAAGTAAAGTTAGCGACCATAGTCGAGGGTGACCCGAAGGCTCCCTTTTCGATAGCTACTACACCAAGGTGTAGGGGAGGGCGCTACTCCATTCCCAGGATTGCTCCACTTTACCCTTGAACCGTACCTTATAATGCTGAGTGTTAAGCAAGGTGGTATCAAGTTCCATTTTTTTAAAGTCTTTGGTATGACTCGACCTGGGATTGAACCCAGGTCTCCCGGGCCATTGGCGAACACTCTAACCGCTGGGATGGGGACCGCTTTATACATATAAACAGCTCTATTTCAAACAATTCAGATAAGGATAAATACACAGTTTGAATGTTAAAAACAATTCTATTTAAAACAATTGAGTTTAGCATAAGAACACTGTTTAGTTCTATTTTACCCATAGATAGGACCCAATCAGGTGCTACCACTGCGAGCCAATTTGAACCTAGAAGCGATGGCAATAAAACGGTACTTCGCATTCCGCAAAGCTCCAGCATTACTGAAGCCTCACCATCCGATTGGTTAGTGTCATAGCTTGGACAAACATTGGGGTAATCTTATCCCTCTTTTGAGAAGCAGTCAGTGTACACTACAGCCCAGGACACTAGTTGGGGGGATATTACCTCTCAGTAAAGAAGCAGTCGGTGTATTCTACAGCCCAAGCTGACTGGACAATACATGTTTTGAGGGACTGTTTAAGCCGTATGAACTAAAATTGGTATCAACGTCATTTTCATTTCAACAGTTCTTTTAGTTCTCTAGTAAGGTCGTAGTATTTGTCTATCATTTTGCTTTCTTTCATGTTCTCGCTGTGGTTTACCGGAACAGCAAAATCCACAATATGACAAGTTTTTTTTTCTTGTAACTCAACATAATCTTCCGGCCAGGGTTTAACTCATGTCATCTTCATCATCATCATCATGTCGTGCCGCTAGCACGGATATCCCTGACTCTCTCTCGCCACTTTTCCCTATCGTTCATCGCCTCTGGCAGGTCTTCAGGGCTACATCCCATATACTCACATAGCTGCTGTATGTATGTTCGAGCTGGTCGTCCTGCTTTTGCTCGGCCATATGTGGGGGTCCATAGGAATACATCACTTATGAGATCGTCTCTGCTTCTCCGGCAGTGTCCTGCGTGTCTGGCTCGTCTAACTTGGATAGTTTTTATGATGGGAGGCAGGTGGCCGTATAGTCGGTGTCTTGTGGGGTGTTGCCGCCAGGACTTATTCAATATCGCTCGCAACATTCTTGTGTAATTGCCGTCTATCTTCTTCTCGAGCCGTTTTGTTAGCGTCCAAGTGGTGCATCCATACAGCAGTATCGATACAACCGCTGCCTGGAAGAAACTGTTGGTTTTTTTTTGTTTTTTTTTTTTTGCTCCTTTGAGAGTTTTTAACACAAGCGTTACCTGGTGGTTGCTCACTGGCCTTTGATTGAGAGCAAATCTCTCCAAGTCTCCAGGACCCTTCTCAGTATTCTGGCCGATCGTAATGCTGCTATGGAGGTGATCGCAGTGAATTGGTTATCGTCGTAGGAAATGGACACGGTGACACGAGTTCAAATCCTAGACGAAGCTGATTGCATTTAACATAGCGCTAATACCCTTGGGAAAGGTATGAATTAAATAATTCTCCTACCAGCTATGGGCAAATAGTAGGACAGACGGGGTTCTTCAGCCTTGGTGAGGCAAGTAGTCTAGGAGAAGGAAAACTCTGAATTCAAACCAATTAAACTCCACTTAAAAACTGACATTGTGTCATATCCTGCCCGAGCGGAGGGGTTGGTAAATAGGGTAATGCTGTTGTCTTAACAGTCTCTACATGCCATCCTATATCAAAGTCTCCCAGTCTCTTTACCAATCTTTTGAGGACTGTCCCAAGTGCACTAACCAAAACTGCTATTACTGCGACTTTCGTGTTCCATAATTTTTTAGTTCTCTTGCAAGGTTTATTTACATATATCTATTTTCGCTTTCTTTCATTTTCATTCTGTGGTTTGTCAGGATGTAAAAATCCACTAACTGGAATCTTCTGGGGTTTTTTTTTTTTTTGGTTTTTTTTTTTGGTTTTTTACTAAGGCTAGGCCTGGTCGTCTGGCCGAGATTAGATGATCCGTTTCTTTCTCAAAATACCAGTGGATTTTGGATTGTACATATACCATCTGTTCGTATGGTCAAATTTGATTTTTTTGCGAAATCCCAGTGGTTTAGCCTCCTCACCACTCGTCTTATCCCCTTTCTGCGCTAATTTACTGCATTCGCTTATTATATGATTGATCGTTTCCTTTGTATCACCTCATAACCCACTTTTACTATTTTGCTGTGTCTTTACTTTTTTTGCTTTAACATAGTCCTAATGCTTTTTTTTAAATGTTATTAGAAGATATTTAGTTTTTCTCTTAAGGTTTCTCTTTCTTAGCCATGTCGGAGCCTTCTTATGTGAGATTTCGCTTGTTTGTTGACTGAAGTGTCCATGGAATTGTTTCTCTCCCCAATTTTGTTTTCTAGTTACGGTTGTTCTGTTGATCCTTGCGCTCTTTGTATTGTTTCTGGTCACTCTAATCAGGTTTTTGTGCTTTTTTTTTTTTGGCTTTTCGAGTCGTCTGATCGATGTATGGACGATATCTTGTTTGATGGTCAGTCCACTCCCTCGTTCTTCTATTGGCACATATAGTCTGTTTATATCATCTCTGGGATGTAAGACCTTATGAACCGTCATTAGTTTTCTTGTTCTCTGGTTCATTTGTTGAAGTTTTTCCCTCGCCACTATAAGAATGGTCCGGAGTATCTTACAAGTGGGACACCCCAGTTGTTTATCCCTTGGCTAAGATTTCTGCTATCTTATTATCATTATTATTACTCTTTATAACTGTTTCCCATAAGCGTTAGCAGATTGTCTTTCACTGGAGTTTGAGTGACAGCAAGTCTCCTCAAGTCTCCAGGACTCTTCTCAGTATTCTGGCTGTTTTCAATAATGTTGTAGTTTGGATGGTCTCCACTCGTCCGTCAAATTCCAAGTCCTCCAGGCCCTTTAATAATCCTTTAGTTACTGTGCCAAAAGTACCAATCACAATTGGTACAATCGTTACCCTCATGTTTCACAGCTTTTTCAATTCTCTAGCAAGGTCGAGGTACTTATCCTTCTTTTCATATTCTTTCAGTTTTATTCTGTGGTAGGGTGGGACAGCAAAGTCAACAATTTTGCAAGTTCTCTTTTTTGTTGATTATTATTAAATCGGGTCTTCTGGCCGATATTAGGTGTCCCATTGGAGTTTATGAGTGTCATTTTCTATGACAGGTGCTGGATTATGCATATACTATTTGTTTGTCATAATTATCATTATTTCTATAGCGTGTCGAAGATTGGTGTGGACAGGATGCTCTTAATATTTCTTCTGATCTCCTGTGTTACATATCTCTTTTACAGGCCTCTTGCGACTGTCCCAAGGGAACCAGCAAAACTCGGTATCACTGTCACCTTAAGTTTCTTCGATTCTTCAACTCTCTAACAAAATACAGACACTGGTCTATCTTTTCGCTTTCTTTCATTATCCCTCTGAAGTCCTCTAGAACAGCGAAATCCACTCGTCGACAAATTATTTTCGTCAACTCAACACAAGATTTGGTTAACTGGCCAATATAAGTATTTGTCGCTGCGTCCCACCAGACAGGACTTGACACAAGGTCAAAAGCCCGAAGGCCGATTAAAGTGGGGATAGAGGGGAGGGAAAGGTCGGGAACGAGCCGAGACTCGAATCCTGCTGGTCTGTGCTGCTCATCGACCCACTAAGTGCAATGTGGGTCTAATGAGGCAAGCAGTTTCACGAATCCAAATTTGGATCCGGGCACGTATGCCGGGTTATGGCTTAAACTAGACAGCAAGGTCTAGTGCCATACATAGGGGACAGATGATGCAGTTCGCCCACCCGAGGGTGGCCCAACCGAACTTGGGGGCCTTTTGGCCTCAAATCTGCCATTGGCTTCGATACCCCATCCGACACGAATGCCAGACGGCCCAGCCAAAAGGCCAGGTAATATAGGGTGAGCCGTTTGTATCGCGAAGTGTCAGAGAATTTTAAGCACATCATTTTCTTAGTTCCTGGTTTGTGCAATTGTGATTGATGCTTGCGGCATAGTAACTAAAGGATTATTAAAGGTCTTGGGGGACGTGGAAGTTGGCGGACGAGTGGAGACCATCAAAACTACAGCATTATTGAGAACGGCCAGAATACTGAGAAGAGTCCTGTTGACTTGAGAAGACTTGCTGTCACTCAAACTCCAGCGAATGACCATCAACTGATGCTGCTGTGAACAACTCTAATGAGTAAATTATAATAATAATAGATAAGTAACAATAAAATAGCAGATGTAGATTATGTTATGATAAAGACGAAATGATCAATCTCATAATAAGCAAATCCAGCAATATAGCACAGAAAGAGTATAAGACTAGACACGATCGTGTGGGCAAGGTAATTCATTGGGAATTGTGCAAGAAATTAATTCTTGAATAAACGAACAAATGGCATATGCACAACCCAGAATCAGTCCAAGAGAACGAAACTCCTCTGGGATCTTTGCATACAAACGGATCATCTAATCTCAAAGACCAGACCTTGTAATAATCAAAAAAAAAAAAAAAAAGAACGTGCTGAATTGTAGACTTTAGTGTCCCGACTGCCCACAAAGAAAAATTAAAAGAAAACTAAATGACGTGTAAGTATCTCGGCCTTGCTAGGGAATTGAAAAATCTGTGAAAGATGAATGTGACTTTTATACCAATTGTGATTGGTGCTCTTCGTACAGTCACCAAAATATTGGTACAAGAACTGGAAGATTTGGAAATAACATGACGAGAGGAGACCATCCCAACTATACCATGACCGACATTGTCATATTACTGAGAAGAGTCCTGGAGACCTGAGGTGACTTGCTGTCACTCAAACTCCAGTGAAAGACAATCAGCTAACGCTTATGGGAAACAGTTATTAAGAGGAGATTTGCTCTCACTCAAAACCTAGAGAGGGACCTTCGGCTAACGTTCGTGCAAAAAATTGGAAAGGTGTAAATAATAATAATAATAATAATAATAATAATAATAATAAGAAGAAGAAGAAGAAGAAGAAGAAGAAGAAGAACAAGAACAAGAAGAAGAAGAAGAAGAGAATAATCCTACAAATGCATTTCTATAGTAACTTCATTCCCACATTTTTAATGTAAAAAAATTTCTAATCCATTTTTATATTGAAATATTTTCAGGTGCATTTTTATAGTAAAATCATTTCCAATGCATTTAATAGTAAAACCGTTTACGTATATATTTACCTCAAAAGAAATACAGAGAGAGAGAGAGAGAGAGAGAGAGAGGGGGGTGGTCATAAAGATCTGTAGTAGTTATATATATCTATATATATATATATATATATATATATAAGGTAGTACACATACATACACTTACATACATAAATATCATAAGTAGTTTTCACGGATATATTTACGCACACACATATAAAGACATACTCACACACACACACACACACACACACACACACACACACACACACACACACACACACACACAAACAAACACGCATATATATATATATTAGGTGTAGATACCACAAATAACTCTATACACAAACCACACTCATATATATGTATGTGTACTTATTAGATGTAAATGACATAGATACATTCTCAGAAATACCTATATATATATATATATATATATATATATATATATATATATATACTAGATATAGATAGCACAAATACTCTCTCTCTCTCTCACATACACATATACATACATATTTGTATATACATATATACGTATATATACATATATACATATATATAAATATTTGTATATATATATATATATATATATATATATTAGGTGTAGATGCCACAAATGTGTGTCACACATATATATATGTACGTGTACTTATTAGATGTAAATGACACAGATACATTCTCACCAATACCTATTTTTATATATATTAGATAGATAGCACAAATACTCTCTCTCTCTCACACATACACACACACACACACACACACACATATATATATATATATATATATATATATATATATATATATATATATATATATCTTGGTTTCCTTTCAATAAAGATTGTTTTCGTACCTAATTACCTGAGCATATATTTGAATAGTGGATCTCACACACACAAAGCTTATACGCTCGATTTGGTGTCAAATGCACCTATTTCACTTTCGCTTCTCTGATGTCGTCACATTACAAGTCAGAACAAAAGCAAAAGATGAAAAAAAAAAAAAAAGAAAAGATTCGTTCAATTTGCTTTTCTCTCATTTCCAAACAAAACTTCTTTATATTGAAATAATAAACAACATTGACAACAATGTTTTCTTCATCATCTTCTTCATCAACACTTTTCGTCCAATTCTAGTTGTTGTTGTTGTTGTTGTTGTTGTTGTTCTTCTTCTTCTTCTTCTTCTTCTTCTTCTTCTTCTTCTTCTTCTTTCATTTTAACTGGATAAATCTTGTTTGTTTTATTCGACTTCAACTAATTATTGCAAAGTTTAAATAAATTAAGCAGACGAATAAGTAAACAAAAAGACCATGGGTAAAAATGGATTGAATACACAAAACTAACAGAAACAAACAAATAAATAAATAAATAAATTAAGAAATGAATAAATAAATAAATAAATAAATATAAAGCCACACACCAATGAAGACGGAAAAAAGATAGATAAAAAGAAGCGAAAAGAAAGAAAGAAAGAAAGAAAGAAAGAAAGAAGTATAAAGCAAGAAGGCATTGAAGAAATAAAGGAAGAAAGAAAGAAAGAAATATATAGCAACAAATCATAGAAGAAGAAAAAAGAGAGATAAAAAAGAAAGAAAGAAAGAAAGAAAGAAAGAACTTGAAAAAGAAAGGAAAAAAAGAAAGAATGAAAGAAAGAAAAAAAGAAAAGGAGCAAAAGGGAAATAAATAAAAAGATAAATAAGAAAGAAGGAAAGAAAGATAAAGGAACACAACCAAGAAGAAGAAATAAAAAATAGATATATTATCTTTGAAAGTATGATGTAAATATATACACACACACCCTCTCTCTCTCTGTCTCTGTCTCTCTCTCTCTCTATCTATCTATATAAATACACATATATATATGTATGTGGGCGTGTGTGTGTGCGTGTGTGTGTATTTGTGCATTTATCTGTGACCACACATTACGTAAAATTTGTTTTAAATACCCTGTCCGGTGGAAAAGGCTGCTTGGTAGCGCCCGGAGTGGCAGTACCGCCTTGAGCTACCGAAACTGTGTTATCACCGCTGGTTGGCGGCAGATGAGGGCAAGTTATCGCACGTGCTTTCACACGTTGTGTCATTAAAAAAAATATACACACACACATACACACACACATGTATATATATATATATATATATACGTGTGTGCGCGGTTGTGTGTATGTGCATTTGCGCATTTATTTGTGACCACATATTACGTAAAATTATGACGTCATAAACATCGGTTAAGGTCTGTGTTTGCTAAAATATAAACAATTCAAAGAAATACAATATTCCTTTTTGTTTCAAAATTGACGTAAGTTACACAAATCTTCGTCAAAATTAATGCAAAACTTCTTTCGATAAGAGAAAACACATCCTGTTTTTCTTTCTGCGTAGAATGATGGTAATGCAGTTAGTGCTCATATATATATATATATATATATACATATGTGTGTGTGTGTGTGTGTGTATATATATATATATATATTACAATATTATATATATATATATATATATATATATATATATATATATATGTGTGTGTATGTGTAAGTGTGTTAGAGTGTTCGCCAATGGCCTGGGAGACCTGGGTTCAATCCCACGTCAAGTCATACCAAAGACTCAAAAAATGGTACTTGATGATACCTTGCTTAACACTCTGCATTATAAGGTAAGGATCAAGGGTAAAGTGGAGAAATCCAGGGAAAGGAGTAGCGCCCTCCCCTACGCCTCGGTGTAGTAGCTATCGAAAAGGAGCCTTCGGGTCACCCTCGACTACGGTCGGCAACTTTACTTTTATATATATATAAAAGCAAATTATGTTAAAAATAGATTAATCAGTAACGTGCTCGTCCACAGCCTGATAATACCTAAAATAAATAGAAAAAAAAAATTTTCACTTAGTCATGTCACTCGTGATTATAAGTTTCAGGTATTTGGAATAAAATACAATCTTCAAATAAAAGCTATATATATATATATATATATATATATATATATATATATATATCAGTGGCGACTCTAGCCTATTTTTGCTACTCGTGCCCCCCCCCCGCCCTCTGTCAACTTCAGTTCCCAACCCGTGGTCCGTGGACCCAAAGTAAGTCATCATAGTTGCTATTGCGTGATACTATATAATTTGTAGTCTTGTTAATACAGTAGATAAGATAATTTTTTTTCCTTTCAAAAGTATAGAAGAAAAGAGAAGATGTTCATTACTATGACGAGAAAAATATGTTTATTAGAAAAAAGAAACTGATGACAATATACACAGACACAGCTAGTAGTTTCAATTTCGCTTGAAATAAAGATTATTTGTTGAAAATGTATTCAAATAAACAAATTTTAGTTACAGAATGTAATATATGCAACATTCATTAAATAAATAGAGATCTGTTAGTGAAAAAACGAATTAAAACACGCCGTTTAACCAACATTTACCATAACGATGATGATGTCGGCGACGGCTATAATCTGCTATCCCCTCTCTCTCTCTCTCTCTCTCTCTCTCTCTCTCTCTCTCTCGGTCCCTCTCCCTCTTCCCAAGACAGCTGTCAGCAGTCGCATAGTGCTAATATTTTTGAGCACGGTGTTTTGAGGTGCTCTTGCTACTGGCTACAGCCAAAAGCGGATTTCTCTAACATTACTGTTATTATAAGGGTCTAGTGCCTGGCACGGATTGCGCGTATTCAACATTATAGCCGATTTTATGGGATGCTCAAGGGATATGAAACTTGGAAGCTTCCCTCCGAAAGGAGATCCGTGGCCGAACATTTTAGTTTTGGCAACACATAACCACTTATAAAACTAGAAAAAAAGAAATTAAGATTTCTGCCTCAATTTTTCTGCTGGGAAGCCTATACAAATGTGTGATGTGAGTTACTAAACTAAAATCTTGCTGAGGTTTAGAGCTTTTTAAATGACCTTCGTATATATATATATATATATATATATATATATATACATGGCCTAAAGGGTCAATTGTCATCTAAATTGCGCCAAAATGAGAATAACACGGACATCTTAATTGATAAAATATATTAACCAAGATTACATGTAAATATCTTGGAATTATACAGATAAAATTTATTCAAAGAAATCATTCTTGGCTCCAATTATGGTTTCCAGACAACTTTGGAATCTCCTGCAATCCTTTCTGATGGTCTCCTTGTTTAAATTGGTAAATGATGTAATTATCTTTGCCTTCAGTTTATCTTTGGTGTTGCATTGTATTTTCTTGGTCTCTCACCCAACCAAGTCCCATACATTATAATCAACGAGATAGTTATTTGGGGAGTTAGGCAACCAGATGTTAGATGTGATGTGGTCACAGAATTTTTTTTTCACAGTCAACACTAAGTTCTCCAGTTTGTGTGTATGCCGCGGAGTCTTATTGCTTAACTCCATTAGGAACTTGATGAAGGCCTCCGTATTGAGTTTGAGACCATGTGGGAAGATGGATGGAGACATAACATCACTATTGCTTGTGACCAACCCAAATACCATTATGTTGGTTAGGTGTTTGGCTTTCATCAATATAATTATGAATCACTCCTCAAATTGACATCTAAAAACTCTTAAATCTTAGAGCTTTCAGCGCGAATGTCACAGTACAGCGTGCTGGTTCCAAATTTCTGGAGAAGTGAATTGCATTTTATTGCTTTTTTCCTCACAGACAGGGCTCAAAAGACTCTTTGGTTTGGTTGGTTTCTTTGTTTAATGGCATATCAACATCTCCTAGAAGAAGAGTAGTGGTACTATTTAACCCATAGCTGGGAGGATAAAGGGTTCATACCTTTCCCAAGGGTATTTGCCCGAAAGTGAACGTAATAGTGCGACTGGAGTTCGAACTCGCGTACTACAATTCCGGAGTCCATCGTTTTATCCATTACACCACGAGGACGCCCCCTCTAAGTTAGCTGGACAGAAGGAAAAACTTGAAACAAATGAAGCACGTGCACAAAATTAATAATCTAAATTGATGAAATTTTACACATCGCACGCTTGGACTACTGTTCGCCAAAGGTTCAGGAGACCGGTGATTAATCCCAGGTCGTATCATATCAAAGAATAAAATAACAAGGTTCTTAATGCCTGCTTGTTTAACACTCAACATTATAAGATATGGATCAAGGGTAAATTGGAGTAATGCAAGGAAACGAGTAGTGCCCTTCCTAACACCTCCGTGTAGTAGTTATCGAAAAAAGAGCCTTCGAACCACCCTCGACTACGATCGCCAACTTTATTTTATTTACGCTGTATATATTTATTTCTATTCTTGTGGGTATATATGTACTCGACGTTGTACTCGCATTTCGATGTCAGTTTTTCAAAACTATTTTCTTTCTCTGAGTAATGAAACTTAAATTCTGTGACTTCATCGATGATAATATTCTACAATGAAGTTTATAAGTAAAAGGCAAATAAACACAGAGACAATTCTAAAGTGACCTTACCGTAAGGCATAGATTAATGTCTTTCAAATAAAATAAAATATATAAAACAGTTTATTAGGGGAAAAAAAAACTGAAAAAAGAATAAAAAATCACTATTTCATTTTTAAAAATATTCAAATCAATTTCAATTAAAACAAAAACCTTTTTTTTGTAAAGTTACATTACAGTCAGTTCAGACATTGTCAGTAAAAGAAGCGCTTACATTTCAGCTGTGCCAGGCATATGCGCCTTTATATATATATATATATATATATATATATATATATATATAAAGATGCTGCATTGTATCTGCCTGTTAGAGTACTGGGACAACAAAAAATAATATATATATATATATATATATATACGTGAAATTGGATGGGTTTCGATCTCGGCTTCAAGCGTCATTCGTGTCTAGCCACACTGAAGAGTTGTGATACAACGAAACAGTCTGTCTCTTGGTTCGGTTTTCTCTGTTTAATGGCATATCAACCTTTGTAGGTTATTTAATGCCAAAGCCATTCTCCTTGAAGAATAGTAGTGGTACTATTTAACCCATAGCTGGGAGGATAAGGGGGTTCGATACTTTTCCCAAGGGTATTTGCCCGAAAGTGAACGTTATAACGCGACTGGAGTACGGACTCGCTTACTACGTTTCCGCAGTCGATCGCTTTAACCATTACACCACCATGACACCCCCTAGCCTTTGGTATGACGCGACCTGGGATTGAACCCAGGTCTCTAGTCTGTCTCTGGATGACAATATATATACATATATATATATACGTAGAAAAGGTAAAACGGAAGAAAAATATTTTTGATGGTTTGTTTATTTACCAACGCGTTTCGACTTCAAACCTTTTTTTGAATGTAAAAGGGTTCTATCAAAATTATTTTAGAATGAAAAATAATGATAGATACATTCTGATTCAATTAGAGGTCTTCATCTTTAATTTTTAACGATATACGAGGGATAAAAGAGTTCAGACCTTTCTCAAAGGTATTTGTCTAAAAGTGAACGTTATAGCGCGACTGGAGTTCGAACGCGATTACAACGATATTACAGTCTTGCACGTTAGCCACTGCACCACGGAGATTCTCCTTTAGAAGAAAAGAATTAGATGAGTGAATTAAAAGAACTAGAAATACATTCCTGAAAAAATCTTTAAAGACGATTAAATCTGTGGGGAATAATAATAATCATAATAATGATAATACACATAAACTCCCATGAGACTTTGACTTACTCACGGATCACCAAACCTCGGCCAGAAGACCAAACTTAATAATAATCAACAAAAAAAGAGAATTTGAAAAATTGTCGACTTTGCTGTCCCGGCTGACCACAGAATAAAACTGAAAGAATGTGAAAAGAAGGATAAATACCTCGACCTTGCTAGAGAATTGAAAAACTGTAGAACATGCAGATGACAATTATACCAATTGAAATTGGTGCGTTTGGAACAGTAAACAAAGGATTACTAAAGGGACTGGAGGACTTGGAAGTTGGTGGACGAGTGGAGACCATCCAAACGACAGCATTATTGAGAACGACCAGAATACTGAGAAGAGTCCTGGAGACGTGAGGAGACTTGCTGTCACTCAATCTCCAGTGAAAGACCATCAGCTTACGATGATGTGAAAAACTCTAATGAGTAAATAATAATAATAATAATAATAATAATAATACAAACGGATCACTTAATCCCGGCCAGAAGACCAGAACTCATGATAATCAAAAAAAAAAAAAAAGAGAATCTGCAAAATTGTAGACTTTGCTATCCCGGTGGACCACAGAATAAATCTGAAGGAAAGTGAAAAGAATTATAAGTATCTCGACCTTGCTAGAGAATTGAAAAAGCTGTGGAACATGAAAGTAACGATTGTGCCAATTGTGATTGGTGCTTTTGGCACAATAACTAAAGGATTATTAAAAGGCCTGGAGGACTTGGAAGTTGGCGGATGGGTAGAAACTATCTAAACGACACCATTGCTAAGAACGGCCAGAATCCTGAGACGAGTCCTTGAGACTAGAGGAGACTTGCTGTCACTCAAACTCCAGTGAAAAACCATCAGCTAACACTGATGTGTAAAACTCTAAAGGAGTAGATAATAATAATAATAATAATCGTTGAAAATATGAGCCAAACTAAAAGCAGATAGATTGGGTGATGAGAGAAAGGGAATGTTGGAAAAGCGAATAAATTCTTTTGTGATGAGGAAAGAGGAAAGGAAAGAGAAACAGAGAAATTGCACTTTTCTTTCTTCACCTTTTGCCAGCGAACAGAGAGGTTCAATGAGGCCGATATCTAAAATGTAAATCTCGCGGCTGTTTTTCTAATAGTCTACAAGCCCAAAATTTCTTAACAGTTTTAATATTGAATAAATGAATTGGGATAAAATAACAAATGAATAAAAAATTCCACGATTGTTGAGAGATGAATAAATGAATTGAACACTGACGATTAGGAGAAATGTATGGATAGGAACAGGTGCGTTGAGGAGCAACACCCCATTGCTCTACCTTCCCTGGATTATTTCCACACCATCAAACCCTTTTCATTATTCAAAAATTCTTAATCACAACCTTCCCCCACTTCTTTCACTGCATTCTTCGGGTGTCAGTTCTCTATATAAGATTACATGATAATTATAATCCAAAAACTTATGTGTATCAATTGTAATATCCTGGGAAAAAGAACTGTAAAAATCTCTTATAAAGTAGGAAATATATATATATATATATATATTGTAGAGTCTAGGATTGGCGTTTGAGTCAATCGGGTTTCGCTCCCAGCTGCGGGAAGCTAGTAGGTCTAGCCACCCTGATGAGTTCTGATAGAACGAAACAGATCTGTCTGTGGATGACTATATATATATATATATATATAGTGCTTGCCGTATCTCCAGAGAGTTCTCTGTATCTACGATGTAGTTATAAGTTATCTTATATTTTGTCTAATACTGGCATATATATATATATATATATATATATATATATATATATATATATATGCTTTGGTTTCCTTTAATAGCATATAAACCTTCTTGGATTATTTAATGCCAAAGCCGTCCTTGCAGAAGAACATCTGTGATATATCACCCATATATTTAGAGAATACGGGGTTCATGCCTATTCCTTGGGTATTAGGCCGAGTGAATCTAATAGCGTAACTGGAGTTCGAACTAGCTTAATTCGAAACTGCAGTCCAGCACTTTAGCCGTTCCATCACAGAACTCTCTCTGTCTGCCTGTCTGTCTCTCTCTCTCTATATATATATATATATATCTGTGTGTGTGTGTGTGCGTGTGTGTGTGTGTGTGTGTACCAAGCCTCTTCATGAGTAGGGTGTGACACAAAGTCAATTCTTAAGCAGAATTTAACAGGTTTGAATTCAGAGTTTTCCTTCTCTTAGATTGGTTGTCATTCTAGGGTTAAAAATAACAGTCTGCCCAACTATATATACCATAGCTGAATTAAAAATTGTTCTGTTGGTTAGTTATTAGCGATATGTAAAAAGTAATCAGCCTCGTTCAAGATTTGAACCCTGGTTACCGTGTCCATTTCCAACAAATATATCATAAGTGAAAATATGAGATTCATAAAGCAGCATCTCATCTACTGAAAATGACATCAATATGCACCTGTCGAAGGCATGGACTGCTATCGAAAGGTTATCGGTCATATGGAAGTCAAACTTATACGATAAAATGCAATTCTTTCCAAGCAGTGGTCATGTCAGTTCTACGATATGGATGCACTACTAAGCGTATTGAGAAAAAGCTAGAAGATAATTGCACAAGAATGCTACGAGAAATATTGAACAAATCTTGGAAGCAATATCTCATAAAACAGCAGCTGTACGGCCACTTACCTCCCATCTTTAAAACCATCCTAATAAGACGAACAAAACATGGGGACATTGCTGGAGAACTCATAAGTAATGTTCTCCTATAGACCCCTGAAGAGGGACGAGAAAAGGTTGAACGACTTAGTGGAACTTATCAAAAACGCTCGGTACGGACACATCTTGTAGTCTTGAAGACCTGACAGAAGTGATGAAGAATTAGTAACTATTTACCCTCTGAGTAACATCGTCTTTGAAATTTCTCTTTTATTTCGGCAAACTTTTTATCTCAATTCAAAGAAAAAGGTTGTTCAGTCAGCTGGGGACGGAGAAAACACCGACTGCTTCTCTGCAGACTCCCCACCAACGAGTATCCTGATTATGACACTAAGCAATCAGATGGTGACGCTCCAGTAATGCTGGAGCTCTGGGGAATGTGGAGTACCCCTTCATTGCCATGGCTTCCCGGTCCTCTCTGGCCCGGAGTAGTAGCACCTGATATTGTCTTATCTATGGGTCAAATAGAACTAAACTGAGTTATCATGCTAAACAGAATTGCTTGAAATAGGACTGGTTTGATATTTAAGCTGTGTACTTATGCTAAACCGAATCGTTTGAAATAGAACTGTTTGACATTGAAACTGTACTTAAGCTAAACTGAATTGCTTGAAATAGGACTGGTTTGACATTTAAGCTGTGTACTTATGCTAAACCGAATCGTTTGAATTAGAACTGTCTTGGCATTGAAACTTTGTGCTTAAGCTAAACTGAATTGCTTAAGATAGGACTGATTTGACATTTAAACTGCTTACTTATGCTAAACTGAATTGTGTGAAGTGGAGCTGTTTTTGTTTGCTAACCTGAATCGTTAGTATAGAGATGTAGTGCGGTTAGGGTGGACTTATTAGTTCGTGGGGATCCCTCAGTGAGAAAGATATCAGTAATAGCTTGGCCGGTGTACGCTATGTTCAAAGCAATTCTCTAATTGTTTTAGGCAAGACTGTAGTGTTAAGGATAGAAACTATCTTTTATTTGTCTTATTTTCTTTTTTATTGTGTTATTTTCTGTTGGAATGAAGTGCTTATGCTTTTATTTAGTTAATTTATTATTCGCCTTCTTTTTATACACATGAGAGCGTCACAAAAATGAGAAAGGACTGATTTTTATAAAAGACAAGAAGAAAGGACGGGCAGTGAAGCTTTTTCAAAAAACTCAAGTAATCTTCCCGACTAAACAGAATTAAAGAGTAAATAAAAAAAAAAGACAGTTGGCTTGCTTGGTCGCCACGAAATCCACCGATATTGATAAAAACCAAGCATCCAATTTAATCCAGAGGATTTCAGTATATTTTAATGCGATTTTAAGATAAAGAGAAATATTAGTGTTATACCGTAGCCCGAGAAATATTAGTGTTATACCGTAGCCCGTGGTGTAATGGTTATCGTCGTAGGAAATGGTCACGGCGACACGAGTTCAAAGCCTGGACGAGACTGATTGCATTTCACATAACACTTGGGAAAGGTATCAATCCAATTATTCTCCCTCCAGCTATGGGTAAATAGTAGGGCAGACTGGGTTCTTCAGCCTTGGTGAGGCAACTAGTCTAGGAGGAGGAAAACTGTGAATTCAAACCTATTAAACTCCGCTTAAAAATTGACCTTGTGTCATATCCTGCCCGAGCAGAGGGGTTGATAAATATGATACCGTAGCCCGATATGGATATGTGAAATGGACCTATAATGTTCATATATATATATATATATATATATAACATGGAACATAGGAATCTCGAAATTCAAAAAACACGTAACGACTTCTTTGTTCAGGTACGAAACTTTTTTTTATTACCTTCTAGTTTAAAGGTTCTTCGACAATAGGAGAGAGACGCACAATCTTTCTATTCTGGCTTTTTCATCTGCCCCCCCTACACCACCACCACCACCATCTCGTGCGGCACAAGACCTCGCGAGCTCGCGAGAGCCAACCGTCTTCTTCCGAGGCAGGACTAACTTTTCGTCAAATTCCAAAAATCTTCCGCGCTTTTCCGGTGCGTAATGTCACCCGCGATCCGTAACCCCGCTTCCCATCTGGGCTATTGTGACATCTCTGAGTGACTCGTCCGCTCCATGCACTGAGCCGAAAGGCTCTCAGCCTAACTAAACCCAAAGGCATGAAACCGAAATCCCTCAGCCATTATATTACATAATGAGGGGAAATGAGGAGCACCACTTCATTGCCATCGCTCCCAGGTTGACTCTGGCCCGGAGTGGTTACACCTGACAGGGTCCTATCTATGAGTCAAATAGAACTGAACTGCGTACTCATGCTAAACTTAATTACTTGAAATAGAACTGTTTAGATATTCCAACTGCGTACTTATGTTAAACTGAATTGCTTGAAATAGAACTGTTTTGACATTTAACTGTGTGTAGACAAAAACTCTTCTTATACCTAACTGAATTGTTTGAAAAAAACTGTTTGACTAAACTGAGTAGCTTGAAATAGAAATGTTTTTACAATTAAACTGTGTATTCATGCTAAACTGAATTGTTTTAAATAAAACTGAATATTTGTATAAAATGGACTTTAAGTAACCTACAAAGGTTGAATTGCTATAAAACACAAACAACTAACCAACCAACTAAGGTAGTCGAAGGCCATCCGAGGGCTCCCTTTTCAATTGGTACTACATTGAGATATATACATAGAGAATGGCACTACTCCTTTTCCTGAATTGGTCAACTTACCCTTGAATCGTACTTTATAATGTTGAGTGTTTAGCAAAGAGGCATCAAGTACCAAGTCTTTTGTATGACACGGCCTGAAACACTGCTTCGTTCTACCGGACCATTGGCGAACATTGTAAAAATTAGGATAATGGGCCGAATGAAATACATATTTAATCATTCATATAAACATTTGATATATTATGTTCTTGGCAAAGGTATAAACACATTTTTTCTCAGTCTTCCTCACATCTATGTGTAAAATAATAGGGCAACTGGCCTAGGAGAAAGAAAAAACCCGGAATTCAAAACCCGAGATGGTTTCTTTAGGAGAATCTGTGGAACCTTAGTGCACCATTCTTTTGATATATACTCATAAAAAAAAATGTAGCTGGTTCTAGATAAATGTTCCCCGCTCCAAGCAATTCGTCTGGTTCGGTAAGTCACTGGTTTACATCTTTAACTGGATGTTTCGTTCTCATAAGTCGAGATCGACGCAAGTCTCTCTCTCTCTCTCTCTCTCTCGATATATATATATATATATATATATATAGACACATACATATATACATATACATATATATAAATATATATGTATACATATATATATATATATACATATATATATACGTATATATATATATATATATATATATACATATATGCATATATGCATATATATGTGTACATATATATACATATATATATAACAATATATATATAGCATATATATATACATAACAATATATATATAGCATATATATATATATATAACAATATATAAAGCATATATATATAACAAACCATATATATATATATACATATATATATATGTATATATATATATACGTATATGCATATACGTATATACATATATATATATATATGTATACGTATATATACATATATATATATATATATATATACTTATATATATATACATATATATATTTACATATATATACACACACACACACACATATATATATATATATCGAAAGGAGTAATTAATAATTTTTAAAAAATGACTGAAAAGCTTTTACATTATTAATTGTTTTCAGTCACTGTCACTGGTCAAGTATTACCTCAAACTTTACTGACAAAATGTTACTCCAGTCTATTTCTTTGAAGGTAGATCAATGAGTTAATATATAGAAAGGTGAACGAATTTTTATAAAACTTTGATTCGATTTTTTCGCTAAATACTAGTTGATTTATCTATGTATGTCTCAATCTGTCTTAAAATACTCTCTGTAAGATATATATATATATATATATATATATATATGTATATATATATATATATATATATATATATATATATATATATATGTATCCATTTCTATCTATCTATCTATCTATCTGGCTTAAGAACTTGCTAACTACTTTAAAGACAAGACACTGAGATAACAAGCTCTGTCCGTTTAACCCTGTCTTATTCTTTCTTTCTATCTCTCTATCTCTCTATCTATCTATCTATCTCTCTCAGTTTTTTTCTATCTATCTATCTATCTATCTATGTTTTCCTCACCCCTACGCTCTCTTGCCCTCTTTCACTGAACCTCCTCCTATATTACCGTTGACAAATAAAGACCTCATAATGAAATATCTTCCCTGTACCTCCAGCTTGAAAGTAAATCTGTCGCTGAGCGGACCGTCGCCCTTTGATCACTGTCTCAGATTAAATGCAAAAATTGATTCGTATCGACGTTGTATTTCCAGTTCAGTGGCCAGAAAATATACTCATTATCTACCGTCTTTGTTGAAAAATGATGTCGACGATTACTGCAGATATCAATCCCAAACCCTTACCCTCATTTCCACCCCGTCACCCTTCGTCATCCCTACCTCCATTATTATCATTATTATTATTATTTATTTCTTTGAGTGTGTTTAATACCAACTTTAGCTGATAGTTTCTCATTGGATTTTATGTGACAGCAATCTCATCAAGTGTCCAGGACTCTTCTCAGTATTCTGGCCAATCTTAATAATGTAGTCTTGATGCTCTCTCTTTCTCCCCTTATTTCCAAGTCTTCCGTTCCCTTTACCGATTTTTGGGGGAGTGTTCCAAGAGCTCCAACCACAATGGCTATCACCGTCACTTTCATGTTCCATAGTTCTCGAGCAACGTCTTATCTCTTGTTTTCTTTGTTTTATTTTCACTCTGTGATCTGCTGGAACAGCGAAATCCACTATTCGGCGGGTTTGCTTTTATTTATTCATTTTTGTTGATTATCACAAGGTCTGGTCATCTGGCCGAGATTAGGTGTTTTGTTTGTCTCTCAAGATCTTCCAGAAGTTTTTGGGTCTTATTCTCTTGGAGGGATTCTGGGTTGTACATATGCCACTTGTTTGTATGGTTGAATTTGAATTTTTTGCACAATTCCTAGTGGATCATTTTGCCCACTCAGTCGAGTCTAGTCTTATACTCTTTATACACTAGCTTGCTGCATTTGCTATAATAAGAGTCTGGTGAAAAGATTGTTATTAATTTGCTCATTTGAGAATTTTTCACTTCAGTGTTAGCAAAGGATTTTTTACAGGAGTCTGAGTGACAGCAATCCTCCTCAAGTCTCCAGGATTCATCTTAGTTTTCTAGCCGATCTTAACATTGCTGTAGTCTGAATGGTCTCCACAGATCCTACTATTTCTATGTCCACCAGTCCCTGTACTAATCGTTTGGTGATTGTACTGAGCACACCAATCATAATTCGTATCACAGGCATTTGCATGTTCCATAGTTTTTTTCCAGTTCTCCAGCAAGATCTAGGTATTTATTTCTTTTAGCTTTCCTTCAGTTTTACCCTGAGGTTATCCTAAACGGCAAAATCCACTTTTCGACAGGTCTTCTTTGTTGTTGTTGTTGTTGTTGTTAACTATCAATAAGACTAGTCGTCTGGCCGAGGTTGGGTGATCCGTTTGCATCTCAAAATCCAAGATAATTCTGTGCATCACATTTTCTAGGACGTATTCTTGTTTGTGCATATTTAATGTATTCGTATAGTCAAATTCAAACTTCTTGCACAATTCTCAGTGGATCAAATTTCTTACCAAGTCTAAGCTATTTAGCCTTGGTTAGACAACCAGTTGGTACCTAGGACACGTATGTGATTTATATGATACACAGGGCACAACTTTTTTTTTTTTTATTAATATGGGGCTTTTACTCTCAGCATGAGATGCAATCGGAGTATTCTAGACTCTATCTACTGGGAGAAAAACACTGATCGGGACATACGTTTTCGACGTCATATGAGAAGAAACACTGTTTAGATAAATATTAGATCATGTTTGTCCAACATTGTACAGCCGACATTTATTTCCAGTGATCAATAGTTGGCTGATCAGGTGACACGCTTGTTGTATGCAGAACTATTCACACAACAATTTGCCCAGCCCTCATATAGAGACATTCTCTTTCTACCTCTGTCAGTCTCTCTCTTAATCAGCCCGTATCTATCTATCTATTTGCATTCCAGTTATCTCATCCTGTTTCAATCTATCTCTAACTATTCTACTTATCTTAGTTTGTTCCTTTTTATCTATCTATCTATCTATCTATCTATCTATCTATCTATCTATCTAAGTTTATTTGATCTATGACTCTATCTATTGATATAAGTATCTTAGATCTATCTATCTATCAATCTATTAATTACCATTCTTCATAACTCAGACTGTTTCTTTCGATCTATCAATGTCTTACCATTCTACTTACCTCAGCTTGTTCCTATCTATCTATCTATCCATCTACTTCAGTCCATTGATATTTTTCTTGGCTTTATCTAGGAAGTGTTTTAAAGATATCTGTTGTATGAAGAGTATCGAAGGAGAGATCCAGCTTTCGTGGATGCCAGAAACATTTTAGTTTCGAATTGATCATGAAGGACTAAGTTGTCAAGAACACAAATAAAATTGCCATTAACAAGTGAGTTCTTAACTTTTTCTATTGAAAACGAAAAAATATATATACATATATCATAATCAATAGAAATACTGTTTCGTTGTATCACAACTCATCAGTGTGGCTAGAGACGCGAGCTGCTTCCGGTTGGGATCGAAACTCGGCTGATTAGACGCCAGTCAGATATCTTACCGCACTGCTAAAAGCAAACTTTAGCGTAATCGAAGGGATTTAACGTCTATGTATCATTTTTTTCTTTTGTTTACATATACGCTTTTCGGCTACCGAGTGCTCAATTGTCATTATGCGAGTGGTAACCGGTAACTCCTTCGTGAGGGTAATCCACCTCCGGCTGGTGGGAGCACATATATTGCCATCTACAGACAGACTGTTATACACACACACAAACACACACATATATATATATATATATACACACTAAACCTATAACTAGAGTGCCCAGTCAGCTGGGGCTGTAGAATACACCGACTGCTTCTCTGCAGATGGGTAAGGCCCCACCTAAACGAGTGACCTGGATATGACACTAAACATTCTGATGCTGGAGCTTTGGGGAAAGCGGAGTAGTCCTTCATTACCATTGCCATTGCTCCCAGGTCCACTCTGGTCCGGAATGGTTTTCCCTGATAGGGACCTATCTATGGGTTAAATAGAACTAACTGCATACTTATGCTAAACTGAATTTTTGGACTAGAACTGTTTGACTAAACTGAATAGCTTCGAATAGAAATGTTTTTGGCGATTAAACTGAACTTACATTTAAACAGCATACTTATACTAAATTGAATTGTTTGAAATGGAACAGTTTTTGACATTAAAACTGTATTTCCACGAAATTGACTTGTTTAATATAGAACTGACATTGATGAACAAATATTGACATTTAACTGTGTGTAAAGAAAATCTGCACTAATAATAAACTGAATTAACTGAATTAGAACTGTTTTTACAATTAAACTGTGTACTCATGCTAAACTGAATTGTTTGAAATAGTGCTGACTATTTGCATGAAATGGATTTGGCGTTAAATGACCTACAAATGTTGATATGTCATAAAACCCAAACAACCAACCTATATCTAGGGGTGTAGTTGTTAACGTTATGGACTACGACATCGTAGTAACCAAGTTCAAACTCCACCCGTGCCATTTCGTTCACCTTTTGATAAATGACCTGGAAAAAGACACGAATCCCCCTTTACCCTCCCTAGAAATAAAATGTTAAATAGTATCACTACTCTTTTTCTTTTGCAATCCAGGGAATAGAGTTGCGCCCTTCCCAACACCTCAGTGTAGTAATTATTGAAAAGGGAGCCTTCCGATCACCCTCGACAATGGTCACCAACTTTACTTTTCACTTGCTCTTCTTGCATTTGGATGGGTTTGGCACGAGATAACCCACGAAAGATGATATGACCTTAAACAATGAAAGCAAACCAAATTATTTCTGAAACAAAGATACAGGTATTGGTTCCTAGGTGAGTATCTACGCGGTGCATTCAATAGGTTTCCAGACTTTCTTTTTTTTTTTTTTTTTTTTTTGTACAGGCATTTAAAATTGTTGTAGACTCTTGAAAATTCAGTATCTTATTGCTATACATCTTATGAAATAACTGAACAATTTTTATGATTTTAGGTTCAAATAAACAGCTACAGCAGGAATTGGAATACACCCTACTAAAGCCTGATTGTCACAGCTGATGAATTTCAAAAATGCAATCTCGACGTAAGGACACTTTAGAAGAACGATGTGCAATAGAATTCTGTTTAAAGTTGGAAAAAATGAGGAGATGAAAGAGGCTGTGACGAAGGTCATTGACACGCTCACACAAGAAGACGTCCATGGAGCCTCCCATGAGTTGTTTGAACGGTACAACAAGTGCATTGCAACCGGGGGAAATTACTTCGAAGGGGACTAGAGTTTCATGTGTGCACTATCAATAAAAGTGCCCATACGAAAAAAGTCTGGAAACTTATTTAATGATCCTCGTAAGTCACAAGACAATTGTGATCAGCTAGTTAAACCTTATTTCATGCTATGGCTCCAATATAACTGTCCACACCACTAAGTTCCATTCATCGATCACGCTAAGGGAACAAGAATAAAAAGAATCTAACAATAAATAAATATTTGATAATTTTTAAAAAAGACAAAATTCAAATGAAATGACAATGGCTAGCGGGAAAAGAAAAAAAAATCTGAAGTCGTGCTTTGTTAATAAACTTTTTTTTTTTTTTTAACGTAGACTCACTATTGTTTTTAGCAGTTTAAATACTTTTAATGATAGAAAAAAAAAAGTTCTCTTCGTTAAACAATGTCAGTTCATTTCGTGTCAAGCTTATTACAAATATAATTTCGAAAAAATATCTCTGGGATATTTTTTATTTACTTTTCTGTGTATTGGGAAAACCTTTGATGTTATGAAATAAACTAAAGAAAGAAAGAAAAAAAGAAAGAAAGAAAAACATCACTTTCTTTGGATTTCGATCGATATTCCAAGAACTTTGTTAGATATTTAGTGAAATGACAGAGATTACACAAGGAGTTTTAAATAAATTAAATCATTTGTGATGTCATTGGGTCTTTTAGAAAAATTGATATCATTTTAGAATTATTTCAGAATCAAATAACTTGACCAGTTTGGTTTGGTTTGTTTCTAATGGCATATAAACATTTGTAGGTTATCTAATGCCAAAGCTATTCTCCTAGATGAACAGTAGTGGTACTATTTAACCCATAGCTGGGAGGATTAGGGGGTTCATACCTTTCCCAGGGGTATTTGCCCGAAAGTGAACGAAATACCGCGACTGGAGTACGAACTCGCTTACTACGATACCCCAGTCCATCGCTTTAACCATTACACCACGAGGACACCCACCTTTTTTCGGACTGTTATCCTCATCTTTATTGTGATAAGTTGAAACATAACGTTTCGGCTGCTGAACCCTCGCGCCTTCCTCATGTGTCCCATGTTTATCTGAGAATAGAAATGAGAACTCTTTTTAATTCTTTGTTGATCAAATAACGCTTTATTACCAAACAATTATATATAAATAAAATATACAATTTTTTTTTTGGGGGGGGGAAACATGAACCCCCTATGGTTTTTATGGGGTGGGGGAAGGAAATCTGTCATTCTTGAGCATATGGTTCCCAAGAGGACCCTTGCTAGTCACATTCACCGATCTTTGCACACGATACAATATTGGCATTCATTCATCGACAAGCACGAGACATTCACCAAAATACCACTTTTGCTCTCTGAAAACCTACTTATAAGCTGAATGAATAGAATGATTTATTTACAATGAAAATGTCATTGAAGGGTATGAGAGAAGAAAAAAAATAAATTGGAAAAAAGAAAACAAGGCGTTCAAGAACTATAAAGATGTTATTCAAAAAATGACCTTATTGTTTTTCACACCTGTCAGCCCGAGAAGTTTCACGAGAAGCGTCATGAGACGAATTCGAAACTTAAAATCCAAGCCTCATCTCAAAAATTCAGACAGATAATCTACGTATATTGTTTTGTTAAACCCTTTTCAAGTATAAAAAATTCCGTTACCTGTTTATTTGGTTGGGTTTTATGGCATATCAACCTTTGTACGTTATCTGACGCCAAATCCACTTTATACAAATAATCAGTTCTATTTCAAACAATTCAGTTTAGCATACGTACACATTTTAATTGTCAAAAACATTTCTATTTCAAGTTATTCGATTTATTCAAGCAGTTCTAATTCGATAATTCAATTTAGTATAAGTACAAAAGTTCTGTATTAAACAATTCAGTTTAGTGTAAGTAGAGTTTCAATGTCAAAAACAGTTCTATTTAAAACAATTCAGATTAACATAAGTACACAGTTTAAATGTAAGAACACAGTTTAATTTTCAAAAAGATTTCTTTTTCAAGCTATTCAGTTTAGTCAGCATAAGTATGCAGTTAGTTCTATTTAACCCATCGATAGGATCATATCAGGTGCTACCATTCCTGGCCAGAGTGGACCTGGGAGCAATGGCAATGAAGGGGTGTTCCGCATTCCCCAAATTTCTAGCATCACTGGAATCTCACCATCAGATTGTTAAGTGTCATATACAGGACACTTGTTGGTGGTGCCTTACCTCTCTGCAGAGGTGCAGTTGGTGTATTCTACAGCTCCCTTTTCAGACTGCTATCCTCATCTTTATTATGATAAGTTGAAACATAACGTTTCCTGGAAAATGATCAGTGACTACACATTAAACATAGAATTTTGAGTACATTATTATTTTACTCATTTGAAAGTTTTTCACTCCTGCGATAGCTGATGGTTTCTCACAGGAGTCTGTGTGAGCAAGTCTCCTCAAGTCTCCAGGACTCTTCTCAGTATTCTCAACAATGCTGTTATTTGAATGGTCTCCACAAGTCCTCTTATTTCCAAGATCTCCAGTTCCTTTTAACAAATCTTTGTTGACTGTACCAAGCACACTAATTACGATTGGTATCACCGTCACTTGCATGTTCCATAGTTTGTTTTTTCAGTTCTCTTGCAAGATCTCGGTACTTATCTCTTTTTTCGCTTTCTTCCAGTTTCAACCTGAGGTCAGTTGGGCCGGCAAAGTCCACTGTTTGGTGGGTCCTCTTTTCTGTAGTTGACTATCGCTAGGAATGGTCGTCTGGCCGAGATTAGATGATTTTTTTGTATCTCAAATTTTCAGAGAAGTCTCTGCGTCTCATTCTCCAGGAGAGATTTGTACATATGGCCAAATTAAAACTTCTTAAACGATTCCCAGTGGATCACTTAACTCATGAGGCCATAGCAGTCCTTATGGCGTAGTTCTGTGCTGTTAATAGAAGAGATTCTTTTTCTCTCTTAAGGCTTCTCCGTCTCAGCCATATCTAAGTTTTCTCGTCTGAGATTTCGCTTGTTTGTCGCTTGAAATATCAATGCAGTTCTTTTATTCCCATTTTTATTTTCTTGTTTTGTTCTTTTGATGCTTGTATTGTCCGTTGTTTTTGGTCGCTATGCATTTTTTTTGTAATCTTTTTGTCTTTGTATTATTATAATTATTATTGCAAGATTTTCACACCAGCGTTAGTTGATGGTCTCTCACTGAAGTCTAAGTAACCCTAAGTCTCCCCTGGTCACCAGAACTCTTCCCGGTATTCTTGCTGATTTCAACAATGCTATGGTCTGTATGGTCGTCATTCTTCTTCTGATTTCCAATTCTCTCAGACTTTCATTACCAGCCATTAGGGACCATTCCAAGTGCACAAATTACATTTGGTATCACCATCACCTTAATGTTCCACAACATGAATTCGGAGTGAAAGCAAGTTTCTTCAAATCTCAAGGACTCTACTCAGTATTCTGACTGTGCTTTGTTTAGGATGGTCTTCTTTTTCGGATTTTCAGTTCCCCGAGTCTCTTTTTCAGGTTTTTGGGGACTGTTCCAAGTGCACCAACAAATAATGATATCACCGTCGCGTTCATGTTCCATAACTTTTTCAGCTTCCTATTAAAGTCCAGACATTTTTCCAGCATTTCGTGTTCCGTTATTTTCACTCTTTGGTCCCTACAGCATTATTGGAAGATGTTATTAGTAGAGATTCAGTTTCTCTCTTTATGTTGCCTCTGGGTAGCTGGCCTAATTGCCTAGGGCTGTATGTAACATAGCCAGATACGGATATGTGAAACGTACATGGAATGTTCATAACATATATACATAGAACATAGGAATCCCGACAAACGAAAATTACGTAACGACTTCTTAGTTCAGGAACGAAACCTTTTATTACCTTTGAGTTAAAGGTTTCGACATAAGGAAGAGAGATGCACAATCATTCTATGATGACTTTTCCATCTGCCCACCCCATCACGTGCGGCACCTGCCACAAGGCCACTACGAGCTAGCGAAAATCACCCATCTTCTTCGGACCGCAAGGCTCAACTCACTGACTTTTTCAAATCTCCCAAAATCCTCCGCGCACGCTTCCAGTGCATGACGTCATTCACATCTATGGTCACATCCTCTCTCTGGGATTTTAGTTTTGACATCTGTGAACGACACATCCTCCCCGCTCGTGCGTTAACACCTGCGCTCAAGTTTGCACCTAACTAACCCATGTGCTGAGCCGAAAGGTTCTCAGCCTAACTAAACCCAAAGGTAAGATATATAAAACGAAATCACCCGGCCATTATATTACATGTAGAATACACTGACTTCATCTTTACAGAGGGGTAAGACTCCTCTAACGATTGTCCTGGTTGTAACACTAAACGATCTGATGGTGACGCTGGTGCTTTGGGGAACACGGAGTACCCCTTTATTGCCATCCCTCCCAGGTTTACTCCGGTTCGATGTGGAAGCACCAGATAGAATCCTATCTATGTTTTAAATAGAACTAAACAGTGTACTTACGCTGAAATGAATTGTTTGAAATGGAACTGTTTCGACATTTAAACGGCATACTTTTGGTAAACTGACTTTTTTGAAAGAGAACTATTTTGACATTTAAACAGCGTACTTTTGCTTGATTGAATTATTTAAAATAGAACTGTTTTGATATTTAAACTGGGTGCTTATATTAAACTGAATTGTTTGAATTATAACTGTTTATATGCGTAAAAATGGATTAAGGATTCAATAACAATGATTGATATGCCATGAATCAAAAGCAAAACAAAATGACTTAATTCGGCGTTAAATGACCCCGAAAGGGGTGAAATGCCGTAAAAAAACAACCATCCAACCAATCTTCGGAGGCATGTCTTTGCCATCTTAACTGTAAATATTTTCAAGTATCCATAGAGATGTTTTTCCGTGTTTTTTTTTTTTTTTTTTTTTTTTTTTAGATTTTATGATTGTTGTTTTGGAGTTGTTATTGTTATTACTAGTTGTCATTGTAATCAAC
>OY757932.1:57419159-57426659 GCA_963585895.1 Sepioteuthis lessoniana | reverse complement strand
ATATATATATATATATATATATATAATTGTGTATGTGTGTGTATGTGTGTGTGTAGTGTGTTTTGATCATTAGGTATTTTCCTCTAGCAGAAAAAGTCAGTATTTGGAATACTGTTTTTCAACACGGGCAAAGTATATGGGAAATTAGCGCTGTACAATCTTCCTGACATCCTTTCTTTTATTTTAAGCTTGTCATTTGAGTTAGAATAAGTGAATGTTACTTCTTATTCTTGTCCGATATTTTCCCCCGAAAATAATTTAAATTGTATTTTGCATTTTTTTCTTTTTTTTTTTCTTTTGAACGCGACAAACGCAGATTACCTTCTCTCCTTCTTCTCCTCATCCTCCCCCTTTCGGCAAAGAAAGACGAAATTCAAAAATGAAAATACTTTTTACCAGAAGAAATTGAAATAATGTCACGACTCGTCTAAGGAATTGGGTAATTTTTTGGCCTCCAAGAATATTCACCAAGCTTTTTTTTTTTCTTTTTCAGCCGGGATTTCTGATGCCTTTAGGAGTTGAACTAAAATTGTCGCTGCTATATAGATAATATGAATATGTACAATTTACACGTGTGCCTTCATAATAGACACAGACTGAAATTTGGGCAACGGGGGTGCCCGGTTTTTCAACTTTATCAAAGAATATTTTAAGTATGTGAAGATGAAATAAAAAAAGAAAAAGCAATCTACTTTTATCCGTATAAATTTCTTGTTATACGTCTTTCCACAATCCTCTTCAATTGGTTCTTGGTACCACCAACTAGAACTTACCTACCACAACGTTGTCCAGACATAAGATTTGATATAGAAGTCCTGCCAGAAGCGATGGATGATAGAGACGAAAGGCAAGAGAGATTTTGGGAAATCCATGCTTCGCAAACCCAAAAACATCTACTTGGTGCATTCAATAGGTTTCCAGGCATTTTTGTTCTGGCATTTAAAATTGTCTTAGACTCTTGAAAATATAGTATATAGTATATTATTGCTATACATCTTATGAGATGACTCACCAATTTTTATGATTTCAGGTTCAAATAAACAGCTACAGCAGCAATTGGAATACACCCTACTAAAGCCTGACTGTCAAAGCTGGTGAATTTCAAAAATGCAATCTCAATGTGAGGACACTTTAGAAGAACAATATGCAATAAAATTATGTTTTAAACTTGGAAAAAAATGCCAGAGAAACGTATGGAATGCTTCAGACTGCTTTCGGAGCATCTTGCATGAATCGAGCATGAGTTTTTGAGTGGCATAAGAGATTCAAGGAAGGCAGAGAGTCTGTGAGGAATGATGAGAAGTGTGGAAGGAGTAAGGAAGTCAATAGACCAGAGTTTATTGGACAAAGGGTAAAGGTTAGGGTTAGGGTTATAATGTTGTGGTTTTAAGGGAGTTCAGGAAGAGATTCCGTCGGAAGAGGCCCACGTATAACAGAACGATAACTCTTGTGGTGCGAAAAAAACACAGATGATGCAATTTGTAAAGGGAAAATATTACACTGATATCTGGGGAAAAACTTTTAAAATAAATAGAAAAGACTAAAAACATTCGTACAGTTTGGAAATAATCAACCATCACCGCAATGTCTAGCCAAAAGAAAAATCACCGTAAAAGTGATCAGTACACTCAGTAGAGCGAAATTAGAATACCTAAATAGCCGGTACATATTTACCTAGGTTTCACCTACTGATTATATATATATATATATATATAGGTATTATTCAGTCCAGTTAAACCAGAAACAATTCTGGTGTTTAAAAAACAAAGGGTTAACCCCTGAGATAGAATGGTCTATTTTGAAAAAATCAAATACTCCAAAAAAGTTTTGACGGTAGACGCAATTTGTACTTAGAAGAGAAAATACATATTTTAAGTTATTAAATAAGAGAAGTGAATTAATAGCTAGACGTAGACATAAGACTAAATTTAAACTATAGACTAAAAAAATTTAAAAACATTGAAATAAATAGTGAAACCGGAAGATAAACGTATCCAATATACACACTAGGAAAAAATAGGTAGCTAAATAAATGGTATTGAAATTAATATAAGCATTAATATTTCTCTTAAAAGTTAATTATCGAACTTAACATGAAAAGAAAATAAATCAAACAAATAAATAAAAAAAATTAAATTACCGTAATTATAACTGACGGAAGAAATTTGAAAATAAAATAAATAGGTAAATTAAAAAATGGAAATTCAATAAAACTAGGAGGTAACTCCTTAATCTCTTCCCTCTCCCCCTCCACTCTATGTGTCTATTTTGTTTTATTTATCCATTGGATCTGAAGAAGTCCTGTTATATTTTTCGTCGTGTTTTTGGTTTACACCAGAAACAGAAAAACAGGATGGAAATAAATTTATAATCCTAAATTAACCGGTCTTTGTTTTTTTCTTAAAGAAAGGTATATATATATATATATATATATATATAAAATATATATATATATATATATATATATATATATATATATATATATATATATATATATTTGCAGTGTGTTAATCATGAAACAAAATAGTTTTAACGGTAGATCCAGTTTATGCTTAGAAGAGAAAATATATATTGCCATAAGTGGCCTGATAAGTTATTAAATAAGAGAAGTGAACTAATAGCTAGATGTAGACATAAGACTAAATTTAAACTATAGAAATTTAAAAACATAGAAATAAATAGTGAAACCAGGAAAAAAACATATCGAACGTACATACTAGGAAAAAATAGGTAGCTAATTAAATGGTATCGAAATTAATATAAGCATTAATATTCCTCTTAATTATTATTAAGTTAATTATAGAACTTAACATGAAAAGAAAATAAATTAAACAAATAAATAAAAAAGTTAAATTACCTTAATTATAACTGACAGAAGAAATTTGAAAATCAAAATAAAACGGAAATTCAATAAAACGAGGAGGTTACTCCTTAATCTCTTCCTCCCCACTCCACCCCACGTGTCTATTCTGTTTTAATTAATTATCCATTGGATCTGAAGAAGACCTGTATGAATTTTTTTCTTCATGTTTTTGGTTCACACCAGAAACTGAAAAACAGGATGGAAATAAATTTATAATCCAAAATTAACCGGTCTTTGTTTTTTTCTTAAAGATATATATATATATATATATATATATATATAAATATTTGCAGTGTGTTAATCATGAAACAAAAAACTTATAAAAATTAGAAGTTTTATTCTTGACACACACTTTGATTCTCGTACTAAAGCACAAGAACCAAATCAGATCACCAATTTTAAAAACAACTTAAAAATCTGTGTTTAATGTTTTAAATATCTTTTCTTTTCCGATGAATGGTATTTCTACAACTGAAAAGAACAAAAAACATGAATCATTTAACATAGAATTTTGATCTGTTTTTACATGTAATGTTAAAATTTGAGATCATTTGAGAAATACTGGATATTTCAGAAAAAAAATGATATGAGTATTAGAGATGATTGATTTGCTTTGGTTTTACGGCATATCAACCATTGTTGGTTATTTCATGCCAAACTCATTTTTATACATATAAATGGTTCTATTTCAAACGTTTCAGTTTAGTATAAGTACACTATTTAATATCAAAAACAGTTCTATTTCAAACAATTCAATTTAGCATAAGTACAGAGTTTAGTTCTCTTTGATCCATAAATAGGAACCTATAAGGTGCTACTATTCCAGCCCGGAGTAGACCTGGGAGCGATGGCAATAAAGAAGTGCTCCTCATTTCCCAAAGCTCCAGCATTAATGGAAACTCGCCATCAAATTGTTTAGTGTCATATCCAGGACACTCGTAGGAGGAGTCTTACCTCCTCAGCAAAGTAGCAGTCGGTGTATTCTACAGCTACAGCCATTTTTGAGACAATGTTTGATATGTGTTATTTTGATTTTTGTTTTTTTCGAACAGTTGTCTACATCTTTATTGTGATATGTTTAAAAATACGATGTTTTGGCTGTTGCATTCTTCAGCCTTTTTCAGGTGACTCTTGTTTATCTCAGCATAGGAATAAATCAATCTGAAAAATCATTTTCAAAGTTTGACTGTTGATCAAACAATACGTTTAAGATCTTATTCAAATAATGACGTCATTGTTTTTGCATGCCTATCAATCTGAGAAGCGGGGATGTCCTCGAGGGTGTTATGGTTAAAGATCTGAACTGCAGAATAGCTGTGAACGAGTTTGAACTCCAGTCGCGCTATTACGTTCACTTTCGGACAAATACCCTTGGGAAAGGTATGAACCCCCTATTCCTCCCAGCTATGGGTAAAATAGTACCACTACTATTCTTCTAGATTTGGCATGAAATAACCCAAGAAGGTTGATATGCCATTAAGCAGTAAAATAAACGGACAAACAAACAAATAATCTGAGAAGTATCACACGAAGTTTAACTTGAAGCGAAGTATAAAATCCAATGGTGTCAGTTATTCATGATATCTTTAATTTTTTAAAGTAATTTACTTAAAAAAAAAAAGCAATTTAATTTAGCCTTTTCAATTTTATATGATTTCTATCGATATTGTTGGATTTGTGTTCCTCCATTCTTGTAATATATCGGATCCATACCGCTTTGTTTGTGTTTTTGTTGTTTTTTTTTTTTTGGTCCTATGCAAGTCACGGAGCCCTATGTGGTGTGACTATTAATTGCACTACTTGTTGTGGCTGTTGTGTTCGTGACTACCACATTTGCATCCGACTGTTTGCTTTGTCAAATCCTTCTATGCCCACGCTGTGTTTGAAAGATCCACGAAGTGTGGTTGATAAAATTCAGCTGGATCGTCTCCTGACAGTCTGGTAATATGAGTGGCTAGATTGTCCAGCAACTCTCAGAATAGAGAAAACCCGTAGTTAACAAATAACAAAAATGTTTTTTTTTATTGAAACACGTTTGTGAGACTATAAATAACAAGCAAACAATATTTGAGATAAATAACTTCAAATAAGATCAAACTTTTTTTAAACACTGCATTTCTTGCAGCTGTGCATCTCAAATTATATATTCTTTAAAAAAAACACTGTATAATCGCTTTTTTTTCGCTATATATCTTACAACTTATTTTTTTCTGAATCACTCGGTATGGATGACAGTGAAATATTGGAATTTGTTTTTGAAATCCCTTTATCAGAATTCTTACTTAATGGAATACTTTGATACTTTATTCATATCGAAAGAGCGGCACGTAATTCTACATTTTCAAGTTGAACAGAAGAGATAGGAACCCACACTCCAGGGGGACAGTACTACGTTCTTTAATATTGTTATCTTCACTGTTATCAGTACTGACATTTCTCATCGTTTCGGCCCCGGGTTAAAACATGAACAGTTTTCTCAGTAAGAGAAACGGTCAGTTCTTTCAAACAGGCACAAGAAAGATCTTCTTATTGTTCAGAGACAAGAAATGAACTTAAAACACGCCTGAAAAGTCATTAAGAATATCAAGACAATTATCCTTCTACCTCACTTTGTTTCTAAGAAATTCATTATATATATATATATATATATATATATATATATATATATATTGCCATCCACAGACAAACCTGTTTCGTTCTATCAGAACTCTTCAGTGTGGCTAGAGAAGCTAGATTCCCGAAGCTGGGATTGAAACCTGGTTATATTGTCATCCACAGACATATATATATATATATATATATATATATATATATATATATATATATATATATATTGTATACTTAGGCAGCAAATCACTATCTAAACAGGTTTGGTTGAATACCACGGATTGATTCTTTTCTTAAAATGTTCAAGTGAAGACGTTTAAGTGTTCTCACTAGTCTTCTTACTTCTGGGTCAAGTTGGTAAAGAAAGATCCCTATATTAGCCCAAGCGCTTTCGGCCATTTTGCTGGTCATCTTCGGGAGTCTTGTCATTCGTTTGTTGTACAATTTATAAAAAAGAAAAAATGCCACTCCGAATGAATATGAAACACACTGCAACAAACGATCTAACACGACAGCCGAAGATGACCAGCGAAATGGTTGAAAGCGTTCGGGCTAGTATAGAGCTCTTTCTTTTCCAAATTGACCCAGAAGTAAGATTTTAAAGAAGTAAAGAAGTAAATTTAAAAAAAAAAAGAACCAATCCACAGTATTCAACCAAACCTGTATATATATATATATATATATATATATATATATATACAGGTTATATATATATATATATATATATATGTGTGTGTGTGTGTGTGTACGTATTTGGTAATTTATCCTTAGGTATCTCCGTTTTTCATCAAACGTTTTTTCGTCAATCTTTAAAAAAGTGTTTCCTTGGAAAATAAACACTATTTGTCCTATATCTGCAGACAGATCAAACCATGTTAAATAATTCATCTGACAGTTTCCCAACATGTCCTATTAATTTTTTTTATACTGTTTCTTTTACTGAAAACATCCAACTCAGTCATAATTTTTGTTCATGCTATTACTATTTTTGATCTGAGTCGGCAATTTGTTCCAAAAATATCTTACCCGATTAGCCAACTAATCCAAAATGTTTGTAAAGTTCTTTTTTGAAAACTGTTTTTACAAAAAAATACTGTTTGGTATAGTTTGTTTTGGTTTGGTTTCATGGCATATCAACCGTTGTTGGTTATGCAATGTCAAATCCTGTTTATATATAGATACATTAAATATATAATTTGTAAACACATTTTGTTGATACACGCGGTTAAATGATCAGACTGTTCTATTTCTAACTATTCAATTGAGCATGAGTCTACAAAGTTAAAATGATTACAATCTCGTCGATGTATCTAAAGTAGTAGATATCATTAGGTAAAATATGTTTGATGGGTTGAGGCTCTTTCATGCTTTATGGTTAGTATGATACAGAGCGTTGAAGCTCTTTCACCAACTCTTCGCTGCACACAGACCTTCCAATTTAAGCCAAAGATTTTGATCTTTGATTCGTTAATCCAAATAACTTTATTCTACTCCTCTATTATCCAGTATTTGTGCACCTTGACACAGTAGAGACTTTTAGGATTGTTCTACTTTTACTCACTGTGGATGTTGGCACATTTTTTCCCAACATTGGTTCATTTGTGCACTAATGTTTGGGGCAATCAGCCATGCAAGTTGGTGACTCGGATAAATTTGCCCTCTATATAGGTAAAACAGGTTGTATCTATGTTATACTCCCTACATAATGGACTCGCCCTTCTCCATAAATACACGTCAACGGAACGTCAGAGGAGTTGACTAAACCCCGTGTTTGGTCTGCCTCTCCTGTTGTTTGAGGCGCATTTCGGTTGGCCGTGTTTTGGTCAGCGCGGCTCGGTCGGGTGTTGCACAGGAGATTTTCTCCGGCTTTTACCCCTCTTACGGGGAGGAGTTGGGTTTATTGCCTGGCGCCTGAGGTACCCCTAATAAGGTGAATGCTGACGGGGTCGAAGATATTTTTGGCAATGCAAGACGCGTGTGGGCTTCCGCCCTGCGACCGGACCCACCATATAAACGGCCTTATATCAAAT
>OY757932.1:57336659-57414159 GCA_963585895.1 Sepioteuthis lessoniana | reverse complement strand
GAGAGAGAGAAAGAGAGTTTTTTCTCTTTGAATGATGATGAGAGCAAAAAGTTAGATATGACAAATAATGACGGACATAAAAAAAAAAAAGAAAAAAAAAGAATTTTAAAAAAGAAAAAAAATGTGAGAAGGAGGAAAATAGTTTCCTCCTGGTAAATTCAGATGTCAGGTCTGGAAGAGAGGACGAAAAGCAATGTCACTAAAATCTCATTCGATCTCTGATAGACCCCCCTGCCCTTCCCTTTCAAAACCCGATCCTTGCCGAACCTTGTCGGTCCTCTTGGCTTGCCAGTGCTTCGGTTCAGCTCACAAGTCCAAGTGCCACAGTTAATGAAGCCATTCCAACGCCTGCGGACATGCTTGCCACGCGTACAGGTCCTAAGATTAGCTGGATACAAACTCCGTGAATATGGTAGAGTATTGGAGATCAGGCCGTAAGGGGCAAAGAGAACACGAAGACGGTCAAGTTAGCGTCTTGGTCGCCAAGGGCGTATGCCACTCTTGCTCATCATCAGTGACCGGGATCTTAACAGGAGGGGGTTATCACTTGTGCATTCATGCGACTGTCTACATTAATGCGCAAATCCCGGCCACTTGGCCCAATGAACTATAGATTCCCGCTCGCTTCCTTGGCGTCGTCAATTTCTATGTCCGGATTCTCATTATAACATAATAATCAGATCTGTTGTTTTTCTTTCTGGATGCTTCTTTGCCAATGATCTATCTATCTATCTATCTAAGTACTTCTATCTATCTATCTATCTATCTATCTATCTATCATATTATTTTCATTATCTATCATGTTCATTATCTATCTATCTATCTAAGTATATCTATCTATCTATCTATCTATCATATTATTTTCATTATCTATCTATCTATCTATCTAAGTACATCTATCTATCTATCTATCTATCATATTATTTTCATTTTCTATCGTGTTCATTATCTATCTATCTATCTATCTAAGTACATCTATCTATCTATCATATTATTTTCATTATCTATTATCATTATCTATCTATCTATCTATATATCTATCTATCTCAGTACTGGAGTTATGGAAAGAGAGGCTTCATTGCCATAAATCCCGAGTCCACTCTGACCCGGAGTGATAAAACTAGCAAGATGCTTATGTATGGATCAAATAGGTCAGTTTAAGATGAGGTTTAATATGATTTGGAATGACTTTTCGCTCATAAAGCATTGATATTGTAACAGAATCTGATATTTTTACTTGTTTACTAAGATTTATTAGATTTTAATAGAAAAATTTATTGAAATTATACAATAATTAGCAAGTGTTTTTTAGGTTTAAATTGGATGTTACTTGTAGACGAAATCATAAGCAACGTCCCCTTATGAACGACAACGCATAGATACACCCGTATTGGCCGACCAGCAAGGATTTATATTCATAAGCTCCGTGCAGACACTAGATGCTTTCTAGTAAACTGTCAGAAGCGATTGACGATTAGGCTTGAGAGAGAGAGAGAGAGAGAGAGAGAGAGAGAGAGAGAGAGAGAGAGAGAGAGAGAGAGAGAGAGAGAGAGAGAGATTTGGGGAATTCCGTGCTATCAGTGAAGATAATATTATCTCAAACAATAGAATTTCGGCTAAAAAACTTAGTAAAGATCGAACGAAAAATTCGTTTCGGCATCAAATAATCACGCCATAAAACAAACCGACTGGCTGTCCTAATATATATATATATATATATATATATATATATATATATATATATATATAAGTATTTATATACATTTCTCTATTCATTTCTATATCTTTATTTCCCATTCTCTCTCTCTTCTCTCTCTCTCAGTAACTGCGAACAAGAGTGATTCCAAGTCTCATTGAATACCCCATTAACAAGGCCTTCTGCCACATATGTTCTCTGACGAAAGCAACAAGCTGGAAACATACACATTTATAACGCGTATGTAAGAACAAAATAAATAAATATAAAAAAAATACAAATCTCTTCGTAAACCTACCTATTTTTGAATATATCTTTATTCTCTCTTTGGACCCACAACAAACATATATATATATATATATATATATATATATATATATGGAAACTCAACTGGTTTCCATATCAAAAAATAGGTTGCAGAAACCGAAAATTTCGTGTCTATTTTTGTACTCATCGACCAATCGGCGCATTCGCTCTAGTTTGTAAATTTCGAACTACTTCGATGACAAAAATACTTGATTAGCTGCTAAAAATAATGGATCTAAACTCAAAATAATTCAAGAAATCTTTTCCGTTTAAGAATGTTAAAAATAAATTTTTTTAACCAATCAGAATTACAAATAAATCATCAACTTTTAAAAAAAAATATAAATTCAAAATCCTCCTCAATTTTATGAATAAGCAAAGAACTAAATATTTCTTTGTGTGTATGGAATTGTCTATCCTTTCTCAACTTACAGTAGAAATGGTATTTATTCCATTATTCACTCAAGCGTCCTGTTTATTTCTTTTGGGTGTAAATTCAACATTCACGGCCAACTAGAAAATATATTCATCCATGTTACATTAACTGGCTGATTTCTAAAAAGTCAAGTAAAATAAAGTTGTCTCCCTTTAGTCGAGGGTGACCAGAAGGCTCCCTTTTCAATAGCTACTACACCGAGGTGTAGGGGAGGGCGTTACTCCTTCCCCTGGACTGCTCCACTTTACCCTCGATACGTACCTTATATTGCTGAGTGTTAAGCAAGGAGGTATCAAGTACCATTTTTAAAGTCTTTGGTATGGAACGACCTGGGATTGAAGCCAGGTTTCCCGGATCACTGGCAACTGACTACTTTTCCGGCACAGACATATCTATCTGTCAATCTATCAAGAGAGACTGAGAGAGAGAAGAGAGAGAGAGAGAGAGAGAGAGAGAGAGAGACAGGTGAGAAGAAGGGGAGGTGCAGAGTGAGAATACAGAGGTAGTACAATTTCTATCTATCTATCTATCTATCTATCTATCTAAATGAGCCGATGTAAACTAAAACAAAATGACCCGTTCATGGCCGAATATGAAATTAACTTAAAAAGAGAATGGACTTTAAAAATTGAACAGAGAAAATAACAGAATCATATTTTTGGAATTTATCTGACGTTATTTTAATTGGTGTCAACATTAAAATGCATATTTACTCTTTGTGTTTTACTAATCCACGAATTGTAAACGCCTGTGAGTTTCCTTGCTTTTATAATTTTCAATCGCCTATACGACCTGTTTTTTTTTTTTATCATATTTACCCAACCCCTCCGCTCGGGCAGGATATGACACAAGGTCAACTTTTTAAGCGGAGTTTAACAGGTTTGAATTCAGAGTTTTCCTTCTTATAGACTAGTTGCCTCCCCAAGGCAGAAGAACCAAGTTTGTCCCACTATTTACCCATAGCTGGAGGGAGAATAATTGGATTCATACCTTTCCCAAGGTTATTAGTGCTATGTGAAATGCAATCAGTCTCGTCCAGGATCTGTTCATTTCCTACGACGATAACCATTACACAACGGGCACTTCCTGTTTTGTTTATTTTTGTTTATAGACACAAACTGGTAAGTTCTTTTTTCTCTCCTCAGAAATGTACTAATAAAAGTTTGTAAACAAAAAATCCATTTTTTAGTTTGTTTACATTACACTGGACTATTAGAAATCAGCTTGTTAATGTAACATGCGGGGGCTTTTTACTAGTTGGCCGTATAATATTTTATTCTCCAAAGAATGCATTTTATTTCAACATTGTTAATCTATTGAGCAGATATGTCAGTGTTAACATATTTAACATAAAATGAAAATACCAGCAGCAGCTGCCACGTATACATTAGGACATACATACATTTTCTCTCTTACATAGTGACACCCTTACGAAAAAGATTTTTGCACAAACTCAGGACACGTCCCTTTATTTTAAGCTAACAATTATTGTCATACTTCCTTGCACGAATATTAACTATATCCATTAAAAATATCTACACTCGGACGAAAATTGTCTTTGCTTACCAGAAAAGATTTTGCACTTTTGTTTTTCAGCAAACTTTTCACTCAATGTAAAAGATTAAAATTATCAAATTTTTTTGGGGTAGTTTTATTCAATCATTTTACCCCTTTTTCTGCTATATATATATATATATATATATATATATAAAAGTTGGCTACCGTAGTCGAAGGTGACCAGAAGGCTCCATTTTCAATAGTTAATACACCAAGGTGTTGGGAGGCGCTACTCCTTTCTCTGGATTGCTCCTCTACCCTTGATACAGGCCTTATATTGCTGAGTGTTGGGCAAGGAAGTATCAAATACCATTTTTAAAGTATTTGGTATGACTCGATCTTGGATTGAACCCAGATTTCCCATTTATTTCTATCTACCTCAGTCACTCTATCTTTCTCCCTCCACCTCTCTGTCTATACATATACTACTGTTTAGCTCTCTTTCTCGCTTTGTTTCTGTGTGCTGTCTTTATATTTTTTTCAAAACAAAAAAAAAAAAGCTTACAATCGGTCACATTAAGATGATTTATTTATTCCCTTCCTATTAAAAAGTATTAATACTAATCAATGCTCTAAAAATTAACATGACTTCTTCAGACCAAACAAATAAATAAAAATATCTCTTTCTTTTCATCCATTCTCTTTTCATACGTTTGATTGATCTGAAGAATTCATGTTAGTTTTTAGAGCATTGAATACTATCAATGTTTTTTAACAGGATGGAAATAAATCTATCATCTTAATGTGATCGATTGTTGGATTATTATTTTGAAAAAAGTAATTTGCTCAGTAGATTTAATTTACATTGAGCGATTGACCGGGACTATTCAAATTGAATAAACTATAACTGGATGTAATACTCCTATATATATATATATATATATATATTGTCATACACGGAGAGACTGTTTTGTTGTATCACAACTCTTCAGTGTGGCTAGACATGTAGGACGCTTAAAGCTGAAATCGAAACCCGCCCAACTTTACGTTAGATTTAGTATCATACTGCTCAGCCAAAAAGCGAACCACGTCAGCTCGGGAATTATAAGGCATTTTATAGTAGCTTTCCTCTTGTTAACATTTATACCTTACCGGATACCAGAGTGCTCAATTCATTCGAAGAGCTTTGCATTATGCGAGTGGCAGCCGTAAATCTCTTCAACAAAGTGCTCAACCATCGTAGGGGATATATATATATATATACATGTATTTGTCCTAACATATTTACCTATATATTTATCTATCGATCTTTGTTAATATATACATATATATGTGTGTGTGTGTGTGTGTGTGTGTGCATACATATATAGATGCATACGTCTCTATGAGCATTTATTTATCTATCTATGCACACACACATACACACACACACACACACATATGTATATTGACATCTGTTTGGTTTAACGTGACAGAATTCGTGGATTGAAAAACAAAGAAACATACTGAAAATATCACACAGTTCACACACACACACACACATATATATATATATATATATATATATATATATATATATATATATATATCCCATTTATGTACATGCGAACTCGTTTAATACGACCTGGTCAAAGAGACAACATGGCGAGGAGCTAAGCGGAAATGAACAAATTACCAGCAACAAAGATGCTACAAACAGATTCCATGTGTTGATATCGGCAGCCATTAATCTGTTTTTATTCGTTGATCAAGAAGCGGTCGTAACGTTGGCATTTTTGCCCAGGCACGACGCCTACGGAAGTGAGAATTCTGAAACCACTTAGAGATAGTGCAGGTGTGTTTAGTTTTCGCCCGAATCTGACCACTCTCCTTTGTTAAGCACAAGAATAGAGATCTACCCTCAAACACCATACTCTCCTTACTCCACGACCTCGTCAACCAAACACTTTTCACTTCAAAAAGATAAACTGGAAAAAAAAAAAGCGGGGGCACCATGTTGCGAAAGGCGAAGATGTATTCGGGAACAAATAAGCTGAAGTCGTCTTCTCAGAATGGCTTAAAAGAGCTAAAGATACGTGGACCTTTTTTAAGGGGCAAAATACTCTGGAAAAAAAAAGGATTGACTTGACCGCTTTTCTGGTAGAAATATATCTGTATTGAAAGAGAGAGAGAGAGAGAGAGAGAGAGAGAGAATAGAGGTAGATGTGTACAGAGCGTACACAAGGGGAGTACAATTTGTATCTATTAATCTATCAAATGAAAATACGTAGTACTTTTTTAAAGGGGTCAAATACTTTGATAAGGAAAAAGAAAGGGTAGATCTAACTATTTTTCCGGCAAAGGCATATCTATCTGACTATCAAGAGAGAGAGAGAGACAGAGAGAGAGAGAGGCGAGAAGTAGAGGTGCGGAGAGAGAATACAGAGGGAGAAAAATTTGTATCCATCTATCTATTTATCTACCTATCCATCAAAAGAGTGAGTGAGAGAGAGAGAGAGAGAGAGAGATAAGAAGAAGGGGAGGTACAGAGAGAGTATATAGATGGAGTAAAATTTATATCTATCTATCTATCTATCTATCTATCAAAAGAAGATACGTGAACATTTTTTATTGGACCAGAGGGGAGAAACGGTTGTTCTGACCCTTTTTTATAGTACAGATATATCTATTTATCATCCTATCCAGAGATAGATAGATAGAAAGAAGGAGGAGGAGGGAGTAGGCGGAGATAGAAACGAGTACAATTTCCATCTATCTATCTATCTATCTGATGGACCTGATAATGTGTGGACAGTTTTTAGGGACAAAAAATCAACCTGACCCTTTTTCTGATACAGATATATCACTCTATTTTGTTATCTACAGAGCTATTCAGTTTAGTCAAGCAGTTGTAATTCAGCTAATTCAGTTTATTATAAGTAGAGATTTTGTTTACACACAGTTACATGTCAAAACAGTTCTATGTGAAACAATTCAGTTTAGTGTAAATACAGTTTCAATGTCAAAAAACAGTTCTCTTTTAAATAATTCAGTTTAGCATGAGCACGCAGTTTAAATGTAAATACATATAAATTGCCAAGAACATTTCTATTTCAAGCTATTCAGTTTAATCAAACAATTCAGTTAAGCATAAGTATGCTGTTAGTTCTATTTAACCTATAGATGGGGCCCTATCAAGTGCTACCACGCTTGCCCATATATGTTGGGAGAATGTTTGGATTTATACCTTTCCAGAGGGTAATAGAATTATGTGAAAGGCAAGCTGCCTCGTCAAGGATTTGAAATCGCGACCTAAGTTCATCATCAGCAACGATATCCACTGCGCCATGTGCACCTTCCATGTAAATCATGTATACGTTTCTGCAAACATTTTTTCTTAAATTTAGAGACAAGAATTTAGTTGCTGGATGTTTCTTGAGTAGCGTTAAATCTTCTTTTTTTTTTTTTTTTGACGTACATAAGAATACATGACACCAAATGAGAGCACCTCGGGTGGTGTAATGGTTAACAAGCATGACTAGCAAACATTTAAGAATGAGTTCGTGTCTCATTGGATGCCACATTCATACAGGCTCGAGCTATATCTGAGCAAAACGTAAATGTCTTATTGAAACCAGGCGATGACATTACATCCGGTTTTAACACCGACTTCCTGCTCATATATTTTTGTTACCCACCTCTACTTTTCTTTTAAACGAGTTAGAATCCACTGTTAAAAAAATTTCTATGATTTTCGATAATTGTTTTTTCTCTATATTGTGCTATGGCTGTCTGAAGACTTTGGTCTATCTTATGTAGAAGCCAGCTGAAATAAATTCATAATAGCCAGATAGCAAATCCCGCAACATTTCAATTTAATGTTTTCAATAAATATATACCTATTTGAATAATTATTTTGCCTTCTTACCCGTACGTACATATATATATATATATATATATATATATATATATATATATGAAAGTAAATAAAGGATTGTAATCCGATAATACGTAGAAAAATTGATCACAAAGTAATCCAAGTCGAAGGAGAGATTTATTGAGAAAACGATACTATAGCGTTTCGGTTCTACTGAACCATCATCAGGACCATGAGAGATGATATTAGCGATGTTAAGTCAACGATTGATGTTTAAACATTCAAAATACAAAAACCTAGGGGATAAATTCTATACTATCTCCCTATTAAGTCAAATGATGTAATTTAAAACAACTCACCTCCATTTTTCTTTTAAACGAGTTAGAATCCATCGTTAAAAAAATTCTATGATTTTTGATAATTGATTTTTCTCTGTATTGTGCGATGGCAGTCTAAAGAGTTTGGTCTATCTTATGTAGAAGCCAGCTGAAATAAATTCATAGTAGCCAAATGATGGTGTGGAGGCTTTTTAATTATATATATATATATATATATATATATATATATATATATATATATATATATATATATATATATATTGTATTTATATATAGAAGCTAGTATATCTAGCCACACAGATGAGTTCTGATAGAACGAAACAGAATTCTGTGGATGACTATATATATATATATATATATATATATATATATATATATATATATATATATATACTCCCCTAATCCCGTGGGGTTGAGTTTTTTAGCGAATGAAGTAATCGCATTGCCATGAGCGTTTATTGCAAGGCTCTTCATATATGAATTGAGCTCTCGGTAGCCGTTAAGCGGATGTATGTGAACAATGATTTATAACCGTTTAAAATTTACTTCGCTTCTACTACTGGATGAAGGGTAGAGTGTCGGATTGGCGTTTTAGTCAACCGGATTTCGATCCCAGCTAGCAGGTCTAGCTACATTGATGAGTTCTGATTGAACGAAACAGATCTGTCTATGGATGACTATACATATATATATATATATATATAAAGAGAGAGACAAAGAGAGGGAGAGAGAGAGTGGGGGTGGGTATGCACGCCCGTATACTAGTGAGCATTCTCATACATTTACGTAAGTACACATAGAAATATGTATGAATGCATGTATGTATCAACCAATGTGCGTGGACATGAATTGCTGTGTGAATAAACATATTTCTCTTCTCACTTGGGTGAGCAAACAAGAACTATGTACATTGATATATAAATTCCTTATACATTGTATATACGTTCTTCCATCCATACATAGGTTTCTGTGTACCTGCAAACTGATAGATAGATAGATAGATAGATAGATAAGAGAAGATCATAGTGACAGCCACATAGATAGATAGATACAGAGAGGGTTAAAGAGAGAGATTTTAGATTTATTCCGTTTTGCAACATTATGAAATAATTTTTAACGTGATGGCCGGTATATATGTGCGCATACTCACGCAGGCATATAAGCACACACACACACACACACACACATATATATATATATATATATGTGTGTGTACGTGGTGCATTCAATAAGTTTCCAGACATTTTTGTACAGGCACTTAAAATTGTCGTAGACTCTTGAAAATTCAGTATGTTATTGCTATATATGTTATGAGATGACTGGCCAATTTCTGGTTCACATGAACAGCTACAGTAGCAATTTGAATACACTCTACTAAAGCCTGATTGTCACTGCTGGTGAATTTTAAAAATGCAATCTAGATGTGAGGAAGAACGATATGCAAAAAATTGTTTTAAACTTGGAAAAAATGCCACAGAAACAACGTATGGAATGCTTCAGACTGCTTTTCGACCATCTTGAATGAATCAAGCATCAGTTTTTGAGTGGCATAAGAGATTCAAGGAAGGCCGGGAGTCTGTGAGGGATGATGAGTGGTGTGGGAGGAGTAAGGAAGCCAATACACCAGAGTTTATTGGCCAAAGGGTTAGGGTTAGGGGAACTATGTTGAGGTTTTAAGGTAGTTCAGGAAGAGATTCCATCGGAATAGGCCAGCACTCTTTAAATCGGGTCAGTGGCATTTCCATATATTCTGCAGCCCCTGCCGACAGGGCCAGACACTCGTTTGGTGAGTCTTACCCCACTGCAGAGAAACAGTTGGTGTAGTCTGCAGTCCCAGCCGACTGCACCAGACAGGAGGTGCCCGTGGTGTAGTCGTTTTCGTCGTAGGAAATGGACACGGCGACACGAGTTCAAATCCTGGACGTGACTGATTGCATTTCACATAGCACTAATACCCTTGGGGAAGGTATGAATCCAATTATTCTCCCTCCAACTATGGGTAAATAGTAGGACAGACTAGGTTCTTCAGCCTTGGTTAGGCAACTAGTCTAGGAGAAGGAAAACTCTGAATTCAAACCTGTTAAACTCCGCTTAAAAATTGACATTGTGTCATATCCTGCCCGAGCGGAGGGGTTGGTAAATATCACCAGACAGTCGTTGGGGAAGTCTTACCCCTCTGCAAAGATGCAATCGGTGTATTCAACAGCCCAATCAGTCTAGGCCTGACCTCACTGAGGGGCTCTTACCCCTCTACAGAGATGCAGTTAGTATATTCTACAGCTCCAGCCGACTGGGTCAGACACTCGTTGGGGAATTTCTACCCCGCTGCAGAGAAGCAGTTGATGTATCCTGCAGCCCCCAGCCGACCGAGCCAACTATTGCCTGTGTGTTGGTATGTATGATAAGGCTATATGTAACTCACATATTCCCGTCAGTCTAGAATACTCCATTAATTGATAATGGTTGTTTCCATCATATTACAGACCAGCTGTTCTGAAAATCCTTAGATGTGAAGATTGTCTCGACTTTTATTTTTATAAGTTTCCATTTAAAACCACAAACTGGAGAATAAACCTTTCTTTCATTGACAACCATAAAAATCTTTCAGCAATTTTTTTCTTCTTTTCGTTTTATCTATATCTTTCGACCCCATGCGCAAAGGCCGACCGCCCATGCGCAAAGGCCGACCGCTATTTCGTTTTTTCCTAATACCCACAACCTAACCATGGCATGTATTTTAGAGGGATGATATATATAATATATATATATATATATATATATATGTGTGTGTGTGTGTGTGTGTGGTGTGTGTATGTGTGTGTGCTGCCCCTCAAAAACAGATGAAATAGACCCATGCGCACATATTTCCTTCTCAGTATATTTCCTTCTCCACCACAGCCTGGCAAATTTCGCGGCAATTTTAGTTCAACTTAATGTTTTCAATAAATATATACCTATTTGTATAATTATTTTGTTTTATTTCCCGTACGTGTATATATTATATATATATATATATATATATACATGAAAGTAAATAAAGGATTGTAATCCGACAATACGTAGAAAAATTAATTACAAGGTAATCCAAGTGGAAGGAAAGATTTATTGAGAAGTCGATACTATAGCGTTTCGTTCTACTGAACCATCATCAGGACTATGAGAGGTGATATTTAGCGATGTTAAGTCAACGATTGATGTTTAAAAATGCAAAATACAAAAACCTAGGGGATGAATTCTATACAATATTCCTAATAAGTCAAATGACGTAATTTAAAACAACAAACACTGATTCACCAATTAAACGGCCAACTTTTTCTTATTATACAAATTTTCCCCTAGGTTTTTTGTATTTTAAACATCCATCGTTGATTCAACATCGCTAATATCACCCCTCATGGTCCTGATGATAGTTCAGTAGAACCGAAACGCTATAGTGTCGACTTCTCAATAAATCTCTCCTTCCACTTGGATTACCTTGTTATTAATTTTTCTACACACGCACACACACATACACACAGGCACACAAATATATATATATATATATATATATATATATACAGGGTGGGGAGTAAACCTTTTTCTTTTTGTTGTAGGTCCAAAGAATGGAAAAGGTAAATATTTGAAAATGAAGAGATTCACTAAGATATTAGTATTTTTTTAAAGAATAAATTCATTTCGTTCATATATTTATTTCGTTCTTTACCAAAGAGACTGGAACTCATTCGTGAGTTCTAGTATCATTGGGTGCCCCATTTACATGGCCTTGTCCTTTTCTATGATTTTGACGAAAGCGACAAGCTGGAAATATACACGTATGTAAAAACGAAATAAATATTTAAAAAATACAAATATTTCAGTGGGTCCATTCATTTTCAAATATATATATATATATATATATATATATTTGAAAATGAATGGGTCCACAGAGAGATTTGTATTTTTTAAAGAATTATTTTTTAAACAATTATTTTTTTTATTAATGAATTATATATATATATATATATATATATATATATATGAATCGATTAAGATAGATTGATAGGTTTTTATATTTCTAACGTCAACATAAGATTTTTTGTTTATCTTGGTCTTTTTACACGGACATACGTATGTATATATATATATATATATATATATATATATATATATATATATATATATATATATATATATCCGTATGTCCGTGTTAAAAGACCAAGATAAACAAAAAATCTTATGTTGACGTTAGATATATAAGAACCTATCAATCTATCTTAATCGATTCATATCTATTTGTCTTAATCGACTGAAATCGATCTATCTGTGTATCTCGGTCGAGTCATATCTATCTCTCCCCCTCTCTCTCTCTCTCTCTCCCTCTCTCTCTCTCTCTCTCCCTCAATCTATCTACCATTTCATTCCATTTTTTAACCGTACTATGTTTAATAGCATTTGTTTGTACACACCTTGCTTTCAGATATCGAATATTGCTACAAATTCTAATGATTACGTCGTTTACAGTCACTATATAGGGATGAAATTCATTGACTGCTAGGGTTGCATTCCTATAAAGTTTTAGATTGTAAGGATAAATAGCAACGGTCAACTTAGATTAATTGAAAGCAAACGACTTTTTGGAAGAGTTGAAAACTTTGTTGTCATTGGAGGATTCTAAGGTCAGGTAGTTAAGATCCTACAAGTCAGTTGTTAAATTACAACGTTATGGAGGTGCCCGTGGTGTAATGATTATCGTCGCAGGATAGGGACACGGCGACACGAGTTCAAATCCTGGACCTGACTGATTGCTTTTCACATAGCACTAATACCCCTGGGAAAGGTATGAATCCAATTATTCTCCCTCCAGCTGTGGGTAAATAGTAGGACAGACTAGGTTCTTCAGCCTTGGTGAGGCAACTAGTCTAGGAAAAGGAAAATTCTGAATTCAAACCTGTTAAACTCCGCTTAAAAATTGACCTTCTGTCATATCCTGCCCAAGCGGAGGGGTTGGTAAATATGACAACGTTAAGAAAGTTATCTGAGATCAGTCGAAGTAATAGGACTTGATTTTCACTCCATGGTCCAGAGATCCTCACCCGATCAACAATCTAGATGAAATGAAAAAAAAGTTTTGGTTTGGTTTTATGGTACATAAATCATTGTCGGTTATTTAATGCCAAATCCATTTTTATTCATATAAACGGTTCCATTTCAGACAATTCAGTTTAGCATCAGTACACAGTTTAGTTCTATTTGACCCATTGATTGTTTTTGTTTACACACAATTGGATGTCAAAACTTCTATTTCTTACAATTCAGTTTTGTATAAGTATTTTATTTATTTATTTATTTATTTTGTTTACACACAGTTAAACGTAACTACAGTTAATTTCAAACAAATCAGTTTAGCGTAATTACAGTTTAGTTCTATTTGATACATAAATAGGACCCTTTCTGGTGCTACCACTCCGTGCCAGAGTGGGCCTGGGAGTGATGTCAGTGAAGGAGTACTTCGCATACACTACAGCTCCGGCATAACTGGAGCCTCACAATCAGATTGTTTAGTATCATATACAGGACATTCGTTGGATTGAGGATCTTACCCCTCTGCAGAGATGCAGACTGTGTATTCTACAGCGCTTCCAGTCGACCGGGCCAAATAAAATTATTTGTACACACGAGAAAAGATTTCGCATTTGTGATGCATCCCAGCGAAGAGAATAGAGTGTTTATTGAAACTGATAGATAAATGTCGGAATAAAGAAGATGATTAAGTCAAAAAGACGAACACCCATGTAACATTTGTAAGGTTTCAAGTTAAAGATAAGTGTAATTTATTTTAGCTTCTGGTAACTTAATATCGATCATTTAAACGAGTTACATAAATAAGATATATGGTACCAACTTTTCTCTCTAAAACAAATCGAGGAGTCCCCATGGCGTTAAGAGCTGGACTGCAGCCTCGAAGGAAGCATGTTCATACTCCTCTGACACTATTACGTTCACATTCGGTCTAATACCCTTGGGAAAGGTGTTCACCCCTTTATCCTTCCCCATTAAAGAGTTGAATAGTGCCACTGCTGTTATTCTATAAGGATGATTTGGGCATTTGAAAACCCACGAGGGTCGATATGCCATTAAACATATAAATACGAGGGGCATACGATGTTTCCAGACTTTTTTAGTATGGGTATTTAAAAAGCCTGATTGTCACTGCTGGTGAATTTCAAAAATGCAATCTCGAGATGAGGACACTTTAGAAGAACGATATGCAATAAAATTCTGTTTAAAGCTTGGAAAAAATGCCACAGAAACGTATAGAATACTTCAGACAGCTTTGGAGCATCTTGCATAAATCGAGCATGAGTTTTTGAGTGGCATATGAGATTCAAGGAAGGCAGGGAGTCTGTGAGGGATGATGAGAGGTGTGGGAGGAGTAAGGAAGTCAATACACCAGAGTTGATTGGCCAAAGGGTTAGGGTTAGGCTTAGGGTTAAGGTTACTATGTTGAGGTTTTAAGGGAGTTCAGGAAGAGATTCCTAGGGAAGAGGTCAGCACTCTTCAAATCGGGTCAGTGGCATTTCCACCAGGACGATGCACCAGTTCATAGCTCCATCTTTGTAACTATTTGACCAAGATGGGCATCAAGACAGTTCTTCAGCCTCTCTATTGTCCAGAACTTGTTCCCTGTGACTTTTGGTTATTTCCTAAGCTCAGATGCTGTCGTTATAAGACAATTGAGGAGAAGAAAGAGGCTGTGACGAACGTCATTGACACACTCACACAAGAGGACTTCCATGGGGCCTTGGAGAAGTTGTTGGAACTGTACAACTAGTGGATTGCAGCCGGAGAAGATTACTTCGAAGGAGACTTGAGTTTCATGTGTGTACCACCAATAAAAGTGCCCATACGAAAAAAGTTTGGAAACTTATCGTATGCACTTCGTAGTTTAAAAAAATTTTTTTTGACTAATTGATGGAATATTATGAGATACTAACACTCAGGATCCTTGAAGACCCCTGAGTAATGGTAACTAAAAATTTAAAAACCTTGAACGCTTTGCAAATTGTCATCTTTTGCGCAGGGGCCAAGTTAATCTTCTACGTGTCGTATAATTTTTAGTATATGCACAAATGAAGCTAGTACTATTAATAAGTTTTAAGTTCACCGACTGTAGTCGAGGGCAACCCAAAGACTCCCTCTCAATAGTTACTACACCGAAGTGTACGGAAGGGCACCCCACTTACCCTTGATCCCTACCTTATAATCCTGCGTGTTAAGCAAAGGGTAATCAATTACCATTTTCTGATTCTTTGGAATGACTCCTCTTAGGATTGAATCCAAGTCGCTCGAACCTTTGGCGAACACTCTAACTATATGCCAAAGGCTAGTACTATTACAAAATAGGTTTAGGGTTAGGCTCCTTTTCAATAGCTACTACACAAAGATGTAGAGGAGGCCCACCGACTGCATTTCTGCAGAGGGGTAAGACTCCCCCAACGAGTGTCCTGATTTGACACTTAACAATCTGATGGTTAGACTCCAGTAATGCTGGAGCTTTGGGGAATGTTGAGTACTCCTTCATTGCCATCACTCACTGATCCACTTTGATAGGGTTCTATCTATGTATCAAAAAGAACTAAATTGTGTACTTATGCTAAACTGAATTATTAGAAATAGAACAGTTTTTACATTTAACTCTGTGCAATAAAACCAACCTAAACTTAATCTATCGGTTGGTACTATCTATCACTATCTTGCCCGTACGTTGGGTTGGGCTTTATGGCATATCAACCTTTGTAGGTTATTTAATGCCAAATCCATTATTATGTAAATTATCTGTTCTATTTAAAACAATTCAGTTTAGCATAAGTACACTGTTTAATTGTCAAAAATATTTCCATTTCAAACTATTCAAGCAGTTATTTGTAACAATTCAGTTAAGTGTAAATACAGTTTTAATTTCGAAAAACAGTTCTATTTCAAATAATTCAGTTAAGCCTAAGCACGCAGTTTAAATGTAAGTACGGTTTAATTGTCAAAATCATTTCTATTTCAAGCTATTCAGTTTACTCAAACAATTCAGTTTAGCATAAGTATGCTGTTAGTTATATTTAACCCATAGATAGGGCCCCATCAGGTGCTACCACTCCGGGTCAGAGTGAACCTAGGAGCGATGGTAATGAAGGGGTACTCCGCAATTTCCAAAGCTCCAGCACTGCTGGAACCTCACCATCAGATTGTTTGGTGTAATATCCAGGACACTCGTTGGTGGGGGGTCTTACCCCTCTGCAGAAGTGCAGTCGGTGTATTCTACAGCCCCAGCCGACTGTGCAAAGTACTTCTTGTATGTTCTTATCTATATCTCTATCAATCAATCTGTCAATCTATTGGTGACTTCATGATTACCTATCTAGCTTAATAGATAGATAGATAGATAGATAGATAGATAGATAGATAGATAGATAGATCTGAAATAATAGATAGATAGATAAATCTGAAATAATAGATAGATAGATAGATAGATAGATAGATAGATGGATCAGAATACACTCAAATAATAGATAGATAGATAGATAGATAGATAATATTTTCGGGATGACACCAGTGATAAATCATAAGATGATAACGATTAAAATTTCAATAGATTTCAGAAAATCGTGGCCATTTCTTAATTGGCGTTTGACAGCACTTTGTTAAATTGCCAATGAATTTGGTAAATAAATAAATCTAGAAATGAAAAATGAATAAACAAATGATTAAAAAATAAATAGTAAAGTGTAGAAATACACGCACCACACCTCGTGTATTGAAGATTTTCTCTTTTTCTTTTTCGTCGTTACGAATAACTTTAGTAATAAAACAATGAAATGAATAAACTTTAGCGAATCCAAACAAATTAGTATATATATATATATATATATATATATATATATATATATATATATGTGTGTGTGTGTGTGTGTGTGTGTGTGCGTGTGTGAATGCTTGTGTGTGTAAATTTACGATGGTTGAAGTATATGTAACGTATTTAGATTCGGATATACATAGACGGACAAATATATATATATATATATATATATATATGTGTGTGTGTGTGTGTGTGTGTGTGTGTGTGTGTGTGTGTGTGTGTGTATGTGTGTGCACGTTTGTGTATTCCTTTCTAGATCCATCTCAAAATTTATACATGTATACGTATATAACTAAATAGCTGACGAAATTATATATATATATATATATATATATATATATATATACATTTACGTATGACTTCATATAAGTAATGATTCATTGTATAAGCGCATATCAATGTATAGATACATCCATGTCATTTTGTCTCTGTCAGTAAAAAATTCCTAGCATATATATATATATATATATATATATATATGTATGCTAGGAATTTTCCTTATATATATATATATATATATATATATATATTCATTCTTTGTCTTTTGTTTTTAGAAAAATATACATCACTCTAACATTTGCGTATATATATATATATATATATATATATATATGTATAATTGCTTTTACTCATTTAAACACAATCGACATAAATATAAGAATATATATATATATATATATATATATAAACATCGTTTCGAAAACATTGAAAAGAAATAGGCTTTTTACATCAAATTCAGCGGATTATTGAAGTATTGAATTGAAAACCGTTTTACAATATGCACAGAGGTAATTAGCAAGCGACCAGCCAAGTGTTAAGAACGTCATTAAACACTGAGCGCATTTCAACGCCTTGGCAAGCAAGAACAATCTCCGAATCTACGTTGGATTTCGATATAAGAAATTGAAGTTCATTGGGGGAATTGCACGAAAACATTCATTTGACAAATCAATGTCATTATCAGATTCACACAATACAGCAGGTTGCAGGATTGGGCTTGGGTGTGTGACGGTGGGCTCGGGGGTGGCGTCAAAATTTCTGCGCTTTTTTTTTCTTTGCGAAACGCGGGAAAAAAAAAGAAAATCTTGACGTAATTCCAAAACCAAGGTTCCCGAGAAAATTTGAAAAGAAATCCTTAATATTAAAAGGATTGTCTACAAAATTACGAATCCATACGTCCTTCCTTGCATCTATCTATCTATCTATCTATCTATCAAAAGGATATCATTTTGGTAAGATTTGCTTAGTCAGGCACATGGACAAGGATTGCGATTTTCGATACTGGGGACGGTTCGTCGAGGAGGTTGTTTTTCTCCAGTTTCTGTAATTGAGCTATTCTCTATGCCATTCTTGATAGTCAGCATTGGTAATCACACATAAACGTGAATAAATTTACCCAATCCCTCCGCACACACCCCTCTGAATGCCACAAAAGGTCAATTTTATGCGGTGTTTAAGAGATTTAATTTCGGAGTTTTGTTTCTTCAAGACCGGCTGCCATAACAGAGTAAAAGAGCACAGTCTGACCGACTATTTACTCATAGCTGGTGGGAGAACCTTTGGAATCATACCTTTCCACTATGGGAAATGCAAACAGGCTCATCCAGTATTTGAACTCGGATCGCCGTGTCCGTGCCCCATGATATCCGTTGCTCAACGAGCGCATCTACCCATAAATATTTACAAACGGGCCTATTAAAAAAAAAAATTTAAGATACAACGACCATCCAAAAGTATGTACAGTATATTTTCGAATAACATCCGATAGTATCCGGACGTTTTCCCTTTTTTTTTTCTGCGGATGGAAATTGTTGGCGAACAAGTTGGCCTAGGCCTAGGCCTAGTCTTTACACACTCTAAGTTTATGTCATGTGGAAGGCGGAACATTCTAAATATAGGCTAAATTTTAGCTCTCAGAAGGTTGCATGATACACGAGTATATATATGAATTGAAAGATTGTGTAGAGTTGAATTGGAAAAACATTCGAGAGATTTTGTGTATATCTACTGAGGTCAGGGTCCTCAAGATTACGAGGAGTAGCAAAAAAAAAAAAAAAAAAATGGAAAATGGAAAATAAAAGTAAAATGAAATAAAATAAAAAGTTATATCAAATATTGATAACCTTTCTTGCAGATTTTAGTCATAAAACTGTTTAATAATGTTTGTTTTCATATAATTTCCCATCAGAAAAAATAATCATCATCATGATCATGTCGTGCTGGTAGCACGGATATCCCTGACCCTCTCTCGCCACTTTTCCCTATCGTTCATCGCCCTAGGCAGGTCTTCAGGATACATCCCGTATCCTCACATAGTTGCTGAATGTATGTTCGTGCTGGTCGTCCTGCTTTTGCACGGCCATGTGTGGGGGTCCATAAGAGTACATCACTTATGAGTTCGTCCCTGCTTCTCCAGCAGTGTCCTGCATGTCTGGTTCGTCTAACTTGAATAGTTTTCGTGATAGGAGGCAGGTGGCCGTACAGTTGGTGTCTTGTGGGGTGTTGCCGCCAGGACTTGTTCAAGATTGGTCGCAGCATTCTTGTGTAATTGCCGTCTAGCTTCTTCTCCAGCCGTTTTGTTAGAGTCCATGTAGTGCATCCATATAGCAGTATCGATGCGACCGCTGCCTGGAAGAAACTGCGTTTCATTTTATCGGTTAGGTCTGATTTCAATATAATCGATAGCCTATTGATAGCCGTCCATGCTTTCGTTAACCTCGTGTCGATGTCCTTTTCGGTTGATGAGACGCTGCTTCCAAGGCAAGTGAATTTGTCTACTAGTTTAAGAAAAAATAAAATCCTGGAATATTTGTTTCATTAAGAAAGTAATTACTTATAGATAATTGCAAGAGGTAAATTTACATATGCATGTATGTGTGTATGTATGTGTCTATGTATCACATGCTTTTTTTCTGTCTTTCCTTCTATGTTATTTTCTTTATTTCTTTCTTTGTTTCTATCTTTCTATCTATATCTGTTTCCTATCACATTTTATTTTTATCTTTGTTTCTTTCTTTTTTTTTTTGTCTAATTTATCTTTTTCTACCTCACTTTCTTTTTTCTTTCTTTTTTTCTTTTTTCTTTCTTTCACTAAGTTATTTTTCTCTCTTTTTATCTCAATTTCTTTCTTTCATTCTTTCTTCTTTTGTCTGTTTCTATCTCTCTATCTATGTTTGTCCGTATATCACAGTCTACTTCTTTCTTTCTTTCTTTCTTTCTTTCTTTCTATATCCCTCTATCAATCTATCCCAAATCTTTTTCTCCGTCTTTCCCAGTTTCTTTCTTTCTTTCTTTCTTTCTTTCTTTCACGGTCTAATTTATCTCTCTCTCTCCCCTATCTCAATTTCTTTCTTTCTTTATTTTCTATGTCGTTGGTTCAAACTATTCAAGGATTCTAAGTGCCCTTTTAAGCATATTTCTGAAATCCACACCTCTCAAAACAGCGGCTTTACGGCCACTAACTTTTCAGAAACCATCTAAGGAAAACGAACAAGAAGTGCTGGACCCTGCTGTAGAAGCAGGAATGAGCTCATCAGCGACTTTCTCTTGCGTGCTCCAACGTAAGGATTTACCAGTGTTAGGAGACCAGCAAGGACTAACATACATCAGCTCTGAACGGACATTGGGTAAGACATAGAGGAAATGCCAGGCGGAAATCGCTGATAGGCGTTGATGGCGATAGAGTGTCAAGAATATCTGTGCCGATATTTATCGCTGCCTCACACCAGACAGGACTTGACACAAAATCATTGACCCGAGGGTGGATTAAAGTGGGGATTAGGGGAGAGGGATGCCGGGCACGAGCCGAGGCCCGAATCCTGGTGGTTATGATGCATATAGTCCTCCCAAAGGTGGCCCAGCCGAAGCAAAGGGCCTTACGGCTTCAAGTCTGCCTTTGCTGGACAAGGTCCGCTGACGAACCAGCTGGGCGAGCAGTGCCGTCAGCTGGATTTAACGATAATGATCATAGTTACAGGTATACATTTTTATAACTTTCAGATTTATTAACATGTTTATGGGTTAAAAAAAAAGGGATAATCTCAGAAATCGAAAGGTGATTATTTTTAAGTGATAAAGAATGGAACTGGTAGTATTTGTGCAACATGATATGGAGAGTCAAAGTAAGAAAGCGATGGGAGGTAAATTTCTCGGGGAGAGAGAGAGAGAGAAGAAAAAATAACAAGAAAACAGGGCATACGGTGAGTTTACGGGAACGGCATGCTGACCTCTGAGTGACTCGGGCCAAAGCACTTGTTGTGGGTCAATCAATCATGAGTGAATGACTACGATAATTAAACAATGACAAGAAAAACCGGAGGTCTTAAATCTTCTACGCAAGAGAAGAACCAACGGAAAAGGATATGTTTCTCCCTCCAACACCAGGTAGAAGTAAGTGAACGACAAGGGTTTGAAATTTAGTTAGCAGCCGGACACGAAGAGTTAAAGACGTGAGTGAACACTGGCCAGGACATTGACCAACGCAAGAAGATAAGTCAGCATTGCTAGTGGCTTGTGGGAGTTTCTCTCGAGTACACGTTCCCGCTAGCCCACAGAAACACAGAATGCTCGAAAGTGTCACCGACTTCCCCCTACTTGTGCTGGGAGCTAACCCAAGCCCGTGATTTTTGTTCTTTTTTTCTTCCACCCTCTCGGTCGAGTATTTTGTATGTTGGTAAAGGAATGTGAAATACCCCCGGCCAGAGATGAGAAAAACCACGAGGCGATTCTAATGGCCATGAGTTGGTTGGTTGATTGAGATAGTGGGGGTCGGCCGGCAGTGTATTGTCACATTTATAAGGAATGTGACATTCACATTAATGCTCATAGGTACGGCATATAACACACACACACACACACACACACACACACATATATATATATATATATATATATATCAAATGGAAAACTCAGAGTCAGGTGTTTACAATTACTGAGAACATAAGTTGGAGATACCTTTTTTACCAACATTTTTTTTTCATTCAACCAAGGGATATGGTACGTCAGCAGATTATTTTTCGTTGCTTCCTTTATAGTAAATCGACTCTGTTCAAAACTATTTCAAAAATTCCTAAAATATTAAAACTATAAGAGAAAAATCGTTAAAAATTACAAAAATGTAGAATAGAGAACAAAAAATATTTTTAATATTTTTTTTTAATGCTAGAGTCACCTTTCTAAAAGAATGGTAGTGGTACGATTTAACCCATGAGCGGGGATTCATACCTTTCACAAGATTATGCGTCAAGAAATAAATGTAACTGCGTGACTAAAGTTCGAACTCGATTAGAACGATTTTGCAGTCCTACACGTTAGCCACTAGAGCAGCGGGGCGTATATATATATATATATATATATATAATATCCAGTCAGCGTCCAAAGACAGTGGGTGTGGATTATTTTTATAGAATATATGAGGAATATCATATAAATCTATGAGATTTAACTATATTGGTCCTATTTAAAGTAAGAGGAATATCTAGGATGACAACAGCTGAGATAATTAACAGACATATTAGAAGAAAATGTAAAATATATATGGGAGAGCCATTAGTTCTACGATCTATACTGTTTGGAAAATTACACCAGCTACAGAACCTCCCTACAAGAGCGCAAATCCGGATGGGTTGACCTTTCGATAAACTCCACTCCTGTTTCTTAATGCTTTTAGCACCGAACATTTTTGACCCACTCTGCTCTTGCAAGTGAATTTAAATAATTTGCATTTTTATTTCTACTTTTATTTCTATTTTTTACTTTTTTTTTTTTATTTTTATCCTTTTATTTTATTGTTGTATATTGACCTCCGACCCGGCCGAGCTGTCAAAATAGGAAATGCACCTGTGTAAATAACAGGTGCATTCGGTCGAGGAATATCAGAATATAACCTTGACTGTGGACGGGTTGATTGAGTGCGATTTGTGACGCCCACAAGAAGAAGGTATGTGTTGAACAATTATATAACTTGGTGCACAGGAAGTTCAATCAGTTGGAGAGAAGTTGCTGAAATGAGGAACATGTCCCAGAGAGGCTGAGCCCCAGGCCCCCGGTTGGGCAGCCCAGGAGAACGAAAAAGACACTGCTATGTCCAGAGGAGCTGGGGAGGTCAAGATTTTGCAGTTCTGTTCAGTCTCCAACTCCCTCTCACACACAACCCTTTCAAATTAAGTGATAGGTATATTTTTCTAAAGAATTGTGTCGTTCGTCTTTATTGTGTCGTCGTTATGATTCTGCCTGCATATGTAGATGTATTAGGTGGCTATACAACATTATTTTCTGAATACGAACTGTAATTCCACATTTACTGTTCTGCAACTTTGAGAAAAGCATGTAAAAAGTCATCTGACGAGACAGAGAGTATAGTAATATTCTCCGTCGATGACGACTTAACCGCCTTCGGGGCCCGTGGCGCAGCGGATAGAGACGTTGAGTCTCTATGGTTCCAGGTGAGCATAGAAGATAGCGGTTTCAATTCCAACCCAAGCCGGCCAGATGTTTACTTGGTCAAAAAAAAAAACGTGGTGCGATAGACAACTATGCAAGGCAGTGAATTACTGGGGACACGGTTACAAGACTCAGCATCCCTATCCGAGGTCACGGTTTAATCACCCGAAGAAGGCTAGAGGTGAAATTTGAGCGAAACGTAGTGAGGAGGAAAAAACACACAAAAACTACTAAGATGAGGACAAAAAGTCCGCAATAAATAAAAAGAATAATTTTCAGATTAAGAAGCCTCATCTCAAAATGATTCCATTTAAAAAAATTATATATATATATATATATATATATATATATATATATATATATGTGTGTGTGTTGATATCTATATGCATATATATGCATGTAACATATCTATGGGTTCTATCCATATTTACCAACCTCTCCGTTCGGGCAGGATGTAACACAAGGTCAATTTTAAGCAGAGTTTAACAGGTTTGAATTCAGAGTTTTTCTTATCCTAGACTAGTTGCCTCTCCAAGGCTGAAGAACCTAGTCTGTCCTACTATTTACCCATAGCTGGAGGGAGAATAATTGGATTCATACCTTTCCCCAGGGTATTAGTGCAATGTGAAATGCGATTAACCGGGTCCAGGATTTGAACTCGTGTCGCCGTGTCCATTTCCTACGACGGGCACCTCCACCATCAATGGGTTCTATCTATTGGTCAATCAGAACTGTTTGTCATTTAAACCGAGTGCAAACAAATGACTCATTCTTAATTAAATTGTTAGAAAAAGAAATGTTTGATCATTTAATTGTGTGCAAACCAACGACTGATGTTTAAAGAATTATTAGTTATGCATAGCAATAGAACGATGTTGCATTCCTACACGTCAGACACTAGAGCAGCGGGGCGTATATATATATATATATATATATATATATATATATATATAGGTTAATGTATTGACATGTATATGAATATATATGCATCTAACATATCTATGGGTTCTGTCTATTGGTCAATCAGAATTTTTTGACATTTAAACCGAGTGCAAACAAATGAGTCATTCTTAATTGAATTGTAAGAAAAAGAACTGTTTGATCATTTAATTGTGTGCAAACCAACGACTGATGTTTAAAGAATTTTTAGTTATACATAGCAATACTTGGAACCTTGGACTTTGTTGACTGACCTAGTCGGCTGGGGCTGCAGAAAACATCGACTGCGTCTCTGCAGATGAGTAAGACCTCACCAACGTGTGTCCTAGATATGATACTAAATTTGATACCGAGGGTCCAGTAATGCTGGAGCTTTGGGGAATGCTGAGTACCTCTTCATTGCTATCGCTCCCAGGTTCACGCTGGCCTGGAGTGGTAGCATCTGAGAGGGTCCTATCAATGGTTCAAATAGAAGTGTTTGAAATTTAAGCAAACTAATGCTAAACCGATTTGTTTAAAATAGAACTGTTTCTATATTTAATTGTAAAAACAAAAAGAATTGAACTCATGCTAAACTAAATTGTTTAAAATAAAACTGCTTATGTATAAAATGGATTTGGCATTAAATAACCTTCAGCAGTTGATATGCCATAAAAGAAAAGTAAGTAATGTTGGCGACCGTAGTCGAGGGTGACCCGAAGGCTTCCTTTTCGATAGCCACTACACCAAGGTGTTGTGGATGGCGCTACTCTTTTCAATGGATTACTCCACTTTACCCTTGATCCATACCTTATAATGCTGAGTGTTAAGCAAGGTAGCATCAAGTACCATTTTTTGAGTCTTTGGTATGACTCGACCTGGGATTGAACCCAGGTCTTCCGGGAACCAACTTTGTTGATTTATGTTCAATTGAATTGTTAGAAATAGAACAGTTGGATCATTCAACTCTATGTATCTACAAAATGTTTTTACAAATCATATATTTAATATATATGTAAAAACAGGATTTGGCATTAAATAACCAACAATGTGCTATAAAACCAAACCAACCCAACCATATTTTAATTTACTCTCCTTTTTCAAAATATTTTTTAATTCAATGAATCTGATATATATTTAATGTATTTACTCAATAAAGGAGTGCCTGTGGAGTAAAGGCAAAAGTGCTGAACTTATAGAACACATTTTTTTCGCCTTAAAATAATCAACCCCAAAAACATACATAAGAACATTCAAGAAATTTCGGATCAAAATCGCATTAGCATTGAAGTTACATTTTTATATTTTTCAACCAATCTGCTAAAAACATAGAATAAGAACATTCTAGAAAATCCGGATAGAAACTAATTGACAGAAAATTTTTAGGCTCTAAAACAAATAAGTAAATATGCGAGTCTGATTGGTCAAGAAATGTCTACGCGCTTGAATTTTAGGACCCGCAATAAAACTATTTTTTGATCCACTTTAGTAACCCCCAACAAGCATAAACAAAGAATTTAATCAACCAGGTCATTCAATTCATTTTTTTCACGGCCAAAAGTTCATTCCGTCTACTACCAAAAAGATTTTACACTACGACGTCATGAACGGACTGCAGAGAACCACGCCATAAGACTCAAAGGGAAAAGGCATGAGACGTTCTTTTATCCATGCGACACGTTGTCGCCAAAATCATAAGAAAACACACGTTCGGACTTATTGAAAGCAAAGACCCATACTTACGGTCCCTCACTCATATACACACACATACCCATGTATGTAAGTAAAGACTAAATTTTTATCCTCTTTACTTTGGCCAACTATGGACCCATTTATTACAGAGACTTTACTAACATGTAAACACACACACACACACGGGCGAACAACCCTATTTCATTCAATTGGGCATAACTGTATTTCTCATTATTTTTATTCCTATTTTGTTATGATTATTAAATTGTTTGTTTCTTAATGTTCGTTGTTGTCATATTCCATTTGTTTACGAGCTTGTAAAATTTGTGTTGCATTTGTGATGGAACTAAACGTGAAAGTAATACCCGTAAAATACGGACGGTACTCACTCACAACAAATTGGAGAGTAACGTGTTCACTAAACAATTACATGCATCCACTACAAGCTATCAATTAGGATTTGGGAACACATTTTGTTGATAACATTTTAAAACGAGCCTGAGCTTTTTTTTTTGCATGCAGTTAAATGGGTTCAAGTATTGCTATATAACAGCCACAATTTATTATCGGTAATTGGTTTGTACACAGTTTGTTCTATGTTACTCATAGATAGGACCCCATCAGGGTGCAACAACTCTGGGTCGGAATGGACCAGGAAGCAATGGCAATAAAGGGGTACTCCATATTCCCTAAATCTCTTTGGTTGGAACTTCACCATCAGAGTGTACGAGGGGCATACGATAAGTTTCCAGACATTTTTCGTATGGGCAGTTAAAATTGGCGTAGACTCTTGAAAAATCACTATGTTATTGCTATACATTTTATGAGATGACTGACTAATTTTTATGATTTCAGTTTCAAATGAACAGCTACAGCAGCAATTGGAACACACCCTACTAAAACCTGATTGTCACTGCTGGTGAATTTCAAAAATGCAATCTGGACGTCGGGACACTTTAGAAGAAGGATATGCAATAAAATTCTGTTTTAAACTTGGAAAAAATGCCTCAGAAACAACGTATGGAATGCTTCAGACTGCTTTTCGACCATCTTGCATAAACTGAGCATGAGTTTTTGAGCGGCATAAGAGATTAAAGGAAGGTGGGAAGTCTGTGAGGGATGATGAGAGGTATTGAAGGAATAAGGAAGTCAGAACACCATAGTTGGTTGGCCTAAGGGTTAGGGTCAGGGTTACTATGTTGAAGTTTTAAGGGAGTTCACGAAGAGATTCGGTCGGAAGAGGCCAGCACTCTTCAAATTGGGTCAGTGGCATTTCCACCAGGAAAATGCACCAGTCAACAACTCCATCCTTGTCACAGACTATTCGACAAAGTTGGGCATTAATACAGTTCCTCAATCTCCCTATAGTCAAGACCTTTCTCCCTGTGACTTTTGGTTATTCCCTAAGCTCAGAAGCAGTCGTTATGAGACAATTGAGGAGATGAAAGAGGCTGTGACGAAGGTTATTGACACGCTCACACAAGAGGACATCCATGGGGCCTTGCAGAAGTTGTTGGAACGGTACAACAAGTGCATTGCAGCCGAAGGAGATTATCAATAAAAGTGCCCATACGAAAAAAAAGTCTGGAAACTTATCGTATGCACCTCGTATAATGTCATATCAGGACACTCGTTGGGGGAAGGAGGGATGGCCTTATCCCTCTGCAGAGATACAGTCGGTGTATTATACCGCTCCAGCCGACAGGGCTAAATTAGAATGTCTTTCGAAATTACTTTCTTATGATTTATTAATTCTAACGGTTTGTCAACCCATCTAGGGTTATTTCATTCCTACTGGTTAGAAAATCACGTTCTTTGTACTTTCATATGCATTGTGGAGTTCTTTCGTAAGTGTTTTTTTTTTTTACACATATCATGTATTCGTATCTAGTATAGAGAATTTACACATGACTGGGAGTTTTTAAGTTCCTAAACTTCAGCAGTTATTTCTATGTAGTTGATGAGGTTGTTAGTGTTTTATAGCATTCCAAACTTAGTGGATGACTTAATACCAAATTCTTTTTGAATATTTTTGATTTGTAAATGAATAATTTGGAGGTAACTAATTTTTTAAACGAGTTGTCAGAGATCTATTGTCTGCACGCTATTAAATTGTTTCAAGTAATTCTATCTAACACTAATAATTCTATTTAATATTAATCATTTGTTTGCTTGCCCAGTCGGCTGGGGCGCTAAAATATATCGACTGCTTCTCTGCAGAGGGGTAAGACCTCTCCCCAACAAATGTGCTGGGTATGACATTAAACAATCTGATGGTGAAGTTCCATGAATGCTGCAGCTTTGAGGAATGCGGGTTACTCTTTCTGGAGGGGTAGCACCTGATAGGGTTTTACTGTGGATCAAGTAGAAGTAAACCGCATTGGTTGAGATAAGTAAACTATTGAGCAGATCTATTTGACCCATAGATGACACCCTAAACAGATTCTGCCATTCCGAGTCCGAAGATTGGAGCTTCATCATGTAATATAATGGCCGAGGGATTTCGTTTTATATATCTTGCCTTTGGGTTTAGTTAGGCTGAGAACCTTTCGGCTCAGTGCATGGGTTATTTAGGTGCAAACATGAGCGCAGGTGTTCACGCGTGCGCGCGGAGCGGGCATGTCATTCAGAGACGTCACGCACCGGAAGCGTGGGCTGAGATTTGAGAAAAGTCAGTTAGTTAAGTTCCTAGCTCGGAAGAAGAAGAAGAAAGTTGACTTTCGCTTGCTCACCGAAGCCAGGCCAGTGGCCTTACGGCGAGTGCGCACGGGGTTTGGGGCAGATGGAAAATTCAGGTGTATCTCTCTCCTTATGTCGAAAAACCTTTAAACTCAAAGGTAAGAAAAAAAAAGTTTCGTACCTGAACTAAGAAGTCGTAAGTGTTTTTTGTGTTTCGGGATTCCTTTGTTATATATGTACATTTTATGAACATTATATACATAGTTTGGGACGAACAGCCGCAGGGATAGGCCTCTATGTCAATGCACACAAAACGGAATATATGTGCTATAATCAAACAGGTGACATCTCCACACTAGACGGAACCCCTCTTAAACTAGTAGACAAATTCACTTACCTAGGAAGCAGCGTCGAATCAACCGAAAAGGACATCGACACGAAGTTAACGAAAGCATGGACGGCTATCAATAAGCTATCGATTATATGGAATTCAGACCTAACCGATAAAATGAAACGCAGTTTCTTCCAGGCAGCAGTCGCATCGATACTGCTATATGGATGCACTACATGGACTCTAACAAAACGGCTGGAGAAGAAGCTAGACGGCAATTACACAAGAATGCTGCGATCAATCTTGAGCAAGTCCTGGCGGCAACACCCCACAAGACACCAACTGTACGGCCACCTGCCCCCTATCACGAAAACTATTCAAGTTAGACGAACCAGACATGCAGGACACTGCTGGAGAAACAGGAACGAACTAATAAGTGATGTACTCTTATGGACCCCCACATATGGCCGAGAAAAAGCAGGACGACCAGCACGAACATACATTCAGCAACTATGTGAGGATACAGGATGTTGTCCAGAAGACCTGTCAGAGGCGATGAACGATAGGGAAAAGTGGCGAGAGAGGCTCAGGGATATCCATGCTACCAGCACGACATAATGATGATGATGATAATGATGATATGTACGTTTCATATATCTGTATCATAGGTATATTACGATCATCAGAGAGTTCAGTTTCCTACACAGGACAGAAGGAAGATTTCAACCTTTTGTAGACTGTTATATGTTCATACCTTTGATTATACCTTTATCAAAATACCTTTATTCATGTATGTTTTATTATCTTCTTCAAACTGCACGTCACACCCGTTTCGACTGTCTTTTCTTCAGGGATTTTTTTTTTTCGCGCGACTCTATCCCCTACGTCATCATTCGTTTTATTTTCGTATTTCTTTATTATGAGCTGTTTACTTACGTCACTTCACGGTTGTCTGCGTCTCAATGTTCCTCTCCCCATCACCTGCACCCGAGTGTAAATTGACAGGCATGACGGATGACGATTTCGTCACACTGTCAATATACCTGTTTTACTTAACAGCTTTTTTTTTTTTGGTATTCACGCGCACACAGCCAAACTAACAAACAAAATACATACGTACACACTGCTATTGTATTCGAAGATACCCTTAGGGAAGGCATGAATCTAATTATTCTACATATAGTTTTGGGTAAAATAGTAGGGCAAACTGACTTTAATTTTACCATGGCAACCGGTCTTGAAGAAGGAATTCATGCTCGTTAAACTCCGCTTAAAAAAAACCGTGTGTCGCATCCTGCCCTTGGCAAGAGGTTGGCTAATCATATATCATATTCGAACATGTTTGTATATATATATATATATATATATATACCACCCACCTCCGTAGGAGCAGGATGTAACACAAGGTCGATTTTACGCGGAGTTTAACTGGTTCTAATTCAGAGTTTTCCTTCTCTTATACCGGTTGTCATACTAAGGTTAAAAATGCACAGTCTGCCCTACTATTTACCCATAGCTAGAGGGAGAATAGTTAGATGCTCACCTTTCCTAACAGTATTTGCTTTATTATGTCTACATATCAACAAATGTGAAAAAAAAAAGAATTTTTCTTTTGTGTTCTTCATTTTTTAATTGTTTTTAGCGAGATTCAATTTTCCTTGTCGTCAGGAGAAATTTTTGAGAAGGACATATATATTTTAGGAACTTTTCAAATAGTTTTGAACAGAGTCCATATGTTATAAAGGAAGCAACGAAAAATAATCTGCTGACGTAGCAATATCCTTTGATTGAATAAAAAAAAATTGGTAAAAAAAGGCATATCCAACTTATATTCTCTTCAATTGTAGACACTTGACTCTGAGTTCTCTGGCGAAGAAGTAATCGTGTTGCCATTAGCGTTCATTGCAAACCTCTTCGTATTTGAATTGAGGTATGGGCAGCCGTTGAACTGATGTATGTAAACAATTTTAATTGTGATTCATAACCGTTTCAAATTTTGTTAACAGTTAATAGCTGCTCGTGGCTGAATGGTCAGAGGCTTCGACTTGGCGTTTGAGTCAAACCAGGTTTCGATCCCATCTATGAGTTGCTACTGTCTAGCCACACTGATGAGTTCTTATAGAACGAAACAGACCTGTCTGTGGATGACAATACATATATATATATATATTTAATGATCCTCGTATATATATATATATATATATATATATATATATATATATAAATATATATATATACGGGGATTATTAAATAGGTTTCCAGACATTTTTTGAATGGGCACTTTTATGGATAGTACACACATGAAACTCTAGTCCCCTTCGAAGTGATCTCCTCCGGCTGCAATGCACTTGTACTGTTCCAACAACTTCTGCAAGGCCCCATGGATATCCTCTTGTGAGAGCGTGTCAATGACCTTCTTCACAGTCTCTTTCATCTCCTCAATTGCCTCATGACGACACCCTCTAAGCTTAGGAAATAACCAAAAGTCACAGGGAGCAAGGTCTGGACTATAGGGACGGTGAGGAACTGTCTTGATGCACATCTTAGTCAAGTACTCTGTGACAAGAATGGAGTGGTTGACTGGTGCATTGTCCTGGTGGAAATGCCACTGACCCGATTTGAGGAGTGCTGGCCTCTTCCGATGGAATCTGTTCCTGAACCCCCTTAAAACCTCAACATAGTAACCCTAACCCTAACTCTTTGGCCAATCAACTCTGGTGTATTGACTTCCTTAATCCTCCCATACCTCTCATCATCCCTCACAGACCCCCTGCCTTCCTTGAATCTCTTATGCCACTCAAAAGCCCATGCTCGATTAATGCAAGATGGTCAAAAAGCAGTCTGAAGCATTCCATACGTTTCTGTGACATTTTTCCAAGTATAAAACAGAATTGTATTGGATATCGTTCTACTAAAGTGTCCCGACGTCCAGATTGCATTTTTGAAATTCACCAGCTGTGACAATCAGGCTTTAGTAGGGTGTATTCCAATTTCTGCTGTAGCTGTTCCATTGAACCTGAAATCATAAAAATTGGTCAGTCATCTCAAAAGATGTATAGCAATAACATATTCAATTTTCAAGGGTATACAACAATTTTAAATGCCTGTATAAAAACGTCTAGAAAATTACTGAATGCACCACGTATATATATGTATATATATATATTTGTGCATTTGTGTGTGTGTGTGTTATATACCGTATCTATGAGTAATAAAGGATATGTCCCATTCCTTATAAATACGTTGGACATTATTCTGAGTTGGTTTAACATGCTGATTAAGTAGTACACCACGAGCAGTGGTTTACCTTCTTCATGCCGCAGACGAGTATTGCATTTTGTTTATGTTATAAAGATTTCCATTTAATTTCCAATCTCCGTTTTGATTATTTCGCATTCAGTACCCTTGTGTTAGGTTACAACAATATATATATATATATGTGTGTGTGTGTGTGTGTGTGTATATATATATATATCCAGTTGGGGAGATCCCGGTTTCGCTACTGATGTGGTTAAACAGCAGTGCAATGTTTCCGTGTGTCGCATGCAGTGCTTGCCAGATTTTTTGATCATGGTAAATCAATTGATCATACATAATTCCTATATATATATATATATATATATATATATATAAAACGGCTGGAGAAGAAGCTAGACGGCAATTACACCAGAATGTTGCGAGCAATATTGAACAAGTCCTGGCGGCAACACCCCACAAAGCACCAACTATACGGCCACCTGCCTCCCATCATGAAAGCTATCCAAGTTAGACGAACCTGATACGCAGGACACTGCTGGAGAAGCAGAGACGAGCTCATAAGTGATGTACTTCTATGGACCCCCACATATGGCCGAGCAGAAGCAGGACGACCAGCTCGAACAGCAGCTATGAATGGATACGGGATGGATACGGGATGTAGACTGGCCGGAGGCGATGAACGAAAGAAAGAAGTGGCGAGAGAGGTTCAAGGATATTCGTGCAAGTGGCACGACATTCACTAGATGTTTTGGGATGGTGTCATTTCACGCAGAGTATTGGTTAGTAAGCTAGGCTGGCTAATATTTACTAGTGAGTTCGATCCTGTAGAACAGATTTTTTTTATATATAGAAAAAAGTTTTTTTGGGTTTTTTTAACTTTGAAAAACAATTTTTAAAAGACTTGATATGACAAAAGCCACAATTAACAAACGTGTCACGTAGCGTATCTATTGGAGGAATTAAAATTATTTTCTGGTTTCCAAATAATCTTTATATGTATTTTTTCATCATACAACGTGTGAATGCACGTGCGATACCCTGTCCTCATTAGCCGCTAACCAGGGTGATAACACAGTTTCGGCCACTTAAGGCGGTACTGCGTTGAGCTAACGAAACTGTGTTATTTGTTATCCGGATGCCTGGCAAATGACATCTTCATTTGAGATCGTCATATACTATCTAAAGGCAAGATAATGAAATTATCTCTTTCCGATGAATAGCCAACCCTCGGACGAGAGTGAATGATAGAGATTTGTGAATGCCACCTGTCAAGTACTGATCGTTGATTCACAGTGTCTTATGTAGTAAAACCAATTTCCTTATCAAGCTACTTGATGTGTTTTCTTCTTTCTATGTGAACTCAAATATTGGAATTACAACAGGTATATATATATATATATATATATATATATAACAATCCCAGGAAGAGAACTGTTTTAAATGATCTGTGTCTTCTTGGTTCGTTTGTGTATTTGTTTGTTATGTGGTCTCGGGTCACCCCAAAATTTTACACTCTAATTCCAAGCAACAACATTTAGTTTTATATCTGTATCCTTTTGAAACCTGTACTTCTATACCCTTTAACCATTTATCTTCACCTGATTCAACGATCGTTGTAATATTGTCCAGGGTGTGGTCTCCGTGGCGTTGCACTGGTGTAATGGTTATTGTCGTAGGAAATGGAAACGGCGACACGAGTCCAAATCCTGGACGAGACTGACAGCATTTCACATAGTAATAATAAACTTGGGAAAGGTATGAATCCAATTATTCTCCCTCCAGCTATGGGTAAAATAGTAGGACAGACTGAGTTCCTTAGCCTTGGTGAGGCAACTAGTCTTGAAGAAGGAAAACTCTGAATTCAAACCTGATAAACTCCGCTTAAAAAATTGACCTTGTGTCATATCCTGCCCGAGTGGAGGGGTTGGTAAACATGGTTCTCTATTGATTCGAGATGTAGCATTGAATATCTGCCGGGAGGGATGGACGATAGAGATGAGTGGCGAGGGGGGTCTAAGAAATCTGTGGAAGTGGCATAACGTGATGATGATGATGATAAATATATATATATATATATATGAGGGGTTCACGAAGACATACGTGTATGTATACATATGCGTTTATGTACCTAGCAAACCGTTACTAGTTCAATTCTCATTAATTTACTTAGCTGCAAATATAAATTCCTTTATAACGGAATAAAAATCGCTGATTCATACAGACTAGAGGGTGGAACGATGAAATTGTCGCCCTAGAAAAGACGACATGATTTCATTTCCGGTTAATGAAAACCGTTTTCTTTTTTTGTTGCAGACCATCTACTATTTGGCCTGTTGTGTACAAATCCCAAGAGCAATGGGAGCCTTCTATCATGTCTGAAAGTGACACTATGTTCAACGAGCGAGATCGGAGATGCGCCGCTGTACAATTCATGCTCTCTACTGATCCAAGTTATGACAACAGGACCATTGCCAGCACCCTCAAAATGCAAATCGGACAATTCAACGCTTGAGGGCACAGTTCAACACATCGGACGACCCTTTGGAGGTGGTGGAGCGGAAGGCGACATCATGCCACCTCACATCTTTGAAGTCGGCTTGAAAGTCAACACCAAAGTGTACCTGGATGTGCTGAAGAGTGTGCTGATCCCCTGGTGCAATCAAGTGGCCGGTAGCAGAGCCTGGGTTTGTCAGCAGGACTCGGCGCCGGCCCACAAGTCCAAAGAGACCCAGCCTTGGCTTCAGAAGGAGTGCTACGACTTTGTACCCTTCTCTACTTGCCCCCTCCTTCCCCGACCTGAACCCGCTGGACTACTTCGTTTGGTCATACGTCGAGAACAACACCAACATGACTTCCCACAACATTAAAGCCAGCCTGATCGCCGCCATCCGCCGAGTATTCGCCGAGTTCCCGCCGGCGCTTGTGGAAAAGGCATGCTCACAGTTCCGGATCCGTATCGAGGCGGTGATTGAGGCTGAAGGCGGCTACATTATATACATGACAGCTCTAGTATATAATCAAGTTACCTGAACTGACTTTTTCAATAAATTTTTAAAATAAAGCTGTAGTGTTGTTTTCTTTAGGAGGATAATCTTATCGTTTCACCCTCTAGTTGTAGGATATAAAAAACTGTAACTAAGTATCCGAAATATTGTGAAACTTTTATACCAATTTTAATGACGCCACCAGTAATGTTTATTGTGGAATCTAAGTTTAACCCTGTGCATTATTTACAAATAAAACAGAGTAGCACTTTGAACATAAAACGTTGTGCATTGCGGTTCAAACTCCCAAACCTGCAACTGAATATATGCGGTCTCCTATCGAATCCATCCTTCCCATTTAAAGATAATTCAAGAATTAAAAAGTGCATTTGCATTCATTATTTGTTGGTTGGTTGATTAGGATTATGACATATCGACCATTGTAGGTTATTTAATGACATATCCTGTTTATATATATATATCATCATCACTTCGCGCTGCTAGCACAGATCAAATTTTAAATAGTATTTGTAAACATATTTTGTTGATAACATTTTAAAACAAGCCAGAGCATGCCCTTTACACAGTTAAATTGGAGTTTAGTTTGGTTTATGGCATATCACTCATTGCTGGTTACTTAGTTTCAAATCCTCTTTATACATGTGTATTGAGTTTCCAGAATTTTTTGTAAGGGCATTTGAAATTGTCGTAGCCTCTTGAAAATTGGGTATGTTATTGCTATACATCTTTTGAGATGACTGACCAATTTTTATGATTTCGGATTCAAATAAACAGCTACAGCAGTAATTGGAATACACCCTACTAAAGCCTGATTGCCACAGCTGGTGAATTTCAAAAATGCAATCTGGACGTGAGAACACTTTAGAAGAACGATATGCAATAAAATTCTGTTTTAAACTTAGAAAGAATGCCACAGAAACGTATGGAATGCTTCAGACTGCTTTTCGACCATCTTGCATGAATTGAGCTTGAGTTTTTGAGTGGCATGAAAGATTCAAGGAAGGCAGCGAGTCTGTGAGGGATTATGAGAGGTGTGGGACAAGTAAGGAAGTCAATACACCAGAGTTGGCCAAAGAGTTAGGGTTAGGGTTACTATGTTGAGGTTTTAAGGGAGTTCAGGAAGAGATTCCATCGGAAGAGGCCAGGACTCTTCAAATTGGGTCAGTGGCATTTCCACCAGGACAATGCACCAGTCCATAATTCCCTCCTTGTCAAAGACTATTTGACCAAGATGGGCATCAAGACAGTTCCTCAGCCTGCCTATAGCCAAGAATAGTCTTCTTGACTATGGGCAGGCTGAGGAACTGTCTTGATGCCCATCTTGGTCAAATAGTCACTGTGACTTTTGGCTATTCCCTAAGCTCAGAGGTTGCCGTTATGAGATAATTGAGGAGATGAAAGAGGCTGTAAAGAGATGAAAGAGGTCATTGTCACGCTCACACAAGAGGACTTCCATGGAGCCTTCCAGAAGTTGTTGGAACAGTACCACAAGTGCATTGCAACCAGAGGAGATTACTTCGAAGGGGACTAGAGTTTCATGTGTGTACCACTAATAAAAGTGCCCATACAAAAAAGTCTGGAAACTTATTTAATGATCCTTGTATATATACAAAGATCATTACCCCTCGTATATATACGAGGATTATTACTCTACGAGCACATCCATATATATATATATATATATATATATATATTACCCCACGAGCACATTCATATATATATATGCATATATATATATATTACCCCACGAACACATCCATATATATATATATATATATATATGTATATATATATTAACAAATAGAAAGGTATTAATTTTCGTGAATTTTTTTTATAAATTTGTTAATCTGGACTGGTTTAAGCCAGAGGTCATAATCAGGAGGTGTTTATTTCAAAACTGTTTACTTTTCAAGATTGTTAGGCATTCGAAAGTCGGGATGTTAGGAGAAAGTTCGTGAGTGTATGAAAAACGACGTTTTAGCCGATATTTCATTTGATAAACAAAACACGACACGTATTAGAAAATGATAAATAGCCCTAAAAACTGATGAATCAATTCCACCCTCTGTAATCACTGTGAAATAATAATAATAATAATAATAATAATAATAATAATAATAAAGAACAGAGACAGAGGGTGCTCGGTTCTACAACAGCAGAGTAAGAACTAAACTCAGAAAACTGTCTAATTATGAACTCTAGAAAGTCCATACCGTTTGCAGAATCATCAAGAAAAGTGAGAAAAGTAGCCAACTTAATGTGATGAAAGTGTGGTATAAAGTCACGTGTTAAGATGGAAGTAAACGTGACACACACTGGCAGGAGTGTATATATATATAATAATATATATATATATATATAAACGATGCATAATCGCATACACACATACATATATACATATATATGGTGAAATGGTACATTTTGGTGAATCTGAAAACATGATAAAAATAAGTGGAAAAGTTGAAAAATCAGACAGTTACAATGGGTTTAGTAATATTTAGTTATTTATTCACAGAACTTCTTCCGACAAAACATTTTTCCACACTTTAGCAATTGCTCGATTTTAGCAATTATCTCATTAGATAAAATGTAGAAAAACTCAAAAAATGCCAAGTCTCAAGAAGTTCTGTGAATAAAGAACGAAATATTACTAAGCGTGTAGTTTTTGTTAACATACAGTTGAATGTCAAACAGTCCTATTTCGAACAATTCAGTTTATCGTAACTGTAGTTTGAATGCTAAAAACAGTTCTATTTCAAACAATTCAGTTTTGAATTTGTACGCAGTTTACATATCAAAACATATCTATTTCAAGCAATTCAGTTTAGCATAAGTACGCAGTTTAAATATCAAAACAGTTCTATTTCAAGTTAGTCAGTTTAACATAAGAACGCAGTTTAGTTCTACTTGACCCACAGATAGGACCCTATCAAGCGCTACCAATCCAGGCCAGAGTACACCTGGCAGAGATGGCAATGAAGGGGCGCTCCGCATTCTCCAACGCTCCAGCATTACTAGAACCTCACCATCATATAGTTTAGTGTCATATACAGGAACCCCGTTGGGAGGGGGTGTTCTTACCCTTCTGCAGAGTAGCAGTCGATGTATGCTACAGTTCAAGACGACTGGTCAAGTTGTAAGTTTCTGATTTATCCACATTTCCACTTTTTTATTGCAAATATATATATATATATATATATAGTAATTTACGAAGCTTTTCGCTTCGATGTGGCACAAGGCCGAATGAATTGGGCACCTAATGAGACAATTAGGTTATATTTAGACAATATATATATATATATATATATTGTCTAAATTGGGAAGTAGGAGTTCCCGTGGCTTAGTGGGCTAAAGTGCTGAACTACGTTATTGCAGTAAGCGAATCCGATCACGTCACGCTATTAGGTTTACTTTCAAATTAATACTCTCAGGGAAGGCATGAACTCGCTTATTCCCTCAGCTATGTTGTTGAATCATACCACAACTATTTTTTCTACAAGGATGTATTGGGCATTAAATTCCCCTCGAAGTCTGATATGCCATGAAACAAAAACAAACCAAACCGAAGAGAATAGATATGTAAATATTCAGGTGTTAAATGATACAAGAGATATTTATCAATGAGTCTACAGACTCGATCTGTAGCTATTGTTACCTTCTTTTTATGCTTTACTCACTTTTTTGTTTGATCACTGTACACAGCACTCGAGACAAAAAGCAATAGACTTCTAGTGCTCATAATTATATATATTTACGTAATGATTGATTTGCTTCCACATGATAACGACTGGCACGTTAATCTTATGACCAGGTACACTTATTTCATTGATCCTATTTAACCAACCCCTCCGCTCGGGCAGGATATGACACAAGGTCAATTTTTAAAGTGGAGTTTAGCAGGGTTGAATTCAGAGTTTTCCTTCTCCTAGACTAGTTGCCTCACCAAGGCTGAAGAACCTAGTCTGCCCTACTATTTACCCATAGCTGGAGGGAGAATAATTGGATTCATACCTTTCCCAAGGGTATTAGTGCTACGTGAAATGCACTCGGTCTTGTCCAGGAATTGAACTCGTATCACCGTGTCCATATCCTGTGACGATAACCATTACACTACTGGCACCTCCACTTATTCCATTGATAGAAAGTCCAGCTCCGGTACCTCTATCAATGGTGATTGACGTAGAATGAAAGTGAAGAAATATCCTCGCGTGTATTCTACCTCTTCCATTGGCTGTAGAATAACGAGATTTGTTGTGTGATATCACAACACACGCATACATGTTTATGTGAGTATGCGTGTATGTGATCATCATTCGTTGACATGAAAGACTACCCAGGTTTAAGAAATTCTTCTGCAGATATCGTCGATTTGAAACGATGGTTCCACTGGATACATTGAGTAACGCTAAAACCAATTTCTCCATATGCGCTGCGCAACAACAGAAGGTTTTCTTCTAAGATTTTATGTAAATTTCATACAAATGATTTCAGCCCAAACCTTTTTCATGGAATGCACACACCGAGGTTAAAGCGCCCAACTTTTTACCCATAGCTGTTGAGAAAATAGTTGGATTCATACATTTACAAAGGGCATTAGCAGGAAAGGAAATGCAAACGACCAGTCCAGGATTTGAACTTGAGTCACCATATTGATTTCCTACGATGACAACCAATACACTATCATATATAAATGCGTGTGTGTTAGTGTGTGTGAGTGTGTGTTTAATTCTAAGTACGTTTGGATGTGTGTTATTTCATGCATTGTATGTATATTTGAAAGGTACTCTTTTTAAAAATTTCTGTGATGAAGCTTGGTGGCTTTTATCATTTAGAGTATTCGGACAACTATTTTCATCTTTATTGTTATATTTACAACGTTCCGGCCGATGTATCCTTCAGTCTTCTTCCGGTGTTTCATGGTGTAATAGATGTAGGTGTTTCATTAAAGTGCTCTTATCCAGAGGTTGTAGGGTCAATCCTTGACGACAGGTAAATATTGCCCAGTCGGCTGGTGCTGTAGAATACACCGACTGCACCACTGCAGAGGGGTAAGACACTCCCATCGAATGTCCTAGATGACACTAAACAATCTGATGGTAAGGTTTCTGTAATGCTGGAGCTTTGAGGAATGCGGAGCACCCCTTCATTGCCATCGCTCCCAGGTCCACTCTGGCCCGGAGTGGTAGCACCTGATAGGGTCCGATCGTTGGAAAATAGAACTAAATTGTGTACTTATGCTAAACTGAATTACTTGAAATAGAATTGTTTTGACATTTAAACTGCGTACTTATGCAAAAATGAATTGTTTGAAATAGTACTGTTTTTGATATTGTAAACTGAACTTAGGCTAAACTGAATTGTTTGAATTAGAACTGACTGACTAAACTGAATAACATGAAAACGAAATGTTTTTGACAATTAATCTGTGTACTCATGCTAAATTGAATGGTTTGAAATAGAACTGATGATTGGTATAAAAATTGATTCGGTATTAAATAACCTACAAAGGTTGATATGCCATAAAACCCAAAAACCCAACCCACCAACCACCCAACCAACCTACAGGTAAATAACTAGAAATAATCACTAACATTTGAATAAAGGGTTTGGTTCGGAGACCCATGAAGGTTCTTGAGTTAAATAAGAAACCTGAAGAAGGCCGAAGAACGCAACGGCCCAAACATTGTGAATATAACAATAAAAATGAAGATAATTGTCCGTATACTCTCATTGATAAAATTTGAAAGGTAGATTAAAGAAAATATATTTGTAAACATTTGTATAATTATGAGAAAAAAATACACTCAATTGCAGTAACAATACACCCACACTACATATATATATATATATATGTGTGTGTGTGTGTGTGTGTGTGTGCGTGTGTGCGTTGAGGGAGAGAAAGAGAAAGAAGAAGAGAGAGACGGTGGGGTGAACACATATTATGAAAATAAAACGATGCATAATTGCATACATACATACATACATACATTACAAGATAGATAGATAGATAGATAGATAGATAGGTAGTCATATGTGCGTGTTTATATATATATATATATATATATATATATATATGTGTGTGTGTGTGTGTGTGTGTGTGTGTGTGTGTGTGTGTATTGTGGAGCTTGTGCACATGACAAAGTTTAACAAAAAGCACACACACACACACACATTCGCTAGTGTGACTTCGTAAAAATATACATATATACTTTTGTATTAACAGATTTTCTTTTCATTAGTCTTCCTCAAATTTATATATATATATATATATATATATATATATATATATATATATATATATTATAATAATACGTCATTATAATACACACACAGACACACACACACACACGCGCGCACACATACACACACGTATATATATATATATATATATATATATATATATATATATATATATATATATTACTAGACTGTAAACTAAAACCTTAGCGACTTCGTATTGTGTTCGCAGTTGGCCCATTTAGATTTTAACGTTTTGTGAAACTTCACTGGGGCTTGCAACGCTCCGTAGTCACTTGTCACTATAAATATATTTTCTTATAACTGCCTCAGAGCTTCTTTTGCATCTTCCCGGACGCATAAATCTATACGGTCTTTCTTACTGCTATACACACGTGTGCATAATACGCGCGTTACTTTTCAGCGAGGCGCTCCGCGTACAAATTTTCGAACGCTTTATCAGATTTGTGTTTGTGTGCGCATGCGTACAATTTTTCCGTCTCTTTCACGTTTCATTTGCTCTTACGTATAAAAGCCTTCCATATTTTCTCTGAGGTTGTTCTTCCTCGCTACAAACAAACATGCGCACTTGTTTTTGTCTTTTTTGTTGTTGTTGTTGTTGTTGTTGTTTTGTTTTTTTCCTTTATCTTTTTATCCTTTAACTTTTTTTTATTGGACCCCCACCTTTTTTTATTCTTTGTTTGTCATTGTTTTTATTTTTATTTTTATTTTTAAAAATCTTTATTTCTATCTTGCATACGTTTTTGATTACATTCTCTTCAATGTTCACGGGCGTTCTCGTTACGTATTCTCGCGAATTTTAACGAGATTGACATCCGTGACCAAATATCCATTTAAATCGCATATAAAAGTGAATTCAATTTTCCTAAACTTTATACCATTAACAAAAGACGATCAGTTATAGAACGTTTTATTTTTATTTTCCTCTTCATCAAAGGTGGCGCCTGTTGTGTAACGGTTATTATCGTTGGAAATGGACCCAGCGATTAGAGTTCAAACCCTTAACAAGGCTATTTGTAATACATGTTACGCAAATACCCTTGGGAAAGGTGTGGATCCAATAATTCTACCTCCGGCTATGGCTAAAAAGTTGTGTGGGCTGGACTTTCTAATCTTGGTATGGAAATATATATATATATATATATATATATATATATATATATATATATATATATATATAAGAAAAAGTCCAATTACGATTAGTTTAGAATTATCCACGTTATTTGATGTGGAAGGCTGCTATTTGCAGCCTGTCGAAATAAATTTTTAATAGCAAAATGAAAGACCATTGAGTTCTCTTTCCAATTATATCAAAGATACCGGGACATTGGCCCAGTGGTTAGAGTGTTCGCCAATGGCCCGGGAGACCTGGGTTCAATCCCAGGTCGAGTCATACCAAAGACTTTAAAAATGGTACTTGATACCACCTTGCTTAACACTCAGCATTATAAGGTACGGTTCAAGGGTAAAGTGGAGCAATCCTGGGAATGGAGTAGCGCCCTCCCCTACACCTTGGTGTAGTAGCTATCGAAAAGGGAGCCTTCGGGTCACCCTCGACTATGGTCGCTAACTTAACTTATATCAAAGATATACATTTGCCCAGTTTGATTGGGTTGTAGAGAACACCGACTCTGCAGAGGGGTAAGACCCCCCCCCCGAGTGTCCTGATTATGACACTATACAATCTGATGGTGAGATTCCAATGATGCTGGAGCAATGGAGAATGTGGAGTACTCCTTTATTGGCATCGCTCCCAGATCCACGCTGTTTCGGAGAGGTAGCACCTGATAAGGGCCCTATCTATAGGTTAAATAGAACTAAACTGCATACTTATGCTAAACTGTATAGTTTCAATCGGAACTCTTTGACCTGAGTAGCTTGAAATAGAAATATTTTTGACAATTAAACTGTATACTTATATTTAGACGGCGTACTTATACTAAACTGAACTGTTTGAAACAGAACTGTTTTCAACATTGAAACTGTACTTATAAAAACTTTCATGTTCTTAGAGTCTCTTCAGATCTCCAGAACTCTTCTCAGTATTCTGACAGAACTCAGCAATGTAATTATTATTGTTCACTCATTAGAGCTTTTCACATCAGCGATAGCCAATGGTTTTTCACTGAAATCTGAGTGACAGTAAGTCTCCTCAGGTCTCCAGGACTCTTCTTAGTATTCTGGCAGTTCTCAACAATGCTGTCGTTTGGATGGTCTCCACTCGTCTGCCAACTTCTAAGTCCTCCAGGCCCTTTAATAATCCTTTAGTAACCGTACCGAAAGCACCAATCACAATTGGTACAATTGTCACCTTCATGTTCCATAGTTTTTTCAATTCCCTAGCAAGGTCGAGGTACTTATCTTTCTTTTCCCATTCTTTCAGTTTTATTCTGTGGTCAGCCGGGAGAGCAAAGTCTCCAATTTTGCGAATTTTTTTTTTATTATTATTATTATTAGGTCTGGTCTTCTGGCCGAGATTAGGTGATCCTCTGTATGTAAAGTTCTACAAGAGTTTATGTGTGTCATTTTCTAGGACAGCTGCTGGGTTGTGCATATACCATTTGTTCGTATAGTCAATTTTAAATTTCTTGCACATCTCCCAATGGATCACCTTGCCCACCCAGTCACATTTAGTTTTATACTCCTTCTGTGTTAATTTGCTGCATTTGCTTATTATGTGATTGATTGTTTCGTCGTTATTCCCATATAACGTACATTAGCTATTTTATTACTTTTTATCTATTCTCGCTTTGATGTGATTGTTTCTTATGGCATTCTTTTGTGCTGCTATTAGGAGAGATTCTCTTTCTTTCTTAAAATTTCCTTTATTTAGCGACATCATGGTTTTCTTGAGTAAAATGTTGTTTATTAGTCATTTTAAACGCACATAGAGTTCTTTTTCTTGGCATTTTTGTTTTCTAGTATTGTCATTCTGTTGGTCTTCATGTTGTCAGTACCATTTCTAGAGACTGGAATCAGTTCTCCTTTGTTCTTTTCTGTGTAATCCTCGAGTCATTGTATCGATGCGTCAACGCTGTGTTCAATGCTGGCAAGTCTTCTTTGTCCCTCCTTTTTCGATACATATAGTCTGTCAAAGTGTTCTCTGGGATGTAATACATTATGTATGGTCATTAGTTTTCTTCTTCTTTGATCTATTTGCATAAATTCTTCTCTGGTCCACTTCAAAAAGTGTCCTGAATATCTGACGAGGGGTACGGCCCAAGTATTTATGCCTTTGGTATTCTGTTGATAAGGTTTCTGCTTGAGAGTTTTGTCTCGAGTATCTTTCTTGTTCTCCTGAGATATTCATTCTTTCATCTCCACTTGTTTGATAGTGTCAGCTTCCAAGATGCACAAGTATTTGTAGGTTTCCTTTTCTCCGAATGTTCTAATCTTGTCTTGATTTGGCAGTTACATTCTGTCCGTCAGGTGTCGTTTGCCGCTTTCATTACAAGCATGGCAATTTTTTCTATGCCTAATTCCATCCCTATGTCCCGACTGTATATTCTAACTGCGTGTATTAGAGTGTCCAGTTCTTTTTCATTTTTTGCCAGCAGTTTGATGTCGTCCATGTCCATTAGGTGATTGATATTTTCTTACAATTTACTAAGTTTATATCCGGCAGTGCATTATCTGAGTATGTTACAAAGTGGCATTATTGCAACTATGAATAGTAACGATGATAGTGCATCTCTTTGAAACTTACCTATTTGGCCTTCACTTCCGCTAAGCTTCTTCTTTCTGCTATAAATTTCACTTTCTAAGTTTTCATGCGTTTCTCGATAAAGTTTATGATTTTGTACATTTTAAGGATATTTATAATCCTGACGATAATGATTATCTTATTAATATTATTACACTATGCGAATTTTTCACACCGGTTTTTACTGAATCCCTAAAGACAGAAAGTCTCCTTAAATGTCCAGGACTTTTCTTAGTATTCTAACCGATCTTAAAAAGGACTTTGGGGACTGTTCCAAGGGCACCAAGTCTCCTCAAGTCTCCGGAACTCTTCACATTATTCTGGCCAATCTTGATAATGATGAAGTCCTGATGGTCTCTACTTGTCTTTTGGTTTCTAGATATTTCTAGTCCTTTTATCAATCCTTTAAGAATTGTTCCTAGTGCACCTATTACAATTGGTATCACCGCCACTTTCATGTTTCATAGTTCTTTAGTTCTCTTGCAAGGTCTTCGTACTTACCTTTTTGTTTGCTTTCCATATTTACTCAACCCCTCCGCTCGGACAGGATATGACACAGGGTCAATTTTTAAGCGGAGTTTAACAGGTTTGAATTCAGAGTTTTCCTTCTCCTAGACTAGTTGCCTTATCAAGGCTGAAGAACACAGTCTGTTGTACTATTTACTCTGGAGGGAGAATAATTGGATTCATACCTTTCCCAAGGGAATTAGTGATATGTGAAATGCAATTAGCCTGGTCCAGGATTTGAACTTGTGTCGCTGTGTCCATTTCCTACGACGATAACCATTACACCACGGACACCTCCCTTTCTTTTTGCTTTCGTTCATTTTTATTCAATGGCCCACCGGGAAAGAAATGTCCAATATTCGTTATTATTAGACTTTTTCATATCAGCGTAAGCTGATGGTTTTCACTGGAGTTCGAGTGACAGCAAGTCTCCTCAAATCTCCAGACTCTTCTCAGTATTCTGGCTGTTCTCAATAATGTAGTTGTTTGGATGGCCTCCACTCGTCTGCCAAACTCCAAGTCCTCCAGTCCCTTTAGTAATCCTTTAGTTACTGTTCCAAATGTATCAATTACAATTGGTATAATTGTCACCTTCATGTTCCATAGTTTTTTCAATTCCCTAGCAAGGTTGAGGTACTTATCCTTCTTTTCATATTCTTTCGGCTTTATTCTGTGATCAGCCGGGACAGCAAAGTCGTCTATATTGCAAGTTCTCTTCTTTTTTTTTTTTTTTTTTTTTTGTTGATTATTATTAGGTCTGGTCTTCTGGCCGAGATTCGGTGATCCTTTTGTATGTCAAAGTCCCATAGGAGTTTATTATTATTATTATTATTATTATTATTATTATTATTATTATTATTATTATTTCAAGCATTTTGAACACCAGCGTTTGCTGATGGTCTTTCACTGGAGTCTGAGTGCCATCAAGTCTTCGCAAATCTCCAGGACTCTTCTCAGTATTTTGGTTGATCTTAATAATGCTGTCATTTGGATGGTCCCCAGTCATCCTCTTATTTTCAAGTCTTCCAGCCCCTTTATTAATCCTTTGATGACTGATCCCAGCGCACCGATTACAATTGATATTGATATGACTTTCATATTCCATTGTTCTTTTATTTCTCTAGAAAGTCCTATGTAGATATTTTTTCTTTCTGCTTTCTTTCAGTTTTACCCTGTCATCAACTGTAATGGCAAAGTGCACTATTCGGCAGGTTCTTATTTTCTTTTTCTTTTTTTTTTTGTATCTCACTAGGTCTGGGAATCTTGCCCAAGATCAGGTGATCCTTTCGTATCTCAAAATCCCAGAGAAATTTATGAGTTTCATTCTCCAGGACGGATTCAGGCTTGTGCATATACCATTATTCTTTTACTCACTTGAGAGTTTTTCACACCAGCGTTAGCTCATGGTTTCTCATAGGAGTCTGAGTGACTGCAAGTATCTTCAAGCCTCCAGGACTCTTCTCAGTATTCTGACCAATCTTAGTAATGCTGTAGTTCGGTTTGTCTCTACTTGCCCTCTTATTTCAAAGTTCTCCAGTCCCTTCACCAATCCTTTTGTGACTGTACAAAGAGCACCAATTACAAGTGGTATCATCGTCCCTATTATTATCATTATTATTATTATTATTATTATTATTTCATTCCTTTCGAAATTTGCACATCAGCGTTAGCGAGTGATCTTTTATTGGTGTCGGGGTGACAGCAAGTCTCCTCTGGTCTCCAGGACTCTTCTCAGTATTCTGGCCGATTTCAACAATGCTGTAGTTTGGACAGTCACTTATCGTCTCGTTAGTTCCAACTCCTTCGCTCCCTGTACAGATCCTTTGATGACTGAACCAAGAGCACCAGTTACAATTGGTTTAATTATCATATTCATGTTCCACAGTTTTTTCAATTCTCTAGCAAGGTCGAGGTACTTGTCCCTCTTTTTGCATTCTTTCAATATTACTCAGTGGTCCGCTGGGACAGCAAAGTCAACAATCCTACGAGTTCTCTCTTTTTTTTGTTGATTATTATAAGATCTTGTCATTTGGCCGAGATTAGGTGATCCGTTTGTATCTCAGAATCCCAGAGGAATGTGTGCATATCATTCTCCAGGGCAAATGTTGTGTAGTACATATACCATTTGTTCATATTGTCATTATTATTATTATTATTAATTAGAGTTTTTCCCATCAGCATATGCTGATGGTCTTTCACTGGAGATTGAGTGACAGCAAGTCTCCTTAAGTCTCCAGGACTCTTCTCAGTATTCTGGCCGTTTTCAATAATGCTTTTGGTTGGATGGTCTCCACTCGGCCGCCAACTTCCACATCCTCCAGGCCCTTTAATAATCCTTTAGTTACCGTGCCAAAAGCACCAATCACAATTGGTATAATTGTCACCTTCCTGTTCCATAGTTTTTTCAATTGTCTAGCAAGGTCGAGGTATTATTATTATCATTATGATTATTTACTCCTTTAGATTTTTTCACATCAGCGTAAGCTGATGGTCTTTCACTGGAGTTTGAGTGACAGCAAGTCTCCTCAAGTCTCCAGGACTCTTCTCAGTATTCCTGCCGTTTTCAATAATGCTTTTGTTTGGATGGTCTCTACTCGGCCGCCAACTTCCAAGTCATCCAGGCCCTTTCATATCCTTTTCTAAGTGAGCCAAATGCACCGATCACGATTGGTATAATCGTCACCTTCATGTTCCATATGTTTTTTAATTCCCAAGCAAGGTCGAGGTACATTTATTTTGTGGTCAACCGGTACAACAAAATTATAATTATTATTCTCAGCCTCTGGTTTGTAGTTACACCTTTTCTTTTTGTTTTCCCTTTCATATTATTTTAACTTTTACAAGTTTTTTTTTCTATTTCATTTTGGTTGTTCTTGGTTTTTTTCCCCTCATGGCATTAAGTTCAATTGATTCTCTTTCCATTTCTTTCACTTTTGCTTACCATATTTTTCGTTCTCTTTTTTATTTTTTGAACGTCCTTTACAGATTTCTTTAATTTTTTAGGGTTTTTTTCTGTTAACTGTCGTCCTCTTTTTTTCTGAGATTTTCTTTCCTTTTTTCCTTTTTTTCAGCTTTCTTTTCCTTTTTTCTTTTTCCCATTTTCTTTTTTTCATTTTTTTCCTAATATTTCTTTTCCTTTCTCTTTTTTTCATTACTTTTCTTTCTCAGATTTCTTTTCCTTTTTCCTTTTTTTCATTCTTTTTTTTTCTCAGCTTTTTTTTCTTTTTTTCATTTTTTCCTTTTTTTTTATTTTTTCCTTTTTTCAATTTTTTTTTCTCAGATTTCTTTTCTCTTCTTCTTTTTTTTATTCTTTGTTTTCTCAAATTTATTTTCCTTTTTTCATTCTTTTTTTTCTCAGATTTTTTTCCTTTTTCCTTTTTTCATTTTTTTCAGCTTTCTTTTCCTTTCTCCTTTTTTTATTTTATTTTTACTCTCATTTCTTTTCCTTCTACCTTTTTTTCATTCTTTGTCAGTTTTCTTTTCCTTTTTTCCTTTTTTCATTCTTTATCACAGTATTTTTACATTTTTTTTTTTTCATTCACTATTTCTTTTGATTTTGTCTTTGTAAGTTTACTTAAAGAATTTTTATTCATCTTCGGGACGTTTATTTTTTACATTCCACTTTCAATTTTGGCCACTTTATTCTTTTTAATTTTTTCGTTTCTTTCTTTCTTTCTTTCTTTCTTTCTCCAGCGCATTTCTTTCTATCTTTCTTTCTATCTTTCTTTGTTTCTATCTTTCTTTCCCATTTGTTCTAATCTCTTTCTGTCCCCCATCTAATCTTTCTTTCTTTGTTTCTTTCTTTCCCAATTTTCTTCTGCCTTTCGTAGCTTCTTTCTTTCTTTCTTTCTTTCTTTCTTTCTTTCTTTCTTTCTTTCTTTCCCACGTTTTTCATGCTTCTTTCTTTATCCTTTTTTTTTCTTTCTTTCTTTTTGACACATTATTACAATCCCTCTTACATAAGCTTTTTTTGTTTCCTTTCTTTTTTTCCTTTCTTTTTTACCCGGTTTTCTTACTATGAAGATTTCTATTTAAAGATCGTAGCTTTTTGTTCAGCCAAACGGAACAAAGAATTCTCGATGGAGTCAGATATTTCCATTTTGAGTTTTCTAAAAACAATGTTTACACAGAGAAGCCCAACATTATCTGGCGTTAAATTTAATTTTCTCTTACCTCTTTCTATCTCTCCACGTATATATATATATATATATATATGGAAAAAACGTGAAGAGGATTTTATTTATATATGATACATCCTCTGAATATTTGGTATTTTCATATTTTTATATTAACATGGCGAAGGATTTTATTTAATTTTTCTTTAATATATGCATTTACCCAACCACTCTACACGACCAGATTGCAACGCAAAATCAATTTCTAAGCGGATTTTAATAGGTTTTGATTCGGAGTGTTCTTTCTCCTAGATTGGTTGCCATACCAAGGTTAAAGACCCCAGTTTGCTTCACTATTTCCTCGTAGCTGAAGGCGGAATACTTGAATTTTTAACTTTTTTTAATGTTTTTGGTTTTTGGGAAATTCACAGGCTTATCCAGGTTTTGAACTCCTTGTGTTGCCGTGTGCGTATCCTGCGATTATAACTGTTACAGCATAGGCGCCTCTGTTTCCTTTAACTTATATATATATATATATAAGTTGGCCGCCAGTTGTTGAAGGTGACCCGAAGGCTTCCTTTTCAACAGCTACTACACCGTGATGTAGGGTGAGGGTTCTACTCCTTTCCTTGAATTACTCCACTTAACCTTGATGCAAACTCATACTGCTGAGTATTAAGCAAGCAAGCATTAAGTACCATTTTTTGAGTCTTTGGTATGACTTGACTTAGGATTGAACCCCGGTCAACCGAACCATTGGCGAACGCAACTTATTATTATGCTTTAAGGCCGGTCAAATATATATATATATATATATATATATATATATATATATGTATGTATGTATTATTAAAGAAAGTTATATTTATCTAAATTAGTATTAAATCTGGAGTTTTTAGTCGAAAAGTATTTAGATTTAAAAATAAAAAAATAAAAAACTTAATTTACTATAATTCCAACTGGCAATAAAATAAAAAAAAACCCGGAAGTGGGCTAAATGAGGTGAAAACTCTTCCCCCATCTTCTATCCCCTCCCACCCTTCTTTTCTGTGTCTATTTTGGATTATTTTATCCATAAGACCTGAAGAAGTCCTGTTAATTTTTTTGGTGTTTTTGATTTATATCAAAAACCCATAACAGGATGGAAATGAATTTATAATCTAAATGTGACCGGTTTTTGTTTTTTCTTAAAGAAAGTATATATATATACATATATATATATATATATTTGATTGAACATTATACATATTTTTTGTCTACATATATTTTGTTAATCTTTTCGAGTTTCCGTATCAATCTTATGATATCTTGCAGGAGTCGGTTAATAAACCTTCCATAATTAGTTATTTCCCAAGTACTTTCTCCCCAAACATAGGCGATCATTAGGAGAGAATGTATTACAAAAATTATGTAACTATTGTATGTACATTATTAATTTGTAAGAATAAGCGTTAATACCGGTGTATTGTGTAGCGTTTACTTTGAAAAAGTTGTTTCCATGAATAACATCAGTAGCTAAAAACATTTAAGTACATTAGCACTGGTTTCAAAATTATCTCTCTAAAGTTTGGGTTGTATATTTCTAATATGTAACAAAAACTACAGGTTCTCGAGGCGCTACTTCTTAGAAATATACCACCTAAACTGAATAGAATTAATTTTTAATCCATGAATGAGAATGCTAGTCCAAGTAAGTAACAATGAGTAACAATGATCAGTGAGTAACAATGATCATTGAGTAACAATGATCATTCCTCACTTAAGAAATTCAAATAACGCGTCCCCATTTTGGGAATGTTAGAGGTGTTACTTTATAAGATTTTGTTTGAATAAATATGGTCATTTTTTTCACAGATCTTTATAAGCCTAGAATTTTGTAGACCTAACTTGAAGTGAATGATGTCAACGTGAAAAATCAGAGAAACTGCATCATTTCGATTTTTATCTTTTTACTTTCACCTACACCTTCAGTAAATATTTCACTCTCTCTCTCTCTCTGTTTCTAACTCTATCTCTCAGTATGTCTTTCTCGATCCCTAAATATATCTAAATACGCGCACACATATACACACAAGCACACACATACACACACACATACACACACACACACACGCACATACATATATATATATATATATATATATATATATATATATATATATATGTATATTTAGGCAGCATTTCTTCGTTAATGCAAATTTCATTGAACATAATAGACATTTTATGCCTACATATTCTCTTTTGGATCCGTTCGAATTCCCGTATTACTTTTATCGTATTCGGGGGGAACTGATTAAGGTATTGTCCATAATTGTATGTATCCCTAGTACTTTCTGCCCGACTTTGGGCCATCATCAGGGGAGAATCTGTTACAAAAGTGATGTAACTTTTGTTTTAGCAAATTACTACTGTGTAAGGACGTCTTTGCTGTTGGAGATTATGGCGCTTGCTTTTAAATGTAATTCTGTAAATAGTGCCAGTAGCTAAAGACATTTAAGTACGTTAGCACTGGTTTGAAAATTAAGATTCAGATTCTCGAACTCTATATATTAGAAACCTGCAACCAGTACTTAACAGAATTAATTCGGGCAGAAAGTACTAGGGATACATACAATTATGGACAATACCTTAATCAGTTCCCCCGAATACGATAAAAGTAATACGGGAATTCGAACGGATCCAAAAGAGAATATGTAGGCATAAAATGTCTATTGTGTTCAATGAAATTTGCATATATATATATATATATATATATATATATATATATATATATATATATATACATATATATTATCTATTATATATTATGTCCACTGTTTATCTTATAATTACTAAAATATCTCTCAATCACTCTGTCTCTTTCTGTATCTGTTTCTATCTCTCTGTCTCACTCTCCTTATATATATATATATATATATATATATATATATATATATATATATTTTATATTATGTTCTTGGAATAGAGAAAACGATTACAAAAATCAAACCTTTGTTTTTGCTTCTTTTGCTGGAACCTTTAATACTTAGTACACACACACACACACACACACACACACACACACACACACACACACACACACACACACACATACTCTCTCTCTCTCTCTCTCGCTATCTCTCTCCCTCTCCCTCTCTCTCTCTCTATCTCTCTCTCTCATATGTATGTACAGTATGTATGAAATCTTCTATTTAGGGCGTCTAGATGTTTGAATCTACATCTATACTCTACAAATACATTTTAACACGCATATTGTCTCTCTTTGTATCTCTCTGTCAATATAGCAGTCAATCTCATCCTTTCTATCTCTCTCTCTCTCTCTCTCTCTCTCACTCACACACACGCACCCCCCATATGTATATATATATATATATTTGGTTGAATACCACTGATTGTTTAGCGTCTACACGTTAGGGACGTTCTTTTTTATATATTATAATAGGGCTTGGCTAGTTGTTTTTTTTTCTTTTGTATATTGTACATAGAGTTTGTTTATTTACCACAAGTATACACATATTAAACATATTCAAGAACTACGATCAAATTCAAGCCCGGAAGATGACTAGCGAAATGATCGAAAGTGCTTTCTTTCACAAACCGACCAAAGAATAAGACATGTAAGAAGAGTCGAACGTCTTCACTTTAAAAAGAAACAACCTGGGTATTCAAACAAATATGTTTAGATAATGACTGGCTGCGAAAGAATGCTATACATATATATAGATATACAATCACTTACCTCATCCTTATATATATATATATATATATATATATATATATATATATATATATATATATATATATATATATATATTAGTCAATAATGTATCAATAGCAAATATAACATGATCATATTAACCTTTCAGTCCATGAACTTCTTACCTCATCCTTATATATATATATATATATATATATATATATATATATATATATATATAAGGGTGAGGTAAGAAGTTATTATTGACTAATGGTGTCCGAGCACTGAAGCTTTGATGAAATAAATGAGCGGATCGTAAAAAAAGAAGCATTGTTTGGTCACGTTTTATGATAATATCTTAGTCCGCCTCTGAACTTTTCATTCCACTCACGTATATATATATATATATATATATATATATATGGTAATATTTACGAACTTAGCAACTGTCCTTGGAAATCAAGAAAGAAGTATACGCTATTTCTGAAATGGTCACTAATGTAACTGGGACGACGAAAATGAAAGTGAAAGTGAATGTCAAATCGAAACTGAAAGTAAACTCAAAACGATTTAAAATAATCATGAAAATACAGAACACAGTCATAACAAAGCAATAAATAGAGAAAATAAGTGTCTCTGGTGACCTCTTCGTCGTTTTAATTCTTATAATGAATATTTTTACATTCAAAAACACGCAGTCACTCATTAACCGAACCAATTGACTAGAAGAAGAAGCGGAAACGACAGACACTAAAATAAAAGATAGAAAGTAAAAATGATATAAAACAGAAAAAAAAAGAACTGTATGGTCGCCAAAAGGGGAGGTTAGCAGGGGTCGAAACTGGGACATCATCATATTCTGCTGGCTATTTCGACCTGAAATAAAACTTTTATTTCTCGATATAAACATCAGTTATTAGCATTCTGTGCGGTAGTTATTTCAGAGGCGGAAACGTTTATCCTTGCAGAAAACCGACATTTTTATTTGATTTTATTCCATCTTGAAGCTATCTTCGAATTTATTGCGTAACTTGCATAGTGACTATAAGTAAACGCATAGAATCCGTTTCAATAATAATATGCAATTATACTCACCCCGGGGAAAAACTTTGGCTAGGCAGGATTCATTAATTATATTGCCTATAACTTAAAAGTCAATGTTGTAGACACTTTTTTTAAAGATAGCAGACAAGTTAACTCTATAACACTTTTGTACCGATGTAGAATCGAAATTATAAAAGAACTGACCGTTGAATATCATGTAAAGTATATCTAATATAGATATATATACATAATAAAGGTTAGGGTAAGTCTCCGTATCGTAATGGCAAAAGTGCTTAACTTCAAACTCGAAGTAAGTGAGTTCAAATCCCAGTCACGTTATTACATTCACTATCGGACTAGTACCTTTATTCCCAGCTATCAGTTAAATAGTATCTTAATTGTTCTTCTGCGAGGATGGCTTTGGAATTAAATAACCCACGAAGGTTGATATGCCATTAAAAAAAAAGAAAAGAAAGAAAGGTCCAGTGAATATATTATGATACACTGGATGCCGTCTGGAGGACTTTTCAAGAGTGATAGCTGATATGGTTTAATAGTGAGAGAGAAAATCAAGGGAATTTATGGTGTCAACACGTCTTGATCATGATGATAAAAAGTATTGGTCGAGAATGACCCGGATGCTCCCTTTTTAATAGCCACAACACCAAGGTGTAGGGGACAGCGTTACTCCATGCCCTCGATTGCTCCACTTTACTCTTGATCGGTACCTTATAATGCTGAGTGTTAAGCAAGGCGGAATCAAGTACAATTTTCTGAGTCTTTGGTGTGGCTCGACCTGGGACTGAACTCCGATCTCCGGGAGCATTGGCGAACACTGTACTGATTAGGCCAATGGTATTTGCTATATAAAGTATATAAGAACTGAATTAGGAACATAGTACACCTCTATATAACAGAATAGAACACACACATGTATGTAAGCATGTAACTATTCAACTCCTCCGCACGAGCATGTTTTATTTATATATATATATATATAGTTTCCTAAAGAAACTGGTAATGCTATAATAATGTTCATTAAGAAACACGAAAGCCATGGTGGACTCACACGATAGAGACACCGACGTCTTCGACATTGTCACTTATATATATATATATATATATATATATGATTTGGCATTCAATAACCTACGATGGTTGATATGCCATAGAATACAACCAAACCAAACCAAACCAAACTAAATAAATATATAAGTACTTACCAACCCTTCCACACTCACAGGATGCGGCACAACGTCAATTTTTAAAGTGGAGTTTGACAGGTTTTTATTCAGAATTTTAATTTTCCTAAAGCGGTTGCCATATTAAGGTTAAAGGTCCGCCTGTCCCACTATTTACTTATAACTAGAAGGAGAATAGTAGGAAGCATACCTTTTCCAAGAGTAGCAGCAGTATGAGAAATAGAAAAAGACTCGTCCAGGATTTGAATTCGGTTCGCCGTATCCATCTCTTTCGACGATAATGACACCACAGTCGTCTCCATAAACAACGTATATCAGATAAATATATATGAACTGAATGAACTACTTCACTGTGTCCTGACTCTAGGAATAGTTACTTGAGCTCATATAAATTATTAGCATTAAGAACAGTTACTTCAAGCTATAATTGTTTTCAAATCATTTTAGAATTGCTTTATATTTTTGAATGAAGAAATTAAACAGAGTTTTAATCACTCAAAATATGATCCCTGAACATCTATGCATTTTTTCTATCAATTAACACGGTTATGTTGTATAGCCGTGACCACGATTAAACTATACAAACGCATAATACTTTACCGCCTTATCAATTTATAATCTTCTCAGGTTGCGAACTACGAAAGTCAATAGACCTAATAAAAGAAAAATATGTTCACATTAAAAAGAAGATATCTGGCAGTATCCATGACAGATGCAGATCAAACAGATGATCTAGTGCTTTTTACAAATACACCTACCCAAGCCGAATCCCCGCTTTATATCGTGGAGCAAGCAGTAGGAATCATTGGTCTCCACATGAGCGTAGTTTATATATTTCAACAAGAAGAAGCAATCGTCACTTTACCTGGTAAGCTTCTGAAATTAGTAGACCAGTTCACCTACCTCTGTAGCAATATCTCATCAACTGAAAGCAATTAAATTAAACCATCATCAGGACAATGTAAACATGTGATGTTGCATTTTCTGAATCATAAAATATCACTTTTAAACTTTGCCTTAATGATGGTTTAACGCATATGCCGAAGCATTTAATGTTAGCAAAATATTTAATTATTAATAATTTTTTATATATATTTGTATTTACGAATGCATACACACACACGCATATACACAAAACACACGCACACACATGCACACACACACACACACACACACACACACACATATATATATATATATATATATATATATATATATATATATGTATATAGTATCGTACATAAGTATGTAGTCCTCTAGAACGGATATAATAATATGTTATTCCTTTTCAAGTAAAACAACAACCAATAGTACAAAAACAAGTAAACCACTTATTGCTTTTTTCAGTCTTTTTTAATAAAAATCTCTTGCGCTCCGTCATTCTCTCTATCTCTCACTCTCTTCCTCCACCTCTCTCTCTCTATATATATATATATATATATGTGTGTGTGTGTGTGTGTGTGTGTGTGTGTGTGTGTGTGTGTGTGTGTGTGTGTGTGTGTGTGTTTCTTTTGGGTACAAGATCTTCAATTCTATTGAGTTAGAAACAAATAATACCAAAGAATTTTTTTTATGATTGGAGAATGTTGCTAAAGAAATATTTTCGTTTAACGTCAATTTTTTATAAGAAAATAAAAGAAAGAAGGTTTAAGGTCCCATATTTCAAAATCGTTGATAAAAGCCTTTATAAAAAATGAATTATTTGAAAGAAAGAAAGAAAGAAAGAAAGAAAGAAAGAAAGAAAGAAAGAAAAAGAAAAATTAACAGATTTTTGTGTCTGAAATAATGAAAGATAGCACAAAAGAAAGAAAGAAAGAAAGAAAGAAAGAAAGAAAGAAAGAAAGAAAGAATGGTCTAAGTGATAAACGAAAGAAACAAAAGCAAGGGCAAAATATAAAACAGACACCAAAAAGAAAGAAAGAAAGAAAGAAAGAAGGAAAATCATAAACAGATTACTGTGTCTGAAAGAAAGAAAGAAAGAAAGAAAAAAGAAAGAAAGAAAGAAAAACATAAACAGATTACTGTGTCTGAAAGAAAGAAAGAAAGAAAGAAAAAAAGAAAGAAAGAAAGAAAGAAAAACATAAACAGATTACTGTGTCTGAAAGAAAGAAAGAAAGAAAGAAAGAAAGAAAGAATGGTCTAAGTGATAAACGAAAGAAACAAAAGGAAGGACAAAATATAAAACAGACACCAAACAGAAAGAAAGAAAGAAAGAAAGAAAGAAAGAAAGAGAAACATAAACTGATTACTCTGTCTGAAAGAAAGAAAGAAAGAAAGAAAGAAAGAATGAATGATCTAAGTGATAAACGAAAGAAACAAAAGAAAGGGCAAAATATAAAACAGACACCAAACAGAAAGAAAGAAAGAAAGAAAGAAAGAAAGAAAGAAACACATAAACAGATTACTGTGTCTGAAAGAAAGAAAGAAAGAAAGAAAGAAAGAAAGAAAGAAAGAAAGAATGGTCTAAGTGATAAACGAAAGAAACAAAAGGAAGGGCAAAATATAAAACAGACACCAAACAGAAAGAAAGAAAGGAAGAATGAAAGACAGAAGGAAAGAAAAGGAAAAAAATTAATTCATTTGGAAGAAAAATGAGTTTAATTGAAAAAATAACTGAAAGAAAGAAGGAATGCAATAAAAAATAAGGAAAAAATGAGGTAGAAGATGAGAAGAAGAATTGTTGCGACTTAAAGCAGGAGAAATAGAGGAAAGAAAAAGTGAAAGAGAAAAAAGAAGGACATGAAAAGAAATGAGAAATAATCGAAAAAGAAAGAAAGAAAGAAAGAAAGAAAGAAAGAAATCGACAGAGATTAGAAAAAAAAACAGAATTTTGCGGACTTAATCTCGTAAAAATTTAAAACGGGAAAAGAAAGGGAAAAGAAAGAAAAAAGAAAGAAAAACGAAAAGAAGGAATCGTTCAGCGCAGGAAATGAATGATTTAAATCGACGCTCAAACGCTCCAATCAAAGTGAGTTTCTTCTCGTTTGAAATTTCTAAAAGAACATTTCCTATTATGTGTCATTAAATTAATGTCTAAAATAAAAATCAAACGTCCCACGTGACCCAATAAAACAGGCAAAAACGAAGTTAAAAAGGATTGAATGATTGGAAAAAATTAAGCTAAAGAAAGAAAGAAAGAAAGAAAGAGAAATAAGACAAAGAAAGACAAAAAACAGAAAGAAAAGATAAGAAAGAAAGAAAGAAAGAAAGAAAGAAAGAAAGAAAAGGAAAGGAAAGGAAAGGAAAGAAAAAGAAAGTATGCACCAAAAATCTATTGAGAGTGTTTTCATTATTATTGCCTTTTTTATCGATCTTAGTCAATTGATTGGAAAATAATAAATAACCAGTCAAGAAATAAAATTATCTTTTCCGATGATAGTAACAGTCTGTCCGTCTCAGATGACAGAAGAAAGAAATTGTGAAGAAATTGATACTTTATGATCCAAATATCGATTCAAAAGAAGAAAAAAGGAAAAGAAGAAATGGCATCTCTAGGATTCTGTTCTTGATAAACACCAGCCATAAAGTTCAGACTTCAGCAACAACAAGCAATATTTGAATTAGTAGAGTTATAACTAGAAAGAATCTTAGGCAACCATTTTAGAGAAGCGGGCCATATGAGATATGGCTCATCATCAGGTAGGCCACACTACTAAACAATCTGAGATAATTTTGCGTTCAATTTGCCGCAACCATTTTTACTACAGAAGACCATAAGTGTAAGAATGTACCTCAGAAATAGGAAGAGGTTGATTTTTTTTTTCTCTTCGGAAAAAAGATCTTTCTAAACAAAAAAGAAATTGAAGTCGTTTGCATGCCATTTATAAATTACTGCGGGCCGCATGTGGCCTATGACGAGTTTAGAATAATAAATAATTCCTGTAAAATAATCCAAAAATGAGAAATTCTTAAAAGGTCTGCAACTTATTTCTTTGATTATAGTATATGTTCTAAAAATGTTACCAATTACCAATGTGTTGATAAATAATATATGTGTATAAAAAGGATTTGTCATTAAAAAACCTACAAGGTCGGTATATCATGAAACCCAACCAAACCAAATCATATATATTTAATATATGTATATATAAAGAGGACTTGGCATTAAATAACCTCCAATTGGAGATATGCCATAAAACCAAACCAAACCAAACCAAATCATATATATTAAATATTTATGTATAAATATGTCTTGGCATTAAATAATCTACGATGGTTGATATGCCATAAAATCCAACCAAACCAAATCATATATTTCTAATATATATGTATAAAGAGGATTTGGCATTAAATAACCTACAATGGTTAATATGCCATAAAACCAAAACAAACCAAACCAAATCATGTATATTAAATATATATGTATAAAGATGACTTCACATTAAACAACCTACAAGGGTTAATATAAAAGCAAGCAAACCAAATCATATATATTTGATATATATGTATAAAGAGGATTTGGCATTAAATTACAAGTAATGTTTAAAATACCATAAAACCCAACCAAACCAAACCAAATCATACATATTTTATATATATGTATAAGGAGGATTTGGCATGAAATAACCTACAATGGTTGATATGCCTTAAAAACTAACCAAACCAAATCATATATATTGAATATATGTGTATAAAGAGGATTTGGTATTAAATAACTTACAATAGTTGATATGCCATAAAACCCAACCAAACCAAATCATATATATTTAATATATGTGTATAAAGAGGATTTGGCATTAAATAACCAACAATGGTTGATATGCCATAAAACGCAACCAAACCAAATCATATATATTTAATATATGTGTATAAAGAGGATTTGGTATTAAATAACCTACAATAGTTGATATGCCATAAAACCCAACCAAACCAAATCATATATATTTTATATATGTGTATAGAGAGGATTTGGCATTAAATAACCAACAATGGTTGATATGCTATAAAACGCAACCAAACCAAACCATATATATTTAATATATGTGTATAAAGAGGATTTGGCATTAAATAACCTACAATAGTTGATATGCCATAAAACCCAACCAAACCAAATCATATATATTGAATACATGTGTATAGAGAGGATTTGGCATTAAATAACTTACAATGGTTGATATGGCATAAGACCCAACCAAACTATAATAATATTTTAATACATGAAAACCCACTTATAAGCCGTGACTGTAAAATCTTGTCTGAGAAGTTAATAAACATGGTTCAGAGTTTAAGAATTGTTCGTTTCTGTCGGTCCTTTCATGTGCTATGAATCTTAATACATTAAAACGACCATATAGATAGATAGATAGATAGAAACTGAGAGAGACAGAGGGGAAAAGCCCCAGATAGATAAATTCTTACATATATACAGGCCTGTCATATACGGTTGTAGAATACAGAGGAGTAAGACCACTCCTTAAAAAGTGTCCCGGATATGAAACGAAAGAATCAGATGGGGAGGCTCCAGTTCTAGAGCTTTGAAGTATTTCTTCGTTGCCATTACTTCCAGGTCCACTCTGACCGAGAGTAGTAATACCTGTTAGCGTCCCATCTTACATAGATTAAAAAAAATATACGCACGGGCATGCATTTGATAGATATCTCCATAGACTTCACTTCAAGTATATAGATGCAAATATATGAAAGTGTCTTTATGTAAATTTTTCTTTGTTGTAATGTAAGGACGTGAGTTTCTTCATTTAACGTGATGTTTGTCGTAAAACAAAAATCCCGTTAGTTGAGTTTGATCGAATTTAAATCCTTGATAGCTATGGGGAATTTAGGTTTTTAAATGAAGATTTATTTCTTCTACTTCTTCTTCTTCTTCTTTAATGTCCAGCTTTTGGAGAAGCGTCGGTGGCTAAGTGGCTGACGTGCTGGTCTGCAACACCAGAGTAAGCGAATTCGAACTCCAGTTGCACTATTACGTTCATTTTCTGAAAAATACTCTTGGGAAAAGCATTAACCCTTTTAAGGCTTTGGCACTATTGTTTGTTTGTTAGGGTTTATGGCATATCCACCTTTGTAGGTTATTTAACGCCAAATCAATGTTTTTTACAAATAAACCGTTCTATTTCAAACAATTCAGTTTGACATAAGTACACAGTATAATGGTCAAAAATATTTCTACTTCAAGCTATTAAGTTTAGTCAAACAGTTCTAATTCAAATAATTCATTTTATCGTAAGTAAAATTTCAATGTCAAAAACAGTTCTATTTCATACAATCCAGTTGAGCATAAGTACGCAGTTTCAATGTCAAAACATTCTTTTAGAGTGTTCTCCAATAGTCTGGATGATCGGGGTTCAATCCCTGGTCGAGTCATACCAAAGACTAAAAAAATGGTACTTGATGCCTCCTTGCTTAACACTTAGCATTATAAGGTAAGGATCAAGGGTAAAGTGGAGCAATCCAGGTAATGGAGTTGTGCCCTCCCCTACACCTAGGTGTAGTAACTATTGTAAAGGGAGCCCTCGGGTTACTCTTGCCTAAAGGTCGCCGCATTTACTTGGTTTAGTTTAAGTTGGCAGTTTAGTTCAGTTTGACCAATAGATACTGCCCTATCAAATGCTGCCACTCAGGGGCAGAAGGGACCCAGGAGCTATGGCAACGAATGCGTACGCTGCATTCCTCAAAGTTCCAGCATTACAGGAACCTCACCCTCAGATTGTTAGTGTTATATCCAGGACAGTCGTTGGGGAGGTTACCCTTTTGCAGAGATACAGTCGGTGTATTCTACAGACCCAACTGGCTGGGCAAGCTTTAGCATTAGATTACCAGTGGAGGTTGATATGCCATCAAATCAAAAAACCTAACGAAAGCAAACCAAATGGAGTATTCTTTCTTCTCCTGATACTTGGTTTGTTTTCTTTATTTAATGGCATATCAGCCTTCGTGGCTTATATAATACCAAAGCCATCGTTGTAGAAAAACAGTAATGGATATACGAGGTGCCTTCAATATGTTTCCAGTCTTTTTTTTTTATACAGGCCTTTAAAATTGTGGTAGATAATATGGAGAGTGGTAAATGTCTAGGATATAGCTATTATATAATGATAATATTAATAATTAAATATACATTAGATATATATATATAGAGAAAGATTTATTTATATTTTATTTTATTATTTTTATTATTTTATATTCAATGAATTAAATACACTACTGCCTTAAATAAGTTTCCAGACTTTTTTTATACAGGCATTTAAAATTGTCGTAGATTCTTGAAAAGTAGGTACGTTATTGCTATACATCTTATGAGATGACTGACTAATTTTTATGATTTCAGATTCAAAGGAACAGCTACAGCAGCAATTGGAATACACCCCACTAAGGCCTGATTGTCACAGCTGGTGAATTTCAAAAATGCATTCTAGATGTGAGGACACTTTAGAAGAACGATATGCAATAAAATTGTGTTTTAAACTTGGAAAAAATGCCACAGAAACAACGTATGGAATGCTTCAGACTGCTTTTGGAGCATCTTGCATGAATCGAGCATCAGTTTTTGAGTGCCATAAGAGAGAGATTCAAGGAAGGCAGGGAGTCTGTGAGGGATGACAAACATCGTGAAAAACAAACATCGTGAAAAACCGTTTAAAAGGAACAGATAATAAATTTGTTAAATAACAAAGAAAAAAGCGTTGGGGCAATTTTTCCCATTATAAACCCTTAAAAAACGATTCACATCTTTTGATTGGTAGACTGATCAACTGAGTGATTCATCTTTAACGGTATATCAACCCGTCGGGGTTTTTTTATCTTTAGTTTAGTTTTATTTTCCATGCTTTGTTTTGTTTCTTTCTATAATGGAATATCAAATTTCATGGGCAATTTAATGCCAAAGCCATCTTTGTAGAAAAACAAGAGTGGTGTTATTTAATCCAAAGGTATGGGGATAAGTTTTGGGTTGGGTTGGTTGGGTTGGTTAGGTTTTATGGCATATCAACCTTTGTAGGTTATTTAACGCCAAATCAATTTTTATGCAAATCGTCAGTTCGATTTCAAGCAATTCAGATAAGCATGAGTACACAGTTTAATTATCAATTTTTTTTTTCAAGCAATTCAGTTTATTCAAACAGTTCTAATTCAGCTAATTCAGTTTAGTATAAGTATAGATTTTGTTTACACTCAGTTAAATGCCAAAATAGTTCTACATTAAACAATTCAGTTTCATGTAAGTACATTTTGAATGTCAAAAACAGTTCCATTTCAAACAATTCAGTTTAGCATAAGCATGCAGTTTAAATGTAAGTACAATTCGATTGTCAAAAACATTTCTATTTCTAGCTATTCGATTTAGTCAAACAGTTCTAATTCAAACAATTCAGTTTAGCATAAGTATGCAGTTAGTTCTATTTAACTCATAGATAGGGCCCTATCAGGTACTACCATTCCAGGCCAGATTTGACCGAGGGGCAATGGCAATGAAGAAGTGATCTGCATTCTCCAAAGCTCCAGCATTACTGGAACCTCACAATCAGATTATTTCGTGTCATATCAAGGAAACTCATTGGGGGTCTTACGCCTCTGCAGAGGTGCATTCGGTGTATTCTACAGCCACAGCAAAACACAGAGTAAATGTCAAAAGTTTTATTTCAGATAATTCAGCTTAGCTTAAGTACACAGTTTAGATGTAAAAAAAATCAGTTGCATAAATACTTAGTTTGAATGCAAAAGCAGTTAGCTCAAGAAACCACAGTTTAGTTCTATCTAACTCATAGATAGGGCCCCTATCAGATGGTACCACTCCGGGACAGAGTGGAGCTGTGAGCAATGGCAACGAAGAAATACTTCAAAGCTCCAGAACTGGAGTCTCAGCAGCTGATTCTTTCGTTTCATATCCCGGACACTTGTTAGGGGGTGGTCTTACTCTTCTGTATGGCAATGGCAATGAAGGGGTACTCCGCATTCCCCAAAACTCCAGCATTTCTGTAACTTCGCCATCAGATTTTTTCGCGTCATAGATAGGACACTCGTTGTGAGAGGGTGTTACCCTTCTGCAGAGGTGCTGTCGGTGTATTCTACAGCCACCCCAGCCGACTGGACAACTATACAGGTTTAAAGAATCATGTTCATTGGACGTTTATATTTGCATTTCTGTGGAATTAAGTGTTTTTGAACTCTGTTATACGGAATCAAATATTCTTATTGTGGCGTACTTGTGGCATATACACATTGCAGTAACCAGTAGACACACTGAGAGAGGAGTGGGTGGGAGTTTGTTGACTGGAAGCATCTCGAGTAAAAAGAATGTGGCCCCTTTCGCCTACTGGCGTGAACTGGAATGGGGTGGGATAGCTTGAAATGAGGCAGTCCAACAGAGATATGCGGGCGTGAAAGGTTAGAAAGAGAAATGTAACATGAACAGTTGAAAAGAAATATGCGGTAATGGCAGTTTCCTAAAGGTGCTACCACGAGAGGAAAAATGGGCCACAAAGAAAAAGCCTGATTGAACATAATTTTCTATCATGTCTATATATCGAGTGTCCGGGTTAAACACCATTCCTCAGATAAGTTATATTCGTATGTCTCTTGAACTGTATTATAAATGCCTATATTAATTAGTTAGTAGATTGCTAACAGAATAAATGCATTTTATATGTTGATGAAAATTTCTATTGTGTTTCAGTTTATTTTGCTTGTCATTCTGATACGTTGTTTCCGGGCACTAATTCCTTAATCTGTTGTCGATACTTTTTTTGTATTATTACTACCCGAGAAATAGCCCGACGAGCACCTTCGGGATTTGGACCCAAATACAATTTTTTTTCGCCTACCTACTCCTTCGCAGACGTGTCCGAGATAAGGAATGCAAAAATATCGAGAATATCGTCCAGATACAAGATTGGGGTCTCACAAATTTAGTGGCTATCGTCTGGGACGTAATAAATATGGTGGCTATCGTCCGGAAACGAGAGAGGGGGACGTTTCAAATGACGCCGCTCCCCGGATGGACACAGAGACTACTTCGTCATAGTAGCAGGTGTGCTGCTAGGAGACACATTAGCCTCATACCTGTTTATCATCTGCCTAGACTACGTACTTAGAACGTCTATTGATAAGATGAAAGATAACAGTTTCAAGCTGGCAAAGGAAAGAAGCAGAAGATACCCCGCACAAATAATTATGGACGCGGACTTAACCGATAACATAGCACTCCTGGCTAATACACCCGGCAAAGCCGAAACTCTGCTTCATAGTCTGGAACAAGTAGCATCGGCCTCTATGTCAACACAGGCAAGACGGAATACATGTGCTTTATTTAAAGAGGCAACATCTCCACACTAAATGGTAGTTCTCTGAAACTAGTAGACAATTTCACCTACCTGGGAAGCAGTGTCTCATCAACCGAGAAAGACATCAACACGTGACTAGCAAAGGCATGGACAGCTATCGTAGGCTATCGGTCATATGAAAGTCAGACATGACCAATAAAATAAAACGGATTTTTTCCAAGCAGTTGTCGTGTCGATACTGCTATATGGATGCACTACATAAACGCTAACGAAACGCAAGGAGAAAAAGCTTAACAGAAACTACACAAGAATGCTGGGAGAAGTAATGAACAATTTCTGAAGGCAGCACTCCACAAAACAGCAGCTGTACGGCCACCTATCACCCATCACGAAAACTATCCAAGTTAGACGAACCAGCCTTGCAGGACTCTGTTAGAGAAGTGGGGACGAACTCATAGGCAATATACTCCTGTGAACCCCTTCACATGGACGAGTACAGACAGGAAAATCAGCTAGAACCTATATACAACAGCTCTGTGCCGATACAGGATGTAGACTTAAAGATCTACTAAGAGCGATGGACGATGGAAGCGGGTGGCGAGAGAAGGTCAGCTAGATCAGAGCTGGCGTTACGACATGATGATGATGATGATGATGATGAAACCATAAATGGGACCATAACCGATACTATCAATACGGTTCTAGGTGGACCTGGCAGTAATGACAATGAAGAGATATTCTACATTCTTCAGATCTCTGGAAATAGAGCCTCCTTATCCTGGACAACTGTTTTTTTAGTTGGAGTATCGTACCCTAACCCCCAGCTGGGCATACATTCAGCGGATCCTAAGCCACAATTACAGGGCGTTTAGAGGGAGGGAGAGAGAAAGAAAGAAAGAGAAAGGAAAGAAAAAAGAGAAAGAGAATGAGAGAGAAAGACAAAGTGAAAAAGAGAGAGAAATAGAGAGAATGAGAGAGAGGGTTAGAGCAAAAGTCAGAAAGAAAGTCAAAGCGAGAAAGAGAGAGAGACTGACAGAAAGAGAGACAGAGATAGAGACAGAGACAGAGACAGAAAGAGAGAGAATGAGCGAAAGAGAGAGGAAATGACATAGAGTGAAAGAGAGAGGGAGAAAGAAAGAGGGAGAGAGAGAAAAAGCGGGAAAGAGAGAGAGAGAGAGAGAGAGAGAGAGAAAAGCAAAAGTGAGAGCGAGAAAGAGAGAGCAAGTGAGAAAGAGAGAAATGGAGAAAGAGAAAGAGAAAAAACGAGGGAAATAGAGAGAGAGAGTGAGTGAGAGAAAGAGACAGAGAGTGTTAAGAACGTCAAGCGTTATAAGACTTTCCGACAACTGACACATCTAAGCATACTTGTGCAGTTAGAGTTTGAGACTAACTCATAAGGCCACTTTAATCTTCCATTTAGGCCCAGTAAAAATAAATTAAATTAAATTTTAAAAAATCACAATTTTGGGAGTGGGTGCTGACCCCACTGTACTTTCTTTAACGCTGTGCCTGACTGAATGCACTAAACGAATTTGACCAGTACAATAAATAAAGAAAGACACAACGAAAAGGATGGTACGTTTTAATAGCATTTGTTTTATAATCATCTCTGGTGGTCCCTCCATCCGTTTTCAGTGTATTAGAATTTCGACCTGTTTTCTTTTTTAGTAGTCAAAATTTCTGAGACGAAGCTTGATGATTTTTATTAATAAGGGTTTTCACACTATTGTCTACATCTTTATTGTTATTTCCACAACGTTTCGGCCGATATGTCCTCCGACCTTTTTCAGGTGTTTGTCGAACTCGGGAACCTTTACGGAACTTCGAACTACGTCCTTTATTGAAAAAACGATTCTCGCCTATTCTGATTCCGTTAGCCATAACCGGGTACAATTGTTAAGTATTCCTGCATTGTTACTCGCCTGCAGTCAGGATTGAAACTGCAACCTCCAGATGATTGTCTCCTTAAAAGCTTAGGGAATCAAGATCTATTACCGTTACGCCATGTGTCCTGATTTTTTTTTTCTTGGTTATTATTTAAGTTAATGAGGTGAGAATAATCTCTTGTTATTAATCATTTTTTTTTAACGACTTAATTTCTGATTTGTGTCTTGAAATCTTTTTTTCTTTGAACTTTTGACTTATCGATATCAAATACATTTCAATGCAATGACACATTTTAAAGGGACATTTTTAAAAAAAAGACTAAAACGTTAAATTGCTCGTCCATAACAACATGATATTTCCTACCTGCAGTATCTGCAGTCAATAAATACAACCTTATAATTATTTAGAAAATAAAAAAGGGTTTCTTCTAAATTCAAAATACCGGATTTTTTTTAATTTCCAGTGAAACATTAGAAAATTAAATCCGACATCATCATCATCATCATCAAATTGTGTTGACAGCACTGAGTTTTCTGACTCTCTCTAACCAACCGTCCCTATAACCCGTCACTCTTGGCAAGTCTCCCAAACTACATCCAGTGTCCACATAGATCTGATGTATGAAAGTCCTTGCTGGTTGACTAACACAGACTCGTCTACATACTGAAATCCATAGAAAAACGTCGCCTATGAATTCGTCTTTACGTCTTTGATGATTTGTTGGATGAGAAATAAATGTCCGTATATCTGCTGTTTTATGGGGTACTGCTTCCAGTATCTGTTCAAAACAGCGTTTAGCCTTCTTGAGTAGTTCCCATCTAACGTTTTTCAATACATTTCGTCAGCGTCTAAGTGGTGCATTCATTCAGTAGTGCTGATACAGTCATTGCTCGAAAGAAACCCCCTTTTTTAAATCGGATATTATCTGGTATTTTCTATTACCAAAGAAAAATATTAAAACTTCTATAATTAATCAGAACTGAGGAATTAGATTAGGATAAATATATATATATATATATATAATTTGCTGTTAGCGTAGCATATCCTTTAGTCTAATAAAGAATATTGTCTGATCAAAGTGTCTTTAATTATTTTTAAACAACAGCTGTACGGCCATTTACCTCCCATCTCTAAAACCATCCAAATAAGACAAACAAGATATGTGTGGCACTGCTGGAAAGGCAAGGACAAACTCATAAGTGATGTTTTTCAATGGACCCTTTAACATGGATGTGACAGTGCTGGCAGACCAACAAGAACTGTTCTTTAACTGCTGTATGCGAAAACAGGTTGTTGTCTAGAGGACCTGTTAGGATAGATTGATGATAGGGCTAAATGGAGAGAGAGAGAGAGAGATAGAGAGAGAGAGAGATGGTATCTGTGCAAGCAAGATGATGATGAGTACATATATAAATATATATGTGGTGAAAGTGCCAGTTTTAATGTATTTTCATTAGGTTTGAGGGGCGTGCGTTTTAAATTAGCAGTTACTTGACCGGCTTGTTTGTTTGTTTATGTGGATTTTTTCACAGTGTAATTTTTAAAGGGTGACCTTTCAAATCATCAGCGACTTAGTATCTGGTTGATTTGTTCATTTAGATATTTGTCGTTGTGAAATTTTATTTCAAGTCCCGGTGATTAAGTCTCTTATCAAATTCAAATACCTATTGGTCTTATCACTTTAAAAGTTTCATATCAAATTCAAATACCTATTGGTCTTATCACTTTAAAAGTTTCATATCAAATTCAAATACATATTGGTCTTATCACTTTAAAAGTTTCATATCAAATTCAAATGCCTATTAGTCTTATCCCTTTAAAAGTTCCATATCATATCCAAATACCTAATAGTCTTATCACTTTAAAAAAATCCCTTCGCTTACGGTGAGATTGACTATAGCTCTGGGGTAAGATATCCGACTGCTGTAAAGTCCGCTGTGTTTCGAGCTCGGCTTGAAGTATCTCGCTGAAGAGTTGTGATGCAACGAAACAGTCTGTGGATGACAATATATATGCGTTCTTCTTGGGTAGAGCATTCAAATGGAGTAGTTGTCGGCTGCCTTATAGGCTGAAATGCAATGCTCTTCTCATAAATTAAGTACTCCGGTAGCCGATAATGCATATGTAAAAAGATATACGAAAAAATTCCCTTCGCTTAAGCTGAGATTGACCGATGACCCGACGTAAAACCAGCTGCGTTTCGGCCTTGGCTTGAAATATCTCGCGTGTCTAACCTCTCTAGCGAGTCGTGATACAACCAAAGAGTCTGTCTGTGGATGACAATATATATATATATAAGGGGTTCAGTATCTTGGGAAAGATATTGAACACCATTATCCTACTCCATCTATGGGCTAAATAGAACAATTACTGTTATTTTACAAGGATAGCTTTGGAATTACAAAACCGACAACGGTTGATATGCCATTAAGATAAATTCTCAAGAAGGTGAAAATAAGGCAGAAAATGTGGTCAAGGAATAACAAAAGATATTCCTGCAAACTTGTGTCCGAGAATATTTGAAAATCTCCAAGATATCAAAGTAAGAGTGTCAAGAAATCTATGGAAAACTGGAGAGTGGAATTATCGTGGTTGTTTTTTTTTTTTTTTTTTTTTTTTGCATATCATCCATTGTAGGTTATTTGATGCCAAATCCAATTTTCATACATATAAACAGTTTTATTTCAACCAATTCAGTTTAGCATGAGTACACGTTTTAAATATCAAAATTGTTCTATTTCAAACTATACAGTTTAGTTGATGGCAATAACGGAGTACTCCACATTCCCCAAAGCTCCAGTATTACTGGAGCCTCACTATTTGATTGTTTAGTGTCATACCCAGGACAGTCGTTGCGGGTATCATCTCTTTACTGAGATGTAGTCGGTGTATTCTGCAGCTCCAGCCGACTGGGTCACCTTCTTTGGTAGGATATTACCCCTCTGCAGATATGCAGTAGATGTATTCTCTAGCCCCAGATGACTGTGCCCGGAAAAATCGGGAGGATGATAAACCCTAGTTAAAACCAAAGAGGCATATTCATGGGGGACTTATTGAAATAATTTGAAATCCAAATACAACACCCATTCTAAGACAGGAAGTGAGATTTAGTCTTCGTAAAAAAAATAAAAATAAAAATAAAAAAACTGTGTCAGATTACGGATGTCACTTTTTTATTATTACAACTGGTTGCAGAATCCTGTAGACTGCATCGTTCTTGTAATTACATTCTAACTCTTCTATAGACAGCGGTGATAGATCGTAACTCACCTACCTATATAGCGTCTATTCTCTCATCAATATGTTGACCTCCGACCCAGCCGGGATATCAAAATAGGAAATGCACCTGTGTAAATAACAGGTGCATCCGGTCGAGGAATATCGGAATATAACCTTGACCATGGACGGGTTGAATGAGTGCGATTTGTGACGCCCACAAGAAGAAGGTTGCCGGTGAACTATTATATAGCTCAGCGCACAGGAAGTTCAATCATTTGGAGATAAGATGCTGTAGAAAAAGCAAACACCCAGCTGAGTGGGTCCCCGATTGATCAGCCCAGGAGAACGGGAAAGAAACGCTGTTATGGCCAATAGAGTAGGGGTCAATATGTTGCAGTTCTGTTCAGTCTCCAACTCCCTCTTACACACAACCCTTTCAATAAAGTGGGAGGTATATTTTTCTAAAGAACTGTGTCGCTCGTCTTTATTGTGTTGAATATGAGTCGATAAAAACAAGGAAAATAAAGAAGCAATTGTGAAATTGTCTTAAAATAATAAAAGAAAGTTGTGAAGTAGACATTTTAAGCTCCTAAATGTGCTTGACAAGTAAATTTTGATTTCACCGTAACTCTGGGGATGCTGATGGCCGAATGGTTATCGTCGTAGGAAATGGGTTCAGGGTGCCGAGTTCAAAACCTGAAAGAGGGTGTTTACATTTTCACCTAACGCTAATAATTTTGTGAAAGGTATAATACAATTACCCTCCGTTCAGAAATGGAAAAATAGTAGGACATACTGTGTTCTTTAACCTTGGCATTGCTACTCGTTTAGGAGAAAAGGATAATGAATTCAAATCTGATGAACTCAGTGCAAAGGAGCTGGTGGATACATACTACAAATATAAATCACTAGGTTAATAAACTTTACTGATTGGTCATTAGATTTCGCAGTTTTCATTCTAATTTCTTATCAGTGAAATGATTGGTCAATCAAGTATGTAAATATGAAAAACAGAACAAAGGCATCTGATTCTATTTGTTTCGGACAATCCTTTTTAGAGCAGAGAGTAAAGTGCAAAGAATAAGCCGTAGGGCCGATGCAAGGGTCTCATACAACCCTAAATAATGATACGTCCTCCAAGAATCTATGAAATGGGGCCTCCAATGTACTCCATTCCAAGTTTCATGAAGTACGTAACGCATCAAAATGTTTCAAGTCTTTTTTCGTATGGGCATTTTTATTGATAGTACATACATTAAACTCTAGTCCCCTTCGAAGTAATCTCCTCCGGCTGCAATGCAATTGTTGTACTGTTCCAACAACTTCTGGAAGGCCTAATGGAAGTCCTCTTGTGTGAGCGTGTCAATGACCTTCGTCACAGCCTCTTTCATCTTCTCAATTGTCTCAAAACAACAGCCTCTGAGCTTAGAGAATGAGCAAAAGTCACAGGGAGCAATGTCTGGATGATAGGGAGGCTGAGAAACTGTCTTGATGCTCATCTTGCTCAAATAGTCTGTGACAAGGATGGAGTTGTGGACATGTACATTGTCCTGGTGGAAATGTCACTGAGCCGATTTGAAGAGTGCTGGCCTCTTCCGACGTAATCTCTTCCTGAACTCCCTTAAAACCTCAACATAGCATTCCTTGTTGACTGTCTGTCCAGTGGGAACCCAGTGCATGTAGATCATGCCAGCGCTGTTTAAAAAAGTGATCATCAAAAGTTTGTGGGTGGATTTGCTCTGTCTGGCCTTCTTTGGTCTTGGAGAGCCAGCATGCTTCCACTGGAAACTTTTTCTCTTGGTCTCTGGGTCATAGCATGAGATCTAGCTTTCAGTGCAGGGCACCAGAGCATCAAGAACTGCGGGATCTGAATTGATCAGCTCAACCATCTCCCTGTCATGACAACGTCTTTCTTTCTGATCTTCTCTGAGCACCCTTGGGGCAAACGTCACTCGAATCTTCCGCATCTTCAGTTCCTCGCGAATAATTGTGTGTACATTTCCCACACTGATATCAAACTGTGCACTTATTGTCTCTATAGACGCACAATGGTCCTTCTCTGTGAAATTCTTTATTTGGTCAATCAACTCTGGTGTTTTGACTTCCTTACTCCTCAAACACCTCTCATCATCCCTCACAGACTCCCTGCTTTCCTTGAATCTCTTATGCCATTCAAAAACTTATGCTTGATTCATGCAAGATGGTCGAAAAGCAGTCTGAAGCTTTCCATACGTTTTTCTGGCATTTTTTCCACGTTTAAAATAGAATTTTATTGCATATCGTTCTTCTAAAGTGTTCTGACGTCCAGATTGCATTTTTGAAATTCACCAGCTGTGGCAATCAGGCTTTAGTAGGGTATATTCTAATTCCTGCTGTAGCAGTTCATCTTAACCTGAAATCATAAAAATTGGTTAGTCATCTCATAAGATGTATAGCAATAACATACTTAATTTTCAAGAATCTACGACAATTTTAAAGGCCTGTACAAAAAAGTCTGGTAACTTATTTAAGTAGTATATTTAATTCATTGAATATAAAATAATAAAAATAATAAAATAAAATATAAATAAATCTCTCTCTATATATAAATCTAATTTATATTTTATTATTAATATTATCATTATGTAATAGCTATATCCTAGATATTGACCACTCCCTATATTATATTGCACTTGGTTGGTGATAACCAACACTGTTATAATATAATGTGTAATTATATATGTATAAATATGTGCATTAATATCTGTATATATATATATATATATATATATATATGTACTTACGTGAGTGTGACGTGTCGTCGTGTTGTAATGGCTCAAGCGTTGGGTTGCGGAGTCGTAGTAGATAAGTTCGAACTCCACCTCCACCAAACCATATATATATATATATATATATATATATACAAATGTTGGCGTGTCTTTTTTTTTGTGTGTGTGTTTGAGCATGTAATTTTGTCTCGGAGCGTTTGGATAATTGAAAGGCAATGATTGTTAGTCTCTGACGTCTTCCAATGTGCAATATTTGGCAGATGTTCGTTCCTTTGTCGGTAACTTTGTATTGTCTTATTCAAACATAAAGAAACGGGATATGCAATACTTCTGGTAACAGCCAGAACAGTCTCAGTATTGAGCGCATACGTACGTGACATCACAACATAACTATATCAAATAACGACAATCGTAAAACGGTGGACAGATATAGTATGTATATGTGTGGGTATGTATGTGTGTGAGCGTATGCATTTACGTGTCTGAGTATATGTACGTGTGTATGTGTGCACGTGTGCGTATGTGAGCGTTGATAATCATACAAATAAAAGGAAATGACCTTCGATCTCTTTCGGCCTAATAATGTGCAATATTTGGCAGGTGTTCGATGTCGGTAACTTTGTATTGTTATTTAAGCGTTAATATCCCTTGCGAAGCAAACACAGTATTTCCCTTCAACTTTTTGTGTAATTGTTTCATTTCTTTTCATTCCCCCCGCCTTTTTTTTTTTATTTTCCTTTCATTTTGCTCCTATTCTTCTCCACCTTTTTTCTCAAACCCACCGTTTTTTTTTTTGTTTTGTTCTGTTTTTTGTCTAATTCGACATCATGTGTACCTACCAGCGGCGCGATATGCCGACGGGCGACCGAAGGACAGAGCACTTTGCAAAACAAACCATTTCGTATCTTGCAACCCGTTCTATTAGGGAGCACTGCCAGTCACAGTATGTTTGAATGACCCACACAGAAAAAAAAAACAAAAAAAAACAAAAAAACTCGATCACACGGCAAATAGACACACTGCCCCAAACAATTGCTCAGTACGCATTCCATCCCTACGACTATGTTCACGATTTTTTAAGAGTCACCATCCAACAGTTTAAATGGTAATCACTCGATACAAGTGTTCATTTTACTTCAATTGTTTCATTTTCAATTCATATATATATATAGAGAGAGAGAGAGAAAGAAAGAGAGAAGTGCGCACGTAGTATAATGGTTATCGTCGTAGAAAAAGGACACAGTTGTCCGAGACCAAATTCTGGATGACGAAATGGTTTGAATTTTATATAGTGCTAATACCTTTGGGAAACGTATAAATGCAACAATTCCCCTCAAGCTATGAATAAATAGAAGGTCAGACTCTGCCTTTTAACCTACGTATAGCAAAAAGGAAAGCTTTGATATTGAATGTATTGAACACCGCTTGAAAAATTGATCTTGTGTTAGATCCTGCTCATACAGAGAATTTGTGTGTGTATATATATATATATATATATTGAAGAACTCTGAAACTAGTAGACACATTCACCTACCTGGGAAGCAGCGTCTCATCAACCGAAAAAAACATCGACACACGGCTAACGAAGGCATGGACAGCTATCGATAGGCTCTCGATTATATAGAATTCAGACTTGACCGATAAAATGAAACGCAGTTTCTTCCAGGCAGCGGTCGTATCGATACTGCTATATGGATGCACTACTTTGACGCTAACTAAACGGCTGACGAAGAAGCTAGACGGCAATTACACAAGAATGTTGCGAGCAATATTGAACAAGTCCTGGTGGCAACACCCCACAAGGCACCAACTATACGGCCACCTGCCTCCCATCACGAAAACTATCCAAGCTAGACGAACCAGACACGCAGGACACTGCTGGAGAAGCAAGGACGAGCTCATAAGTGACGAACTCCTATGGACCCCCGCATATGGCCTAGCAAAAACAGGACGACCAGCTCGAACATAAATACAGCAGCTATGTGAGAATACGGGATGTAGCCCTAAAGACCAGCCAGAGGAATGATAGGGAGAAGTGGCGAGAGAGGGTAAACGATATCCGTGTTAGCGGCACGACATGATGATGATGATGATATCATACATCTTTATTGATGCATCGGGATGAGTCATCGGTGATGTTTCCTTTGGATTCATAGGGGGTTTCGGGTCCTGCAACATCAAACCCCTCGCCCAAATGACCCAGTTGGCATTGATCTTACTCCAACTCCCATCGCGGCAGCATCTGTACATCCACACAAGACAAATGGCCACACAAATGACTCTATCACTTTTAATTGTGCAACAGCCAATCAGAGCCACACTCCTCTGATGACATTTGCATCTTTCCTTCAAAAGTTATTATTAAAGCAAGTTTTGTTAAAGATGATGTAAGACTGTTTATTATTTTTTATTTCATTTTTTCAAGACTCTTTGTTATTTTTCTAGTGTCGGAATCTAGATGGTAAAGGAATTGTCTCATATCTTCTGCCCAAGCTCTTTCGACCATATTTATAGTCGTCATCAAGGATAGTGTATTTTTGTGTTGACTGTTGATTTTTTACTGTTTTAATAATTTGTAACATTTTGTTTTGAAATCGTCGGTTGGAAAGTTTTCAGCGTTTTGTTTTAAAACGTTCAGTTGGAAAAAGGTTTATTGATAGAGTTAGTGATTTTTAGTGATTCAAAATATTTAGTATGTGTTAAATGCTATTTCATTCATGCTTGTTTTTTTTTTTTGTTTTTTTTTTCATTTTTTATGCATACTGCTTCTAGGTTGGTTGGTTGGTTTATTTGGGTTTGATGCCATATTAACCTTTGTAGGTTATTTAACGCCAAATCCATTTTTATGTAAATAATCTGTTCTTTTCAGAACAATTCAGTTTAGCATAAGTACACAGTTTAATGGTCAAAAACATTTCTATTTCAAACTATTCAAGCAGTTATATGTAACAATTCAGTTAAGTGTAAATACAGTTTTAATGTCGAAAAACAGTTCTATTTCTTATAATTCAGTTAAACACAAGCACGCAGTTTAAATGTACGCACAGTTTAATTATCAAAAGCATTTCTATTTCAAGCTATTCAGTTTACTCAAGCAATTCATTTTAGCATAAGTATGCCGTTAGTTCTATTCAACCCATAGATAGGGCCCTATCAGGTGCTACCACTCCGGGCCAGAGTGGTCCTGGGAGCGATGGTAATTAAAGGGTACTCCGCATTCCCCAAAGCTCCAGCACTGCTGGAACCTCGCCATCAGATTGTTTAGTGTCATATCCAGGACACTCAATAGTGTATTCTACAGCCCCAGCTGACTGGGCAAACTGCATCTAGGATTCGTAATCGTTTTTTATAATACTTTTCATGTATAACTATTGTATTATCTGTGAGAATCTTCCTTACATCGGATGATGTAAGTTGGTTGGTGTTATTGTTGTGTTTTATGATTAAATGTTGTTTTATAGCGCTATTTTCTGAAAGGTGATAAGTAATTATATTATTACTATTATATTAATTGTAATCATAGAT
>OY757932.1:57329159-57334159 GCA_963585895.1 Sepioteuthis lessoniana | reverse complement strand
ATTGTATATATACATATATATATATATGCATATATATGTATATATATACGTATGTATGTATGCATGTGTATACATATATATATATATATATAATTGTGTGTGTATGTGTGTTTTCTGATGATTGCATAAACGAGAAACTATTACTAAATACTGGTAATTCTATGCATACACAAATAAATCTTTGATCTACACTGGTTTTACAATCAATACTGAGTAAACTTTACAAATATAGCAAACCACACACGCAAACATGCAGACATACACACGCACATTTTCACACACACACACACACACAGGAATATCTATGTATTCATGCAATCCCCTTCTCCGTGACTGGTTGCTTAATCAACGCTGAAGAGCATAGTGTACTCAACTATTTCCCAGATTGGGAACAGATTTCCCAAAGATTATTAGCGCGAACTGGTAAGTTAACCACCTCAACCAGAATTTGAACACAATATTAGAACAAATAAGTTCTACAGAATATTCCAATACAGTTGTATGACTAAAAGTGATTTAACATCCATCGGTGATCTAACATTTTTAGATATATTCCTTCCCAGTCCTGATGATGGTTCAGTTGAACCTAAACATTATAACGTCGACATTTTTTTCTCAATAAATCTTTCCTTCTTGGATCACCTTGTTTGTCAATTTTTCTCTATATCGTCGGATTCAATTCCATTATTTCCTTCCACATAATTATAAATACATTTTTTTCTTTCTTTTTTTTTGTTGATTATTATTAGGTCTGGTCTTCTGGCCAAGATTAGGTGATCGGTCTGTAAGTTCCTTCATAGTTTATGTGTGTCATTTCCTAGGACAGGTGCTGGGTTGTTCATATGGTCAAATATAAATTTCTTGCACATCTCCGAGTCGATCACCTTATCCACCCAGTCGTGTCTAGTCTTACACTCCTTCTGCGCTAATTTGCTGCATTCGCTTCTTATGTGATTGATGGTTTCATCTCTGTCACAGCATAGCCTACATTTGCTATTTGGTTCCATCTTATCTATTCTCGCTTTGATATGATTGGTTCTTATGGCTTTGTTTTGTGTTGCAATTAGAAGAGATTCTGTTTCTCTCTTAAAGTCTCCTAATCTTAGCCACGTCCAGGTTTTTTCATGTAAGATGTTTATTAGCCGTTTAAAACACCCATAGAGTTGTTTTTCTTCCCATTTTTGTTTCCTAGTTATTGTCATTCTGTTGTCCATCGTATTGTCGGTATCGTTTCTGATGGTTGTAATCAGTCCTTCTTCCTGTTTTTCTATGTAGTCCTCGAGTCTTTTATCGATGTCTTCAATGTTGGTAAGTCCTCTTCCTCCCTCTTTTCTTGATACATATAGTCTGTCTACGTCGTCTCTGAGATGTAATGTCTTATGCATGGTTGTCTCTAGGATGTAATATTATTTACTCATTAGAGTTTTTCACATCAGCTAACGCTGATTGTCTTTCACTGGAGTTGGAGTGACAGCAAGTCACTTCTAGTCTCCAGGACTCTTCTCAGTATTCTGGCCGTTCTCAATAGTGCAGTAGTTTGGACAGTCTCCACTCGGCCGCTAACTTCCAATTTCTCCAGTCCCTTTAGTAATCCTTTCGTTACTGTTCCAAACGCGCCCATTACAATTGGTACAATTGTCGCCAGCATGTTCCATTGTTTTTTTTCAATTCCCTAGCAAGGTCGAGGTACATATGCTTCTTTTCACATTCTTTCAGTTTTATTCTGTGGTCAACCGGGACAGCCAAGTAGACAATTTTGCAAGTTCTCTTGTTTTGTTGATTTTTATAAGGTCTGGTCTTCTGGCTGAGATTAAGTGATCCGTGTGTATGTCAAAGTCATTATTATTATTACTATTATTATTATTACTCCTCTAGAGTTTTTCACATCAGTGTTAGTTGATGGTATTTCACTGAAGTTTGAGTGACAGCAAGTCTCCTCAAGTCTCCAGGACTCGTCTAAGTATTCTGGCCGTCCTCAGCAATGCTGTCGTTTGGATAGTTTCTACCCGTCCGCCAACTTCCAAGTCCTCCAGGCCCTTTAATAATCCTTTAGTTACTGTGCTTAACGCACCAATCATAATTGGCACAATCGTTACTTTCATGTTCCACAGTTTTTTCAATTCCCTAGCAAGGTCGAGGTACTTATCCTTCTTTTCACTTTCCTTCAGATTTATTCTGTGGTCTGCCGGGACAGCAAAGTCAACAATTTTGCAGATTCTCTTTCTTTTGTTGATTATTATGAGGTCTGGTCTTTGGGCCGGGATTAGGTGATCCGTTTGTATGTTAAAGTCCCATAGGAGTTCATGCGAGTCGAAATATTGCTTAAAATACCTAAAACAATATAAATATGCACAATTCATATTAGATGATGTTACTTTAACTATAATCGAATTATTTGTATTAAGAATCGCTACTTGAAGCTATAATTATAATCAAGGATTATTAGTCTTTACTTGAAACTGTACAGTCGCTTTTAAATAAATGGATGGTTAGGGTTAATTTATTTGTTGAATGAAATATCAACCTTCATGGGATATTTAATGTCAACACCATCCTTGAGGAATGACAGGAGTATTACGATTTAACCCATAGCTGGAAGGATAACGGACTCTTACGGTTTCCAATAGTATTAGTCAAAAAGGGAACGTGATAGCGTGACTGCAGTTCAGACTCGCTTCCTACACTGTCTTACCCAGTCGGGTGGGGTGGTAGAATACACCGACTGCTTCTCTGCAGAAGGGTATTATCCCCCGAACGATTGTCCTGGATATGACACTAAACAATCTGATGATGGGTTTTCAGTGATTCTGGAGCTTTGGGGAATGTAGAGCACCATTTCATTGCAAATTGCTCCCAGATCCACACTGGCCCGGAATGGTAGCACCTGACAGGACTCTATTCATGGGTTCAATAGAACTAACTGCATACTTATGCTAAACTGAATTGTTTGAATTAGAACTGTTTGACAAAACCGAATAGCATCAAATAGAAATGTTTTTGACAATTAAACTGTGTACTTTTATTTAAACTGCGAGCTTATGTTAAAGGAATTGTTTGAAATAGAACTGTTTTTGACATTGAAACTCTACTTACACTAAACTGAACTATTTAATATAGAACTGTTTTGACATTTAACTGTGTGTAAACAAAATATGTACTTATAATAACTGAATTAGCTGAATTGGAACAATTGGAATAAACTGAATAGTCCAAAATAGAGATGTTTTTGATAATTTAGCAGCGAACTCATGCTAAACTGAATTATTTGAAATAGAACTGACTATATGCATAAAAATGGATTTGGCCTAAATAACCTACAAAGGTTGATACGCCATAAAACCCAAACAACCGACCAACCATCCTACAATGTCACAGTCCACTATGCGAAGGAGACTCCTCAGATTATTGATGGTAAGTAAGTAAAGTTGGCGACCATAGTCGAGGGTAACCCGAAGGCTCCCTTTTCGATAGCTACTACACCAATGTGTAGGGGAGGGCGCTACTCCTTCCCTGGATTGCTCTACTTTACCCTTGATCCGTACCTTATAATGCTGAGTGTTAAGCAAGGAGGCATCAAGTACCATTTTTTGAGTCTTTGGTATGACTTGACCTGGGATTGAACCCAGGTCTCCCGAGCCATTTGCGAACACTCTAACCGCTAGGCCAATATAAAACTATGTAACTATGCGCAAACAAATGATTATTTAATAAGACTATTACTTTAAAACATTTTATGAATTAATTGCATTAGATAAGAATACTTGAAATCATACAAGCGTATGCAAATCATTGTGTTAGGAACACTTCATTGCGTATAACAATGTAATCAGTTGATTAAAGCCATATAAAAATATTGCAATGGAAAATTGGTTGTAATTATATCTGCATTTTTCTTACATTTCAAACCGAATCAAATTTTGGCACTAAAAAATTCAGAGGAGTGAATATACTGTTAAACAAATAAATTGAAACTTGTCTTGGCTCGAACGTCGATATCTGGCGTCGGAAGAGGTTACGCAACTAAGTCAGCCACGAGGCAGGCGTACTTTTGTTTGCTTATGACCAATAATCTATCAAACTAAGTATCTTTTGAGCTAATCGATCTGTTTTCTTTCATCTGAAGTTCTTCTTTCTATTAACGAACAAAACAGCATCCTCTAACCCCCTCTCCTCCCCCCTCTCTCTCTCTCTCTCTCTCTCTCTCTCTCTTTGTGTGTGTGTGTATGTGTACACATGTGTGTACTGAGTTATCGCCCTTCTTATAGCCCATGGCCAACCGGCCAGGCTTTTATCGTCCAAGATGAGCTTTTATTTTTGAAAGACAGACTCCACAAAATGTCAAATTTAAAACGAGAGCCTATGTTTACTTAGGTTTTGCGTAACTAATCGTATGGGGGTGTGGTACCATGTCACGAATCGAAACAAGTTGATAAGAGTGAGGAGGCGGTTGGTGGAGGCGACTGGGAGAGGTCGAGTCGAACTGTGGTTTTTTTGTTTGTTTTTCTTTTCTTTTTTTTTTTTCTTCCGAAGTTGGCTAATCAAAAGAAGCGCAATGTTGTGATGAGGAGTGGCCTGACGGGTGGCCTGACGGCTGGATTGACGGGTGTCTGGTGCTGAGGTGGAGAAAGATATTTTAAGTGAACGCATGCCACTTAAAAATGCGAAGAGTAATGAACTTGCAAGAATACACTACACAACCTTTTCACAAAGGTCAGACCCCCTTGCTGGGAAAATATGACCAAAAACTACGTGTAAAGTATCCCCTGCAGTTGTCGTAGAAAATATAAAATCACTCACATTCTAATTTACCCATACTTACTATTCTTTTTCTTTTGGTCAAAAGATCTATTAACCCAATCCTTCTGCCATGGCCTGGATGCGACACATGGTACTATTTACCAACCCCTCCGCTCGGGCAGGATATGACACAAGGTCAATTTTTAAGCGGAGTTTAACAGGTTTGAATTCAGAGTTTTCCTTCTCCTAGACTAGTTGCCTAA
>OY757932.1:57276659-57326659 GCA_963585895.1 Sepioteuthis lessoniana | reverse complement strand
TATCACCGGCTCAATTGATGAGTTAAGTGTCGCCAATTTTTATCGTATTATTAAATAGTGTTCAGTATCAATGATAGAACTGTTATACATGCGGAAATATATATATATATATATATATATATATATATATATATATATATATATATCGTGAGAGAGAGAGACACCAGTTATATATATATATATATATATATATATATATATATATATATATATATTAGTATACACAGACACCAGCACGTAATATACATCGATACTAATATATATGTTTCCCTCTTTCTCTCTCTCTATCTCTCTCTCTCTCTCTCTATATATATATATATATATATATCTTTAAGAAAAAGCCAAAGACCGGTTAATTTAGGATTATAAATTTATTCCCATCCTGTTTTTCAGTTTCTTGTGTAAACCAAAAACACGAAGAAAAATATAACAGGACTTCTTCAGATCCAATGGATAATTTTCTTGTCCTGAAGGAATTACTCCCAACTCTGGTTACTGGACCGAATAATACTATATATATATATGCATATATATATTGAAGATGTTTATGGGTATCACTAGGTCACTTGGTGATTTTACGGTCGACCATATTTTGTGATACCATAAACTAGTGCCCAAAATACATATACTGTGTCCAAGCATATGACTGATATAAAATTGTAATTATTGGTATTGCTTAGCAATACTTGGAACCCTTTAACTGTGTGCAAACCTGATATATATATATATATATATATATATATATATATAGCTTGTAAACGAATAGTTTGTAAATAACATTTGAAACAAGCCTGAGGTTATTTATTTTCACACAGTAAAATGGCTTCAAGCATTGCTATTTCATCATCATCATCATGTCGCGCTGGTAGCAAGGATATCCCTGACCCTCTCTCGCCACTCCTCCCTATCGTTCATCGCCCTAGGTAGGTCTTCAGGACAACATCCCGTATCCTAACATAGCTGCTGAATGTATGTTCGTGCTGGTCGTCCTGCTTTTGCACGGCCATGTGTGGGGGTCCATAAGAGTACATCTCTTATGAGTTCGTCCCTGCTTCTCCAGCAGTGTCCTGCATGTCTGGTTCGTCTAACTTGAATAGTTTTCGTGATAGGAGGCAGGTGGCCGTACAGTTGGTGTCTTTTGGGGTGTTGCCGCCAGGACTTGTTCAAGATTGCACGCAGCATTCTTGTGTACTTGCCGTCTAGCTTCTTCTCCAGCCGTTTTGTTAGCGTCCATGTAGTGCACCCATATAGCAGTATCGATGCGACTGCTGCCTGGAAGAAACTGCGTTTCATTTTATCGGTTAGGTCTGAATTCCATATAATCGATAGCCTATTGATAGCTGTCCATCCTTTCGTTAACCTGGTGTCGATGTCCTTTTCGGTTGATTCGACGCTGCTTCCGAGGTAAGTGAATTTGTCTACTAGTTTAAGAGGGTTTCCTTCTAGAGTGGAGATGTCCCCCGTTTGATTATAGCACATATATTCCGTTTTGTGTGCATTAACATAGAGGCCTATGCCTGCGGCTGCTCGTTCCAAACTATGCAGTAGTGTTTCGGCTTGGTCGGGTGTATTTGCCAGTATCGCTATGTCATCGGCGTAGTCGGCGTAGTCGGCGTCAGTAATTGTTTTTGCTGGGTACCAATTATATTCGACATTACTTATTCGTCTGCTCACATTTAAATGGTTCCAAGTATTGTCATGTAATAACAATAACTCAATTTCATATCAGGTTTGCACACAGAACAGTATTTGCCATTACATAATCAACAAGTTTGATATGACATAAAAGCAGACTAACCAACCATCCCTAATTTGACCACACCATACACACCGATACATCTCCTTTCTGTCTTTTTATCTGTTATTTTTTCCCCACTTTGGACAGAGTACTGACAACCTTAGTGAACTTTTGCTTCCTCTTCCTGTCCAATATTGACATTTTCTAATCTATTGTAGATTGTTTTTTATACTTATACCCCAACCTCTGCTCTTCTATTTGTATCACAGTCATCAGCTCACATAACGCCGATGGATTGGAGCCTTCGTGGAGTAATGATTAAAGTGCTATACTGCTTCTTATAAGTAAGCACGTTCGAACTCCAGCAGCACAATTACCGTATTTCAAGGAATATAAGGAATCCTTTTTTTAAATAGATCTTTTATCTTTTAAAATTCCCCTGCGTCTTAGTAGGTTTAAAATTGGCGATATTCGGCTGAAATTAGCCACCTGGCAACTCCTGTTAGTCTAGATTTTAGAGTAACCTACATATACTTATCGCCGGTTGGTATCTTAATGGCATATCAACCTTTGTTGGTTATTTAATGCCAAAGTTATTCTTCCAGAAGAACAGTGGTGGTACGTTTTAACCCATACCTGAGAGGATAGGGGGGTTCATACATTTCCCAATAGCGTACGAACTCGCGTACTACGATTCCGCAGTCCATCGCTTTAACCATTACACCACGAGGACACCCCCACACATATAGTCATTATTTAAAAGAATATTATGCACAATAAAAATGTTATCATTGATAATATTCATTATATCAATTTCATCACGTTTAATATTAGTACTTTGTTTTTTATTTCTTGATTCGCACTGCTGATATTGGGGAGCGTCTTATACACCCGTGCGTCGGGCACCTCTGGTGGTGTAACGGTTAGCAAGCTACACGAGTGAGTTCGAGTCTTATATGCCGTCTAATAGAGTACGTTCATTTGCGAACAAATACGCTTGGGAAATGTGTGAACCCCCTTTTACCCCCAGTTATAGGTGAAATAGTACCACTGTTCTACAAAAGTTCTTTTCGCATGAAATAACTTACGAAGATTGATATGCCATTAAATAATGAAACCAAATCAAAATTTCTTCCATATATTCGTTTAAACCTTCGATTTTAAGCTCATCGAACTTTATCACAATATTCTCACGGTATTGTCTACTCATATGTCTAATACGTGCTATAACCCAGCTTTAGACAGATCGGTTGCTTTTGTTTGTTTATTTGTTGGTTGGTTGGTTTGTTTGTTTGTTTTTCTGCTTTTCATTGTTTAACTAACCTAACATTCAACACTTTCCTTTCCAGTTATGTTTTCTCTATGAAAAAGAGTTGTATGGTTCTGAGTATGTGTGTTTTTTCTATTTCACTCTCTTTACCTCTCTCTCTATCTATCTATCTATCTATCTATCTAGAAAAAAAAAAAGTAGTCTTCTAGAGCCTCGTTCTCAATGCTTAAGCCTTTTGACTTATATTGTTTACATTACTCAAATCCCTTTCTTTTTTTTTTCTTTATTTAGGTTCGTTTAGTTGTTTTTTGTATTTGTTGTTTTGTTTTGTCTGTGTACGAAAGATTTTCTATGTTTTTTTTATGTTTTTCTTTTTCCTTTTTTTTCTTTGTAATGTTTGTCTTTTCTTCCTATTTTTTGTCTTTTTTTTCCTGAAGTATTTATCTTTCTTTGTTCGTCTTTCTTTTTGATTTCTTCGGCTTATCCCTCGTTTATTTTCTGCCAACACTTTCTTCAAATTTATTTCCTTCATTTTTGGATCGTTTTTTGTTGTTTTTTTTTTTTGTTGTTTTTTTTTTTTTTTTTTTTACTATCACCAAGAAGAGAAGGAGAGAAAAATATTACCACACTACTTTTCATCTTTTCCTTCACTTTCTATTTTTCATTCTTAATCTTTTAGCATTTCTTTCTTTTTCTTTTTCTCTTCTTCCTAATTTTTCACACCTTTCCTCATTATTATTTCACAAATGACTTTTTATGGAACCACTTGTTCTTTTTTTCCCTTTTTTTCTTTCATTTATTCTTTCTGGAATTACTCTCTTTTTTAGCTTATTTTCAGAATTTTATACAATGTCTTCTTCTTCTTCTTCTTCTTCTTCTTCTTCTTCTTCTTCTTCTTCTTCTTCTTCTTCTTTATTATTACTTCATTTTTCTTCTTCTTCTTTTTCTTTACTATTATCATAATTATTATTATTACTCCATTCTTCTTCTTCTTCTTCTTCTTCTTCTCAATATATTTCTTTCTTTTTTTCTCCCATATTCGGACCGTTTCTTTCTCTATACTGGTCATTTGTTTCGTCATTCGTCTGTCTCTCTTCAAATATTCTCCCTTCCTCCCTTTCCTTCTTCTTCTTCTTCTTCTTCTTCTTCTTCTTCTTCTTCTTCTTCTTCTTCTTCTTCTTCTTCTATCTACTTTTCTCTTCTTTCCTGTATTTTATTCATTTTATATAACTTTCCGTCTCATATATCTAATTATTCTGTCTCTCTGTCTCTGTCTGTCTGTCTCTCTGTCTCTCTCTGTCTGTCTCTCTGTCTCTCTCTCTCCCTCTATTTCATTTCTCTCTCCCTTTTTCTTTCTTGCATATTTATTCATCCTCTCTTCTTATTCTTCTTTTCATCGAATCTCTCTTTCTCTATTGAGTTATTCCCGTCACTCCTTATTTCTCCAACTCTCGAAATATAGTCCGCTCATTGGTCTATTGGGTAGAGTGTTCGCCAATGGTCCGGGAGACCTGGGTTCAATCCCAGGTCGCGTCATGCCAAAGACTTTAAAAATAGTACTTGATACCTCCTTGCTTAACACTCAGTAATATAAGGTACGTATCAATGGTAAAATGGAACAATCCAGGGAAAGGAGTAGCGTCCTCCCCTTCATCTCGGTGTAGTAGCTATTGAAAAGGAAGCCTTCTGGTCACCCTCTACTTCGGTCAACTATCTTCATTCTCATCATTAACTTTTTTCCGCTTTTTCATCTCTCTCTCTCCCTCCCCTCTCTCTCTCTGCAATTATTATTCTCTTTTTCTATATTTACTTTTTCTTTAAACCTTTTTAATTCCTTTCCCATTCTTTTCCTTTTCTCTATTTCTTTTTTTATCTTTGAAAATATTTTTTATTTCAATAATTGCTTTCTCTATTTTCATTGAGTTCTATCGGAGGGGGTTTAGAATATGTTGCGGGGTTCTCCTACAGAGTAATAAGACTCTGTAAAAAAAGGCTGTCTTGGGTATGACCCTAAACTGCTACAGATTTGGAGGGTCCAGTTCTGGATATTTGGAGAGTGAGAAGTAAACTTTCATTGCCATTACTCCCAGTTCCTCTCTAATCAAGTTCATTAGTACATTTTTGGGTCCATTCAAATAGATCTGTTTGAAAAGTATTAACTCTCTCGTTTCCATCTTTCCAATTCTATCTAAGCTCTCCTATCTCTTGTCTCTTATCTCTCCTTTTCGTCTCTCCTTTCTCTCCTTTTCTTCATGCTTACTCTTTTTTTAATTTGTCTTCTCTTTCCTTTATTCTTTCTCTCCTTTTTCTTCTCTCTTTTCTCTCCGCTCTCCTTTTCGTTCCCCCCTTTTTTTTTACTCTTCTCTTTTTTTTCCCTCTCATTTCTCTTCTCTTCTGGCCCAGACGGCAGGGGCAGTAAAATACACTATGTGTATCTCTACTGATGGGTAAGATGTCCCAAAAGTGTCCTGATACGACATTAAATAATATCATGGTGAAGCTCCAATAATGCTGGAGCTTTAGGAAATGTGATATACTCCTTCATTGCCATCCCTTTCAGGTCCACTCTGACTTGGAATGGTAGCATTTGATAGGGTCCTATCAATGGTTTAAAAAGAACTAGACTATGTACTTATGCTAAACTGAATAGCTTGAAATAGAACTGTTTTTAAGATTAACTGTGTGAATACAAAAAATGTACTTATGCAAAACTGAATTGTTTGAAACAGAACTGTTTTGATATTTAAACCACATGCTAATGCTAAACTGAATTGTTTGCAGTAGAACTGTTTATATATAAATATAATTATAATATGTATAAAAATGGATTTGTCATTAAATAACCTACAATAGTTGATATGCCATAAAACTAAACCAAAACAAAAAAAAGATCTCTTCTCTTCTTTCTCTTCTTTCTCCTTTTCGTCTCTCTTTCTCATTTTTGTTCTACCTTCTCCTTTCTCTTTTTCCTCTTCTCTCTTTTAGGTCTTCTCTTCTTTTCGTCTCTCTTACTCCCTTTAACTCTGTTTTTCTCTTCACCTTTCTCTCTCTCTTTTCTAACGTCCTTCCTCTTCTCTTTTTCTTTTCTACTCTTATCCTTTCGCTCCTCTTTTTTTTATCTCTCTTACTCTCCTTTGCTCTCTCTACTTCTCCACTTTTCATCTCACTTTTCCCTATACTCTGTCCTTTTCTCGTCTACTTGTTCCTTCAGATTTCACTCTCTCTCTCCTTTGTATAATTTTCCATGGTTCTCCCTCTCTCTCCCCATATAATTCCCTCTTTTCTTTTCATTCCTTTTTCTTTCGCATTTTATCTCTCTAGCCTATATTATCAATCTCTCCTGACTATCTTTTCTCTCCTTATCTCTTCTCTCTCTCTCTCTCTCTCTCTCTCTCTCTCTCTCTCTCTCTTCGCTAATGAATATTACTCCCTCACTTAACTATACAATCTTCTTATAATCTCAGCTCCATTCATCTCATTCTTTATTCTCCTCACATCTTTTCTTTTCTTTTTCCTTTTTCTTTTTCCCCCCTCTTTCTTCATACGCTAACCTCTTCAAACTTTCTTAATCTTTATCCCCTCTTGGTTATAAATAGTCACTAAATATGACTGGACGTAAAGGAGTCACTTTACTGACCTAAGTAGTGATGTAGTGGGCCTGTCCTAAGTCTTCACTGTAAAAACTCACCGACGAAATCAAGACGATGAGGTAAGCGCCGATCTTGATTAAAGATATTGTCGAAATCAAAATATTTAAACATCGGATGATGTCACGAATGGCACACGTCATATATGCTAAGTTCTTTAAATAAGCGCCTGACGTCTGGCCAAATCTAAAGTGGTGGTGGCGTAAGGGGATGATGTGGCTCGGGGAGGTGCAGTAGGGTAATTGCAACGCCCCTACCGCTTGAGGTGGCTGGAGCAGGGTGGTGGGGGATGCAAAACGTCAAAAGTGGGGATGTGGAGGTAGATAATTCGATGATTGATATAATGACGGAGCTTGAGGGAGGGTGATAATGTCGTTCGGTGGGGGAGCGGTTAGGCCCCAAAGATTCGGGGAAATGGTGATTTTGGTCGACGAAATGATTAGCTAAGAGGTGAGGGAAGGGAAAGGTAAGTTCGATTATCATTGAAGTTACTTCGATGGTAACGGTGATTATGAAAAGCCTTTTGTAGTTGTGGTAAAAGTATAGACCATCAGGACCTAAATGACAATAACATATACAAATACTAAAGTAATGCAGTAGGTTTTTTTTTTCGCTTCTTTGACTGGGGTGGAAGTTATTCGCAAAAAACTGAGAGAGAGAGAGAGAGAGAGAGAGAGAGAGCGAGCTTTTGGAATAATTAATGAGGTAGGCCAGTGTAATAACCAGGAATCAATTTTGATAAACTGTAGGTTTGGTTTTTTGTTTAATGGCAAATCAAACTTTGTAGGTTATTTAATGCCAAAGCCATTCTCCTAGAAGAACAGTAGTAGTACTATTTAACCCATAGCTGGGAGGATAAAGGGGTTCATACCTTTCCCAAGGGTATTTTGCCCGAAAGTGGACGTAATAGCGCAACTGGAGTACGAACTCGCTTACTACGATTCCGCAGTCCATCGCTTTAAACATTACACCACGAGGACACCCCCAAACAACCAACCATTTCTGGTCCATTTTCATTATAGAATAATTTCCTATACATTATATCGTTATATATTTTCCATTGCATTTCAGTAGAATCATTTCCCATACACTTTTATTGTAAAATCATTTCCAATGATTTTTTATTGTAAAATCTTTTCCAATGATTTTTTATAGTAAAATCATTTCCAACGATTTTTTTATAGTAAAATCCTTTTCAATGATTTTTTATAGTAAAATTATTTCCAATGATTTTTTATAGTAAAATCATTTCCAATGAATTTTCAACTAGAATCATTTACAATAGATTTTTAGAGTAACATGATTTCCATTGGTTTTTTTTAACAGAATAATTTCCAATTCGTTTCATTGTAAAATCATTTCTAATGAATTTTATTGTAGACTCATCTTTAATGCATTTTACTGAAAACCATTTCCAATTATTTTTATAGTAAAAGTTTCTCTAACGCATTTTTTAGTAAAAAAATCCAATTCATTCTATTTCCGAAATTATTTCCGATACATTTCTATGGTAGAATTATTTCCATTTCACGTTACAGTAAAAAATACTTACAAGTCATTTTATAGTAAAATAATTTCCGATGAATATTGTTGTTAAATTATTTCGTATGCATTTTTATTGTAAAATCATTTCCAGTATATCTTCATAATAAAATCGTTTCCACTGCATTTGTATAGTAACATCATTTCCAATAAATTATATAGTAAAATCATATACAATGCATTTTATTGCAGAATCATTACCAATACATTTTATTGTAAAACCATTTCCAACGCATTTTATAGTAAAAGCATTTACAATACTTTTTTAATGGTAAAATCGTTTTCATTTCACATCATAGTAAAATCATTTCCACTACATTTTATGATAAAACCATCTACAATACATATTTCATAATAAAGTCGTTCCATTTCATTTTATAGTATAATAATTTCCAATACATTTTTATAGTAAAACCATTTCCAATGGATTTTATAGTAAAAGCATCTACAACAATTTTTGATAGTTAAATCGTTTCCATTTCACTTCATGGTAAAATAATTTCCAAAACACTCTGTTTTCTGATGCATTTTTTTCGTATATATTTACCCAACCCCTCTGCGCATTCAAAATTAGACACATGGTCAATTTTTTAGCAGAGTTTGAATTCAGAGTTTTCCTTCTGGAATGATTGCCAAACTGAGGCTAAAGAGCCCACTCTTCCCTACTATTTACACATAGCTGGTGGGAGAATAATCGGATTTTTTTTTACCTTTCGTAAAGGTATTAGTGCTATGTTAGTATTTTCAGTAAAATCAATTTCAGTATATTTTTATAGAAAATCATCTACAACGTCTATTTTTTTTAATATAAACATCTTCATTACATTGAAAAATCAAATCGTTTTGTTTGGTTTGGTTTGGTTTGGTTTGGTTTGGTTTCATGGCATATCAACTATTATAGGTTATTTAATGCCAAATTCTGTTTACACTTATTTGGCAAATACATGATTTCTAAAGACACTTTGTAGTTAACATATTTAAAGGAGTCTGAGCTCATTTTTTTGGTAGTCTGTTAAATGATTTCACCTATTTTAATCTAATACGAACAATTTCATATTGTTATATTTTGACCTTCGACCCGGCCCAAAAATACTATTCCAAGGTAATACACCGGAAGGAAGTGACACATTCCAACGACAAGTAATAGAAAGAGATCGCGTGAGCGGATTAAGGCTTATGATATGGGACAAGGTGAAGGTCCTATTGTGCCACTACAATGATGCACCGGAAGAGAGTAACCTCTGAACTGCATGACAGTTATTTCCGCTTGATGACGATTAAACATCCGATTTCAAAGATCCAGTAGGCGATCGTGTGGGCGTGGAATTATTATTTAACTCAGTTGAGTTTGGGGTGCCAAAGCAGTTGCCAGCAGACTCCCAGAGAGTTAGAGACGAGATGTGGTAGGGAAGGTCACACCCGACCGAGGGGGACCTCGGAAACCCCCGATGCAGTTGCCAGCAGACGTCCAGACAGTAGAGACCAGATGTGGTAGGGAAGGCCACACCCGACCGAGGGGGCCCTCGGAAAGCCCCGATGGAGTAGACCCCAACATCAGGAGAACAAGAAAGACACAACGTGACGGTCATAACAGTGGAGTCAAAATATGAAGTTTATGTTCGGTCTCCAGCATCCCCTCACATGCAAACCTTCAACAACCCTTTCGAACCCTTGCAATAAAGTGAGGTAAAAATATTGTTAAAGAAGTCTTCCTGCGTCTTTATCCTGCATCGTTTCTTCCTGTGACTTCCTCTTACGTCTTTCTGCGTGCGTCTTTATTATTGAGTCGTTATGATACGGCAAATGAGTATATAACAATATGTTGAAAACAATGAAGACAGATTAACTGAAATTTACAAGAAGTGCTGATCGATATCCTATTTGAGTTATAAAATGTTCATCATTTGAAATAAACTACCTCGAATTGGTTTCATTAAATTTTAGGATAGTTATCCACATTTAAAATATGTTTTAACAGTTTGTTTTATTTTGTAGTTTATTTGCGTGTTTCTGCCTTGTTTATACCGATCATGGCATACATACATACATACATATATATATATACTTTAAGAAAAACAACAAACCGGTTTTTTCTTAAAGAATTTATTGCTCTGTATTATTGTTACATTGAGCTCTTTACCAGGAAAATTTAAATATTCACTCATGAATAATTTCTTGTCCTGATGGAATTACTCCCAACTCCGGTTTAACTGGACCAAATAATACTTATATATATATATATATATATATATATATATATAGGATTTCCTTTGGTCTGTTTTTAAGATATATCAACCACTGTTGGTTATTTAGTGCCAAATCCTCGTTATATATATATATATATATATATTTGATTTGGTTTTGTTGGGTTTTATGGCATATCAACCATTGCAGGTTATTTTATGCCGAATCCATTTTTATACCCGTAAAGATTTCTATTTCAAAAAATCAGTTGAGTATAAGTACAGTTTTTTTTTTATTTACACACAGCGAAATGTAAAATAGTTCTATTTCAAGCAATTCAATTTAGCGTAACTACACAGTTTAAATGTTAAAAATCAGTTCTATTCAAGTAACTACGTTTAGAATATGTCAAGAATAGCTCTATTTTAAACTATTCCGCTTATTCAACAAAGATTTTTCCAAGTATTGGTATGTATCACTAACAGTTCAACTAAACATTAGTCATTCATTTACACACAATTTAATGTAAAAACAGTTCTATTTCTGACAATTCAGATTAGCCTAAACTCACTGTTTAGCTCTATTTGACCCATAGATAGGACTCTATCCGGTGTTAGCACTCCGAGCCAGAGTGGACCTGGTAGCAATGGCAATGAAAGGGTACATCGTATTCTCTAAAGCTCCAACATTACTAGAGCTTCACCATCAGATTGTTTAGTGTCATATCTAGAAAACTCATTGGAGGAGTCTTACCCCTCTGCAGAGAAGCAGTCGGTGTATACTACAAATCCAGCCGACTGGGCCATTTGTATAAGAGAGTAAACAGCTTTCATGTAATGTCATGGGCACGTCATACAATGGATTGTTATTCAAAAACACACTAAATCCACCCATAATATTATCCTGGGTTTTAAACGCAACGCAACACTATGATAAATTATGTTCTTGATAATGACCAACAATAGTTGAAAGTACTTGAAGTACAACTAAAAATAAAATAAAATAGTGAACAGTTTTTCTACAGCCTTGAACTAAATTAGCGGCAGCTTATTTGCCAGCGGGGAAAAAACGGAAAAGGAATGGAAAGTAATTTGGGTGTAAGAAGTAGAGATTGTATAGAAGGGTTTACAGGTAAAAGAAATTAGAAAAAAAGGTGACGAGAAGAAATAAGGAAAGGAAGGAAAAGAAGAAGAAAAGCATGAGAAAGAGGAAAGAAAAAACGAAGAATTCAAGGGCAAAGAAGGAAAATATATATGGATCAATAGAATCATATATGTAGACTGCAGTAAAAGTGAGTAAAATAGATAGATAGATAGGTTAAAATGATAGATGACCATACTGAGGTAAATTGCTATAAACCGACATTGATAGATAGATAGATAGATAGATAGATATCGATGTAAGTAAGAGTTGGCTTTAATAGATTTAGTAGGGAGAAATCAAATAAACAAAACGTCTAACAAGCCACTGAACTAACATTTGGCGGGATTTTGAAAAAAAAATGAGGGAAAAAGTAAGTGAAGAACAAGAAAAAATAAAGGTGGGTAGAAAATAATTGGCAAAAAAAAATGCTTTAAGAAGAATTGGCGGGAGAATTGAGGCTCTTGGTGGCAATGTTCCCGCCAATAGGTGGCGCTGTAGCTAAGAGCGAAGATGTTGGTCGAGTGGACGTCTAAGGCGAATTTTGAAGCTGTTGGTAGAATGGGCTGACACGGGCCGGGTGTTAGAGGAGGATAGTTTGGTGTGTGGGTGGTATAGAGGAGTGCGTGTTGATCATTGATCTAATAAAGCTCTTGGTACTTAGACGACTGTTTGTTTTGCTAGTACTGATTACTCTGACTCGTTAATTTTCTTATTGTAAAGCCATAAGCATCTGATCGATATCGGACTAAATCTCTTTATTTGTTTTAGTGCTCAGAAATACACACAGCCAGATAGAGGGACGCCACTATGCATATAGACAAACGTAAAATCCTTTCTCAGGCAATAATCACTCTTCTTTTTTGGATATATGTTAGACGGGCCATATTTAAAAAAAAAAAAGAAGCAAGTTTCCGCTCAAGACGTATATGCTGACACCTACGTCTAAGACTTAAGTCTAAATATCGACTTTTCTTTTAATTCTTATTGTTGGCGTACAAATACATACAAGTTAATGCCGTGGAAATTCCACGGGAGCTTACAAAATAAATAATTAAATGAATAAGATAAAAAAAACAGATAAATAAGATATTAAAAATTATCATCCCTCTGCTTTCCATTTTATTTTTGTTTGCCAAGCCGGTGAGGCTTATAATACGATAACTGGCTCCCCTGCTGAAGGACAAGATACCCGAACAAAAAAAAAATATATATATATACATATAGGAGAGTTCCCATTGCGTATTGGCTACCGTGCTGAACAGTGACATTCGAATAACCAGGTTCAAACTCCAATCGAACTGTTGCGTTCCCCTTTCGGCTAACTGGCTTTGGAAAGGCATAAACCTCTTTAACACTTCTTCTTATGGATTTAGCAGTACCACAACAGTTCCACATTAATGGCATAAGCTTTAAATAACCCAGGGAGTTTAATATGCCATTAAACCAATAAACCAAATAAAAAGGTGCCTGAACAGCCTCTGGTGGTGAGGCTTCTGTTCTAGAGATCGAGGGAGTATTGAATACCTGCTAATTGCCATTACCAGGTCAACTTTGACCGGGAGAGGGAGTATCACTTAGAGTCCAATCTGTCCGTATTAGTCTTGTAACTATATAACAATAAATCATTTGGATTAGGTATTGTTACTTTAAGCTATAATTGTTTACAAAGGATTATAATTATTAGCTACTTGAAACCATACAAATGATTGGAAACAAATGATTATGAATAAGTAGAAGTAAGTACTCGAAAACATGATTAAATATAAATTATTCATATTAGGTAAGCTTAGTTTGGTTTTATGGCATATCAACCATTGTTGGTTATTTAGAGCCAAATCTTCTTTAAACACATATATTACATCTATGATTTCTAAACACTCTTTGTAGATAACATTTTTAAACGAGCCTGAGCTCAAGTTTTTCACACAGTTAAATGGTTTCACTTATTTCTATCTAGTAAGAATCCTTCTTTTTTTTTTACAATTAATCATTATGATTGCACACAGTTTAATGTTTTCAAGTATTGTTATGCATCACTAACAGTTCAATTAAACGTCCGTCATTTGTTTACACACAGTTAAATGTAAAAAAAAAAAACTATTTCAAACGACTCTGTTAAACATAAGTCAATGTCAAACAGTTCTATTTCAAGTAATTCAGTTTAGCTTAAGTACGCAGTTTACTTCTATTTGACCCATAGATAGGACCCTATCAGGAGCTGGCAATCCGAGCCAGAGTTGACCTGGGAGCGAGGGCAATGAAGGGGTATTCTGAATTTCCCAAAGCTTCGGGATTAGTGAAACCTCACCGAGAGATAGTTTAGTGTAATATCCAGAATACTCGTTGAGGTTGGGGGTTTCACCCCTCTGCAGAGATGCAGACGGTGTATTCTTCTAATCCCGCCAACTAGGTCAATATTTGATAAGAATACGTTAAACCCTATGACTGTGTGTAAATAATCAAATTAACAAATTATTCGTATTCGATAGGATTAAAAATAGAAAAGAAAAACGCTTACGAAGAATCGACGTTGAAAATGTAATAATAACATACAATTCACGAGATTCCTTAACATCTCAGCATAAAATGGTCCAAGACAAGTTGATATGCCTTTAAAATCAATCAGTCAATACATAATTCACTTTTGGGGCCGAATCTTATTTTTCTTTACCTATTTCTTCAAAACTCTGATGCCAGTTAAAATATCAATAAACAGGTGTGATCAAATAGTATGGAGGCTGAAGCTTTAAATCTTCTGATTTTAAAATTGTAAATTTAAAATGAAGACGCAGGAGTAGCATAACAATTAATATACTAAAGAACCGATGTCTGGATGTTAAGGCTGCTGCCTATGATACATATTGACCTTCAATGCCACATGAATATTGTAGAAAGAGTGCATAGGGACCCGAAAATATTCCAAAAAAAAAAAAAGGAAATTTTCAACAACAAGCGGTCAGTTAGTCAATCAGCAGTCAGTGAGTCAACAGTCAGCAGTCAGAGCGGTGAACTATTTGGGTGTTGGCCCGGAGGGCGGAGCAGACTGCTCTGGGCCGAGAAGTAGCGAAAAGCCTAAGTGTACGAGATATGCTAATGTCGAAAGCGTGTAGAATCACAGAATGAAGAAGGAACGAAGATGATTGAATGTTTTATGTCGGCCCTGTATTAGTCTCTTAAAAGAAGCAAGGCTTTCTGAAAACATTCGGTTTATAAGTTCCTGATATCCAGCAGGACTAATAAAGTAACAAATATCGGCGTTTGGTTAAAGAACTTCTTATTGAAGTCATTTGGTGGTTGCACTTTCAATGCTGATTGCAGGTGAAAATAGCAAAGAAAACTGATTATAGCTTAACACTTGTACCCGATTACAGTTAAAGAAATTAGAACTTGGATTAAATAAAATGTTCGGTTCGAAGTTCCGTGTAGGCTCCGAATTCTACAAAAACGACTGAAGAAGTACGAATCGGCCGAAACGTTGTAACTATAAAAATGAAGCAAAAGACAGTAGTCCAAATTTTCTCATTTATAAGATTATCAATTTTCAACGCAGAAATTCTGACAGACAATAACCTTTACCAAGTACATTTCATCAACAGAATTTAAAATGTTAATTTTTGATCGTTTCAAGTAGAATTCGATCCGTGGATAAAAATGTCAACAAAGTAATCGGCCAATTTGAAGAATTCATGGAGAAATGAAGCTTTACAACAATCATAACTTAAACGTTTAAAGGTATTTGATTTCCTTCATTTATTTGGCAAAGTTTAAAATATTAAGTGTAATATTAGTTTGGTTGGTTGTATGGGTTTTATGGCATATCAATCACTGTTGGTTATTTAATGCCAAATATATCTCATACGTATATATTAAATGTATATGATTTGGTTTGGTTAGGTTTACGGCATATCAACCACGATAGGTTATTTAATGCCAAATCGATATGATACGTATATATTTAATACATATGATTTAGTTTGGTTAGGTCTATGGCAAATCAATCACTGTATGTTATTTAAAGCCTTATCCTTTCTAGATACATTTATAAAATATATAAGATTTTGTTTGGTATGCTTTTATGGCATATCAACCCCTGTCGGTTAATTAATGTAAAATTCTCTTTATACATATATATCAAATATATATGATCTGGTTTGGTTTGGTTTTATGGCATGTCAAATATTGTTGGTAACTGAAAGCCAATTTTTTTATACATATATATAAAATATATAAGATTTTGTTTGGTTTGGTTTTATGGCATATCAACTATTCCTGATTATTTAATGCTAAAACCTGTTTATACATATATATTAAATATATATTTTATATATGGCATATCAACCACTGAATGTTATTTAATACCAAATCCTCTTTATGCTAATTTATTAAATATGTATGATTCTGTTTGGTTTGTTTTCATGGTATATCAATACTTGCATATTATTCAATACCATATTCTGTTTATACATACATATATATATATATATATATATATATATATATATATATATATATATATTAAATATATCATTTCTAAACGCGTATATTAAATATATCATTTTTAAAGGCACATTTTGTAGGTAACAATTTTGAATGAACCTGAGCTCATTTTTTTCGAACAGTTAAATGATTTTACACGGTCAAATGATCAAACAGTTCTATTTTAAACAATTCAGTTTAGCGTAAGTACCTTTTTTTGTTTACACACAATCAATCCATTATATATCAGTAAGCTGTTTTTACACAGTTAAATGATTAAGCTGTTCTATTTCAAACAATTCAGTTTAGCGTAAGTACACAGTTTTTTGCTTACACATAGAAAAATATCAAGCAGTTCTATTTCAAACAATTCACAAAGGCACCGTTTTTATTTAAACATAATTAAAAATAAAACAATTCTATTCTTAACAATTCAGTTTAGCATAAGTACATAGCATAAATGTCAAACGGTACTATTTGATCCATACATAGAACGCTATCTAGTGCTACCACTCTGGCCCAGAATGAACCTGGGAGCGATGGCAATGAAAGGGTACTCTGCAATTCCCAAAGCCCCTGCATTACTGAAGCCTCGCCATCAGGTTTTTAGTGTCATATCTAGGACAATCGATAGGGGAGTCTTACTCAGTTGGTGTACTCTGCGGTTCCAGCCGACTTGGCCATGTAAAATTAGTGTGTATCTGAGAATTATGTATTAAGAAAGTAACAAATATCGGCGTTTGGTTAAAGAACTTCTAATTGAAGTCATTTAGTGGTTGCACTTTCAATACTGACTGCAGGTAAAAATAGCAAAGAAAACTGACTATAGCTTAACACTTTTACCCGATAACGGTTAAAGAAATTAGAACTTGGATTAAATAAAATGTTCGGTTCGAAGTTCCGTGTAGGCTCCGAATTCCACAAAAACGACTGAGTACCCTTTCATTGCCACTCTCTATGTAGCTCGAGAACTGGGTTCGGTTTATGCTCATTTCAAGACCCCACCTTATTTTGGCGGGAGAAGAGAGTCTTACACTTCATACAAGGGATGTAACTGTGTATTCTAAGTCTCACCAACATGGTTTTATGAATGCAGACGATATAATCTGACCCGTCATTCACGATGGTGAATATTATTGTTTTGCCTGTCAGGATTGTGACTGACTTGGCAATTCACAAGTCATCCTTTACGAGATAAATACTTGTCTTATGACCGCCAATCTTTCATTTTGACAACAATGACCTCTGACTTTTTTAATTTCAATTCATGTTTCTGCTGTCATCATTTCCCTCTCCTATCTCCAAGACAGGTGAACAATTCTGTCGGTAAGCGATTTTATTACATTGTTCCGATGCTGTGGTTTAATCAAGAAGGTGCCATTAACCACACACACACACACACACACACACACACACACACACACACATATATATATATATATATGTTGGGTGTCTCAAAATAGATATGACCCATTAATATGATAAGGATTTATTTCTGAGAAAAGTGGAATGGTGGTCATTTGGAACATGTCCTGTAAAAAATGCATCCTTTGAGTTAGACACATCAAATTAATGTTTTTTAATTGTTATTACATCAACTTCCACGTCATGCAATCTTCTTTTATCCTCTTGTTTCAGTAATAAATCATTATCATTTTTATGGCTTGCATTTATTTTGAGACAGTTTTAAATGATTTTGTCTCAAGATAAGTAGTGAGGCAAAATATTTTTCCTCTCTTTTCCTAGGCATTGTGATCGAGAATTAATAGTTGTTATTGTATACTATTTTCAAATCTGAAACAAAAAAGAACACAACATTATTAGTAGTAGATTTATTAGTTGTCACATGGGTCCCATATATACTGAGACACCCAGAATATGTGCGTGTGTGTGTGTGTGTGTGTGTGTGATCATGATTATCTAAAGTATAAAAAATCTCTCAGAAGTTACGCAATGTTTAGCTTTATTCGATGGGTGACCACTCTAACAGGTGACCACATAATTATAGTAGCTGTGTTTCATCTGTTACATTGACCTTACGCCAACTTATCAGATGCGATGGCTGTTAGGAACGGATAGTAAGTTCTCTAGACGTCACCCAGTATACCCAAAGAGATGATGAATGTTAGGTTTGGCTGATCGGCCAACACTGGTGTGCCCACGTATCGGAGTCCATGGGAGAACGTTGCTTATGAGTTCATCGTTACCGCTTTTGCTCATCTTACTTATATGGCTAGGCAAGATGGGATGGGATCAGCGATGCAGCAGATATTTTTGGGTGCTTTTTCCAGAATTTCTTCAACAAGGCACATTCCATTCTTGCGTTGTTCTTATCTAGCGTTTCCTAACATGTCGGCCAAAATAAACGGGATTTTTTCCAATTTGTGACAGTTTCCATACAACCGAATGGGGTGTCTTGTTATTTTTTAATTTTTCATGGCATATGAATATACCTGGGTTATTTAATGCCAAAGCCATCTTTGTAGAAGAACAGTAGTGGTACTATATAACTAATAGCTGGGAAGATAAGGAGGTTCATACCTTTCCCAAGGGCATTAGCACGAAAGTGAGTGTAATAGTGCAAGTTGAGTTTGAACTTGGTTACCGTGATCTCACGGTCCAGAACTTTAACCATATTACACCTTGGATATTCTCAACAACTGCAAAATCAACCACCTGGATTCTAACGAAACCTATAAAGATAAAGCTTGGAGGGATATATATATATATAGTCATCCACAGACAGATCTGTTTCTTTCTATCAAAACTCATCAGTGTGGCTACTCATATTAGCTTTCTGTAGCTGGGATCGAAACCCGGTTGACTCAAACGCCAATCCAAGCTTCTGACCATTCAGCCACGAGGAACTAGTAGTAGCGAAGTAAATTTCAAACGATTATGAATCACAATTACTATTATTTACATACATCCATTTAACGGCTACTGAGACCTCAATTCATATATGAAGAGGCTTGCAATAAACGCTAATGGCAACACGATTACTTCCTTCGCCGAGAACTCAACCCTACAGGGGTAGGGGAGTATATATCTCTATAGTCTTCCATATATATATATATATATATATATATATATATATATATAGCGGTTGAAATAAGTATAAGACTCTCCATTAAATAATTGATAATTTTCTTATTACTGCACAAATCCCTCTGAAAATTTGTGTGTGGTACCTAGATCCAGTTGTCTAAATTTCTGAGACGAAGCTTGTTAATTTTTATTATTAAGGTTTTTCGGACTAGTGTCTTCATCTTTATTGTCATTTCCACAACGTTTCGGCCGATATGTCCTCCGGCCTTCTTCAGGTGTGTGTCGAACTCGGGAACCTTCACGGAACTTCGAACTACGTTCGTAAGTATGTTTAAAATGTTGCCAGAATGTTTGGGTATTTTTTTTTTGCCGTTTAATGGGGAGATGTAAAAAAAAAAAAAATCTGAATATGAGCACAGGTAAAAAATCATACATAATTGTAGTAACTCTAGCTAAAGTAAGAACATTAAGTTTATAATACACAAAAATTCACTCTGAATTGTCTAGTACGGCACATGGCGTAACGGTTATAGGCGTTGGTTCCTTGATCTTCTAAGAAGACAATCATCTGCAAGTTCAATCCTCACTACCGGCGAGTAATATACAGGAATACTTAACACTTATGACAAACGGAATCAGAACAGTCGACCCCCGTGGTTTCAATAAAGGACGTAGTTCGAAGTTCCGTGAAGGTTCCAGAGTTCGACAAACACCTGAAGAAGGCCAGAGGATATATCGGCCGAAACGTTGTCGAAATAACAATAAAGATGAAGACAATAGTCCGAAAAACCTTAGTGATAAAAGTACCTACATCCAATTGTTATTAGTATACATATTTGATTTTATAACAACTTTCCACCTAATAAAAAAATGTTATTAATTTTGAGGGTAGAAATAATAATAAGACAGTTATGAAAAATTGGTTTACTTCAGAATGCCAAAGGAAGAATAAGTATATGCGCAGATTATAAACAGAATCTTTTCATGATTTTAAGCCATGTGAAACTTATTTAAACATTCCATAATTAAATACAGTTACTGCAAAATCCTTATGAACTACCCACTAATGACAATGAAAAAAGGCACGTTTCTTCCTTTGAAGGAAAATCTATAAGTTTCACTGCAAGAGAACTGTCAAGGTCCCGAACTATCATGACGAATTAACAAAAGGACCCCGAATAGTATGGTACTAGAAAACGTCCTGGTCGTCCACCAAAAATTGCAAATGCAGCCAGACGTCGATTTTTTCGAGAAGTTTCTAAATGACAATCAAACACAAGAGATCTGCAAAAATCTCAGAATTTACCGATCACTCCAAGAAGAGTTCGTTAACTTCTTCATGAATCGCCAGATCTCGTATATCGAAACAGGAAGACAGTCCATACTTTAACTGCTAAACACAAGAAGATGCGCGTTGATTGGGTTAAGAAAAAAGTAACACAAAGGAGAAATGGGAAACTGTGGTGTTTTCTGGTAAAAAGAAAAAAAGTTTAATTTGGATGGGCCCGATGGATCTCAGGGTTATTGGCATGATTTAAGAAAGGATAAGCAACTGTTTCAAAAATACTATTTGGAGGAGGATCTTTTATGGTCTTGGGAGCTTTTTCTCTCGTCTGGAAAGGCTGATTTAGAAGTGATGGAAGGGAAACAAAACTCTGCTCGATATGTCAATGTGCCAGAGAAAAGTCTTCCCATTTATGAATCGTCTTGACACGTATAATGCCATTTTTTCAACAGTACTGCGAAGCCATACACACTTTTAAGCTCACGAAAGACTGGTTTAAAACGAAAAATATTTAAGTTTTGGACTTGCCCACTAAGTCTCATAATTTAAACCCAATAGAAAATTTGTGAGGAATTTTGTCAAGAAAAGTATACAAAAATAAACTTCAATTTGAAGATAGAGAAATTTTAAAATCATGCTGTAAACAGAATTGGAATGAAATTCCATCTGGAACTCACAGAAAACTTCTTCATCTAATCAAAAACAGGTGTGTTAAAGTATCAAAATTGAAAGGGAATTCCTGTAAATATTGAATTTTGTACAATTTTGCTGTTAAATACAGTTTTTCAAAACTGTCTTATACTTATTTCCACCCTCGAAAACGTATTTTTCTTAATAACATTTTTTAGGTGGAAAGTTGTTATAAAATCGAATATATATACTAATACCCATCGGATCTTGGTACGGCACAAAAATTTTCTGAGGAATTTGTAAAATAATAAGAAAATTATAAACAACTTAATGGGGTGTCTTATACTTATTTCCACTGCTGTATATATATATATATATATATATATATATATATATATATATAGAGAGAGAGAGAGAGATGAAAATGTATCGAGGGGGAATCCTTCAATTGAAAAAGTTTTAAAGACCGTATACACAAGTGAGCAATTTATGTAATAAAGCAATTTCTAGACGTCTTTGGTGAAGTAACCACGACACTTTTTCTACGAGAGGGGAAACTATACAGTAGTACTGATACGGATACAGCTTGAAAATTTTCCAGTTTTATTTCATCACTGAGTCCAGATTTCTATGTGATCGATAACCCATCAATAACAGCAGCCCATGCTTTACTTATGGGTAAGTTGACATCACTCTCAGTTGATGAGATATTGTCTCTAACGTATATGGTCTGCTTTAATAATTTCATAAGCGTGCCGTTTAATAGGGAGATATCATTATATTGATTAAAACACTTTATCCCGAATTCACGAAAAAACAAAAACAAATGCCTCTAAATCTAAAAGCCTATTTAATCATTTAAATTTTTAATACTCAAGTTCTGAGCAATATCGCAATATCGTTCGAGTAAAGAATAAAAGAAAAAACTGAATAATGACTCACGACTCAGAGTTTCACACCTACGATCCTCATGTGAGTTAGTATTCAGTTTAGTTGACTTTTAGTTTTTAACTGTAAAATGTGTACATTTTTAATACCCCTTTTTGAGTCACGTGGTTATTGCATGGGCGAGATATTATGTAAATGCCTACTATCATGATGGCATTTCTCGATCAACTCAGATATTTTCTTAAGCTAATTATTCTGGTCTGGAACGTTTATTATATAGGATTTTTCCAGGCTTAACTTACAGTTTTTTCGATAGGTCTTTACACGCTTAAGATCTTTTCAGAAAAGCCCACTTAACCTCTGGTTTCATCCAAGTTTTTTTTTATAATCGCAGAAATATTTAGATAGTCATAGTTTGATTGTATTTAGTTGGGTTTTATGGCATATTAACCATTGTAAGTTATTTAATGTCAAATCCTCTTTATACATATACATTAAATATACATGATTTGGTTTGGTTGGGTTTTATGGCATATCAATCATTGTAGGTTATTAAATGTATTATCTTCTTTATACATATACATTAAATATATAGGATTTGGTTTAGTTGGGTGTTATGGTATATCAACCATTGTAGGTTATTTAATGCCAAATCCTCTTTATACATATATATCAAACATATATGATTTGCTTTGGTTGGGTTTTATAGCATATCAACCATTGTAGTTTTTTTAATGCCAAATTATTTTTATACATAGATATTATATATGTGATTTGGTTTGGTTGGGTTTAATGGCATATCAACCCTTTCCGGTTATTTAATGCCAAATCCTCTTTACACCTATTATATATAATTTGTAAACGCATAATTTGTAGATAACATTTTTAAAAGAGCCAATGCTGATTTGTTTGCACATAGTTAAATGGTTTAACATATGATTTGTCAGTCAATATTTTTTTAAATCTTATTTCTTAAGGAGTCAGAGTTAATACCATTTAGGATCACCTTAAATAGTTTCAAATATTGCTAATCCACATAATTAATTCAATTCAACATTACACATTTGTTTTTGCACAGTTAAATCATTCCAAGGAGGTGCCTGTAGTGTAATGGCTATCGTCGTAGGAAATGAACACAGCGACACGAGTTCAAATCCTGGACGATACTGATTGCATTTCATATAGCACCAATACCCTTGGGAAAGGTATGAATCCAATTATTCTCCTTCCAACTATGGGTAGGGCAGACTAGATTCTTTAGCCTGGGTGGGGCAACTAGTCTAGGAGAAGGAAATCTCTGAATTCAAACCTGTTAAACTCCGCTTAAAAATTGACCTTGTGTCATATCCTGCCCGAGCGGAGGGGTTAGGTAAATATGGTTAAATTATTCCAAGTATTGCTATGTATCACTGGCAATTCGATTTGTAAACGCATAATTTGTAGATAACATTTTAAAAGAGCCAATACTGATTTGTTTGCACATAGTTAAATGGTTTAACATATGATTTGTTAGTCAATGTGTTCTATTTCTAACAATTCAATTTAGCATAAATCATTTGTTTTTATACAGTTTAAATCTCAAACAGTTCTGTTTAACCAATAGATAGGCCCTATCATGTGTTACCACTACGGGTCAGAGTGGATCTGTGAGCAATGGCAGTCAATGAATTCTACGTTTCCCAAAGCTCCAGCATTACTGGTTCCTAATCATCAGATGGTTTAATGTCATATACCAGTCACACGTGGCGACAGGGTTTTAATTCTTAACAGAGATACAATCGATGTATTCTAAGTCCCCAGTCGACTGGCCTGGATAGGTTTGTGTTGCTATCTTCGTTTAATGGCATATCAACCTTCTCTGCGAAAGCCATTCTTGTAAATGACCAACAGTTGTATGATTGGACCCATAACTAGGAGTATATGGAGGTTAATGCCTTTCCCGAGGGTATTCCACCGAAAGTGAACAAAATAACGCAGCTTGAATTCGAACTGGCTCACTCTGATCTCACCGTCCAGTATGTTAGCCACTACGCCACTGAGATATTCTTGTTCGTTTTGGAAGTTGTTAATTTCTGAAAAAAAGTTTTGTGATTATTGCACCGTACCTTCCATGGTCACTCTGTCCATCCCATATTGAGGGGTTTAAGAAAAGGCTGTCATTTGACATGTGCGGGGTGTTTCAGAAAATTTGATATAATTTCCCCGTATATATTTTTTTTTTAATTAGAGGAATTATCTTATAGATTGTATTACCATGACCGGAAAATCCTGTAAACACTGTGTGCGACAGATGGAACTACTGGACAACTGTTTCGACCTCATTAGGTCTCGTAGTGGAGATCACTATATAATCTGCTGATGAAACCTCATAAGGTCAAAATAGCTCTCCAGTGATTAGATACATCGCACGCAGTGTTTGCCGGATTTTCTGGTCATGGTTATTCAATTGACACAGTTTCTTCCAAGCAGAGAAAATGGCTTCGAGCTGACGAAGAAAAGAAGCAGAAGGTACCCCGCAAAAACGATCACCGGCGCCGACTACGCTGATGACTTGGCGTTACTGGCGTTACTATTGATCAATAAGTCAGCTTTCATATTTCGAAAACATCATGGGAATGTATATCATCATCATCATCATCTCGTGCTGGCAGCACGGATATCCCTGACCCTCTCTCGCCACTCCTCCCTATCGTTCATCGCCCTAGGTAGGTCTTCAGGACAACATCCTGTATCCTCACATAGCTGCTGAATGTACGTTCGAGCTGGTCGTCCTGCTTTTGCGCGGCCATGTGTGGGGATCCATAAGGGTACATCTCTTATGAGTTCATCTCTGCTTCTCCAGCAGTGTCCTGCATGTCTGGTTCGTCTAACTTGAATAGTTTTCGTGATAGGAGGCAGGTGGCCGTACAGTTGGTGTCTTGTGGGGTGTTGCTGCCAGGACTTGTTCAGGATTGCACGCAGCATTCTTGTGTAATTGCCATCTAGTTTCTTCTCCAGCCGTTTTGTTAGCGTCCATGTAGTGCATCCATATAGCAGTATCGATGTGACCGCTGCCTGGAAGAAACTGCGTTTCATTTTATCGGTTAGGTCTGATGTATGTGTGTGTGTGTGTGTTTGTGTGTGTGTGTGTGTGTGTGTGTGTGTGTGTTGTGATTCCAGACAGACTACATCGTTGTATCACAACTCATCAGGGTGGCAGGACGCGCTTCAAGCTGGGATCAAAACCCGGCTGACTTTATGCATTGTTTATGCCTAATCAAGCAGAGACACTACAGCATAGTTTGGAACGAGCCGCAGCAGGCATTGGCCTCTATGTCAATGCACACAAAACTGAATATATGTGTTACAACCAAACGGGCAACATTACCACAATAGACGGAGCCTCTCTGAAACTAGAAGACAAATTCACCTACCTAGGAAGTAGCGTCTCATCAACCGAAAAAGACATCGACACACGAGGTTAACGAAAGCATAAACAGCTATCAATAGGCTATCGATTATATGGAAATCAGACCTAACCGATGAAATGAAACGCAGTTTCTTCCAGGCAGCGGTCACATCGATACTGCTATATGGCTGCACTACATGGACCCTAACAAAACGGCTGGAGAAGAAGCTAGACGGCAATTACACGAATGCTACGTGCAATCTTGAACAGGTCCTGGAGGCAACACCCCCACAATACACCAACTGTACGGCCACCTGCCCCCTATCACGAAAACTATTCAAGTTAGACGAAGCAGACATGCAGGACACTGCTGGAGAAGCAGGAACGAACTCATAAGAGATGTACTCTTATGGATCCCCACACATGGCCGTGCAAAAGCAGGACGACCAGCACGAACATACATTCAGCAGCTGTGTGAGGATACGGGATGTTGTCCAGAAGACCTACCTAGGGCGATGAATGATAGGGAGGAGTGGCGAGAGAGGGTCAGGGATATCCTTGCTACCAGCGCGATATGATGATGATGATTGCTCTGTCTAGTCAACTGCATAATTCTCATTCAAATGATATCAGATTGTTGAAACAACTCAAGCTTCTCGGTTTAATGTTTAAAAGCTTTTTCCCCTTTTCCTGTTGAAGACATTTCGTTTGAGAAAATATATTTCATAGACCTCTGAACCACCCCAGATAAAAATACGGCATATATATATATATATATATATAGTCATCAACAGACGGACTGTTTCGTTGTCTCACAACTCTTCAGCGTGGCTAGACACGTGAGACGCTACAAGCTGATATCGAAACCCACCTAACTTTACGTCAGACCGATAACATACCCCTCAGCTTGTAAGCAACCCAACGGCAGCTCAGGAATTTAACGTATATATATATTCATTTGTTTACATTATATGATATCGGACATCGAAGTGCTCGATTCGTTTGAAGAGCTCTGCATTACGTCAGTGACAACCGTTAATCCTCTCGCTACATTGCTCAACCCCCTGGGGTGGTGGAGTATATATATATATATATATATATATATATATATATATATATTATCGTGTCGTGCTGCTAGTACGGATTTCCCGGACTCTCTGTCACCGTTAGTCTCTATCATCGATTGCTTTCAGCAAGTCTTCTAGACCACATCCTGTGTCTGAACACACCTGTAGTAGATAAGTGTTAGCTGTTGGTTCAACACTTGCACATCCGTGTGAAGGGGTCAATTTGTCCCTACTTCTCCAGCAGTGTCCAGCATGTCTTATCCGTTTTATTTAGATGATCTTAGAGATAGGAGATAGGTGGCAATACAGCTGCTGTTAATATATTGATACCTATTTTTGCACAAACTCACACACATACATATATATATATATATATATATAATGTATTGTTATTGACCCCCACACATGACCGTGCAAAAGCAGGACGACTAGCACGAACATACATTCAGCAACAATGTGAGGATACTGGATGTTGTCCAGAAGACCTGCCAGAGGCGATGAACGATAGGGAAAAGTGGCGAGAGAGGGTCAGGGATATCCGTGCTACCAGCACGACATGATGATGATGTTGATATATATATATGTGCTTAATTCTTTTTTTAATGATAAATCAATGTTTGTTGGTTCTTTAATATTAAAGCCATCCTCATAGAACTGTATGGAGGCTATATTAGCTGAAGAATACGGGTGTTCATATTTTTACCATGTGTAATAGTCAGAAAATAAATGCAATAACGTAAATGTTCTTAGTACAGCATTACTGTCAGGCACGTTTGCCACAAGGTCTTTCTGATATATATATATATATATATATATATGGAGATTTCCAATGTCATAATACCACAGAGCATTCAGAACAATCAGCAGTTGCCACTTGTTTCGATCTTCTGGCGAGTGGAACTGAACAGCTATTCTGACTATTGAACTCTAAGCCATTATATATATGTGTGTGAGTGTGTGGAGAAAAATATTGAAAAACCAAGTATTTCATAGAGAAGAATTTAGGATGAAAGAAAGTCGAAGCTTTAACGTTTCGGCTTCAATAAATCATTAGGACTTAGAAAAGATGTTATAAAGTGTCGTTAGATCCCCAATGGATGCTTAAAGAAATATAAACCAAAAAAAGAGGAGGTTATACAGACATGAAAGTGGGCGGGCGTTAACCGTTTGATCAATAAGTCAGCTTTCGAAGTTCGAAAACATCATGGGAATGTACACATATATATATATATATATATATATATATAACTTCGATCGACAAAGTCAGAGAAAATGGCTTCGAGCTGACGAAGAAAAGAAGCAGAAGGTACCCCGCAAAAACGATCACCGACGCCGACTACGCAGATGACTTGGCGTTACTGGAGTTACTGTTGATAAATAAGTCAGCTTTCATATTTCGAAAGCATGATGGGAATGTATATATATATGTATATATATATATATATGTATGTGTGTGTGTGTGTGTTGTGATTCCAGACAGACTGCATCGTTGTATCACAACTCATCAGGGTGGCAGGACACGCTTCAAGCTGGGATCGAAACCCGGCTGACTTTATGCATTGTTTTTCCTTTGTTTACATTTTTGCGCTTAACGGCTACCGGGGTCTCAATTTATGCAAAAAGCCTTACATTACACTAATAGCAACCGTTAATTCTTCGCGAGTGTGCTCACCCCAGTCCCGTGAAAGGAACACATATATTGTCATCCACAGACAGACTGTTTTGTTGAATTACAACTCACCAGTGTAGCTTGACACATTAGACGCTTCAAGCTGGGATCGAAACCCGGCTAGCTTTAAACCACTCGGACAGCTGGAATAGCTATTTAATTTGATTTTTAGACGAGCGGCAACTACTGATTATTCTAAATGTTCTACGGTATTGTGACTTTAGTCTTTACCCAAATTCACGCTAAATGTTATCTTGAAGCGTCATGTCATTTTATTTTCGAAAGAGCTTACTACAAATTGAATTTGGTGTATCAGCGATACAGATTTTTCAAAGGTGGCCAATGTCTACATAAATGTTTCAAATGTTCCTTACGTTGAGTAATCATTTACCGAGATTTTCTAAAGGGCAAATAATACAACAGAAATAAGTAATACTTTAAACTTGATAAATGATAATATTTCTTAATTTTGTGGAGAATTATTTTTATTCGGTGAGGAATGTATCCCTTCCTCCTCAGAAGTATACGGCACTGATATATATATATATATAGTCATCCACGGACAGATCTATTTCCTTCTATCAGAACTCATCAGTGTGACAAGACATACAAGCTTCCCGTAGCTGGGATCGAAACCCGGTTGACTCAAACGCCAATCCAAGTCTCTAACCCTCAGCCACGAGGAACCAGTAGTAGCGAAGTAAATTTTAAACGGTTATGAATCACAATTACTATTGTTTACTTACATCCGTTTAACGGCTACCGAGACCTCAATTCATATATGAAGAGACTTGCAATAAACGCTAATGGCAACACGATTATATATATATATATATATTCTTAAAATTAATAAATGATGATATTTCTTAATTTTGTTGTGAATTATTTTCATTCGGTGATGAATGTGTCCCTTCCTTCTCAGAAGTAAGCAGTACTGACATATATATATATATATATATATATATATATATATATATTCTTAATGCAGTTGTATCTTCCGATCTAGCTCTTGTTCGTCTTCTGTCTATTTTTATTTAGTCAAGCCAAGAAAGGACAAAGAGAGACTTGTCGGTGTTTGAGCTGGGGTTTTCTTTTATGATCTTTCTTATTTGTTTAATTGCAATGTTATCTTTGATGAACACCTTTTCCTGTTCATTTGATTTATTTATCTAATTTTTTTAATCTATTTCAATTGCGACACGGTTTCTTGTGTGTGTCTGTGAGTGTTTGTGTGTGCGCTTGCACGTGTGTGTATCTGCGTATGTGTTTGCGTGGTCGTAATTTTCTTTATTAAATTGTGTTTTCAAAAAGAATTAACAACGCACCTGTAAGGTCTCAACGAACGAGCAAAGCCATCGATAAGATCGATTTAAGACAATTATAAAAGGGAGAGGAAGAGGGGCTTATCGATTTTTCTGTCAATTCGAGAACTTTATCCAATCAGTTAAGAAAGATACCTGCATTGGATAATAATGCAAGTCGATTCTATTCACTCCGAATCTAATTCTACGTGGTTATCGCAGATTTTCCATGAGATTTTTGAACGCTCCTCTCACAGCAGTAAATGACAGATTTTATGTTTGTTTGCTAGATTGATGAAGGGATTGACTTTAGGGGCACGTTAACCCGTCTAAGGTAATTTTATGCCTTGAGGTTCGGGAATTACGTTCATTTAACGTTTATATCTATGTATTGATATGTCGTTGTTTCTTAGGAGATTTTTGTATAGTTATGTTTTATTAAGTATTACAATCTAATTTTATGGGTAAATAGTAGGAGAGACTGAATTCTTCAGCCTTGGTGAGGCAACTAGTCTAGGAGAAGGAAAACTCTCAATTCAAACCTGTCAAACTTCGCTTAAAAATTGACCTTGTGTCATATCCTGCCTGAGCGGAGGGGTTGGTAAATAGGATTACAATCTAATTCTAATTAATCTCAAACAGATGAATGGTTTCAAGTATTCCAATCTATTACTAATAACAATATATAAGTTGGCGAGCGTGGTCGAGGGCGACCAGATGGCTTCCTTTTCAATAGCTACTTCACCAAGGTGTAGGGGAGGGCGCTACTCCTTTCCCAGGATAGCTCCACTTTAACCTTGATACGTACCTAATATTGCTGAGGGTATGACGCGACCTGAGATTGTACCCAGGTCTCCCGGACAATTGGCAAACACTTTACCCAAAAGGCCAATGAGCCGGTTATTTGGTTTCAAGTAATTTTTTCTATTCAACAATAGTCATATGTTTGTACACAGTTATGTGGTTTAAAATTATTAACATTAAATCAGAGTAAACAATTGTACAACAAGCTTGTTAACTGGTAAACAAGCTTGAGTGAGTTCGATTCTCACTGAGTACCCCATACTTCTAGCCTTGTGTCAAACTAAGTCAAACTTATTAATTGACTATGAACCTGGCTCCTTGAATTTGTAGTATGCTAGGAAGTTATGAGGTCGATTCTCACTGAGTACCCCATACTTCTAGCATTGTGCCAAACTCAGCCAAACTTAGTAAATGACTATTTGCCAGGCTCTTTGACTAAGTGGTTTGGTTAGGACGCTTGTGTAAGTTCGATTCTCACTGAGTGCCTCATAAATCAAATTGCTAATGATAGTAAACAATTAAACTACTCTGTCGGCTGGGTTTTAGAAGAGGAGTTGCATACTCTTCCTGCAATGACCTGTGAATGACAAAACGCCACATCCGGTTGTTTAGCTCCAATTCTAGAGCCCTGGGGGATATGACATCACCACTTGGTTGCCATTATTCCCTGGTCAACTAAGGTCTCATCAATGGGTCAACTAAATCTGTTTTGTAAATTATTAGTATTAAAAGTTGAAAACATATATATGTGTTTAAAACTTTAAAGTATTTGAATGTTCTCAAAATTTGGAATCATTCAAATGTGTTAAAAATTTGGAAGCATTTAAATGTGTTCAAAATTTGGAAGCATTTAAATGTGTTCAAAATTTGAAAGCATTTAAATGTGTTCAAAATTTGGAATCATTCAAATGTGTTCAAAATTTGAAAGCATTTACATGTGATCAAAATTTGAAAGCATTTACATGTGTTCAAAATTTGAAAGCATTTACATGTGTTCAAAATTTGGAAGCATTTAAATGTGTTCAAAATTTGGAAGCATTTAAATGTGTTCAAAATTTGGAAGCATTTAAATGTGTTCAAAATTTGAAAGCATTTAAATGTGTTCAAAATTTGGAAGCATTTAAATGTGTTCAAAATTTGGAAGCATTTAAATGTGTTCAAAAGTTGAAAGCATTTAAATGTGTTCAAAAGTTGAAAGCATTTAAATGTGTTCAAAATTTGGAAGCATTTAAATGTGTTCAAAATTTGGAAGCATTTAAATGTGTTCAAAATTTGGAAGCATTAAAATGTGTTCAAAATTTGGAAGCATTTATATGTGTTCAAAATTTGAAAGCATTTAAATGTGTTCAAATGTTTGGAATCATTTAAATATGTTCGAACAAATGATTATTAAAAAGAATTATCAATTTTTAATCGGAATATTCGAAACCATTTAACTATGTGGACATTATTTGTATAAAATACAGTGAATTGATGCTATAATTGCTTTTTAGACATTACTATTAGAAATTTACAACCATATAATTTCTTTCAAATTAATAGTGTTTAGTAGGAATACTCGAAACCATATAACTGTGGGCAAATATATAACTAATTACTTAAAATCATGTAACTGTGTGTTTATTAGCAGGAATATATGGAATCATATAAGTGTGTTTGAGTAAATGAATATTATTATCAATTAGTAGTTGTTACATGAAAACATATAATTGTGAATATATTAACAGGATTGGGTAGGAATATTTGAAAGTGTATAACTATGCAATTCAATATTATTAGATAGAAATACTTTGTATCATGTGACTGTGTGCAAGCAAATGATTATTATCATTATTTACTCTTTTTCACATCAGCGTTTCACTAAAACTTGAATGACAGCAAGTCGCCTCAAGTCTCCAGGACTCTTCTCAGTATTCTGGCCGATCTCTATAATGCTGTTGTTTGGATGGTCTACACTCGTCCTCTTATTTCAAAGTCCTCCAGCTCTTTATTAATCCTTCAGTAACAGTACCAAGAGCACTAATTACAAATGCTGTAAACGTCCTTTCATGTTACAGAATTTTTTTTTCAATTCCTTTACAAGGTCCAGGTACTTATCCTTCTTTTCACTTTCTTTCAATTTTACTCTGTGGTCAGCCGAGACAGCATAGTCCACAATTCCTCAAGTTCTCTCACTTTTTTTTTTATTTTAATAAGATCTGATCATCTGGCTGAGATAAGGTGATCCGTTTGTATGTCAAAATCTCAGAGGAGTTTATGTGTTTCATTCTTCAGGGCAGATTCTGGGTGGTGCATATACCTTTGGTTCGAATGGACAAATTTTAATTTCTTGCACAATTCCCAGTGGATCAGCTTGCCCACCCAGTCATATCTAGTCTTATACTCCTTCTGTGCTAATTTACTGTATTCGCTTATTTTGTGATTGATCGTTTCGTCTCTATCACTACATAACCTATTTTTGCTGTTTTGTCGAATATTATCCATTCTTGCTTTGATAAGATTGGTTCTTAACCCTGCTATTAAGAGAGATTCAGTTTCTCACTTAAGGTTTCCCATTCTTAGCCACGTCCACGTTTTATTAGCATCATTATTAAATATCAATTGTTATGTGAAACTATATGATTGAGTATAAAACTATGAGTACAAGACTAAAAAATAAGTAGATAATCGATAGATATGATTATTATTGCAATCTTAAAATTCAAACCTACTAAACACCGCTTAAAAATTGACCTTGTGTCATATCTTGCCCGAGCGGAGGGGTTGGTAAATATGGTAATCTTAAATTCTTGAGGAGAGCTTCGGTGGTACATATACTAAAATTAGAACGATACAGAGAAAATTAGCATGGCCCTTACGCAAGGATGACACGCAAATTCGAGAAGTGTTCCATATTTTTTAGATCAGGTCATTGGTCTGTGTGTAGAGTGTTCGCCAATGGTCCGGGAAACCTGGGTTCTATCCCAGGTCGCGTCATATCAAAGACTTTAAAAATGTTACTTGATACCTCCTTGCTTAACACTCAGCAATATAAAGTACGTATCAAGTGTAAAGTAGAGCAATCCAGGGAAAGGAGTAGCGCTTTCCCCTGCACCTCGGTGATTTGCATTCCCGAAAGAAGCGAGTTCGTACTATAGTCGCGCAGTAATATTCTCTTTCGGGCAAATAATTTGAGAAAAGTATGGACCCCTTTATACACCCAACTATGATTTTGATAGTATCCCTTCTGCTCATCAATAAACGTGGGTGTGGCATTAAATAAATCATAAAGCCATTAAACAAAACAAAAGAAAATAAATCTTAATTTTTATAACTTATGCGAATTATTCGTGCAATATAGATATATTTTAAAGCAAATGATTTTGTATGAATTATTATTAGATAGAAATGAGTAGAGTATTCGCCACTGGTCCGGGAGATCGGGGTTCAATCCTTGGTCGAGTCATACCAAAGACTCAAAAATGGGACTTGATTCCGCTTTGCATAGCACTCAACATGATAAGGTAAGAATCAAGGATAAAATGGTGCAATCCAGGGAATGGAGTAGAGCTCTCCCCTACACCTCGGTGTAGTAGCTATTGAAAAGAGAGACTTCGGTTCACGCCCGACTAAGGTTGCCAACTCTAATCTCTCTCTCTCTATATAGGAATACTTTAGATCTTATATATGTGAGAAAGTTATTAGTATTAAAAAGCAATGCTTAAAAACACATAACTGTACAAATTATTCGTATTAGATAAGAATACTTGAAATCATATAGCTATGTACGAATTATTCAAGTTAGATAAGAATACTTGAATACCTATTGCAGAATTCGACTTAATAATATTAGATAGGAATACTTGAAATCCCATAGCTGAATTCGACTAAATAATATTAGATTGGAATACTTGAAATCCCATAGCTGAATTCGACTTAATAATATTAGATAGGAATACTTGAAATCCCATAGCTGAATTCGACTTAATGATATTAGATTGGAATACTTGAAATCCCATAGCTGAATTCGACTTAATAATATTTGATTGGAATACTTGAAATCCCATAGCTGAATTCGACTTAATAATATTAGATAGGAATACTTGAAATCCCATAGCTGAATTCGACTTAATGATATTAGATAGGAATACTTGAAATCCCATAGCTGAATTCGACTTAATAATATTAGATTGGAATGCTTGAAATCCCATAGCTGAATTCGACTTAATAATATTTGATTGGAATACTTGAAATCCCATAGCTGAATTCGACTTAATAATATTTGATTGGAATACTTGAAATCCCATAGCTGAATTCGACTTAATAATATTAGATTGGAATACTTGAAATCCCATAGCTGAATTCGACTTAATGATATTAGATTGGAATACTTGAAATCCCATAGCTGAATTCGACTTAATGATATTAGATTTGAATACTTGAAATCCCATAGCTGAATTCGACTTAATAATATTAGATAGGAATACTTGAAATCCCATAGCTGAATTCGACTTAATGATATTAGATAGGAATACTTGAAATCCCATAGCTGAATTCGACTTAATGATATTAGATAGGAATACTTGAAATCCCATAGCTGAATTCGACTTAATGATATTAGATAGGAATACTTGAAATCCCATAGCTGAATTCGACTTAATAATATTTGATTGGAATACTTGAAATCCCATAGCTGAATTCGACTTCATGATATTAGATTGGAATACTTGAAATCCCATAGCTGAATTCGACTTAATAATATTAGATTGGAATACTTGAAATCCCATAGCTGAATTCGACTTAATGATATTAGATTGGAATACTTGAAATCCCATAGCTGAATTCGACTTAATGATATTAGATAGGAATACTTGAAATCCCATAGCTGAATTCGACTTAATAATATTTGATAAGAATACTTGAAATCATATAATTGTGTAAATTATTTCTTTTAAGAAGAATTACTTAAAGATATGTTTATAAACACTCTTCAAGATATAGGGATCGTTTTTTTTGCTGTCGAGGTTCACTATTCTAGTGAAAATGCAACCGAATTTTTCCCAGCTTGAATTTAAACCATTTTAACTTCCGAGAACTTGAGTTGTAGACAGCTCAATCTGCAAATATAGCCTTCTTATGGATCATCTGTGACGGTATGTTAATTGTGTAGCCAATCGGTGACAACATAGGCAACTGAAAACTCCAAGTTAAATCTTTTTTTTCGATTGTGTCCTCACAATTTCACGAAACTTCTAAAACCAATACAATCTTGTTGACTTGTAGATTATGCAAATCTCATGGTTGCATTAACAGGACTCTAAGTGTGACAGTCAACTAGCTTGTGTCAGTTCAGTTGTCACTGAGTGCCCCATACTTCCAACCTTGTACCAGACTTAGTCAAACTTATTAATTGACTATTAACCTGGCTCTTTGATATCGAGCTCTGCTAGGAAGCTTGAGTGAGTTCGATTGTCACTGAGTGCCCCATACTTCCAATCTTGTGCCAGACTTAGTCAAACTTATTAATTGACTATTAACCTGGCTCTTTGATTTCGTGCTCTGCTAGGAAGCTTGAGTGAGTTCAATTGTCACTGAGTGCCCCATACTTCCAACCTTGTGCCAGACTTAGTCAAACTTATTAATTGACTATTAATTATTACGACTCTTTGACTTCATGCTCTGCTAGGAAGCTTGAGTGAGCTTGATTCTCACTGAATGCCCCATACTTCCAAACTTGTTCCAAACCAATTAAAACTTATTAATTGACTTTCAACCGGGCTCTTTGACTTAGTGGTCTGCTCGGAAGCTTGTATGAGTTCGATTCTCGCTGTGCTCCATACTTCTAGCCTTGTGTTAAAATAAGTCAAACTTAGTAAATTACTATTACCCAGGCATTTGACTTGGTCTGTTTAGGGATTCTATGTGAGTTTGATTCTCGCTGAGGGCCCCATATATCTAGCCTTGTACCAAACTAAGTCAAAATTTGTAAAAGTAAAGTAAAGTTGGCGACCGTAGTCGAGGGTGACCTGAAGGCTTCTTTTTCATTAGCTACTACACCAATATGAAGGGGAGGCGCTACTCGTTTCCCTGAATTGCTCCACTTTACCCTTGATACGTACCTTATATTGCTGAGTGTTAAGCAAAGAGGTATCAAGTAACATTTCTAAAGTCTTTGGTATGACGTGACGAGGGATTGAACCCCGGTCTCCTGGACCCTTGGTTAACACTCCACCCACAAGGCCAATGAGCCTATATAAAATGACTATTAACAAGGCTCTTTAACTTAGTGATCTGGTTAGGAAGGTTGTGTGAGCTCGATTCTCACAGAGCGCCCTATACTTTCTGCCATGTGCCAAACTAAGCCAAACTTAATAAATGTCAGTTAATCCGGCACTTGACCTAGTGGTCTTGTTTAGGAAGCTTTTTGAGTCACTCCTGAATATTGTTAGAGCCAGTCTTAAACAAGATTAATAAATGACTGTTAAATAGGTTCTTTGTCTTGGTGCTGGGGTTAGTTCGATCCTTACTGGATGTCTCACTATTGTGGTTTATGCTATACTAAACTTAGTTTATGTACTAAATGACTACGACCCAGACTCTCTGTTGCTGTGTAATGCTTTTTTGAGTTAGGTCACCACTGAGTGCCCCAAACTGGCGCCAAACATAGGTAAGCTTTATAAATCTTTATTAACTAGATTCTTTGATACGGTTTGGTTGATAGGAAGCTAGTGGGAGTTCGATTCTAAGTGCTCAATACATTTAGCCTTGAACCAAACTAAAGTTAGCTTAATAAATGACGTATCACAGCCTCTCGTCTTGGCATGATGGTAAACGAGCTTGTGTGAGTTAGATCCCCACAGAGTGACCCACACTGGTGCCAAACTTAGGTAATCTTAATAAATCTTTATTAACTAGGTTCTTTGATACGGTTTGGTGGATAGGAAGCTGGTGTGAGTTCGATTCTAAGTGCCCAAAATATCCAGCCTTGAACTAAACTAAAGTTACCTTAATAAATGACTATTATCACAGTCTCTCATCAGGGCGTGAGGATAAACGAGCTTGTGTGAGTTAGGTCCCAACTGAGTTACCCATACTTCTGCTCTTGCACCAAGCTAAGCTGAGCTTTGTAAATCTCCATTTTTTTAAGTAAAAAAAAACAGAGGTTAATGTAAGATCGCTGTGCTTGTTTATTTTATTATCAAAATCTTCAAAGAAAAATCTGAGATGACAGGAGACGTTATTAAATGTAATGATCTGTTCCTGCTCTTCTCCTTTATCTTTTTCTGGTGATCAGAGACATCAACGTCTTCCTCAAATAATCAAGAATATCTTCATTTTTTTTTTGTTTTGTTTTGTTTTTTTAATCGTGCACAGTAAATCACATTAAAAGCGTATAAAACAAAGGATCCCGTCGGTATATGCGCCAGGATAGAATAGAAAAGTGTCTCCCGAAATAAATGCCCTGACATTAAATTTTACATAGAACCACGTTCAGCTCTTCCTTTGTTCCTTGTTCCTGTCCGTTACTAGATGACCTTGCCAGCCCTCATCACAAAATGTCACATTAAATTAAATATACTTATATACCTACTTATATGAAAGATCGGGTGCTTGTTGAGAAAATAATTGTTCATATACTTTCCTTTTTATACACCCGTATAAAAAATGAGTCATAGCAGACATATTTCTATCCATTGATACTGAAAAAAGTTTGCGAAGAATATCCGGTGTTAAAGGTATTTAAAAAGTGATTTTTAAAAAATGCTATTGAACATTCCATACGTCTGTTTTTTTTTTGGGGGGGGGGTTTCAGTCAAAAATTATTTTGAAAATACGAGGGGGAATCACTATTGTGTCCTTAAACTGTTAACAGTCAGCAATGCGTGGTATATCTACCAGTATCATATTTCAAATGTGTTGAATACTAGGACAACGTGCAACTGAGTCTTGGATTGTTAACAGCCAGCAAAGAGTGTTATAACGACCGGTATCATATTTTAAACGTGTTGAATACTAGGACACCTGAAATTCGTCAACGTGAAACTCTAAGTCGTGAGTATTTATCCTGTTTTTTTCTTATTTTATGCTTAAAATATATTGTGATATTTCTCTGAATTTTTTTTTTTTGTATAGAACACAGCAAATATTTTACAAATTTTTAGCGTTAAATTTAAATTATATATATACGAGGATCATTAAATAAGTTTCCAGACTTTTTTGTATGGCCACTGTTATTGATAGTACACACATGTAACTCTAGTCCCCTTGGAAGTAATCTCCTCTGGCTGCAATACACTTGCTATACCGTTCCAACAACTTCTGTAAGGCCCCATGGAAGTCCTCCTGTGTGAGCGTGTCAATGACCTTCGTCACAGACCCTTTCATCTCCTCAATTGTCTCATAACGACAGCCTCTGAGCTTAGGGAATAAGCAAAAGTCACAGGGAGCAAGGTCTGGACAATAGGGAGGCTGAGGAACTGTCTTGATACCCATCTTGCTCAAATAGTCTGTGACAAGGATGGAGTTGTGTACTGGTGCATTGTCCTGGTGGAAATGCCACTGACCTGATTTGAAGAGTGCGGGCAGAGTGGACCTGGGAGCGATGGCAATAAAGGGGTGCTCCACATTCCCCAAAGCTCCAGTATCACAGGAACTTCACCATCAGATTGTTTAGTGTCGTATCTAAGACAGTCATTGGGTGGGAGGTTTTACTCCTATGCAGAGGTGCAGTCGGTGTATTCTACGGCCCCAGCCGACTGGGCAATATTTCAGTTTAGCAAGAATATAGGTTGTTTGTTTGGTTTTACGGCGTATCAACCCTTTTCGAGTCATTTAACGCCGAATTAAATTTCAAACAATTCAGTTTAGTATAATAGTAGTTGTTGTTTATAAACAGTTGAATATCAAAACTGTTCAATTAAATGTCAAAACAGTTCTATTTCAAACAATTCAGTGTAGCATAAGTATACAGTTAAGTGCTATTTAAAACAGTTCTATTTCAAACAGTTCGGTTGAGCATAAGTACGCAGTTTCAATGTTAAAACAATTCTATTTCAAACAATTTAGTTCTTTTTCACCCATTGATAGGACCCTATCAGGTGCTACCATGCCTAGCCAGAGTGGACCTGGGAATGAAGGGTCACTCCGCATTCCCGAAAGCTCCAGCAGTACTGGAACCTCGCTATGAGATAGTTTAGTGTCATATCCAGGACACACATTGTAGGGGGGTCTCTCTCCACAGCAGAAAGAATATTGGGTTTGAAACAATTCAAAATGGTGGCAAATTAGCGTGCTCTTGGCCTAAATAAAGATCTGTCATAAAAATCTTGCGCAGCAGTGAAATGCAAAACACGTAGAATTTACAGAAGGATGTGTGATGTATCTGGAGAAGCATGTTTTCGTCAAAAACTATCCTAACAAATGGCTTAAATATGAGTTGGCCACAATAAGCCTGATTCATTAAGTGGAAAAACACTGACTCTCCGGTAAAAAAAAGTCTACCGGGCTTAGTGGTCAGTAGAGATTATGCAGATTGTGTTTTTACACAAGAAAGGACCTATCACTAATAATTTTCTTGATAAAGGTGCAACTGTAAAATGCTTCCTGCTACCAACTGACTTTACAATATCCACCTTATATATTGATTGACCCCGTATATATCAGCCGAGTCGGCTGGGACAGTAGAATACACCAACTACATCTCCGCAAAGAGTTAAGAAACTCCTTGAAACGAGTTTCCTTGATATGGCACAAAACCATCTGAGGGTGAGACTCCAATGTTTGAGATTTAGAGAATGTGAAATAACGCTTCATTGCCATTACTCCTAGGTCCACTCTGACCTGGAATGGTTGTACCTGTGAATGTCCCTACTATGCTTCAAATAGAACTGGTGTTCTGGTTATGACATTCCATGATGAACATTCAGTCCTGGAGCTCTTGAGAATGTGGAGTCTCCTTCATTTCCATTACTCCCAGGTCCACTCTGAACCGAAGTGGTAATTTCTGATAGAGTCCCATCTATAGGTCAAACAGAATTGTTTAACCATATAAGTGTGTGCAAACAAATCACTGATTTTAAAATGAACTGTTAGTGCTATATAGCAATAGATGGAAGCATTTACCTGTGTGCAAACGAAGGAATAATTTCAAATCGAATCTTCAGTGTTAAATAGCAATACTTGAAAACTTTTAACTGCGTGCAAAAATTAGATTATTAGTTTTATATAGCAAGACTTGAAGACATTTGACTGTGTGCAAATAAAGCAAGATTGTTAAATAGAATTATTAGTGGTAAATAGCAATACTGGTAAACCCCTCACAATGTCCAAACAAACGATTAATATTAAAAATATTTATTAGGGTTAGATATCAATACGGGGTTGAACGATAAAATTGTCGTCCTAAAGAAAACAACACTACAGCTTTATTTTAAAACTTTTATTGAAAAAAATCAATTCAGGTAACTTGATTATGTAGTAGAGCTGACATCTATTCAATGTAGCCGTCTTCAGCCTCAATCACCGCCTCGATACGGATCCGGAACTGGGAGCATGCTTTTCCCACCAGCGCCGGCGGGAACTCGGCGAATACTCCGCGGATGGGGGCTATCAGGCTGGTTTTGGTGTTGTGGGAGGTCATGTTGGTGATGTTCTCGACGTATGACCCAACGAATTAGTCCTGCGGGTTCAGGTCGGGGGAGGAGGTGGCAGTGAGAGAAGGATACAAAGTCGTAGCACTCCTTCTGAAGCCAAGCCTGGGTCTCTTTGGACTTGTGGGCCGGTGCTGAGTCCTGCTGCCACACCCAGGGTCTGCCACCAGCCACCTGATTGCACCAGGGGATCACCACACTCTTCAGCACATCCAGGTACACTTTAGTGTTGACTTTCACGCCAAGTTCGAAGATGTGAGGTAGCATGATGTGGCTCTCACTTGAAACCACACCAAAGACCATAACCGTTGCCAGAAACTTTGTTTTCATCACCCGGGGCACGTCCCTGTTATTCGTGGCAATCAAAATTCGCATTTTGAGGGTGCTGGCAATGGTCCTGTTGTCATAACTTGGATCGGTAGAGAGCGTGAGTTGTACAGCGGCGCATCTCCGATCTCGCTCGTTGAACACTGTGTCACTTTCAGACATAATAGAAGGCTCCTATCGCTCTTGGGATCTGTACACAATTGGCCAACTAGTAGATGATCTGCAACAAAAAAAGAAAACCGGTTTTCATTAAACGGAAATGGAATCATGTCGTCTTTTCTTGTGCGACAATTTTATCGTTACACCCTGTAGAAGGCTCCTATCGCTCTGGCTATTTGTACACAACTGGCCACCTTGTAGATGATCTGCAAAAAAAAAAAAAAAAAAAAAGAAAACCGGTTTTCATTAAACGGAAATGGAATCATGTCGTCTTTTCTTGGGCGACAATTTTATCGTTCCACTCTGTACTTGAAATTATTTAATTATGAGCAAAATGGCAATAACTTAACTGTATGCAAGCAAATAGGCTTTTTTTAAAAGATAATATCAGAAAAAGACGATTCACTTAAAAATCGTGAATGTAAAACTATTCTATTGTGTAGAAATAAATGATTGGTATTAAATTAAGTCGTTGGTATTACATAGCAATACGTGAAACAATTTTATTGTGTGCAAAGAGATGAGATTTGATTCATTTAAAACTCTTAACTGCAACCTATTTCTTTACAAATCCAATATATTTGATATATGTATATACAGGATTTATTGTTAAATATCCTAGAGAGTGTTGTTATGCCATAAAACCTAACCAACCAATACCATATATATATATATATATATATATATGGGGTGTTGAAAAGTTTCATAGGAGACAAAAGCAAAAATAGGAAAAAGAAGAAACCATGAAGAATATAAAAGAAATCAAGATAGGAAAGAGTGAGAAAGAAAGAAAGAAAGAAAGAAAGAAAGAAAGTCAAGGTTAGAGTGAGGAAAAAGTTCTCTTTTTATCTCATCCTCTGTCTAACCATAACGAAGAAAGAAAGAAAGAAGAAATAGGACGAGAAAGAAAGAAAGAAAATGAACAAGAACAATGAGAAAGGACGAGAATAGAAAGGGAGAAAGAAAGAGCGAAAGAGAGAAAGAAAGGGAAATGAAAGGATGGGAACGAAATGAAAGAAAGAAAGAAAGAAAGAAAGAAAGAAAGGGAGAAAGAAAGAATGAGAGAAAGAGGGAGAAAAAGAAAGAAAGAAAGAAAGAAAAAAGAGAAAATAAAGGGAGAAAAAGAAAGAAAGTGAGAAAGAGAAAAAAAAACAAAGAAACATAGAAAGAAAAGCCTTAAACACGGTTGAGGACGAAACAATTTAAACTGACCTAACCTGATTATTTGATTTTATCGATAGTACATAAAGACAAGAAAACTTCCGTCGCCGGTCCCTTATATCCTCATCTGAAGACAGATGAGATTTTGGTCCGAGCAAGAATCATGAAGAAAGTGCGAAAACAAAATCGCCAGTCTCATTTGGGAGCATTTACAGAAGTGACTAGGCAGGCCAGTGACCGCTTGAAATATCGGATGTCGTGAACAGCAGGAGAGAGCTATTTCCATTCGTGTGAAGGAACGTTCAGAAAATGACAGATGTTTATCAGAAACGGGACTAGTTATTTAACGAACAGAGTGCAGCGTCTCCTTGTAGCCTCGATATGATAAACTGGAATCGTCTGATTATCTGTCCCGTTTCCCGCCTTCGGCCACCATTTTGACAAATATCATTGATTACCATCAACGTCTCTTTCTTATACGTTTTGATGTTACCTTCATTGGTCAAGATGGCAATCTACATTTTAATCTCCTCCCCTACAGTTTTTATGGAAGTGCAACGGCTTCTCGTCGATCAATATGGGCTTGGTGTCCTGAGTTCAAATCCTTGACGAGGCTGTTTGTGTTTCACTTCAAGCTGAATCCCTTATTAAAAAAAAACTGTCCTTTGCTGCTGGTACCATGTAACCCGGTGCAAACTGACTGGTTTATTAGATAGAGGAGATGGGCATCTTTCATGAATACAATATACGAGGGGCAGACGATAAGTTTCCAGACTTTTTTCGTGTGGGCACTTTTATTCATAATACACACATGAAACTCTTGTTCCCTTCGAAGTAATATCCTCCGGCTGCAACACACTTGTACCGTTCCAACAACTTCTGGAAGGCTCCATAGAAGTCCTCTTGTGTGAGCGTGTCAATGACCTTCGTCACAGCCCCTTTCATCTCCTCAATTGTCTCATAACGACAGCCTCTGAGATTAGGGAATAGGCAAAAGTAACACGGAGCAAGGTCTGGACTATAGGGAGGCTGAGGAATTGTATTGATGCCCATCTTGCTCAAATAGTCTGTAACAAGGATGGAGTTGTGTACTGGTGCATTGTCCTGGTGGAAATGCCACTGACCTGATTTGAAGAGTGCGGCAGAGTGGACCTGGGAGCGATGGCAATAAAGGGGTGCTCCACATTCCCCAAAGCTCCAGTATCACAGGAACTTCACCATCAGATTGTTTAGTGTCGTATCTAAGACAGTCATTGGGTGGGAGGTATTACTCCTCTGCAGAGGTGCAGTCGGTGTATTCTACGGCCCCAGCCGACTGGGCAATATTTCAGTTTAGCAAGAATATAGGTTGGTTGGTTGGTTGGTTGGTTTTACGGCGTATCAACCCTTTTCGAGTTATTTAACGCCGAATTAAATTTCAAACAATTCAGTTTAGTATAATAGTAGTTGTTGTTTATAAACAGTTGAATATCAAAACTGTTCAATTAAATGTCAAAACAGTTCTATTTCAAACAATTCAGTGTAGCATAAGTATACAGTTTAGTGCTATTTAAAACAGTTCTATTTCAAACAGTTCGGTTGAGCATAAGTACGCAGTTTCAATGTTAAAACAATTCTATTTCAAACAATTCAGTTTTGCATAAGTACACAATTTAGTTCTTTTTCACCCATTGATAGGACCCTATCAGGTGCTACCATGCCTAGCCAGAGTGGACCTGGGAATGAAGGGTCACTCCGCATTCCCGAAAGCTCCAGCATTACTGGAACCTCGTCACAGCCCCTTTCATCTCCTCAATTGTCTTATAACGACAGCCTCTGAGATTAGGGACTAAGCAAAAGTAACACGGAGCAAGGTCTGGACTATAGGGAGGCTGAGGAATTGTATTGATGCCCATCTTGCTCAAATAGTCTGTAACAAGGATAGAGTTGTGGACTGGCGTATTGTCCTGCTGGAAATGCGACTGACCCGATTTGAAGAGTGCTGGTCTCTTCCCAAGGAATCTCTTCCTAAACTCCCTTAAAACCTCAGCATATTAACCCTAACCCTAGTCCTTTGGCCAATCAACTCTGGTGTATTGACTTCCTTACTCCTCCCACACCTTTCATCATCCCTCAGAGACTCCCTGCCTATCTTGAACCTCATATGTCACTCAAAAACCGACGCTCGACTCATGCAACATGCTCCAAAAGCAGTCTGAAGCATTCCATACGTTGTTTCTGTGACATTTTTTCCAAGTTTACTAGAGAATTTTATTGCATATCGTTCTTCTAAAGTGTTATTGCATATCGTTCTTCTAAAGTGTCTAAAGTGTAAATTTCAAAAATGCAATCTGGACGTGAGTCCAGATTGCATTTTTGAAATTTACCAGCAGTGACAATCAGGCTTAAGTAGGGTGTATTCCAATTCCTGCTGTAGCTGTTCATTTGAACCTGAAATCATGAAAAATGGTCAGTCGTCACATAAGATTTATAGCAATAACATACTGAATTTTTAAGAGTCTACACCAATTCTAAATGCCCATACGAAAAATGTCTGGAAACTTATCGTATGACCTTGATAAATTGATATGGTATAATAAATACTCCTCTAACTTCATTTTGATTTTTTTGCTCAGTATTTTGATCCAGGTATTTTTGGAAATTCTTCAATTGCTATACTGAGTCATTTTGTCAGCATGTATGTACCCACCCTGCCACTGCAAGTGGCAGGGTGTAGCACAAGATCAATTTTTAAGCAGAGTACAGTGGGTTTGAATTAAGTTTTCTTTCTTCAAGGCTGGTAGCCTTAAGTTGGCCGACCGTTGTCGAGGACGCCCCGAAGGCTCCCTTTTCAACAGCTACAACATCGAAGTGTAGGAGAGGGTGCTACTCCTTTCCCTGGATTGCTCTATTTGCCCTTGATTCGTACCTTAAAATTCAGTGTTAAGCAACGAGGCATGAAGTATGCTATTTTGAGTCTTTGGTATGACTAGACCTCGGATCGAACCCTGGTCGACCAAACCGTGAGGCGAACACTAACCATTACGCCAATGAGCCAGTTGCCTTACCAAGGCTGAAAAACAGTCTGCCAGAAAATTTGCCTATGGATTGGAGAGAAAACACAGGGACTCATGCCTTCGTCAAAGGTGAAGTGAAAAGATTTGAACTCGGTACTGCGAATTCATTTTTACGACGATAAACTGACTTCTCTTTCTTCTGCAAATATCATGCTACCTAATACAGTTTGCTTCATGTTGCTTAGAGCAGAAATCAGCAACTCCCATTGCCCTGAGACATGCCTTCAAAATAAACAGTTGCAATTCACAATATTGACAGGCTATGTAAAACATTCTCCGTGGTGTAGTGAGTAACGTGTAAACAAATGATTAATAAAAAATAGAATCATTCATAAGTGGTTATGTTTGATTGGGTTTGATTGGGTTTTATGGCATATCAATCCTTGTAAGCTATTTAATGCTAAATACTATTTATAAAAATACATTAAATATATATAATTTGTTGGACTTTTGGGTTTTATAGCATATCAACCTTTGTAGATTATTTAACGTCAAATCCATTTTTATACAAATAGACAGTTGCATTTCAAATAATTCAGTCAAGCAATTTAATTGTCAAAAACATTTCTATTTTAAACTATTCAGTTTAAATTGTTTAAATTAAAATTCAGTTCTAATTCAGTTAATTTTGTTTACACACAGTTAAGTGTCAAAACAGTTCTATATATAACAATTCAGTTTTGTGTAAGTACAGTTTCAAAGTTAAAACAGTTCTATTCTAAACAATTCAGTGCAGCATAAACACGCAGTTTAAATGCAAAAATCAGTATTGTGAAGGAAGTGCGTTTTAGTTCTACATGACCCATAGATAGGACCCTTATCAGGGGCTACCACTCCCGGCCAGAGAGTGATGACAATAAAGGGGTATTCCGCATTCCCCAAAGCTCCAGCATGACTGAAACCTCACCATCAGATTGTTTAGAGCCATATTCAGGACTGTCGTTGGGAGGTCTTACACCTCTGCAGAGAAGCAGTCGGTGTATTCTACAGCCCCACCCGACTGGGCAAATCTTTAGAATGTTATCTATGAACTATTCTACAAGTTGTATATATATATATATATATATATATATATATATATATATATATATATATACTATTCCCTATATATCACACTATACACTCCAATACATCTCTTTTCTCACTTTCTTTTTCTTATCTGTTTTTGCTCCCCACATTGGATAGATACCATAGTAGACTTCTTCACAGCCTCTGCCCCTCTATTCGCATCATAGTCATCAGCTCACCTATCCCCTATGGATTGGAGTCTTCCTGGTGAATGATTAAAGTGCTACACTGCTTCCTTGACGTAAGCGAGTTCGAACTCCAGCCGCGCAATAACGTTCCCTTTCGAACATATACGCTTAAGAAAGGTGTAAACCCCCTTTACCTCCCACTATGGGTTAAATAATACCACTGCTGCTTTTCTACAAGAATTACTGCGGCATTAAATAACCCACAAAGGTTGATATGTCATTAATCAAAGAAACTAAAACGGAAAATATCTAGTTGCACTATTGCGTATTGGATTCTCTTTCGGCCTAATGCTTTTTAATAAAGGTGTGAAACCCTTTTATCTCCACAGCTATGGTTTGAAAAATAGCCATTGCTTTTTTTTCTTCAAAGATTGCTTTGGCTTGAAATAACCCATGAAGGTTAATATGCCATTAATGAAAGAAAACAAATCCAGACCAAAATGACAATTCCCAATATGAAGCAGAAAATTATTAAGAACGATGAAAAAGAGTCCTTAAAAATCTGGCTGTCGTGTCCGATGAAATTTCAATAAGAAAAAAAAGATTACATGAGCTCAGAAAACAGGTATTAAAAAGTTCGTATAAATAATTGTATTGAACAGGAAACAGCTGTCATGGATTATTAGATAATAACAAACTGTTTGTTTAAACTACTTAAAAATAAAAACAAAATAAAGTGAATTGATATCATGTAAACGTAAACTGGAGTGAGTCCCCGTGACTTAACGGCTAAAGAGCTGGACTGCAACTCCATCGTATGTGGGTTCGAATTCCAGTCGAGCTATTATATTTACTTCCTGAAGAATGCCCTTGGGAAAGGCATGAAACCTCCTTATTTTCACAGCTATGGGCTGAATAGTACAACTGCTGTTCTTCTTCGAGGATGGCTTTGGTATAAAATGACCCATAAAGGTTGATATGCCATTAATCAAAGGAACCGAAATTATCTAGTCACGCTATTACATATTGCATTCACTTTCAGACTAATACCCTTGAGAAAGGTATGAAACCCCTTTATCTCGACAACCATAATTTGAACAATGCCACTGCTGTTCTTCTTCAACGATTGCTTTGGCATTAAATAACCCACGAAAATTGATAGGCCATTAAACAAAGAAATCAGACCAAACCTTTTTTTCTTATTACACATATCTTTATGATATCACATATTCTTATCAAATACAAATAATTTACAAAAACTTGTAAGGTTACAAGCATTTCCATCTAATAACAATAATTATATACTTTTAAGTAATTCTGTCTGGTTGATAATTGCCATTTGTGTGAGCACAGTTGTAAGGTTTCAAGTAAGTAATGATCATCTTTAGAAAACTTTTATAGTTTCAAGTAACTCTTCTTAATACAAATTAGTTATAGTTATGAGTAAATAATACGGCTGAGTGGGTTATTTAGGACAACCAATCAGGGAGAAAGAAAACTTTAAAGTTAGACCACTTTACTCCTCTTAAAAATTAACCTTGAGCTACTTCCTGTTTGTGTTGGAAAGGTGTTGGAAACTCGCTGATTCACCCGAACTTTTGGTCATTTTTTGGTCATTTTTTGGTCATTTTTGAATTTTGATCCATTTCAGTTTATTTATTTCCAATCTATCAATCGCATTTCCTTCTTTTCCTCTTCTTTCTCGATCTTTTTTCTCAATCCGTTTTGTCTCTATTTCTATCTCTTTCTCTGTCTCTGTCTCTGTCTCTCTCTGTCTCTGTCTCTCTCTGTTTGTATCTATCTATCTATCTATCTATCTCATTTTAATCATCTCCCTCTCTTTCTTTATCTGCAATCTCATTTCGTTTTCTCTCTCTCTCTCTCTCTCTCTCTCTCTCTCTCTCTCTCTCCCAATCTAACTATCTATCTTTCTATCTATCTACTCATCTTTCTCCTTCTAATCATCTCCCTCTCTTTCTTTATCTCCAATCTCATTTCGTTCTCTCTCTCTCTCTCTCTCTCTCTCTCTCTCTCTCTCTCCCAGTCTAACTATCTATCTTTCTATCTATCTACTCATCTTTCTCCTTTTAATCATCTCCCTCTCTTTCTTTAACTGCAATCTCATTTCGTTGTCTCTCTCTCACACACACACACTCTCTCTCTCTCCCCTCCAATCTATCTATCTATCTATCTATCTATCTATCTATCTCATTTCTTCCTTCTCCTCACTCTTTCTTTAGCTTTATTTCATTTTTTCTCTCTCTCTCTCTCTTTCAATCTGTTTACACCATTTCTTTATCTATCTATCTATCTATCTATCTATCTATCTATCTATCTATCTATCTATCTCATCTTGTTCATCTCTTCCCCTCTCTTGCTCTTAATAAGTAAGTTTATCTCATTTCTTCACCCCCTCTGTCTTTGTCTCTGTCTGTCTGTAATGATCAGCACAATAACCTATGTATTTGTGGGTTTGCCCCTTTGGTCAGCAATTGATGATGGATAAGACGTAGAAACCCGGACACCAAATGTAAATTTTCAAACTAGACAGGTTCTCTCTTTGCATAGAAGACTTCGTGTCTGTTACGGTTAGTACTAGCATTTAAAGGGAAAATCTAAGGCACCACCGTCGTATAAATATCTATTTCACTCACTTTATATCCGCTTGTCAACCTTGTCTACTAATTCACTTCTTTTTATTTCCTTTCAATGTAATTATCTCTTTCTTTCTTTCTTTTTTCTTTCTTTCTTTCTTTCTTTTTTCTTTCTTTCTTTCTTCCTTTCTTTCTTTTTTTCTTTTTTCTTTTTTCTTTCTTTCTTTCTTTCTTTTTCTTTCTTTCTTTCTTCCTTTCTTTTTTCCTTTTTCTTTCTTTCTTTCTTTTTTTCTTTTTTCTTTCCTTCTTTTTTCTTTCTTTCTTTTTTCTTTCTTTCTTTCTTTCTTTCTTTTACTGCTTTATCTTTTTTTTTCTAATTTCAATATCTTTCTCCACCCTCTCTTTAGTGATTACTTCTTTTCAACTTATCTCTCTTTCCTTATTCGTCCACGATTTTTCGCCCCCACTTCCTCTCCACCCCCGTTAATCTTTTCTTCCTAACTTTTTCCTTCTTTCCTCCTTCATCTGTGCTTATCTCTTGTCCAAACATCTCTACCCCATAATTCAACTGACCAATGATGGTGCGCCCTTCACTCGGAGACCATTTCAGAGAACGTCCTGCCAAAGCGCTGGACATAATGAATGTTTCGACAAGTCTTAGATAAAATGAAGGAATTCAGCCGACAAAAGATGATGGCGAGGGAGCCTGATCTGACCAGCAAGGACGTAGTAGCGCAAAATCGTGGAATTGCGGGCATATAAAAAGTGGGCCTTGGTTGTGGAGGGAGAAATCGTTACC
>OY757932.1:57236659-57271659 GCA_963585895.1 Sepioteuthis lessoniana | reverse complement strand
ATAATCATTTATTGCTGTTGTTATTGTTATTATAGTAGTAGTAGTAGTAGTAGTAGTAGTAGTGGAAGGATGATAATGATTGATCATGGAAATTACTGTTAGAACACAATAAAACCTTTCAGTATGTAGAAATGTATGTATGTATGTTGGTTGGTTGGTTAGTTTGTCGTGTTTTATTGCATATCAACCATTGTTGGTTATTTAACGCCAAACCCATTTTTATGCAAATAGTTCTATTTAAAAAAATTCAGTTTAGCATGAGTACACAGTTTAATTATAAAAAAACATTTCTATTTCAAGGTATTCAGTTTATTCAAACAGTTCTAATTCAGCTAATTCAGTTTAGTATAAGTAGAGATTTTGTTTACACACAATTAAATGCCAAAACAGTTCTATATTAAACAATTCAGTTTAGTGTAAGTAGAGTTTCAATGTCAAAAACAGTTCCATTTCAAACAATTCAGTTTACCATAAGCACGCAGTTTAAATGTAGCAACAGTTAAATTGTGAAAAAAACATTTCTATTTCAAGCTATTCGATTTAGTCAAACAGTTATAATTCAAACAATTCAGTTTAGCATTATTATGCAGTTAGTTCTATTTAACCCATAGAAAGGACCATAACAGGTGCTACCACTCCGGGCCAAAGTAGAACTGGGAGCAATGGCAATAAAGGGGTAATCCACATTCTCTAAAGCTCCAGCGTCACTAGAATCTCACCATCAGAGTGTTTAGTGTCGTATCCAAGACACTCGTTGGAGGTGGGTCTTACCCCTCTGCAGAGGTGCAATCGGTGTATTCTATGGCCCCAGCCAAATGGGCGTGGGAATTTATGAAGTGAATGGTACAAATCATACCATTGATAAATAAAAGAATGAGAAAATAATCTATAGCAGAATAAGAGTTATTAAGAACAGAACTGAATTCGAAAAATATAGTTATAGTGATAAACACTCTAACAATACGATTCGTGACATATTGGTTTAATATAGTAAACAGGACGTTTGCTGATATAAAAAAAAGATGGATACAAAAGTTCGAAAACTAATAACCTGCCAGAAAATTTATCTCCCAACAGCAGATATAGAATGCCTATAGGCCAAGATTGAAAATAGTCTGTTTAATGGCATATCAACTTTTGCAGGTTATTTAATGCCAACTCTATACTTCTAGAAGAACAGTAAATGTACTATTTAACCCATAATTAGGGGGTTAATGGGGTTCATACCTTTGCCAAGGGGATTTGTCCGAAAGGGAACGTAAGAGCACGACTGGAATTTGAACTGGCTTAGAACGATTCCGCAGTCCAGCGCTTTAACCATTACACCACGAGGATACCCCCACTAGTGGCAGAAGATTAATCGACGCAGAATCGACCAACAAAACAACCACTTCAGGATTTAAGAAATACTTAGACACTACAACAGATTGGACGATACAGTTTGTTGACGCACAGGAAAAGCGAAATATATATATATATATATATATATATATATATATATATATATATATATATATATATATATATCATTTAGTAAAGAAAGTAATGAATGTGTTTAACAAGTCGACTTTACACCAAAAGAAATAGTCCTACAAGGTAAACCAATTGAAACAGCAAAACAAATAATGAAAGAAGCATAAAAATCAAAAGGACTAAATCAATTTTAAAAAATTCTGGGAACCAAAACCTCGACATAGACGATACGCACAAAAAAGTAAAAAGGCTGATGTAGATATAGCAAAGACTAATGGATAGCTGAAAAATGCTGGAGTGAAGCCAGAGACAGAGGGGTTAAGAACAGCAGCGCAAGACCAGTGTTTACCAATTAGAAACTGTCCGGCAAACATTATTTGTCTAGTCGACTGGGGCTGCAGAATACACTCACTGCTTCACTACAGAGGGGTATGACCCCCTCCAAACGAGTGTCTTGGATATGACACTAAACAATCTGATGGTGAGGCTCCAGTAATGCCGGAGCTTTGGAGAACACAGATTACTACTTCATTGACATTGTTCCCAGGTCCACTATGGCCCGGAGTTGTGGCACCTGATAGGGTCCTATCTATTTGTCAAATAGAACTGAACTGTATACTTATGCAAAAGTAAATTGTTTGAAATAGAACTGTTTTTGCATACAAAACTGAACTGTTTGAAATAGAACTGTTTTTTTTACATTGAACCTGTGTACTTGTGCTGAACTGAAATGTTCGAAAAAGGACTGTTTTTTTTTTACATTGAACCTGTGTACTTATGCTGAACTGAAATGTTTGAAAAATAACTGTTTTTTGACATGGAACCTGCATACTTACGCTAAACTGAAATGTTTGAAATAGAACTGTATTTTTAACATTGAACCGGTGTACTTATGCTAAAACTGAAATGTTTGAAATAGAACTGTTTGTAAGTATAAATAGAACTGTTTTTTCTTTTTTACATTTAAACTGTGTACTTACGCTAAACTGAATTGTTTGAAATAGAACTGTTTGTAAGTATCAATATGGATTTGGTATTAATAACCTACAACGTTTGATGTGCCATAAAACCAAACCGCACCGAACCAAATATTATTTAAAAAAAACTGATTGAAACTTATATGTTGACTGTATGAACAAAAATACTGAATAAATTCAAATAGTAATAAAATATAATCAGTACGATGAAATGGGCAAAATAAATATAACAAATAAATGAATCAAAATATCGTAGGAAATTATATTCATTAGAAAAATATAAATACTTTGAAATGGAGAAATCAGAAAAATAGATCAGACATCAAACAGAACTAATAACAAAAGCCGAACAAACTGCTATTCCATAACCACAATTAACGCCATGTGCGAAATAGACATATAATGTTCATAACGATAGAACATATAAAGAACATAGGAATCTCGAAATTCGAAAACACGTAACGACTTCTTGTTCAGGTACAAAACCTTTTTATTAACTTTGAGTTAAAGGTTTCGATATAAGGAGGAGAGACACAATCTTCTACGCTGTCTTATTCATTTGGCCCCCTATCGCGAGCGGCCCCCATAGGGCGCAAGTTCGCCTCGCGTTTGCAAGCTCCAAAAGTCGAACCTCCTCGTTTGGCGTCTAGTACTCAACTCTCTAACTTTCTTTCAATTCTCCACAAACCTCTGCGCGCTTCCGGTGCGTGACGTCACTCGCACTCCTTCACCCGTTTCGTCTCGGACTATTGTGACATCTGAGTGACACCTTCGTCCGCCCGCCCGCGCGCGCCCGCGTTAACACCTGCATCAATGTTTGCACTTAACTAACCCATGCGCTGAGCCGAAAGGTTCTCAGCCTAAATAAACTCAAAGGCATGAACCGAAATCCCTCGGCCATTACGTTACACTGCTACTCTCTAGGACTTTGCCAATCAAACTAGTAGAAAAATAGAGAACAATAGACCAGTTATAATAGTAAAGGACTATAAAAGAAAAACATGCCTTTTAATTGATATGTCAGTGCCAAGGATAATAATATATCAGTCAAAAATTATTATAAGTAAATACAATCACCTGAAAAGAGAAATTGAAAAATATTATTGTACCTTAAAATTACTACCATGTCAATAATTATGGGTTTGTGTTCTTAGTGTTCCATATTCACAATTAACGCTAGATACGGCCATGTGCGAAATGTACCTCGAATGTAGGTAACATATATACATAACGTAGGAATCTCGAAATTCGAAAACACGTAACGACTTGTTTGTTCAGGTACGAAACCTTTTTATTACTTTTGAGTTAAAGGTTTCGACATAAGGAGAGAGACACAATCTTTTTTTGTTGGCTTCTTCATCTGGCCCCTATCTCGTGCGATGCATAAATTCGTCTCGCCTCAGCGAGCCCCAAAAGTCGAACCTCCTCGTTCGGCGCCTAGTTTTCAACTCTCTAACTTTTTTCAGAATCTCACCAACCTCTTCGCGCTTCTGGTGCGTGACGTCACCCGCACCCTGTCACTCCCTTTCGTCTCGGACTATTGTAACATCTCTGAGTGACACCTCCATCAACCCGCGTGCGCCCGCGTTAAGACCTGCCTCAAAGTTGCACCTAACTAACCCATGTGCTGAGCCGAAAGGTTCTCAGCCTAACTAAACCCAAAGGCATGAACCGAAATCCCTCGGCCATTACGTTATATTAGATCAAGACAGGGACAGATAACTAAATGGACAAGCTCCCTGGCTGTCTCAGCCTATGAGAGTTTTTTTTTTTGGTACCATAGCCAGATACGGATATGCGAAACGTATATAGAATATTCATAACATATATGACATATAACATAGGAATCCCGACAAACGAAAAACACGTAACGACTTCTGAGTTCAGGTACGAAACCTTTTATTACCTTTGAGTTAAAGGTTTTGACATAAGGAAGAGAGATGCATCTTTCTATGATGACTTTTCCATCTCTCCATCCCCATCACGGGAGGCGCCCGTAGCGCACAAAGTCGTCAGGCCTCAGCGAGCCCCGAAAGTCGACCCTTCCCGTTTGGAGTCTAGTTCTCAACTAACTAACTTTTTTCAAATCCCCCCAAAATCCTCTGCGCACGCTTCCGGTGAATGACGTCATTGACATACTCTGGTCCTATCTGGGATTTTCATTTTGACATCCCTGAATGACACATCCTGTCCGCGCGCGCGTCAACACCTACGCTCAAGTTTGCACTTAACTAACCCATATGATGAGCCGAAAGGTTCTCAGCCGAACTAAATCGAAAGGCAAGATATATAAAACGAAATCCCTCGGCCATTATATTACATTTTTATTTCATTTTATTGTTGAAAATATTTAGATATTGCTCTTCATTTTTGTACATTGAGCACTATATTTTACTGTTAATAAAACTCTGTTAGCGCTAAATTGTAATCTTAATCATAAGAGGTTTACCTCCGGTTTCATCGTTTTGAGTGAAGTTGTTCTCGATTATAAGACGTTTGTCAAAATATATATGGAACGGTTAGAGTGTTCGCCAAAGGCCCAGGAGATCAGTGTTCAATCTCAGGTGTATTCATACCAAAGACTCAAAAAATGGTACTTGCTGCCTCCTTACTTAACACTCAGCATTATCAGGTATGCATCAAGGGTAAAATGGAGCAATCATGGGAAAGGAGTAGAGCCCTTTCCTACACCTTGGTGTAGTAGCTTTTGAAAAGGAAGCCTTCGGGGACTCTTCAAGTACGGTCGCCAACTTTGCTTTTATATATATATATATATATATATATATATATATATATATATATGTATGTATATATACATGGAAAAATAAAATTACTTCAAGGGGGTGTCCTCGTGGTGTGATGGTTAAAGCGATAGAGTTGGTACTCCAGTCGCGCTATTACGTTCACTTTCAGGCAAATCCCCTTGGGAAAGATATGAACCCCCTTATCCCCCCCCCAGCTATGGGTTAAATAGTACCACATCTGTTCTTCTGGGAGAATGGCTTTGGCATTAAATAACCTACAAAGGTTGATATGCCGTTAAACAAATGAACCAAACCAAACCAAAATTACTTCAAGTCATTTTATACGACTTTACGTCTGTCCGCCTCATATAGAAAGCTGTAATATCACAAGAAAAGGGTTAAAACACATAAATCATATTACTGTACTATGAATAAGAATAGAATTATATAAAATCACATTAAAATACGTACATTTACAGTAAATGTTAATTTTAAGTAAAATTGGCGACCTTCATCGAGGTTGACCCGAGGGCTCCCTTTTCAATAACTACTACACCGAGGTGTAAGGGTGGGCATTACTCCATTCCCAGGAGGTGCCCGTGGTGTAATGGTTATCGTCACAGGATATGGACACGGCGATACGAGTTCAATTCCTGGACAAGACTGATTGCATTTCTCATAGCACTAATACCCTTGGGAAAGGTATGAGTCCAATTATTCTCCCTCCAGCTATGAGTAAATAGTAGGGCAGACTAGGTTCTTCAGCCTTGGTGAGGCAACTAGTCTAGGAGAAGGAAATCTCTGAATTCAAACCTGTTAAAATCCGCTAAAAAATTGACCTTGTGTCATATCCTGTCCGAGCAGAGGGGTTGGGTAAATAGGATTACTCCATTCCCAGGATTGTGCCACTTTACCCTTACCTTATAGTGCTGAGCAAGGTAGGCTCAAGAACCATTTTTTGTGTCTTTGGTATGATTCGTTCAGGGATTGAACCCCGTCTCCCGGACCATTGGTGAACACTCTACCCATTAGGCCAATGGCTTGTATTTTAAAACTTAGGTTATCTTAAACTTAGGTTAAACATTAGGTCAATGGCTTGTATCTTAAAACAACCACCATGTCAATAATTATGGGTATGATCAAGATAAGGCCAGATAACTCGGTAATGGCCTGATAAATGTTAATATAATCATCACAAATCCTAGCGAATGAAATATGCACGGTTGTTTCGAAACTTATGTTCATTATCATGAAAAGAAAAAAAGAAACTAATCAAAGAACTCTCGACCAGTTTCTTATTAAAAAGCTTATCGAACAACAAAAACAGCCAGAATCAGCAGTTGATGCTGACGATCCACAACCATTAACATCCGCGATGTCATCATCTTTATCATCATCATGTCGTACCGCTTGCACGGATATCCCTGACTCTCTCTCACCACTTCTCCCTATCGTTCATCGCCTCAGGCAGGCCTTCACGGCTACATCCCGTATCCTAACATAGCTGCTGTATGTATGTTCGAGCTGGTCGTCCTGCTTTTGCTCGGCCATATGTTGGGGTCCATAGGAGTACATCACTTATGAGCTCGTCTCTGCTTCTCCAGCAGTATCCTGCGTGTCTGGTTCGTCTAGCTTGGATAGTTTTCGTGATGGGAGGCTGGTGGCCGTATAGTTGGGTGCTTTGTGGGGTGTTGCCAGCAGGACTTATTCAATATTGCTCGCAACATTTTTGTGTAATTTCCGTCTAGGTTCTTCTCGAGCCGTTTTGTCCGTGATGTAAATAAACAAATTGAATGTAAATATTGCTAAATCTAACATAAATTGGTTTATTTTCTATCGTAGCAAAATAATTTTAATAACTCTATTTGTTATTTAACCTTAAAAATCATTTTGTTTAATAATATCTCAGAGCAAATGAGATTCACAAATAAAGCATCCGCGATGTACTGTATAAATTGCCAAATTGTATACAACTAATGCATAGAATGTTCGCCAATGGTTCGGGAGAACTGGATTCAATCCAAGGTCGCGTCATACCAAAGGCATTAAAAAATGGTACTTGATACTTCCTTGCTTCACACTCAGCGTTATAAGGTACGTATCGAGACTAAAGTGGAACAATCCAGGGAAAGGAGTAGCGACCTCCCCTACTCATCGGTGTAGTAGCTATAGAAAAGGGAGCCTTCAAATCGTCCTCGACTACGGTCACCAACTTTACTATTTATTTACATGTACTCATAAATGTGGATTATTTTTTTCCTGTACTATATCAAAAACTAAAATCTATTTGTTTGTTAGCTTGAAATAGATTCTTACTGAACATTATACTATTAAAAAATGCATTTATTAATAAAATACAGAACTGGCAATGTTTATTTGTGTTTTAATCTCGTGACAAGTAAATCCGGAGACAAGTAAATTCGATTTAAGTCGTTTTTCTCAGAACGAACTGCCGACGTAAGGTGAGATATACCTGTGCACACACACAACGTATCAAATATTTAAAAGTAAATGTAGAGTAAAGTGAACTAAGATAAATGCACACTAAGAAAAAGAGGCAAGTGACCTTCATAAAAAAAAAATCATTATCTACTGAAAACCATTCAAATTCAAGAGTTTAAGTCTCATTGAATACCCCATTAACAAGGCTTTTGCAGTGTATGTTCTCTGACGAAAGCATCAAGCTGGAAACATCCATGTATGTAAGAACAAAATAAATAAATAAATCATTAAAAAATACAAATGTCTTCGTAGGCCCTACTCATTTCAAAATATTTTCATTCTCTCTTTAATCCTACAACAAAGCAAATTTACACACACACACACACACACACACACACACACACACACATATATATATATATGTTATGGAACCGTTACCAACCCATTCATCGACTCTTCCAAAATCTAAATTAATCGAGAGCCAAGTACTCACGTAAATATTGGATACTCTACCGATATTAGACTGACAAGTAAGCCTAGTTTACGCCATCACTTTTCTCTGTATCTTGTCACTTCAATATATCTTTAGGCGCCTCTGGTGGTGTAATGGTTAGCAAGCTGGACTAGCAAACCTACACGAGTGAGTTCGAGTCTCATTGGGTGCCTCTTTCATATGGCCTTGTGCCACATCTAAGCAAAAAGCTTAGTAAATTACCACTTCAATATATCTTTAAACTTATACCGTGTTCCGAGTTTTCTTTTCGTGGTCCCAACCTGGGTCCACATCAATATATATATATATATATATATAATTTCCTGAAGACAGTATATTACACAAGAAACACGTGTTAAAGAAAAATAAATAACTTAAAAACATTCCCATATGGAGCAATTCTTTTTAAAGTATTTACTTTTTCCTCTCATTGGACCAAGAAAAAATTATTTATGCATATGTGTGTGTGCCCGTGGTGTAAAGGTTATCGCCGTCGGAAATGGACACGGCGACACGAGTTCAAATCCTGGACGAGACTGATTGCATTTCACATAGCACTAATACCATTGGGAAAGGTCTGAATCCAATTATTCTCCCTCCAGTTATGGCTGATTAGTAGGGTGGACTGAATCTTCAGCTTTGGTATGGCAACTAGTCTTGGAGAAGGAAAACTCTGAATTCAAACCTGTTAAACTCCGCTTGACCTTGTGTAGTATCCTGCCCGAGCGGAGGGGTTGGTAAATATATATATGTGTGCGTGTGTGTGTGTCTGTGTAAGGACTACTCTCTGCTCAGTGAAGCATAGGACATTAGCCATTCCTATATTTTCAGATATGAAAATATAAGGGTGTCTCAATCTACATGGGACCCATGTGACATCCAAAACTCTACTAATAATAATGTTGTGTTCCTTTATGGTTCAGATTTGAGAATAGTATACACTAACAACTATTAATCCTCGATCGCAATGCTTTGGACAAGAGAGGAAAAAATATTTTGCGTCACTATTTATTTGGAGACAAAATCATTTAAAACTCTCTCAAAATAGATGCAACCCATTAACGTGATAATGACTTGTTATTGACACAAAACCTCAAAAAAGGTTTGCATGTAATGGAAGTTAATAAAATAATAATTAAAAAATAGTCTCAGACTGAAAGGATGCATTTTTGCAGGACTGTAATATAATGGCCGAGGGCTTTCGTTTTATATATCTTGCCTTTCGATTTAGTTAGGCTGAGAACCTTTCACTTAGCACATGGGTAAGTTAGGTGCAAACTTGAGCGCAGGTGTTGACGCGCGTGCGGACAGGATGTGTCATTCAAAATAAAAATTCCAGATAGGACTTGCGGATGGGAATGACGTCATGCACCGGAAGCTTGCGCGGAGGATTTGTGGGGATTTGAAAAAAGTCAGAGAGTTGAGTTGAGAACTAGACTCCGAACGGGAAGGGTCGACTTTCGGGACTCGCTGAGGCCAGACGAATTGGTGCGCTACGGGCGCCGCACGTGATGGGGTGCAGATGGGAAAGTCATCATAGAAAGATTGTGCATCTCTCTTCCTTACGTCGAAACCTTTATACTCAAAGGTAATAAAAGGTTTCGGAACTGAACTAAGAAGTCGTTACGTGTTTTTCGTTTGTCGGGATTCCTATGTTCTATGAATATATGTTATGAACATTCTATGTACGTTTCCCATATTCATGTATGGGTATATAAGAGGACTTATTGTGCATGTCTCCGTAATAATTCATTATCATATTAATTGGTTGCATCTATTTTGTTGCCCAGTCGGCGTGGGCAGTAGAATACACTGACTGCACCTCTGCAGTGGGGTAAGACCCATCCCTAATGAATGTCCTGATATGACACTAAACAATCCGATGGTGAGGTTCCAGTGATGCGGGAGCTTTGGGGAATGTGGAGTACCCCTTCATTGCCATCGCTCCAGGTCCACACTGGCCCGGTGTGGTAGCACCTGATAGGGCCCTATCTATGGGTCAAATCGAACCTAAAATGCATACTTATGCTAAACTGAATTGTTTGACTAAACTGAATAGCTTAAAATAGAAATATTTTTGACAATGCAACCGTACTTACATTAAACTGCGTGCTTATGGTAAACTGAATTATTTGAAATAGAACATTTTTTGACATTGAAACGGTATTTACGCTAACTGAATTGTTTAATAGAGAACTGCTTTGACATTTAACTGTGTGTAAACAAAATCTTTTCTTATGCTAAACTGAATTAGCTAAATTAGAACTGCTCGACTAAACTGAATAGCTAGAAATAGAAATGTTTTTCCCTATTAAACTCTACTTACATTTAAACTTTGTGCTTATACTAAACTGAATTGTTTGAAATAGAACTGTTTTTGACATTGAAACTGTACTTACGCTAAACTGAATTGTTATATATAACTGTTTGAATAACTGAAGAGTTTGAAATAGAAATGTTTTTTGAGAAACTGTGTACTCATGCGAAACTGAATTGTTTTAAAGAGAACTGATTATTTACATAAAAAATAGATTTGGCGTTAAATAACCTACAAAGGTTTATATGCTATAAAATCCAACCCAAAAAAGCATCTATTTTGAGATACTCTGTATCTCCATGCTTTTGAATACCCCACACACACAGACACCTACACACCCACACACAGATACATACAAATACTTTCCCTGGACATTGGGGCAGAGATTTGTGGCTCGTTATGTTCATTGTCTTAGATTATAAAAAAGACGTACATAAATAGATAAATAGATAAATAAACCAGTTGAGCATTATCCTGGAGATCCCATTGATGCAGCACTACCTCCGCTAATGCTCCAAATTGTCTGACGCCGGCAAGATAGTTGTGGCAATGACAAGAGCCATTTAACAGCTTGCTTGCCATGACACGCATTTGTCATTTCGTGAAAATGACCACGTGTCGCTTATTAGAGCTGAAGATATATAATTAAATGCACTCTGTCAGTTTCTCTCTCTCTCTCTCTCTCTCTCTCTCTCTCTCTCTCATACGCTTAAGACCAAACAGTATCCTATTTATCCAACCCCTCTGCTCGGGCAGGATATGACACAAGGTCAATTTTTAAGCGGAGTTTAACAGGTTTGAATTGAGAGTTTTCCTTCTCCTAGACTAGTTGCCTAATCAAGACTGAAGAACCTAGTCTGTGCTACTATTTACCCATAGCTGGAGGGAGAATAATTGGATTCATACCTTTCCCAAGGGTATTAGTGCTATGTGAAATGCAATCAGTCTCGTCCAGGATTTGAACTCGTGTCGCCGTGTTCATTTCAAGGACGATAACCATTACACCACGGGCACCTCCTTTTTTTTTTCCCCTCCCAAACAGTATAGTATACACATAGACAAGCACACATATTTTCTAATAATATGTTCTGCATACCGAAGTGAAAAGTCAACAACTTCCGTATTATATGTGGTGTGTGGGCGGATATGAAGAAAAGGGTAGGGACCAATTTAATATTGGAATGTGGCTATTTACTACGGCCTTATCAAAACTGACCCCAGTTGATTGAAGTATCCCTCCACTTTGTGTTTGATTGACAGCTAACCAACTGTGACCAATCCTTCCTCTATAAACACCCCAACCTGACCTCCCAAGAAAGAAGACGCTAATTCGAAATATTTGAATTAGTTTTATTATCACCTACTTTCGCCACGTTTTATCAGAACGTTTTTCGAGAGAGTCTTGTTGGCGTAGTGGCTAATATGCTGGACTGTGACATCGGAGTAAATGAGTTCGAACTCTAGTCACGCTGTTACGTTTACTTAGAGACGCATCAGCAAAGTGTGAAACCGCTAATCTCCCAGCTATAGATTTAACAGGACGTATGCTGCTAATAACCCACGAAGGATGATATTCCATTTAATTAAGAAAAAAAAGAAACCGATCAAATTTTTTTCATCGTTGATCGATACTTCGGCCTTAAAAGCTAACTTGCAGAAAAATCAGAATTTTGAAAAAAAAAGAGAAAAAAAAACAGCAAAAAAGAAAAAATATAAGCTCCTCCCCCCCAAAAAAAACATCAAAAACAAAATATCTACGAACTTATTTCCAATACATCAGAAGGTTAGCTTCCAGGGACGGTGCCTAAACATAATAGGCAGCCAAGGTTGTTGTATATACGCAGATTTATCATTCAAAGTGTTCCGTCATCGTCTTTTATTTGTTATAAACTAAATTACCCATGGCTCTCTTTTAAAAAATTAGGGACTATATATATATATATATATATATTGTCATCCACAGACAGACCTGTTTCGTTCTATCAGAACTCTTCAGTGTGGCTAGACAGGCTAGATTCCCGAAGCTGGGATCGAAACCCGGTTAACTCAAACGTGAAAGAATTAACAAAAAATATGTAGACAAAAAAATACGTATAATGTTCAATCAAATATATATATATATATATATATATATATATATATACTTTCTTTAAGAAAAAACAAAAACCGGTCATATTAAGATTATAAATTTATTTCCATCCTGTTATGGGTTTTGGTATGAATAAAAAAAAAAAAGGAAAAAATAACAGGACTTCTTCAGATCCTATGGATAAAGTAATTCAGAATGTTGAATGGAATTACTCCCAACTCCGGTTTAACTGGACCAAATAATACTATATATATATATGTGTGTGTGTGTGTGTGTGTGTGTGTTCGTGTGTGTGTACCGAATGGTTGGTTCCACGGATGCTTCTTTGTATAAAATGGGATTTAAAACCTGTAAACGATATTACAAAAATCATTTAGTCATGTTTTGATCATCAGATTAAGAGGAAAGGTTTCTTAGAAATATCATGAAAGACATAATCACTTTTTTGTAAACGCTTCCACGCAAACTGTCTTAGATGAAAGGAGATTTTTTCAACATTATTTCAACCAAGTTATAAGCAGTTTTTCATTTCATAGGCCAAATCATTTTAACATATACACTTGCATACATATTCGCATACACACTCACGCGCGCGCACAAACACACACATAGATATGTGTATATATATGTATAAATTTTTCAAAGAATCTGGGGGGTCGCTTGCATATTTTTCTTCTGTCATATCAGCTCATCCGAAATATACACCTGTCTGCAAGGAATGCTAAATACACTGACTGCATCTCTGCCCAAGGTTTAGACCTCACCATCAACGAGAGTCCTTGATATGACACTAAACCATCTGATGGTGAGGCTCCAGTGATTGAGCTCTGGGGAATGTAGTGTACCCCTTCATTGCCATTGCTCCCAGGTTCACTCTGGCCCGGAGTGGTAACACCTGATAGAGTCCTGTGTATGGGTCATATAGAAATGTTTAACATTTAAATTTTGTACAAACAAATGACATGTTAAATCGAATTGATAGAAATAGATTTTTTTGATCATTTAACTGTGAGTAAACCAATGACTAATTGAATTGTTCATGATACATAACGAATCATTGAACTATTTGACTGTGTGCAAATAAAGAAGTAATCTAGTATAGAATTATTAATGCTAAATAGCTATACTGGAAAATCTTTGACTTTGTGCCTAAATTGAATTATTCATATTTAATTAGAATACTTGGAACCATGTGGCCTTATCCAAATGTATGAATATTGTTGAATACAATCATCATCATCATCATCATCATCATCATGTCGTGCTGGTAGCATTGATATCCCTGACCCTCTCTCGCCACTTTTCAATATCGTTCATTGCCTTCAGCAGGTCTTCTGGACTACATCCCGTATCCTCACATAGTTACTGAATGTATGTTCGTGCTGATCGTCCTGCCTTTGCTCGGCCATGTGTGGGGGTCCATAAGAGTACATCACTTATGAGTTCGTCCCTGCTTCTCCAGCCGTGTCCTGCATGTCTAGTTCGTCTAACTTGAATACAATAATTAGAGATAATTAACAATACACGTGACAACTTCACTGAGTGCAACCAAATGATTATTATTGATTTGGCTTATTAATGTTAGAATAATTAGTGTTAGATGACAATAATTGAAATCATTTAACAGTTTGCAAACGAAATATTTATTGTAAATAGAATTATTCGTATTTGATAGAAATACTTGAAACAATTTATTGCCCCGTCAGTTGGGGCAATAGAACACACCGACTGCACCTCAGTAGAGGGGTAAGACCGCACTCCAAAAAGAGTGTCCTGCATATGACAAGAAACAATCTGATGGTGATGATCCCGTAATGCTGGAGTTTCGGGGAATTCAGAGTCTCCCTTTGTTGCCATTGCTCCCAGATCCACTCTGGCCCGGAGTGGTGGTACCTGATAGGGTCACATCTATGGGTCAAATAGAACTAAAATGCGTACTTATGCAAAGCAGAATTACTTGAAATCAAAATAGTTTGATATTTAAACTGAGTACTTATACTAAACTAAATTGTTTGAAATGGAACTGTTTTTGACATTGAAACTTTACTTACACCAAACTGAATGGTTCGAAATAGAAGAGATTATTTGTATAAAAATGGATTTGACATTAAATAACCTACAAAGGTTGATATACCATAAACCCCAAACAACCAACCATCGAAACCATTTAACTGTGTGCAAAAAAAATGGACCCAGGCTCGTTAAAAAAATTATTAAAAAAATGTTTACTAATTATAAATTTTATAAACAGGATTTTGCATTAAATGACCAGCAATGATTGATATATGTCATAAAAACGCCACCAAATCAAACCAAATCAAACCACCCAAGATGGATGACCGCTTTGGTCCTGCCTAAATGATATCCACTATAAATAAATCACCTCTGTGAATAATTTAGTGGTTCACATCGTAAAATGTGCGTTTGTTTCTTTCTTTCTTTTCTTTGAGTTTCATGGCATATCAACTTTTGTAGGTTATTTAATGCCAAATCGATTTTTTATACAAATAAACAATTCTATATCAAACAATTCAGTTTAGCAAGAGTACTCAGTTTAATTGTCAAAAACACTTCTATTTCAAGCTATTCAGTTTAATCAGATAATTCTAATTCAAACATTCTAATGCAATTTAGTAAAAATATAGTTTTTGTTTTCAATCAGTTAAATGTCAAAACAGATCTATTTCAAATAATTCAGTTTAGCTTAAGTACAGTTTCAATGTCAAAAATAGTTCCATTTCAAACAATTCAGTTTAGCATAAGTACTCAGTTTAGTTCTATTTAACCCACATACAGATCGCTATCAAGTGCTATCACTCCAGACTGGATCTGGGAGCGATGACAATGAAGGGGTCCTCCGCTTTCCCCAAAGCACCAGCATTACTTGAGCCTCACCATCAGATTGTTTAGAGTCATATATCAGTTCACTAGTTGGGGGAGTTTTAGCCCCTCTGCAGAGAAGCAGTCGGTGTATTCTACAGCCCAAGCCGACTCGGCAACACATCATTAAACACTTGATCACTCATCTATCTTAGGTTACCTGAGAGCAGATATATATATATATATATATATATATATATATATATATATATATATATATATATATATATATTAAAGAAAACAAAATAATTATTTTTCAGAAATTTTCCCATAAATGTAAACTATAGCTAAGATCATATTTACCAACCCCCCCGCTCGGGCGGGATATGACACAAGGTCAATTTTTAAGCGGAGTTTAACAGGTTTGAATTCAGTTTTCCTTCTCCTAGTCTCGTTGCCTCACCAAGGCTGAAGAACCTAGTCTGCCCTACTATTTACCCATAGCAGGAGGGAGAATAATTAGATTCATACCTTTCCCAAGGGTATTAGTGCTATGTGAAATGCAATCAGCCAAGTCCAGGATTTGAACTCGTGTCGCCGTGTCCATATCCTGTGACGATAACCATTACACCACGGATACCTCTATAGCTAAGATTATTCTTATAAAAGAAGCGTTGGGGGCGATTCCTAATGGTGAAAAATTAAACAAAGTACTCCCAGTTCGAACAGAGGTCTGTCATCATATTTCTAGTGGCTGAAAAATGCAAACCAATGAAAAAAAAATAGTCGTAATATGTACGGAGAAGAATGTTTTAGCTTGTTTAATGACATATCAACCTTCTTGCGTTATTTAATGCCAAATCCATCCTTCTAGCAGAACAGTGCTGGAACTATTCAAACCATAGCTGGAAGGATAAGGGGATTCATACCTTTGCCAAGGGTATTTGTCAGAAAGTGAACATAATAGCTCAACTAGAGTTCGAACTCGCTTAGTACAATTCCGCCGTCCAGCGCTTGAACCAGGATTCATCCCCTGTTTGTTTTAATAAGAAATAAAAGATGTTTGCAAACAGGGGATTTCCACTACGAGCCTTAACCGAAAAGAGAGTCCATGTAGTGAAAACATCTTGAATCTTCGGTAAAGAAAAAGTTCTGGGAGCAGCGGATACTACAAAAATTCTTGGCGTCTGCCTTCTGGGACATGAAAAGGCCAATCACAAAGGATTTCCTTGAAAAAGGAGCAACTAAAAACAATGTTTCTTATTGCAAACTCCTTAAACGCCATTTTTAATGAAAGACCCTCGTATATATATATATATATATATATAGTCATGTTGTATATTGTCCTTCGACCCGGCCAAACATGCCATTCCAAAGTGATGCACCGGAAGGAAGTGACACATTCCGAAGGCAGTTATGAGAAGAAATCGCGTAGGCAGCTTGGCTGAAAAAACGGGACAAGGTAAAAATCCCATGATACACTCATAGACTGATGCACCGGAAGAGAGTGACCTGTGAACTGCATGACAGTTATTTCCGCTTGATGACGATCAAACATGCCATTCCAAAGATTGAGTGGGTACTGAACTATTATATAAATCGGTGAGGACAGGAAGTCAGTGAGTTAGAGAGCAGACGAGTTGGAGACAAGATGTGGTAGGGAAAGCCACCACCCAGCAGAAGGGGCCCACGGGACCCCCAATGGAGTTTGGGGACCAGACAATTGGTGATAAGATGCAGTAGAGAAAGCCAGCAGAGTGGGCCCCCGGGCCTCCGGTTGAGCATCAGGAGAGCGAGAAAGACACAACGCTGATGGCCATAAGAGTGGGGGTCAATATATTGCAGTCTTTGTTCGGTCTCAACTCCCTCTCACACACAAACCTTTCAAATAAATTGAGAGGTATATTTTTTTAAAGAAGTCTTCGCTCGTCTTTATTCATTGCGTCAATATGTATTATGTATATATGTATATGTATTATGTGTTTGTATATTTAATCATGGTCATGGCTATACAACAGTCTTCTATAGGCAGACTGTTTCGTTGTATTACAATTCATCAGTGTAGCTAGACACCCAAGATGCTCGAAGCTGGTATCGAAATCTGGTGGACTTTGCGCCAGCCGGAGATTCTACCGCAGAGCCACATACAAAATCAGCGTAAGCGAGGGGATTTTAACGCATATGTATCATCTCTGTTTTGTTTACATTTATACACTTAACAGCTACCGAAGAGCTTCGCTTTACACTAGTGGTAACCACTAATTCCTTCGCAAGGGTGCCCAACCCTCGGGTTGAGGTTTATATATATAGTTACAAAAATTATTTCGTGGGTCAATAACTAACCTACTACAGTTTCGCCTAAGCAGCTCATCAGGGTACCTAATTCTGACAGTATTAGGTACCCTGATAAGCCGCTAAGGCGAAACTGTAGTAGGTTAGTTCCTGACTCACGAAATAATTTTTGTAACTATTTTGCTCTACTTAGTATTGAGCACTTTTTGTACTTGGAGCTTAGCAGCAATTTACGGTGGTTTTTTTTTCTATTGACCCATCAATTGTGTATCTGTTGATTTTTTTTCAATTAGTGTGACAAAGTTGACTTTTCTTTTTTTTTTTCCAATAATTTTTTTCCCCTAGACAGTGATTCGTTGTATATTTTTATCATCGAATTACTGGCGTTTTTTTCCCTTACTGTAAGTGCTTTTATTCATTAAGTTATTTAATACACACACACACACACACACACACACACACATATATATATATATATATATATATATATATATATATATATATATATAATTAACCTAAATCGCGAGTCGAAAATCTTCTACTAAAGTTTCACCTTAACGGATCATCAGGAAGCCTTCGAAAAGTCGAAATTAGGCTTCCTGATGATTTTCGACTCGCGATTAAGATTAATTTTAATTTTATAATTGAGTCCATTGTATTGTGTTCAGCACTTTAGTAATTGTAACATTGCAGGATTCGCGGGGGGGGGGTTCTTTTGACCACTGACTGCGTATCCCTTGATTTTTTTCAAGGGGTCGGACGAGGTTGGCCTTTTCTTTCTTTTTGACCCAAAATTTTTTCTTTTTCCCCTGGGCGGTGATTCGAGATACTTTTATCTCTTGTTCCTGGCCAGGGTTTTTTTTTTGTTTTTTTCTGGTACTGTGAATACTGGTAGACATTAGATTAGTATATATATATATATATATATATCATAAGAACACACCATACGTATATTTGAAGTTAAGCTCAATATTTGAATTTGTGGACTCCGTTCAAGTTCTGACCTAATATGCCTATGTAAAGATTCTGATATCATAAACATATAATCATTGGTTTGATTACTATATCGGCGAAAAACTGAAGGGCACAAAGCGTGGCTTACTGTGTCAACGCTGTCCTGATTTAGATATCCAGATGTTCCATCACTGATATTGAACACACATCAACAAATATAGCAAATCAATCTAATTTGATGTATTAGTGTCAGGGGACCTGGGTTCAATCTTAGGTCGAGTCACACCAAAAATTTAAAAAACGGTACTTGACGCATCTATGCTTAACATTCAGCATTATTAGGTATAGATCAAGGGTAAGTGAAGCAATCTATACCTTGGTGTAGTGGCTATTGAAAAGAGAGCCTTCGGGCAACCCTCTTGGTTTCTTTGTTTAATGGTATGTCAACTTTCGTGGGTTATTTCATGACAAAGCCATCTTTGTAGGACAATAGTGTAATAATTTAAGCCATAGGATTACGAGGGTATCAGTCCAAAAGTGAAACTAATTGGGTAATCAGAGTTCGAAATCGCTTATTACGATGTCATTAACCACTACACACACACACACACACACACACACATACACACACACACACATATATATATATATATATATATATATATATATATATATATATATATATATATTTAATTCATGGAATTTAGACTGCGTCCCCTGGGTTTCATGGAGTTTTTTGCAAAACAACAATCATCAGGCTGTTAAGAAAATGAAATTTCATATTCTTATCTGTCTGATGATTGTTGGAGAGATTTGATTATAAGGAGAGATCTGCTTCGTGTTTAGGAATGGGGCGTTTAAGTTTTGACAAAAGATGCCGATTTTCATGGCAAGATGCCGATCCACCAATTTACATTCAACTATCTCCCTTCCTCTGAGTTTAGCCCCTTATTTGATGTTCGTAAATAACTGTATCTAAATTTTAAAGATAAAAAAAGACTGAGGTCAACTAGAGGTGGAGTGTTGGTTTTTTGTTGGTCTTTTTTTTTTTTTTGTCTTTTAGGGGGTTTTTTTGGGGGGGGCTTTTTTTTCCTTTTCTTTGCGAGAAAAAAATACTGAAATGATTCACTACCAAATAGATAAATGAATAAATAAAACAAACAAAATTAAGTAACGACAACGAATAGTAGCCGTTCACTCCCACGCAAATAAAAGAAAGAAAAAAAAAGAAGCATTTTTTATTTGCTTTTTACTTGGCGAAGTTTTATGAATGATGGCAATGTTAATGATCCATTTCCGGTCAGGGAAGACCTACATACATATACACACTCATATAAACCACACACCACACCACACCACATACATCGCAGCTCACACACCACAGACATACATACTACACACACACAACATAGATATACCTCACACGCACTCACTACCAAGAAACACCTCACGCACAGAATACACACGACACACCACATAATATACTCAAAAGACCATACATAACATACACACACACACTCCCCTCACATACCACACACACCCCATGTACCACACTTTCACACATACATACTAAACACTCACAGTACATACACCATACCACATACTACACACACGTCACATCAAACACACCACACATTACACTCTACTCGGACATACTACACACAAAAACTACATACATACACACCATACAAGCACTACATACAAAGATCACACACACTACCCACACATACACACACACACACACACACACACACTGCGATAATTCCCGAAGTCTCGTGGCTAATGTGCTGGACGACGACATCGTAGTAAACGAGTTCGAACTCCAGTCACGCAATAACGTTCACTTTCGGAGTAATACCCTTTGGAAGGGCTTGAACCCCACTTACTCCCATAGCTATGCGTCGAAGAGTACCACAACTATTCTTCTACAATGATGGCTTTGACATTAAATAACCCACGAAGGTTGGTATGCTATTAAACAAAGAAGCCAAATCAATACCAACCCAGTCGTCTGAGGCGGTAGAACACACCGACTGCAACTATGCACAGGTGGAAGGGTCCGGCAATGAGTGTCCAAGATATGACACTAAACAACTCGAAAATGAGGCTCCAGTAATACTGAAGCCTTGGGGAATGCAGATAACCCCCTTACTGTCAATGCTCCCAGGCCCACTCTGATCCGGTGTAGGGTTCTATCTGAGTGTCAAATAGAATTAAACTGTGTACTTATACTAAGCAGAATTGCTCTAAATAGAATTGTTTTTACATTTAACTGTGTGTAAACAAAAAAAAAAACCTTGTTCTAATTGTAAACTGAATTGCTTGAAATATAACTGTTTTTACATTTAAAATGACTGATGGTCTAGTTGGCTGAGACTGTTGAATTCACTGACTGCATTTCTACAGAGGGGTAAGACAGCCCCAAAAGAATGTCCTGGATGTGACAGTAAACAATCTGATGCTGAAGCTTCTATAAGGCTGGAGTTATGGGGAATGCGGAGTGCCCTTTTATTGCCATCACCCTTAGGTCCATTCAGGCCTGGATTGTTAGTACCTGATAGGGTCGAATCTATGGGTCAGAGAGAACTAAACAGTCAACTGAACTAAATTGTTTGACATAGAACTGTTTTTACATTTAACTGTGTGTAAACAGACAACTGTACTTATACTAAACTGAACTGTTTGAAATAGAACTGTTTTGACATTTAAACAGAGCACTTTTGCCAAATTGAATTGTTTGAAATAAGGCTGTTTATTTGTATAAAAATGGATTTGGCATTAAATAACCTATAAGGGTTGATGTGATGTAAAACCAAACCAAACAAACCAAAATATCATCCCACACACATGTATACATATTCATACACTCTCAAACCCACACACACACACACACACAAGGAAGTATCAAGAACCATTTTTTAGTCTTTGGTATGACTCGACCTGAGATTGAACCTAGATCTCCCGGACCATTGGCGAACACTCTACCCACTAGGCCAATGAGCCGGTAGGCTGATATAATAACAATTAAAAAAATTGATTTGATGTCTGATATTTTGCTTGTTTCAGTTATAGATCTTTATCATATTAATGAGACACTTTGAGACACTTTGTATGTGGCTTATTGATTGGTTGGCTTAACCGTTAACTCCAATGGGGTTATTTAATGCTGATGTCGGACATTTTGAGTTTTTTTTGGCGAGGAATTGAAGGATTTTAAGAAAAGGATTATAATAATTTGCAAAGAAATCTATCTATAAGTAACTTTTTGTTATAAGTAATGGTCCACATTTATATGATTTCAAGTATTCCTGTCAATTACTTATAATTTTTAAACATAACTATTGACCCACAGATGGGAACATGATAAGTACTACGACACCTGTACAAAGTGGAGATGGGAGTAATGGCAACGAAGCGGTGACAACACTTCCTCGAGCTCCAGAACTGGTGACACCCCACCGGTTAGAGCTTAATGTCAGGACACCCCTATAGTCCGGTTAAGGAAAGGTATAAACCCACCTCTTCCTAAAAAAGATACTATAAGCTCCTCCAATCTCTAGAATTGGAAATTTACCACCAGATACATTTTAGTGTCTGGACATCCTTAAAGTCAGATCAAGTAAAGGCATGAACCCACTTCTTTTTAAAGAGAAGTCTCCAAACTCCTCTGATCTCCAAATTTGGAAATTCACCAACAGATGAATTTTCGCTTCAGGTTACCAAGAAAATGAGATCAGGAAAAGGCATGAACCTACCTCTCTCTAAAGTGAAAACACCAAAGTCTTCCAATCTCCAGAAATGGAAATTCATCACCAGATGCATTTTAATGTTACGACACCTCTAAAGGCAGATCAAGGAAAGGCATGAACCAACCTTTCTTTAAAGATACGGGTTAGTGTCATGCCTCGGACACCTCTTTTGTTAAAGATCTCACCTTTCTGCTGGGAATACAGCAAACATATTCTACGTTCAGACGACTGGGCTACTCTATCAATGATCTGACACACCGGCAAGCTAAACATCTCTCAACGATACATTAATTTATCCTCATCTTACATCTTTTATTTTCATGCTGTAGACATACTAGTATATGGCTGCACCTCCCAGACTCTGACGAAGCGCCGGGAGAAAAATGCTGGATGGAAACTAAACAAGGATGATGTATTTTGTTTTAAACAAGTCCTGGAAGCAGCACCCTACAAAACAGCACAAATTGGCAACTCTCTATCTGGCAAACTATTAAAATCAAACGGAGAAAAAATGGTTGGCATTGGTGGAGTAAAAGAGACGAACTCATGATCAACGTTTTTCTATGAATTCCAACGCGTGAACACTACAGTGCTGGCTGACGAGCAAAAACTTTTACCAGTGCTGTGCGGACACTGAATACAGTCTAGAGGACCTACTGTAAGTAAAGGTCGATTAAGACGAATGGTGTGTGTGTGTGTGTGTGTGTGTGAGAGAGAGAGAGAGAGACAGACAGACAGACAGAGAGAGACTTCAAAAATTAATTTTGTTTGTTTTGGTTTTATGGCAATCAACCATTGTATTTTATTTAATGCCAAATCCATTTTATACATATAAAAAGTTCTATTTAAAAGAATTCAATTAAAAGTAATAAAAGGCAAAGTATATTTTTTATAAAGAAGAGTGTTTGTTGGTCTTTGAAGTCGTCATTATGTTTGAGTATGTTTCCGTGGATAGTTGTATATGTATCAAGTGGTTATACAACAATGCTGGATTGAATTGTTTTTAAAAAGAACTGTTTGATCATTTAAATGAGTGTAAACATATTACTGAGGTTTAATTGAATTGTTAGTGATACATGACAATACTTGGAATCCTTCAAATGTGTTCAAAAATAATTAATATTCAATAGAATTATTCGTATTGGATAGATATAAGTGAAACCACTTAACTATATGCAAAAATTAAGCTCAGGCTAGTGAAAAATGTTATCAACAAAATGTGTTTACAAATCATACATTCAAAACATATATATAAGTATAACTTAGCATTAAATAACCTACAATGGTTGTTTATATACCATAAAGCCAAGTGGAAGTGCCCGTGGTGTACTGGTTATCGTCGCAGGAAATGGACACGGCGACACGAGTTCAAATCCTGGACGAGACTGATTGCATTTCACATAGCACTAATACCCTTGGGAAAGGTATGAATCCAATTATTCTCCCTCCAGCTATGGGTAAATAGTAGGACAGACTAGGTTCTTCAGCCTTGGTTAGGCAACTAGTCTAGGAGAAGGAAAACTCTGAATTAAAACCCGTTAAACTCCGCTTAAAAATTGACATTGTGTCATATCCTGCCCGAGCGGAAGTTGGTAAATAGGATAAAGCCAAGTCAAACGAATCTTATGCATACATGTTTTAAAGATACACACGATGTATAATGTATTGAAATACATGAATAGACATATACACCTAAATCCCATCTTTGATGTTAGATGATTGGTTGGTTGGTATTTTATGGCATACCAGCTCTTGGGGGTTATGTAACATACCCATGATACGGTTATGCGAAACGTACATAGAATGTTCGTAACATATATACATAGAACATAGGAATCCTGAAACACGAAAAACAAGTAACGACTTCTTAGTTCTGGTACGAAACCTTTTATTACCTTTGAGTTAAAGGAAGAGAGATGCACAATCTTTCTAAGATGACTTTTCCATCTGCACCCCATCACGTGCGGCGCCCGTAGCGCACCAATTCGTCTGGCCTCAGCGAGCCCCGAAAGTCGACCCTTCTCGTTCGGAGTCTAGTTCTCAACTACTGACTTTTTCAAATCTCCCAAAATCCTCCGCGCACGCTTCCGGTGCATGACGTTATTAACATCCCTGGTCACATCCTTTCTCTGGGATTTTTATTTTGACATCTGTGCACGACACATCCTCTCCGCGCGCGTCAACACCTGTGCTCAAGTTTGCACCTAACTAACCCATGTGCTGAGCCGAAAGGTTCTCAGCCTAACTAAACCCAAAGGCAGGATGCACAAAACGAAACCCCTCAGCCATTATATTACAGTTATTTATTGCCACATCATGCTTTTATATGCATAATTTGTCCGGGCATAATTTTTTGTTTTCTATCACTCATAATTCTATTTTATATCAATCCTTCGTTTCACACAGTTATATGGTTTCAAGTATTGCTAACATTAATAACAATATTCTATATTAATTATTTGTTTGCACACAGTTAAATGGTTTCAAGTATTGCTATGTAGCAATAAAAATTCTATATAATATTAATCATTTGTTTGCACCAGTTTAAATGGTTTCAAGTATTGCTGTGTAGCACTCATAATTCTATTTAATATTAATTATTTGTTTGCACACAGTTAAATGGTTTCAAAGTTTGCTATTTAAGACTAATAATTCTACATAATATTGATTATATGTTTGCATACAGTTAAATGGCTTCAAGTATTGCTATATAAAGTTAATAATTCTATATAATATTAATAATTTGTTGGCACACAGTTAAATGGTTTCAATTATTGCTAACATTACTTGTTATATTTAACATTAATCATGTTTTCTCGAAGTTAACTCATAGATCGGACTTTAAAGATATTACCATCCTGGTTCGTTGTGGAGCTGAGAGTAATGACAATGAAGTGGTATTCAACGCTTTTCCAGAGCTCAAGAAAAGGAGAGCCTCATCAGTGGTTCAGTTCAGTGTCAGGATACTCCTAAAATAAAATCAGGGAAAGGCTGGAATACATCTCTCCCTAAAGAAGAGATTCAAAAAGAGTTCTTGAACTGGAGCCTTACCAACAGATAGAGTATACTGTCATACCTCGGACATCTCGTTTGTCGGGGCACCTCTCTGCTTGGAATACAGTCAGCGTACCCTCCGCCCAGCCAACAAAACTATCTTAACAATGATTTGGCACACCAGCAAGCTAAACATCGTTCTGCTAAACAGTTTGCTTGATAAACGCTCGGTTATCTTGATCTTCCATCTTTTATCTTCATCATCATCTCCCACAAAATCCTCTTTTCATTTACCACCCTATAGGTTTTTTCCCAGCCCCTTTTTATTGTTTTATAGGCATGCAAACCCTAATTCTCTGATTTTGCCAATGACACCCCATTTAAAAAGGTCTGTGAATGATAAAAGACAACCTTGAATTTAAAAGATAAATAAAAAGTTAAGAATGCCTTATCTGTCAGTGCCAAATATTTGTCACTTCGACCCCGTAGACAACAGTCTGTTCCAACATCCACTGACGGCAGCCATGAAGATGGAATCAACCGTCAACGTCAAAAAAATGTCTAGTGTGTCTTCTTCCACCACCGGTAGATAAATAAGTAAAATAAAAATGTTAAAATTGTTCCGAGTCTAAATGTCCCGTCCATCTTTTGCCAGTATATTAAAACTTAGATAAGAAATGTCGGGAGAAGGTCTTTGGGAGGGTTGCCAACATTTGAAAGAAATATGGGATTGTGGTATTTGAGGAGGTTCGAAAAAGAATGAAAATGAAGTCTGTGGCATTGTGGATGAAAAAAAAAATGGAAATAAAAGAAAAAATGAGTGGGGAATGAAAGAAAGCTTAAGAAAGAATAGAAAAAAAAAAGAAAATGTATTGGAGGAAAAATATGAAGAAAACTTAAAACGAATAGAAATTGAAGGAAGGTAAAGAAGATGAAGAAGATGAATTGGAGAAAAAATATGAAAAAATATTGAAATGGAATAAAAAAAAAATGTAAGAAGACTAAGAAAATGAAGGAGAAAATGAATCGGAGAGAAAATATGAAGAAAATTAAAAAGAAACTGAAAATGAAGAAAGAAAGAAAAAGTAAAAAGAATATTCGTTTATTACTTAGTCTTCTCTTTTCTTTTACTTCTTTGAATGAAATTAAAGATGAAGAAAAAGAAGAAAATGAATCTAAGAGAAAATATGAAGAAAATGAAAATGGAATTGAAAATGAAGGAAGAAAGAAAAAGAAAGAAGGAGATTCTTTTTTTTTTCTTAATCTCTTTTTTTTTCTTTTTTTTTTTTTCATGAAATGAAAGATAAAGAAAATGAAAAAGAAAAGCAATAGAGAAATAAAAGAAAAAAAAGGATTTTTCTCAAATTATCCTCCTTTTTTTCTTATTTTCGTAACGAAATGAAAGTTGAAAAAAATAAAAAGAGAAAATCAATTATAAAATGAAAAAAAGACAAAGGCGGGAGAAAAAAATGTATAGAAAGGGAAATACAAAGAAAATATACAAAATTTACCAAATGAATGAAGAAAGAGAAAAGAAGTGATATATATATATATATATATATATATATATATATATATATATATATATATATATCATGTATTCTTATCTAATATATATATATATATATATATATATATATAACGTATTCCTATCTAATATATATATATATATATATATATATATCATCTATTCCATATATATATATATATAATGTATTCCTCTCTAATATATATATATATATATATATATATATATATATATATATATATATATATAAATATCACGTATTCCTCTTTAATCTAAATCATTTTCAAACAAATCTCCCTGCTTTGGGCTAAATAGTACAACTACTGTTCTTCGACAAGAATGTATTTTGCATTAAACTTGTTTTAGTTTGGTTTGGTAGCATATCATCCTTTGTTGTTTATTTAATGCCTAATCCATTTTTATACAGATAAACTGTTCTATTTCAAACAATTCAGTTTAGCTGAAGTTTAGTTTTTTGTTTGCATCGCGTTAAATGTCTAAGCAGTTCTATTTCAAATAATTCAGTTTAGCAAAAGTACGCAGTTTAAACACAGTTAAATCTAAAAACACTTAATTTCAAACAATCCACTTTAGTGTAAGAAGACAGTTTACTTCAATTTGACCCTTAGATAGGACCCTATCAGGTGCTACCCCTTTAGGTTAGAGTGGAATTTGGAGCGATGGGAATGAAGGGGTACTCCGCATTCCCCAAAGTTGCAGCATTACTGGAGCCTCACCATCAGATTGTTAAGAGTCATATCAGGACACTTGTTGGGGGACTCGTACCCCTTTTTAGAGTTGCAGTTAGTGTATTCAGCAACTCCAGCCAACTGGGCCATTTTGCATTAAAATATCCCACGAAGGTTGATATGCCATTAAACGACCAAACCAGACATTTTATCAAACAAAATTATTTGGCTTTTACCGGTACTACGATTCCGAGTCAGGATTGACCGAACATTGGTGTAAGAGCAATGAAGGGGTACTCCAAACTACCCTCAACTCCAGAACACGAGTCTCACCATCTAATGCAGTTTACTATCATACGCAGTATATACCTCACTTTTGTGGAGTGGATGATCTGGAAAAGTTCTATTTGTCAATATTTTTGCTTTCTTTCATTTTTCACTCTGGGGTCTGCTGGGACAGTAAAATCGACAAGAAGACAAGTTCGTGATAATTAACACAATATATTGTCGTCAAAGTAGGATTGGGTGATCCATTTTTATCTCAAAGTCCAAGAAAACTATATGCATTTCATGTTCTAATAAAAATTCTACTTTGTGCACATACCTATTGTTAGCAGAGGCAAATTTTAATCCCTTAGACAGTTTCCGGTAGATCACCGTTCTTACCCAATCATAACTACACTTGTATTTCTTTTGTACCAGCTTGCTGCCTGATTATCTTCATTGCTGAGTGAGTCCCTATTAAGTAATGGCTAAAGGGGGTTGATTTCGGCTTCGTGGTAAGCCATTTTGTATTCCAGCCGCGCAATTACGTTTGGTTTCATATGGTTTTATGGTATATCAGCATATGTAGGTTATTTAAGGCCAAATCCATTCTATACATATAAAGAGTTCTATTTCAAACAATTCAGTTTAGCATAAGTACATAGTTTCAATGTCAAAAACAGTTCAATTTCAAGCAATTCAGTTTTGCATAAGTACATAGTTTCAATTTCTGAAGCGGCTCTATTTCAAACAATTCAGTTTAGCATAAGTACATAGTTTCAATGTCAAAAACAGTTCAATTTCAAGCAATTCAGTTTTGCATAAGTACATAGTTTCAATTTCTGAAGCGGCTCTATTTCAAACAATTCAGTTTAGCATAAGTACATAGTTTCAATGTCAAAAACAGTTCAATTTCAAGCAATTCAGTTTTGCATAAGTACGCGGTTTAGTTCTATTTGATCCATAGATAGGACCCTATCAGATGCTACCACCCCAGGCTAGAGTGGACCTGGGAGTGATGGCAATGTAAGGGTACTCTGCATTCCCCAAAGCTTCAGCATTACTGGCGCTTCACCATCAGATTTTTTAGTGTCATATCCAGGACATTCGTTGTGTGGTGGTTCTTACCCCTCTGCAGAGGTGCAGTCGGTGTATTCTACAGCCTCAGCCGACTGGGAAAGTGCAGTTATGTTCACTTTCGGATAAAAACCATGAGAAAAGTTTGAACCCCCCCCTTATTCCTCGCAACTATAGGTTAAATATTATCATTGGTTTTCTTCTATAAGGATGACTTCTACTTTAAATAGGCCATAAATGTTTATATGCCATTAAAACAAAAAAAAATCCAAACAATCATTGTTACTATTATTGTTCCACTAGCATCAGCTGATGTTGTTTTACTGGAGTCAAAGTGACAGCAAGTCTTTTCAAGTCACCAGGACTCTTCTCGGTATTCTGGCCGATCTTAAGTATGCTATATTTTGAATGGTTTTTGCTCGTTCTCTTTCCCAGTCAGCTTGCGTTATAGAATACACCGACTTCACCTCTGCAGAAGAGTAACACCCCACCCTCAACGAGTGTTCTGGATATGACACAAAACAATCTGATGGTGAGGTTGCAGTGATGCTGGGGCTTCGGAGAATATGAATTACCCCTTCATTTCATTGCTCCCAGGTCCACTCAATTCCGGAATGGTACCACCTGATAGGACCCTATCTATGCGTTAAATAGAACTAAACTGCATGCTTATGCTAAACTGAATAGCTTGAAATAGAACTGTTTTTGACAATTAAACTGTGTTCTTACGTTTAAACTGCGAATTTATGCTAAACTGAATTGTTTGAAATAGAACTGTTTGACTAAACTGAATAGCTTGAAATAGAACTGTTTTTGCCAATTAAACTGTGTTCTTACGTTTAAACTGGGAACTTATGCTAAACTGAATTGTTTGAAATGGAACTGTACTTACGCTAAGCTGAATTGTTTAATATAGAACTGTTTTGACATTTATCTGTGGGTAAACAAACTTACACTAAACTGTACTTACACTAAACTTAAGTGGCAGAATTACAACTGTTTGATTAAACTGAATAGCTTGAAATAGAAGTGTCTTTGACATTCAAACCGTACTCATGCAAAGCTGAATTGTTTGAATTGGAACGGATTATTTGTGGAAAAATGGATTTGGCATTAAATAACCTACAAAGGTTGATATGCCATAAAACCCAAACAACCAACCAACTCTGCTTGTTCTTCGATTTCCACTCTTCCAGCCCCTTTCGTTCTCTTGCAAGGTCTAAGTACTTGCCTTCCTTTTTGTTTTGTTTGATTTTGACACTGTGGTCAACTGGGACGGCAAAGACTGCACTACGACAGGCTCACTTTTTTTTGATCAAATACCACTTGATCTTGTGTCCTGGACGGGATTAGGTGATGTGTTCGTGTCTCAAAATCACATAGAATTTTATGCGTCTCATTCTCCAAAATGGATTCTTGGTTGTGCATATACCATTTGGTTGTATGGTCAAACTTTAGTTTCTTGCACAATTCCCAGTTGATCACCTTTCCCACTCAATCGTGTCTAGTCTCGTACTCTTTTTACGCTAGTTTGCTGTATTCCTTTTTTATGTGATTAATGGTTTCGTCTCTATCACTACATAACTAATACTTACTATTTTGTTACGTCTTATCAATTTTCACAACAGTCTTCGCCATATTCTGGCCAACTTAGGCGGTAATATAGTCTGAATCGTTTACTACCTTTTATTACTCCTCGTTGCAACGGTCTCAGCTCCAATAATCACTCTGGGGAACAAAGAAACCAGTGCAATATTCCTTCATTTAAAACTGTTTAGATAAGTATAGTTTTTCAGTACACACCGTTTATCAGTCGCATCCTCGTTTTAGTTAATTTTATTCGACACCATCCTTGCCCAGTTAGCTAGGACTGCAGAATAAACCAACTGCATTTCTGCGGGGGGGTCAAGTACCCCCCCCCTGCAACGAGTGTCCTGCATATGATACTAAACAATCTGATGGTGTGGTTCCAGTCATGCTGGAGCTTTGGAGATTGCGGAGGACACCTATTATTGCTATCGCTCCCTGTTCCACTATGGCCTGGTGTGATAGCAACTCATAGGTTCCTATTAGATAGGTTCAATTAGAACTAAAATATGTACTTATGCTAAATTGAATTGCTTGAAAAAGAACTGTTTTGGCATTTAAATTACGTACTTATGCTAAACTGAATTGGTTGAAATGGAACTGTTCTGGTATGCTAGATTGAATTGTTTGAAATAGAACTGTTTTTGAGATTGAAACTATTCTTACGCTAAACTGAATTGTTAGAAATAGAACAGTTTTAACATTGAAATGTGTGTAAACAAAGACTATATTTATACTATACCGAATTGTTCGAATTAGTACTGTTTCACTAAAGTGAATAGCTTGAAAGAGAAATGTTTTTCGTCAATTAACCTGTGCATTGACAAATCATATACATATATACATATATATATATATATATAGTAAAAAAAAGATAAGTTGGCGATCTTAGTCAAGGATGACAGGAAGCCCCCCTTTTTGATAGCTACTACACCAAGGTGTAGAGGAGAGCGCTACTCCATTCCTCGGACTGCTCCACTTTACCCTTGAACCTTACCTTATGGAACTGATTGCTAAGCAAGGCGGCATCAAGTACCATTTTTTTAGTCTTTGGTGTATGTATATATATATGTATATATTAGTAAAGCGCAAAATGTTAAGAAGAGAAAAAATACGTGTAAATAGGGTATATCATCGAATGGCCTACGAAAGGTGACCGTCCTATATATATATATATATATATATATATATATATATATATATATATATATATTTTAATGAGTACTTATGTATTTGCACCATTTCATAAAATCTAGCCGATCAAAATAGTAGTAATTTACTAAGCCTTTTGCTTAGATGTGAAACAAGACCACGTGAAAAGGGTACCCTGTGAGACTTGAACTCATTCGTGAACGTTTGCTAATCTAGCTTGGAGGCTATAGTGGAGAAATAAGGAAGTCAATACAGTAGAGTTGATTGGCCAAAGGGTTAGGGTAAGGGTTGCTATGTTCAGGTTTTAAGGGAGTTCAGGAGGAGATTCCGTCGGAAGAGGCCACCAGGAAAATGCACCAGTCCATAACTTCATACTTGTCACAGACTATTTGACCAAGATGGGCATCCAGACAGTTCCTCACCCTCCCTAGAGTCCAGACCTTGCTCCCTGTGACTTTTGGTTATTTCCTAAGCTCAGAGGCTGTCGTTATGAGACAATTGAGGAGATGAAAGAGGCTGTGATGAAGGTCATTGACACGCTCACACAAGAGGACTTCCACGGGGCCTCCCAGAAGTTGTTGGAACGGTACAACAAGTGCACTGCAGCTGGAGGAGATTAATTCGAAAGGGACAAGCGTTTCATGTGTGCACTATCAATAAAAGTGGCCATACGAAAAAAGTCTGGAAACTTATTTAATGATCCTCGTATATATATAAATAGGGTATATCATCGAATGGCCTACGAAAGGTGACCGTCCTATATATATATATATATATATATATATATTTTAATGAGTACTTATGTCACTATGAAATGAATTTTCACCATTTCATGAAATCTAGCTAATCAAAATAGTAGTAATTTACTAAGCCTTTTGCTTAGATGTGAAACAAGACCATGTGAAAAGGGTACGCTGTGAGACTTGAACTCATTCGTGAACGTTTGCTAATCTAGCTTGGAGGCGCCCAGCTGGTCGACTAATTCATTAGATCTTGATCTTGTCACTTGCATGCAAGTGCATATAATTAATGACCATGCACTCCACTGAATCAGGAAAGAGTGAAAAAGAAAAGAAAAGAAAAGAAAAGAAAGGTAGCATTACAAGCAGAAAGACTGGGGGTCTAGAAGCACTTTTGTTCCTGGCGAACACAGCCTTAAGGAGAATCCTCTGGTGGACATGAATAAGGTGCTTCTTCCTCCTCTTCACATCAAGCTTGGTTTGATGAAGAATTTCGTGAAGGCGTTGCGCAAAACTGGTGCTGCCTTCCAACACTTGTCAACTGTGTTCCCAAGTCTTAGTGCTGCTAAGCTCAAAGAGGGTATTTTTGTCGGACCTCAGATCCGATAAGTGCTGAAGGATACTGATTTTGAGGAGCTTCTTCGTTGGTAACACACGCGTACAAGGATTATTAAGCCTGTATTGAGAAGTTGCTAAAGTCTTACGAGGATATGGGGTGCCGAATGTCACTCAAAATTCATTTTCTCCATTCCCACCTCAACTTCTTCCCGTCAAACCTTGGAGCAGTGGGTAATGAGCATGGAGAAAGATTCCACCAAGACATTACGAAGATGGAAAGCAACTATCAAGGCAAATGGAACCCCGGCATGATGGGAGACTTCTGCAGGATGCTCTTGCGTGACATCCCGGAGGCAAAATACACCAGATCTTCAAAGAAAACACACTTTTGACTGTGGTACTATGAATTGTGTAATTGTGTCATCCAAGTATATTGATTCGATCAGTGTTCTTTATCTATCCTGTTTTATCTGTTATAAGCTGCTGCAACTCTTGAAATATGCACATATATTCTCTGTTTATAGTAAAACAAGACTATTTAAAAGCCAGAAAACTAGAGGTGATAGAGCAAAACTATTTATAAATTTGAATTCAGCACACCCAAATTAACAAAAAACACCTATCCCCATTCTTGCCTCAGACCAAAAATTTATTTTTGTAAACCAGTATAATTAATGACCATTCACTCCGCTGAATCAGGAAAGAGTGAAAAAGAAAAGAAAAGAAAAGAAAAGAAAAGAAAAGAAAAGAAAAGAAAAGAAGGGTAGTCCCCGTGGCCTAATGGCTAAAGTGCTGGATTACGGCCTCGAAGTTAGCGAGTTCGAGCTCCCTTCGCAGTATCGTTCATTCTTGGACTAATTCCCTTGTGAAAGCTATGGATCTCCTTTATTCCCCGCAAGCAATGGATCAGGTAGTATCACTGCGGCTCTTCTATAAGAATGGCGTTGACGTTATATAACTCATGAAGGTTAATGTGCTGTTAAATAAAAGGTAACAACAAGTCATCTTTCAAAGCAGAGAAATGACCCGTTTTTCAAGAATAGTTTCATGTGCCGTTGAATAAAAGAGCCAAATCAATAATTAAACATTGAAAGAGATTAAAAAGAGCGAAAATCCTTGAAACAACAAGCTTCTTGTGAGAATTAATTTTTATTTATTGCGGACGTTTTGTCCTCATCTCGGTAGTTTTTTTGTGTTATTTCTTCTTTCATTACGTTTCGGCCAAATTTCACCGCTGGCCTTCTTCAGGTGATTTTACCGCGACCTCGGATAAGAATGATGAGTCTTGTAACCTTATCCCCAGTAATTACTGCCTTCCATAGTTGTTGTGCACAGCGGACAGAGGCGTTGAGTCTCTACGGTTCCAGGTGAGCCTTGTCAGAAAATAGCGGTTTCAAATCCTACCCAAGCTGGCCAGAGGTTTACGTGGTCAAAAACGTGGTGCAATAAACAACAACTATGGAAGGCAGTAATTACTGGGGATACGGTTACAAGACTCATCATTCCTATCCGAGGTCGCGGTAAAATCACCTGAAGAAGGCCAGCGGTGAAATTTGGCCGAAACGTAGTGAAAGAAGAAACAACACAAAAAAAACTACCAAGATGAGGACAAAAAGTCCGCAATAAATAAAAATTAATTCTCAGATTAAGAAGCCTCATCTCAAAATGATTCCAGTTAAAGACAATTTCAACAAGCTTCTTTCATTGTTGAACATAAGCCAAAACAAAATAGGAAAACAGGTTTTACTTTTCTTTTCTGACGACAAAAGACTGTAATTACCTTTAAAACAAAACAAACCTTCCTTATTTATGTCGCTGTGTAATTTTTGAATAATTTTTTATGTCGAATTTTTAATCATTTCTTATTTTAAGTGCGTTTTTTAAAATCATTTTTAAGAGCGATTTTTTAAATCGTAAATCATTTTACTGTGAATTTTTAAAAATCATTTCTTATTTTATGTGCATTTTTTAAATCATTTTTATGAGGTATATTTTAAATCATAATCTATTTTATTGAGCGTTTTTAAATCGTTTCTTATTTTAAAATCATAATATATTTTA
>OY757932.1:57044159-57231659 GCA_963585895.1 Sepioteuthis lessoniana | reverse complement strand
AGGGTTAAAACTCACCACAACGAGTGTCCAAGATATGACACTACACAATCTGATGTTGAGGAGTATCTGGAGTATTGGGGAATGCAGATTACCCCTTTATTGCCATTGCTCCCAGGTCCACTCTGGGCCAGAGTGGTAGAACCTGACTGGGTCCTATCTACGTATAGGTCAAATAGAACGGTTTGACATCTTAACTCTGTACAAACAAATGACTTATGCAAAATTGGATTGTTTGAAAAAGAACTGTTGGATCATTTAACTGTGGGCAAACAAGTGGCTGATGTCAAATTGAATTGCAGAATTCCCGTAGCGTGGGGTAAAAATGCTGGACTGCGGTCTCAAAGTAAGCGAGTTCGAATTGGTGTCACCATATAACATTCACTTTCCGACAAATACCTTTCAGAAAGGTATGAACCCGTTCACTCCGACTCCAGCTATATGTTAAATAGTATCACTAATGTTCTTCTAAAAGGATGACTTTGGCATTACCTAGCCTGCGAAGGTCGATATGCCATTAAACAAAGAAACCAAACCAAAACGTATATATATATATATATCTATATATATATTCAAGCAAGACGATGGCGCATCTTGTCCTCTTACTTATCACCTATCCGAAAATAGCGCCATAAAACAACGTTTGATTATAAAATACAATAGCACTTCCCAACTTCAACCTTCCGATGTAAATAAAATTCTCACGGATAATACAATAATTATTTATAAAAACAATAATGAAAAACGATTTCAAATCCTAGAAGCAATATGCATAAAAAATAAAATAAAAACAACAAACATAAATAATATAGCATTTAACACAGGCACGAACATATTAAATATTTTGAATAACTAAAAATCACTGACTCTATTAGTAAACCATTTTCCAAGCAAACATTTTTAAACAAAACACTGAAAACATTCCAACCGACAACTTTAAACCAAAAGCCACAAATTATTTAAAAAGTAAAAACTCAACGGCCGACTCAAAAATACACTACCCCTGATGACGACCAAAATCATGGTCGAAAGCATTTGGGCAGAAGATATGGAACAATTCCTTTACCATCTTGATCCCGACACTAGAAAAATAACAAGGAGTCTTGAAAATAAAAAATAAAAAATTATAAGCAAACAGTGTTCCATCGTCTTGAAGAAAACTGTCTTGAAAAATAACTTTCTAATATGATGGCCGAGGGATTTCGTTTTATATATCTTGCCTTTCAGTATAGTTAGGCTGAGAACCTTTCGCTTAGCGCATGGGTTAGTTAGGTGCAACATGAGCGCAGGTGTTCACGCGCGCGTGGGGAGGATGCCTCATTCACAGATGTCAAAATAAAACCTCAGATAGGAAATAGGACCGGGAGGTGTGAATGATGTCATGCACCGGAAGCGTGCGCGGGGGATTTGGGGGATTTGAGAAAAGTCAGAGTTGAGTTCTTGCCTGCGAAGAAGACGGTTGACTTTCGGGGCTCGCCGAGATCAGACCAGTAGTTTGGGGGGGGGTCGTGGTGGTGGTGGTTGGGAGGCAGATGGAAAAGTCAGTATAGAAAGAGTGTGTATCGCTGTCCTTATGTCGAAAAACCTTTTAACTCATAGGTAATAAAAGGTTTCGTACCTGAACTAAGAATTCGTAAGTATTTTTGTGTTTAGGGATTCCTAAGTGCGTTATGAACATTCTACGTACATTTCACATATTCATGAATTCATACAACTTGCTGACTAAATATACTCTCTTCAAAATATATATATGTATATATATTTAAACGATATATATACATATATATATATATATATATATATATAACAATACATTCTGCGTAAATGTGCAAAATCTACCTAGCACCCAAATAATGACACTGCAAGATAAACTGAACGGTTGTGCCAATTCTGTGGTAAAATCTGTCCCAGCTTGGCTGATCTGAAGAGTCATCTACAAACACATAGAATTTAAGAGGGGGTAGTGGGAGAGGACATAAGACAAAGGAGGTGGTCACGCTCAAAACTGAGAGGACAGCCATCATATATATATATATATATATATAGTACAATTTGATGGAGACTCAAACTCGGTTAAGTCGTCATAATAAATTTATTTCGGCGGAGAATATTACTATAATCTCCGTCTCGTCAGATGACTATTTACATGCTTCTCACTAGTCACAGAGTAGCAAATGTGGAGTTACAGTTCGTATTCAGAAGAATATATATATATATGTAGTCATCCACAGACAGATCTGTTTCGTTCTATCAGAACTCATCAGTGTGGCTAGACATACTTGCTTCCCTTAGCTGGGATCGAAACCCGGTTGACTCAAACGCCAATCCAAGCTTCTACCCATCAGCCACGAGGAAACAGTAGCATCGAAGTAAATTTTAAACGGTTATGAATCACAATTACTATTGTTTACATACATCCGCTCAACGGCTACCGAGATCTCAATTCATATATGAAGAGACTTGCAATAAACGCTAATGGCAACTCGATTACTTCATTCACTAGAGAACTCAACCCTACGGGGGAATAGGAGTATACATCTATATAGTCATCCATATTTATATATATATATATATATATATATATAAAAGGCAGATGCAAAGTGTCTGCCTTTTTAATCAAACGTGCATGTATAAATCTATATGAATGGTTATTTGATTGGTCGCTTGGTTAGTTCTTAACTCTTCCTTATTTTATTTTATGAGGTACAAATATCTTCAAAATAACTTTAAAGAGGAAAACACTCGATTTTCTCAAACGGGTCTTTTTGATCCTCTGAGAGCATCATGACAGATATTACCACTCTAGGTTATATTGCCCAGTCAGCTGGGACTGTAGAATACATTGACTGTCTCTCTTCAGAGGGATAAGACCCCCACCACCAGCAAGTGTCCTGGATATGACATTAAACAATCTGATGGTGAAGCTCCATTAATGCTGGAGCTTTGGGGAATGTGGAGTACCCCTTCATTGTCATTGCTCCCAGATTCAGTTGGACTCATCATGGTAGTACTCGATAGAACCCTACCTATCAGTCAACTAAGTAATCTATTTGGGTTTTTTTTTGTGTATGTGTGTGTGTGTGTGTTTAACCCCCTCATGACTGATCATTTTTTTTTGTACTTTTTGTTAGAAGGGAAGGGAAGAATTTATTTCCTTACACCCTTCCCAAACTTATTTTGGCCATTAGAATTCAAAATGTCTTTTTTCCCTAGAAGTTTCATACTATTTTTTATGCTTAAAGTGATAGAGACCCTGGTTTGAAAAAAAGTTTTGGATTGACTTTTGGAGATACATAGCAGTACTTGGAACCATTTAAATTTGTTGACTAATACTAAATTGAATTGTTAGAAATAGAACTGTTTGATTATTTAACTGAGAGGAAACAAATGACTGACGTTTAATTGAACTGTTGGGGATACATAGCAGTACTTGGAACCATTTAAATTTGTTGACTAATACTAAATTGAATTGTTAGAAATAGAACTGTTTGATTATTTAACTGAGAGGAAACAAATGACTGATGTTTAATTGAACTGTTGGGGATACATAGCAGTACTTGGAACCATTTAAATTTGTTGACTAATACTAAATTGAATTGTTAGAAATAGAACTGTTTGATTATTTAACTGAGAGGAAACAAATGACTGACGTTTAATTGAACTGTTGGGGATACATAGCAGTACTTGGAACCATTTAAATTTGTTGACTAATACTGAACTGAATTGTTAGAAATAGATCTGTTTGATTATTTAACTGAGAGGAAACAAATGACTGATGTTTAATTGAACTGTTGGGGATATATAGTAGTACATGGAACCATTTAAATTTGTTGACCAATACTAAATTGAATTGTTAGAAATAGAACTGTTCGATCCCTTAACTATGTGCACCTAAAAATGTGTTTACAAATCCTATATTTAATATGCATCTAAAAACAGGATTTGGCATTAAATAACCAACGGTGGTTGATATGCCATAAAACTAAACTAAACTAAACTAAACCAAATCCAGGTGAGAATGGACATGCGACCAATGACAACGGAGGAGTTACTAAACACTTCCCAAAGTTCCACAGATGGAGTTTCACCACTGGATATAGTATCGTGTCACGGCCGCCAGCATACTCTTTCTTGGGGAACGGTTTTTAATACTCTTTCCAAGAAAGCATTCTAGGTCTCCCTTATAGGACGTATATTTTTTTGTGTGTGTATCTATGTATTTACCACCCCACTCAGGTACGCGGGCAGGATGTGTTCAGAGTTTTCCTTCTCCGTGACTGGTTGCATAACCAAGAATAAAGAGCCCACTCTCAACTGCTTACCATTTTGATAAAGGCTAATTTATTTTGTCTGGTTAAACTTAGTGTAGACCCTTAAGCGACCGGAAGGACAATAATTGGATTCATGCTTTTCCAATTATTTACCAACCCTTCCGCTCGGGCAGGATATGACACGAGGTCATTTTTTAAAGCAGAGTTTAACAGGTTTGAATTCAAAGTTTTCCTTCTCCTAGACTAGTTGCCTCATCAAGACTGAAGAACCTAGTCTGTCCTACTATCTACCCATAGCTGGAGGGAGAATAATTGGATTCATGCTTTTCCAAGGGTATTAGTGAACTGTGAAATGCAAACAGCCTCTTCCAGGATTTGAACACGTGTCGGTGTGTCTATTTCCTACGATGGTAACTATTATAGACACCTACACAATGCATGTATGTGTGTGCGAATGTATGTGTCCAAATGTATCTGTATGCAAAGGTATGTGTGTGTTTGTGTGTGTGTCAGTTAGAGTAAGTATCTCATGATACTAAGCTGGTCTTTCTATTCGAGCCATCGTTAATGAGCCATAAACAAATTAGACCATTTATATAGATTACCTGTCCACAGTTAGTGAATTACCAGCCCGCCCATCCCATGTTCCATTGACTTGTCCCCATTACTTACCTAGACAACAATACTTATGTCACTAGTTGAAACGGCCCTGACAATTACTTACAATTCACATCAACCCTTGAAAATTTCCTGGCAGAATCACACAATTAATAATGAACTCGAATATGCTTTCTCACCAATTTTTTAGCCACCACGGCTAAAGTATAATAATAATAATAATAATAATAATAATAATAATAATAATAATTAATGAATGTAGTAAACCAGAAAAATTGCCTCGTCAGCTGGGGTTGTAGAATACGCCGACTGCATCTCTGCAAGGGAGTAAGACTCCCCCATCGAGTGTCCGAGATCTGACACTAAACAATCAGATGATGAAGCTTGAGTAGTGCTGAACCTTTGGGGAATGCGGAGTGCCCATTCATTGATATTGCTCCCAGATCCACTCTAGCCCGGAGTGGTAGCACTGGATGGATCAAAAAGAACTAAACTGGAATCATCTAAAAATTATTTTTTTTGAAATGAACTGTTCTTACATTCAACTGAGTGTAAAACAAAAAAAACTTAATTATTTGAAAGTTTTATCAAAATGACTTAATTCGGCGTTAAATGACACGAAAAGGGTTAATACGCCATAAAACCAACCAACCAACCAACCAAACAAGAACAAAAGTAGTACAAGAGTTGGAGGGGAAAGTTAAAGCATTGAGATTTTCACCAGAAACAAAAATTTGAACATTCTACAAAATAGTTTATGCTTAAACCAAAATACATTCAAGGAAAGGAGACGAATGAAATTCTCCGGAATTTTTGGCTTGGTTGTTTGGTTTCGTTTAGTTTTTTTGTTTTTTTTTCGGAATATCAACCATTGTAGATTATTTAATGCCAAATCACTTTTTGTACATACAAACATTTCTATTTCAAACAATTCATTTTGTTGGTGACCGTATTCGAGGGTGACCCGAAGGCTCCCTTTTCAATAACTACTACACCAAGGTGTAGGGGAGGACGCTACTCCTTTTCCTGGAGTGTTCTACTTTACCCTTGATACCTTATGATGCTGAGTGTTAAGCAAGGAGGCATCTAGTACCATTTTTGAGTCTTTGGTATGGCTCAACCTGGGATTGAACCCAGATCTCCCTGGCCATTGGCGAATACTGTTTACAATCAGTTAAATGTAAAACAATTTCTACTTCAAACAATTCTATTTAGCGTACAAAATAGTTCGATTCAAACAATTCAGTTGAGCATCAATTGGCAGTTTACTAAAGCTAAACTGAATTGTTTAAAGTAGAACTGTTTTGATATCAAACTGTGTGAAAACAAAATAAAATGTACTTATGCTAAATTGATTATTTGAAATAGGACTATTTGTATGTGTAAAATATATTTGGCAATAAATAACCTACAAGGGTTGATATGCCATAAAACCAAACCAAACCAATTTCCCTATTAAACGGTGCTAATGTGCTCACTGGATCTTATATATATATATATATATATATATATATATATATATATATATATATATATAAGAGCGGCGTGTAAACTTTTTGTTGGTTAGTTGGTTGGTTGGTTGATTGGAATTTTTTGGCATATCAACCTTTGTAGATCATTTAACGCCAAATCCATTTTTATGCAAATAATCAGTTCTATTTCAAACAATTCAGTTCATCAAGAGTACTCAGTTTAATTGTCAAAAACGTTTCTATTTCAAACTATACAGTTTATTCAAACAGTTCTTATTCAGCTAATTCAGTTAAGTATTAGCACATATTTTGTTTGCACACTGTCAATTGTCAAAACAAATCTATATATAACGTAAGCACAGTTTCAATGTCAAAATAGTTTTATTTCAAACAATTTGGTTTAGCAGTTTAAATGTAAGTGCAGTTTAATTGTCTAAAACATTTCTATTTCAAGCTATTCAGTTTCTTCAAACAGTTCGAATTCAAACAATTCAGTTTCGTATAAGTATGCAGTTTAGTTCTATTTAACCCATAGATAGGGCCCCATCATGTGATACCACTCCGGGCAGAGTGGACCTGGGAGCGATGGCAATGAAGGGGTCTCCGCATTCCCCAAAGCTCCAGCATTACTGGAACCTCACCATCACATTGTTTATTGTCATATATAGGACACTCGTTGGTGGGGGGCGTCTTACCCCTCTGCAGAGAAGCAGTCGTTGTATTCTACAGCCCTAGCCGACTGGGCAATTAGTATACGTACAGATTTTGTTTACACGCAGTTAAATGCCAAAACAGTTCTATATTTAACAATTCAGTCCATCGTAATTACAGTTTCAATGTCGAAAACAGTTCCATTTCAAATAACTCAGTTTAGCATAACCACACAGTTTAAATTTAAGTACAGTTTAATAGTCAAAAACATCTTTATTTCAAGCTATTCAGTTTAGCATATGTATTCAGTTAGTTCAATTTAACCCATAGATAGGACCCTATCAGGTGCTATCATTCCGGGTCATTGCTCCCAGTTAGATTCATTGATAAATTTCTCCCAGTTGGCTAGGGCTGCAGAATACACCGACTGCAGCTCTGCAGGAGGGTAAGGGGGTAAGACTCCCCACCACCACCACGAATGTCCTGAATATCACACAAAACAATCTGATGGTGAGGTTTCAGTAATTCTGGAGCTTTGGGGAATGCAGAGTATACCTTCATTACCATCGCTCCCAGGTGGTTCGCTCTGCCCCAGAGTGACAGGACTTGAAAGGTCAAAAAGAACTGTTTGACTTTCAAATGTACTCATGCTAAATAGAATTGTTTGAAATAGAACTGTTTTAACTGCGTGAAAAAAACTGTATACTTATGCTAAATTGAATTGTGTCAAATAAGACTGATCATTCAACTGTGTGAAAACAAATGACTGATGTAATAATAATTCTTAGAACCATTAAAATGTGCACAAATGATTATTTTGTTTGGCTTGATTTGGTTTTATGGCATATCAATCATTTTAGGTTATTTAATGCCACAAGCTCAGCTAACAAGGAAGCAGTATCTCATCAGCCTAGGCTTACATCAACACGTGACTAGCAAATACATGGACAGCTATTGATTCACAATCGGTCATATGGAAGTCAGACCTGACCGATACAATGAAACACGTTTTTTTTAGCAGCAGTCGAGTCGATACTGCTATATAGATGCACTACATGGACGCTAACTAAAAGTATGGAGAAAAAGCTTGACAACAACTATACAAGAATGCTGCTAGCAATATTGAACAAGTCCTGGAGGCAGCATCCCGCAAAGCAGCAGCTGTACGGCCACTTATCACCAATCACAAAAACTATCCAAGAAGAACAAGACATGTGGGACACTGCTGGAGAAGTAGGGACGAACACATAAGTGACGTACTCCTGTGGACCCCATCTCTGATAGTGACGTACTCACACAAAAGAATTTAGACGCCGCCAGTGGTGTAAGTAAGTAAAGTTGGCCATATTTACCCAACCCCTCCGCTCGGGCAGGATATGACACAAGGTCAATTTTTAAGCGGAGGTTTTAATTCAGAGTTTTCCTTTTCCTAGACTAGTTGCCTCACCAAGGCTGAAGAACATAGTCTGTCCTACTATTTACCCATAGCTGGAGGGAGAACAATTCTCTGTCTGATTATCACTTATTGTCTTAAAGTAAATAATCTTATTTACCCAACCCCTCCGCTCGGGCAGGATATGACACGAGGTCAATTTTTTAAACGGAGTTTAACAGGTTTTAATTCAGAGTTTTCCTTCTCCTAGACTAGTTGCCTCACCAAGGCTGAAGAACCTAGTCTGCCCTACTATTTACCTATAGCTGGAGGGAGAATAATTGGAATCATACCTTTCCCAAGGGTATTAGTGCTATGTTAATTGCAAACAGCCTGGTCTAGGATTTGAACTCGTGTCGCCGTGTCCAATTCCTACGACGATAACCATTACACCACGGGCACCTCCAAAATGAAATAAGTAAGTAAAGTTGGCAACCGTAGTCGAGGGTGACCAGAAAGCTCCCTTTTCAATTGCTACTACTCCAAGGTGTAGGGGAGGGCGCTACTCCTTTCCCTGGATTTCTCCACTTTACCCTTGATACGTACCTTATATTGCTGTGTGTTAAGCAAGGAGGTATCAAGTGACATTTTTAAAGTCTTTGGTATGACGCGACCTGGGATTGAACCCAGGTCTCCCGAACCATTGGCGAACACTCTACCTACTAGGCCAATGAGCCAGTGGTGTAATGGCTAGCAACCTTGACTATCAAACATTCACGTGAGAGCTCAAGTCTCTTTTGGTGCCCTAGTCATATGGCTTATGCATCTTCGTTAAAATTTTAGATTTTAGAATCAGAAAAAAATTAAAATTTTAAGACTTTATTCTTTTTTTAATCACAACTCGTTATTCATAATCGTTGGGGAAAAGACAGTCGACTGTGATTTCTTTCTAAAAAAAAATTAATGTTTTGTAGCTGAAAACATTCTCTATCCAACGGTGTTGCCATCCTCTTTGTATATGACGAATATTTTTATGTGGAATTAAGTAAAATTCATTTCTTTCGGAAAATTTAACGTGCATGACCACACACACACACACACACACACACATATGTGTGTGTGTGTGTGTGTGTGTGATTGTGTGTGTGTGTGTGAGTGTATAATGAATTGAATAAATCGTTATAAAACCTTTTTTTCTTAAATTAGAGGAGTGCTCAAATACTGATCTATAGAGCATGGTAAAACCAAAAAGAAATCAATGTTTTCTCATTTTCTCATGTCAGTCTCATAGTTAGAAGACCGATCTATTCGTGAAACGTCATCTAGCTCTTTTGTTTTGTCAGACTTCATTCTTTATTATTCCTATTCAATATAGCAGAAGTTAGGAATGGACCTTTGCCCTCATTATGAAGAATTTTATAACCATGAAGGGGCTATAGTTGCATTTCTCCATTGTTATAGTGTTTTTACAACCGAAGGTCTAGTGCCTAAATCTATGTTGAAATAATAATAAAAATCACGATGAAAACTGCCCTCCCTATTTATATGCCTAACAAAAGGATGATGACTATATATATATATATATATAGTCATCCACAGACAGATCTGTTTCGTTCTATCAGAACTCATCAGTGTGGCTAGACAGTATCTTCCCGTAGCTGGGATTGAAACTCAGTTGACTCAAACGTCAAACCAAAGCTTCTAACCATTCAGCCACGAGGAGATATTAGCTGCGAAGTAAATTTTAAACGGTTATGAATCACAATTACTATTGTTTACATACATCCGTTCAACGGTAGCCGAGACCTCAATTCAACTACGAAGAGGCTTACAATAGACGCTAATGGCAACACGATTACTTCTTCGCGAGAGAACTCAACCCTACGGGGGTAGGGGAGTATATATATCTCTATAGTCATCTACAGACAGATCTGTTTCGTTCTATCAGAACTCATCAGTGTGGCTAGACAGTATCTTCCCGTAGCTGGGATCGAAACCCGGTTGACTCAAACGTCAAACCAAAGCTTCTAACCATTCAGCCCCGAGGAGATATTAGCTGCGAAGTAAATTTTAAACGGATATATATATACAATGACTGGTGTGCAAAACAGTAGTGCTACTTCCAGTAAAGCCTTCATCAGATGGTGACTCTGGGTTCAGGCACTGTTTTGGGGTTGAAGCATCAGGATCACTATTCCGGGGAACTCCCTCAATACCACCAGTGTCTGTTCATTTGCTATCACAGTAGAGATGCTATACTGAGGCAGTTAGTGCCTTATTCTGATTTTTAATTTATTTATCTATTTATCAACAAATGTATTTATTCTATACATGTATATATATATATATATATATGGAGAGAGAGAGAGAGAGTGTGAGAAAATATTTATATATATATATATATATATATACGCACTTTTTCTCACTCTTTACCCCTCAGAACTACGCAGCTTTAAAGTAAATGAGATCGAACTCCTGTTGCGCTATTTCTTTCATTTTCGGGCTAATGGTGTTGGGAAAGGCCGGAACCCTCTTACTTCCTCAGCTAGTGGTTTAAAGGTATCACTTCTGTTTCTCTTCTAGAATGGCTTTGGCATAACATAACCCAATAGCTTGATATACCATTAAACAACGAAACCAAATCCTACACATACACAAATATACAGGCACACACACACACACACACACACATATATATATATATATATATATATATATATGAAAAAGTGTTTGGTATTCAGTATTTAGTCATGAATGTATTGAAAACAAGGTATAAACAAATCTTGCCAACTGAAGTCAATAAATAGATTGATCTTGTGTCTTTAGGGGAAAGCGTTCCTATCTAACTGGGATGATTGATTATTTTCGAAGGAGGTGAGGTGATCGATTTGGTCATGTGGAGATCGATGGTTGTGCAAACGGAAGAGAAAACGAAGTGGAGATATGATAGATAGGTAAAAAGTAAGTGGATAAAAAAAAATCTGTTTTAGACGCTCTAAGTAAAAGTGGATGTAAACAGCAAAAACAAACATAATAAAAATAAAATTACATAAAATAAGGATGCATTTCGTTTTGTGATAAAAATCAACGGATACTTTTAATTTATGGGATTCTCAATTTCCTTTCAGATGATTCTGAAGGCGACATCGCAAAAACATGTGCGTTCCCCGAAATTCCTCAGAACGACATCCCAGTAAAAAAAAACGCTCCTAATTATGCATATATGCTAACCGAAATAAGGCACAAGGCCAAGATTGTATAGTCCCTTCTCTAGTAAAAATCCTACATAATAAAGTCCAGGTTTTAGTTTGGTTTAGTTTTATGGCACATCAAGCATTGTAGGTTATTTAATGCCAAATCCACTTTTATACGCATAAATAATTCTATTTCGAACAAAAAAAACGTTCCTAATTATGCATACATGCTTACCGAAATCAGGCACAAGGTCATGATAGTATAGTCCCTACTCTAATAAAATCTTGGACGAGACTGATAGCATTTCACATAGCACTAATACCCTTGGGAAAGGTATGAATCCAATTATTCTCCCTCCAGCTATGGGTAAATAGTAGGGCAGACTGATTTCTTCAGCCTTGGTCAGGCAACTAGTCTAGGAGAAGGAAAACTCTGAATTCAAACCTGTTAAATTCCGCTTAAAAAATTGACCTTGTGTCAGATCCTGCCCGAGCAGAGGGGTCGGTAAATATGAATAATGTTCTGGTTTTAGTTTGGTTTAGTTTTATGGCACATCAAGCATTGTTGGTTATTTAATGCCAAATCCATTTTTATACGCATAAATAATTCTGTTTCAAACAATTCAGTTTTGTATAAGTATAAATTTTTGTCAACACACTGTAAAATGCAAAAACAGTTAATTTCAAATGATTCAGTTTAGCGTAATTACACAGTTTAGTTCTATTTGACCCATTGATATGACCCTATTATGTGCTACTACTCCAAGTTAGAGTGGACCTGGGAGTGGTAACAATGAACGGATATTCTGCATTACTAAAAACTCAAGCATTACGGGAGCCTCAACATCATACTGTTTAGTGTCATGTACAGAATACTCAATGGGTGAGTCTTATCCTTATTTATTGAATTATATATATATATATATATATATATATATATATATATATATATATAAGCATGTAATAAAGACAAATTTTGTCTGTATAATTTATTTAAGATCCTTTCAAGCGCTTGGGACTATTTGGGAAATTCATCTACCAATTCCAACCTGAAACTTCGACACTTATCAGAGAAATTGAAAGGATTTTAAGTAAGTCATACAGACAGGATTTCTCTTTATTATTTTATGAAACATGCTTAAATGAACAACTGCTGCCTACCTACACGCATATATATATATATATATATATTGTCATCCACAGACTCTTTCGTTGTATCACAAATCTTCAGTGGGGCTAGATACGTAGGACGTTTGAAGCTGAGATCGAAACCCGCTCAACTTTACATTAGACTTAGTATCAGACTGCTCGGCCAACAAGCGTACCACGTCAGCCAGGGAATTATAAGGTATTAAGTAGCAGCGTTAGTCTGCTTACATTTTTTACCTTACTGGATACCAGAGTGAGCAATTCTTTCGAAGAGCTTTGCATTATATGTGTGTGTGTGTGTGTGTGTGTGTGTGTGTGTGTGTGTATGTGTGTGTGTGTGTGTGTGTGTGTGTTTATTTGTGTGTATGAATGGTGCGTATTTGTTTGTGAGTAATTACTGAGTCGAATGTGCTTCATCATCAAATACAAATAAAAGATGTTGAAATTGATATACAGGGTGTCTCAAAATATATGCCTCTTCTAATACGAAAATTCATATTGCATCAAATCATTTTTCATCTGAGTCTTAAAAAGCAATCATATCACTTCAGAAAGTTTAAACCAAATAACAAGAGCTGAAATTGTTTGACTTCATCCTACAGAGTACATGAAAGACCAAGTTCTTGAAAACGTCTTCAGAGGGACTTTTTTAGACTCCTTCCGACAAAATATCTCACCGCATCCACATTGTCAGGACGTCTTCCAGTAAACTACCTTTCAGATCTGGGATTTCTTGCCAACATGTTGAGGTTGCTTACTCACCCAGTGGTTTGAGATTCGTGTTGCCAATGATAAATTTGGCTTTTCTAGGGATAATTATAAAAGTTAAACTTCCTGCGAAATTCTGCTTAGGCAGTTTTGAACGATTTTTGTCTAAATAAGTTGTGACGCAAAATATTTTTCCTATCTTGTCCAGAGCATTGTGATCGAGGATTAATAATTGTTATATTGTACCATTTACAAAACTGAAATAAAACAGGACACAACATTATCATTAGTAGGGTTATTAGCTATCACATGGGTCCCACATATGTTGTGACACCCTACGTACAATGGCGACAAAAGTTAAACTTTCTGCAAATTTTTTTCTTGCAGTTTTAAATGATTTTGTCTCCAAATAAGTAGTGACAAATTATTTTTCCTATTTTATTCAAAGCATTTTGATCGAGAATTAATAGTTGCAATAAAATACTATTTTCAAATCTGAAACAAAAAAGAACACAGCATTATTATTAGTAGTAGAGTTATTAGAAGTCACATGGGTCCAATGTATATCTAGATAACCTATATTATTTGTAGTAGCAGTCACATGGGTCCCATGTGTATTGAGACACCCTATATTATTATCAGTAGTGTTATTAGCAGTCACATGGGTCCCATGTATATCTAGATAACTATATTATTAGTAGTAGCAGTCACATGGGTCCCATGTATATTGAGACACCCTATATTATTATCAGTAGTGTTATTAGCAGTCACATGGGTACCATGTATATTGAGACACCCTATATTATTAGCAGTAGAGTTATTAGCAGTCACATGGCTCCCATGTATATTGGGACACCCTATATTATCATTAGTAGAGTTATTACCAGTCACTTGGGTCCAATGTATATTGGGACACCCTATATTATTATTAGTAGAGTTATTAGCAGTCACATGGGTCCCACGTATTTTGAGACACCATATATTATTAGCAGTAGAGTTATTAGCAGTCACATGGCTCCCATGTATATTGGGACACCCTAAATTATCATTAGGAGAGTTATTAGCAGTCACTTGGGTCCAATGTATATTGGGACACCCTATATTATTATTAGTAGAGTTATTAGCAGTCACTTGGGTCCAATGTATATTGAGACACCCTGTATTATTATTAGTTGTGTTATTAGCAGTCACATGGGTCCCATGTATATGAGGCGCCTTGTATAACAAAATTCTTTTGTGTCTTTTTTATGACAGACCTGCAAGTAGCAATGCCTAAATTGCTTTCCTCTCCTACTAAGCATATTTTCTTTTCTTTTTTTTAATTTTTAAAAAGATTTTTCAACTGCCATATCTATGAAGCGTTTGACATTTTCTCTGTAAATCAATGTTCTTCTTGTTCAATTTCCTGCATTATATTCTGTTATAAACTTACCTTGCTCTGTGTAAAAAAGTTTTCTACTTTTTGGTGATTTTTCTTTCATTGCTTTTATGGATGATTTTTTCTCTCGTTTAAACAACCGTTCTTCCTGTCTGATTTCCTAATGCATCGGTATTTCCACCTCAATTGATTGCTTTCTTTTATGCAAATATTTTCTTCCGTAATTAAGTTGCTTTTGTTTTCTCGAGAAAATTCATTATCTTCAAAACGTGGCGACAGCACAGATTCCCTCAGCTCTCTCGCTCTCGCTCTCTCCATCCGTCCCTATCTGTAATTGCTCCAAGCAAGTCGTCTACACGACACCAAATGTCCGCACAGAATTGTTAAATGTAAGTTTTATGATTGTAAGAATCTAAGAGCGTTTATGACTGTCCTTATTTATCCCGCAGTGGCCGGCAAGTTTTCTTCATCTTATTTGTATGATTCGTCAGATAAGAGGTAAGTGGCTGCAGAGTAGTTGTTTTGTAGGGTGCTGCTTCCTGGATGTGCTCAAAAAAGGTATGCAGCATTCTTGTGTAGTGTTTATCTTACTTTTTCTCTCAGCGTTTTGTTACATAGTTTTGTTTGATTGGGTTATATGGCATATCAACCATTGTAGGTTATTCAATGCCAAATCGTCTTATACATATATATTAAATATATATGATTTGGTTTAGTTAGGTTTTATAGCATATCAACTCTGATAGGTTATTTAATGCCAAATCCTCTTTATACAATTATTAAAAATATATGATTTGTAAACACATTTTGTTGACAACATTTTTAAACGACTCTGAGCTCAATTTTTTATACACTGTTAAATGGTTTCTAAATACTGCTATGTACCGCTAACAATTCAATTAAACATCTGTCATTACACAATTAAATTATCAAACGGTTCTATCTCTAACAATTCAATAGAGTATAAGACATTTGCTTGCCTACAGTTTTAATGTAAAGCCATTCTATTTGACCTATTGGTAGGACCATATCAGGTACTACCATTCCGGGTCAGAGTGGACCTGAGAACAATGGCAATGAAGTGTTACTCCACACTCCACAATGGTCTAGCATTACTGAAGAATATTGAGTGCTATCAGAATACTGAGTGCTATATCCAGGACATTTGCTTGCGAGATGTAGTCGGTGTATATTTACTGTCCCAACCGGCTGGGCACCGTTTTGTTCGAGTCCAAGTAGTGCTACCATATAGTAGTACAGGCACGAACACATATTGGAACTACTCTGGTTTTATTTTATAAGAGAGATCAGATTTCAATACTTTCGATAACCTCTCAGCAGCACTCCATACTTTACCTATGCAGATACTGACATCTCTTTCAGCTGATGAGATATTGCTAACAACAGCATCTTCTTGTATAGTACTATCATTATTCTCTCACCACTCTAACTGATAATCAATTTTTGTAGAGTCTGAATGATAGCAATTCTCCTCAGTTCTCCAGGACTCTTCTCAGTATTCTGGCCGATTTTAGTTGTACTCTGGTCTTTTTTTGCTCTCATCTCCAGTCCAGGAAGTCTTTTTTTCCAGGTATGATGGGGATGGCCAAAGGTTAAGAGGTGCTCGTGGAGTAAATGAAAGCGGTTAGGATGTAATGGTCACTGTTGTGGGAAATGGATTAAGCAACCTAAATTCAAATCATAGATTATCATATTAACATTTCACATTGAGCAAATATCCTTAGGCGAGATATGAATTCATCTATCATCTCACATACTATGGGTAAGTAGAAGGGCAGGCTGGACCTTTTAATCTTGATATGCTGACCGGTCAAAGTTTGGTTGGGTTTGGTTTGGTTTTATGGCATATCAACCATTGTAGGTTATAAATGCCAAATCTATTTAATACATATAAGCAGTTCATTTCGAACAGTTTAGCATAAATACACGGTTTCAATGTCAAAAAAGAGTTCTGTTTAAAAACAATTCAATTTAGCATAAATAAACAATTAAGTTCTATTTGACGCATAGCTTGGACCCTATCAAGTGCTTCCACTCCGGGCCAGAGTGGACCTGGGAGCGATGGCAATGAAGGGGTGTTCCACATTCCCCAAAACGCCATCATTACTGGAGTCTCACCATCAGATTGTTTAGTGCCATATCCAGGACCCTCGTGGGGGAGTCTGCAAAGGTGCAGTCGGTGTATTCTACAGCCCTAGCTAACTGGGCTAAACCGGTCAAGAAAAAAAAAACTATAAATTCAAAAAATTCATCATGCATCACATCCTACTTGAATGTGTATATGGGGGGGGTTGTAAAATATCAACCTTACCAAGTCACGTTGACTGCACGGATATACCGGATTATCGCTCTTCATTCGTCCCTATCACCCATCGCTCCCGGCTGTTGCTCCAAACTACATCCTGTCTCTGCTGGTTGGCCTACACCGGCACGTCCATGTGTCGGGGTCTATAAAAGAACATCACATGTGAACTACCGGTGATACATCTTTTTATATTTCAAATTGAATCTGAATTCATACCTGTTTAACTCTGCTAAAAAATTGACCTAATGTCGTATCCTTTTTCCATGGCTGAGAGGTTTGTTAAATATGTGCAGACTGCGTATTCTTAGTTCTACCGAGTTGGTGAATACAAGAGATCGGTTCATGCCTTTTGTAAAAAAGTTATTAAGCGTTACTTCGAGAAGAGTATCATAGGGACTTTTCTTTGGAGTCAATATCCATTTTCTGGTTTTTCTGTTCCCAAGATTGTCATACATTTATAAACATGAAAAATGTTAGTCCTGAGAATATTTAGTCTACGAGCCATAATAGTAATGTCAATTGGAGAAAAAAAGAAGTTTTATTTTTAAGAGGGACGAAGAACAGTTTAAAGAGACAACAAAAATGATGGGGAAGATTGTGGTGATAAGGGTTATAGCGCGACAGTAAAAAAGGAGAGAATAGATTTGTCAAGCAATTACGAGGTAAAACCTTCATCTGGTTGGATCCAGAATGACCCTAAACCAAGACCATTACTAATGATTATAAAAATAATGATTCTGATTAAGAAAGGAAGATATAATAACGGAAAGAAAGAAAGAAAGAAAGAAAGAAAGAAAGAAAGAAAGAAAGAAAGAAAGAAAGGGGAGAAGGAAATATGGATGAATAGAAAGTTAAAAAACAGGATGAGAAAGAAAGAAAGAAAGAAAGAAAGAAAGAAAGAAAGAAAGAAAGAAAAAGATGTATGAATGGAAAATTAAAAAAACAGGATGAGCAAAGGAAAAGAAAGAAAGAAAGAAAGAAAGAAAGAAAAGGACAGGAAGAAAGAAAGATGGATGAACGGAAGATTAAAATAAACTAGGATGAACAAGGAAAAGAATAAAAGAAAGAACGAAAAAAGAAAGAAAGAAAGAAAGAAAGAAAGAAAGGAGGAAAGAAGTATGTACGAATGGAAGATAAAAAAAACAGAATGAGCAAGCACAAGAGAGAAAGAAAGAAAGAAAGAAAGAAAGAAAGAAAGAAAGAAAGAAAGAAAGAAAAGGGTGTAAGGAAAGAAGGATATACGAAGGGAAGATTGAAAAAAAAAAACCGGATGAGCAAGCAAAAAAATCGAAGGAAAGAAAGAAGAAAAAGTGAGAAACAGGAGGAAGGAAGGAAGGAAGGAAGGAAGGAAAAGTTTGTATGAATACATGATTTAAAAATAGCATGAGCAAGGAACAAATAAAGAAATAAAATAGAAGGAAAAAAAATATGAATGCAAGGTTAAAAAAGCAGTATGAGAAAGAAAGAAAGAAAGAAGGAAGGAAGGAAGGAAGGAAGGAAATGTTGTATGATTGCAAAATGAAAAAAACGGGGTGAGAAAGAAAGAAAGAAAGAAAAAGGAAAGAAAGAAAAAGGAAAGAAAGAAAGAAAGAAGGAAGGAAGGAAACAAAGAAAAAGGAACGAAAGAAAGAAAGAAAGAAAGAAAGAGGAACGAAAGAAAGAAAGAAAGAAAGAAAGAAAGAAAGAATGAAAAAGAAACGAAAGAAAGAAAGAAAGAAAGAAAGAAAGAAATAAAGAAAGAAAAAGGAACGAAAGAAAGAAAGAAAGAAAGAAAAAAAGAAAAAGGAACGAAAGAAAGAAAGAAAGAAGGAAAGAAAGAAAAAGGAACGAAAGAAAGAAAGAAAGAAAAAAGAAAGAAAGAAAGAAGGAAAGAAAGAAAAAGGAACGAAAGAAAGAAAGAAATAACATTCGTTATGTTTGGTTTGATTGGGTTTCTTTGCTTAATGTCAAAAGATTTCGCGCATCAGAATGAAAAACAAGATCCGAGCAAGACATTTATTTAACATACACTAAAGTTTTTCTTTTCTTTCTGCGTTTCTCTTCTTTCTTTTTTTCTTTTTTTTCTTTTTTTACGGGCAGGATTTATTCAAAATAACAAGCAACATGTTTACGTAGTTCCTATCAAGCTTTTTATTTTCACAGCGCGTTTCTTCAGTGCCACCATATGGTAGAATTGAATTGGCCAAAGTTTAGAAGAATTCTCGTTTTAACTTATTTGAGAGAAAATATTTCAGCCTGATCAAAAATCTGTCAAAAGCAGTCGATGCTGTCCTCATGCGTATGTTGACATCGCTTTCTGTAAACGAGATATTATTACCGAGGTATATCAACTGCTGTATTAATTTCAGAGATTTAAAGAGGATTTTTATAACTTTTAGCCCGGGGCTCCAGAAGAGGATTTAATATCAAAAGAAGGTTGTTTGGGTGTGTGCGGGGGGTGGAAAGGGGTAGAAAAGAAAAGAAATTTAGGAATAGAGAAAGAAAGAAAGTATGAATGAAAAGAAAAAGGAAAAAGGAAAAAGAAAAGAAAAGAGGTAGCAAAGCTCGTGTCGGTCGGGCGAAATAGCAAGGAAGTGGTAAGGTGGGGAGGGGGTGGTCAGTTTTCGTCTGGAGATGACTCTGATGACCAGAGATCATCACAGAACTTCCGTCGACCGTTTGAGTAAAGGACAGTAAGGGACAATGAATGCTGGTCAAATGTCTCTGGACTGATTACGATAATGAGGCTGAGGCCGAAGATATTTAGCCGAGAGGAAAGGAAGTAGTGAGTAAAAGTAAAAGCAAAAAAATAAAATAAAATAAAATAAAATACAGGGATGAGTGGGGGTTTGAAGTGAATGCCGAAGTGGTCAATCTAGGTGGGAGGAGAAAAGATTAAGAACGAAAGGTGGAGAGGAGGCTAGAGGGTTGCCGAGGGTGGAGTGGGGAGCTCGGTAGATAATTGCTGGGCAAAATTGAGTGTATTTTTAAAATTGGATTTATCTATTTGTTGATTTACTTTTATATATAGTACTTATCATAAGTATATGAACAAAACGTATGATTTGTAAACGCTCGGTTTTCGGGGTTAAAAACAAGGTCTCTATACCAGAAGAATCATATTTTATTGCAATCAAAGAAACAAGGTTCAGTTTTCGCTTTGATTTTTTTTTTGTTTTTAATGCTAAATTTCAGAAAATTTTTAACAAGCAGGATATATGGCGTAACGGATATAGGAGTGTGGTTAAAGTGCAGTCATCAGGAGGTTAAATAACAAAGAATAATTATCATAGTTTGATACTTGAACACGGTCATGGGCCTAGTCAGCTGGGGCTAGAGAACACACCGACCGCATCTCTTTTGAGGGGTAAGACTCCCCCAATCTTTATATGACACTAAACAATCTGATGCTGAGGCTCCAATAATGCTGGAGCTTTGGGGAATGCAGTGTACCCCTTTATTGCCACTGGCCACAGGTGCACTCTGGCCCGAAGTGGGAGCACCTGATAGGGTCCTATCTATGGGTCAAATAGAACTAAAAATTTACTTATAATAAACTGAATTCTTTGAAATAGAACTGTTTATATGTATAAGAATGATTTTGGCATTAAATAACCAACAATGGTTGATATGCCATAAAACCAAAGTACAAGAGTTGTACACTGTCATGGTTTGCGAAATTAGAACAATCCACCCCCATGGATTAAATAAAGGGTTCGGTTCAACATGAAATGCCCGAAAAGGGCCGAAAGACAAAATGTTGTGAATATAGCAATAAAGATGAAGACAAAATTTCAAATACCCTTAATGATAAAAATCAAGGACTTTAAAAGAATAGTTCGATTTTTTCCTGTATTTCTTAAATATACTTCACATTCCCCTGAAAAGGCAAAATCATGGTTCAAATATTATTGTAAGTACTATGTTAAACCGGGATTCGAACCTAGATCGAGTCATACGAAAGACACAAAAATGCTACCTGATACCTCCTTGCTTAACACTCAGCATTATAAAGTACTGATTAAGGGTAAAGTGGAGCAATTCAGGGAAAGGAGTAGCACCCACTCTTACACCTCAGTGTAGTAGGTATTGAAAAGGAAGCCTTTGGATCACCCTTAACTACGGCCGCCAACTTGACTTTATAGATATATGTATATATAGGCAGCATTTTCTCTTTTAAATATTACAATTAGAATAGACACTTTCTGTCTACTTATTCTATCTTTGATCAGTTAGAGTTTTTTTATAAGTCGTTTGATTGAATCAATACTACAAACCTCGTCTTCGACAATAACTTCTTTCCCTCGACTAGTTACCTCAATATGACCAATTGAGTGTACTAGAGTAAACATCGACACGATGAATGCTTCTCCAAAAAAGGAAGTACCTATACAGGCCTAACTACGACAAACCTGTCAAGTCGTTTTACACTTCGCTTATCCGACACTAGTTTCACTTTTCATACAAATATACAAAACTAAACATAACCTCAATTTCAATGCTGCAACAATGTTAGCTCACATCCATAAAAAAAGATTAAGGCAAAGTTTTGAAGCCAGTGCTATTTCACTTTTATCCTCCGTTTATACACGTCCCAAGTTTTTCCGACCTATCACCTTTGATTGTCAACTTAGTTCTGAATGGCTACAACATATAAATTTTTTATGGAATTTTTCGGACGGTTGTCCTCATCTTTATTGTTGTTACGTGTAACACAACTTTTTGGCCACTGTATCCCGCTGTCTTCCTCAGGTGTCCCTTATTTATCTGAGCATGGAAATGATTCAACTTGGGAAATCATTTTTAAAGTTTGACTTTGATTTCCCTGGTTGAATCATTTCCATGCCCATATAAACAAGGGACACCCGAGGAAGGCCGGAGGATACGATGGCCGAACGTTGTATTATAAGTAACAACAATAAAGATGAAAACAAAAGCCTGAAAAATCACACGGAAAATATTGCACATCACAAAAATTCTAGACAGATAATATCAAATTTGAATTATTTTTTTCTCTTCACATATTTATACCTCCCTGAGTCCCAAACAAAACAGGTGCGCAACCTGCCAACGACGGAAAGTAAAAAAGTCCTTTTGTCTCAAGGGTTCAGCTGAAGTGAGAGTGAATCTTTTTCTTTTTGTCGCGTCTGCGTCGCCCTACTTCCTGTCAGGGGCTTATGGGAATTTTTACATTTCATAAATCTATTTTTATTTTATTTTATTTCATTTTTGTTTTATTTTATTTCTTTTTCTTATACTCTACAAATTAAATTTAAATTTATAACAAAACCTATCCTTTTACGTTCATATTCATTTCCTCTTCCTTTCCTTTGCCCAGTCGGCTGGGGCTGTAAGATATGCATATTGCTCCTCTGCAGGGGGGGGTGAGACCCCGCCCCAACGAGTGCCCTGGATATGACACAAAGCAATCTGATGGTGTGGTTCCAGTAGTGCTGGAGCTTTCGGGAATACGAAGTACCCCTTCATTGGCATCGCTCCCAGGTCCACTCTGACCCGGAGCGGTAGCACTGGATAGGGTCCCATCAATCGGTCAAATAGAACTAAACAACTTCCTAATGCTAAACTGAATTATTTGAAATAGAACTACTTTGAAATTTAAACTGCTTACATATGCAAAACTGAATTGTTTGAAATAGAACTGTTTTTGACATTGAAACTGTACTTATGCTAGACTGAATTGTTTGAATTAGAACTGTTTGACTAAACTGAATAGCTTGAAATAGAATTGTTTTTTTTTTTTACAATTAAAGTGTGTACTAAACTGGATTGTTTGAAATAGAACAGATTATTTGTATAAAAATGGATTTGGCGTTAAATAACCTATAAAGATTGATATGCTATGAAGCGCAAACAAACAGACCAAATCATCTCCCTTTCCTCCGTTTCATTAATTTTATTTTTAATATTCTATATTATTAAATAAATATTCTATATATATTAAATAATAACTATTGTATTTATCATCTTTCGTTATATCCCTTTGAAACCCATCAAACTTTAAACATCAGTCCACGTGACAACAACGAAATAATATTTTCAAAAATAATAACGCTGAATATACTGTTATAAATCTTTCTTTTTATACACTTTCTTTTCTCCTGCAATTTCATCAAACATCCATCACTATTCAAACAAGATTTTGCATGAATTCAACGTTGTGAAGAAGCCTATTTTAACCGTAACATTCAACGTTGACTTTCATAATTCATCAAATTTGGATTATTTTGTTTTTTCTACTTTTCTTCATATATATATATATATATATATATATATACAAATTTCGTTGAATATAATAGACATTTTCTGTTTACATGTTTTCTTGTTGATCCTTTCATATTGCCGTATTGATTTTATAATATTCGGCGGGAATTGATTAATATATTTTCCATGATTGTCTGGCAGAAAGAACTTGGGAAATAAACAATTATGGAAAATATATCAATCAATTCCCGGCGAATACTATAAAATCAATACGGCAATATGAAAGGATCAACAAGAAAATATGTAGACAGAAAATGTCTATTATATTCAACGAAATTTGTATTAAAGAAGAAATGCTGCCAATATATATATATATATATCAGGGGCGGAGACGGGAGTAGTGCTACTCGTGCCCGGAACGACCAATAACTCGGTCAATGTTATTCAAAATGGATTAAAAATCATCCATTAATTTCAAGCAAACATACTTAGTCTGATCTCAGTTAAATTACGTATATATTCAAGTTTCGATAATTAAGTAGCCAAAAGTTCATAAATATATCTGGGAATAATACAACGATGCTGTTTTGAACGGATGTTCTTTGTCCGGCCACCGTCAGATTCATTGAACATCCCATAAAATCGGCTATAATGTTGAACACGCGCAAATCCGTGCCGAGCACTAGACCCTTATAATAACAGTAATGTTAGAGAAATCCGCTTTTGGCTGTAGCCAATAGCAAGAGCAACCCAAACACCGTGCTCAAAAATCTTAGCACATTCTGACTGTTGAGGAGTAGCAAAAATAGGCTAGAGTCGCCACTGATATATATATATATATATATATATATATAGGTAATTATGTATGTATCCTTCAGTCCAGTCAATCCGGAGTCGGGAATAATTCCGTCAGGACAATTAAATTCGTAGATGAAACCTATGTCTAAAAGAAAAGATACAAATAATGCTATATTCAGACCCAGAAAAATTATTATATAAGAGATGCGATTTAATAGGATATAGACAGAGGAATGAATTTAAACTATAGACGAAAATCGAAGATAATGATTAATTAACAATAAAAATAGGATTAAATTTGGATAGTTGAGGTAAAAAGGAACAAAAGAAATATAGGAGCCCAACATGTGAGGTTGGACGTATTTACGTTTCAGTAAAAAGTTGGCCGAATAAATGAACGTGAGGATAATTTTTGAGTTTAAGATATGTATTACAGTAATCTTTGCTTATGGTTCATAGAAATTGTTGTAATTCCTTAAATTATTGTTAAATCTGAAGAATTACTTTAAAGTGTAGGTTAATATACTGTACAAATTAAATTAGAACCTACGTCTAGTTATTTTGTTATGGTCCCGACCGGTAACGAAAGAAAAACTGGAATTGGCCGAAAGAGGAAGTATTTTTCACCCCCTCTTCAACCCCCTTCACACCCTTCCCACCGGTACCCATTCTTGTTGTATTCATTATATCCATTGGATCTGAAGAAGTCCAGTTAAATTTGATTCATATCAATACTCATAGCAGGATGGAAATAAATGTATAATCCTAAAGTGACCGGATTTTAGTTTTTCTTAAAGGTATATATATATATAGAGAGAGAGAGAGGGCGTAGGAAATTCTACCCAGGTTGCAAGAACCTTGACGTTCAATAAAGGTGAAAGAGACCCGAAACATTAGATTCTAAAACGTGTGCTCAAAGTTATAGAGGCAAAAAGGTTTGCTTGGTATCTATCTGAGCCAGGTAATTCGTCACCTTCATGACCTCGCCATAAACATTTGGAGCTGCCGAACGTTACCAAAATATTGCAAAACTTTTATGTCAACCTTCTATTAATCCTCCTGGTATTGTTAACACTGAGTTTTCTAAATTTCTTTCACCGTGTTTATTGTTCATTACTTCTGGCAGGTCTTGTGTCCGTACAAAGCTAGTTGATTTGGTTTCCTTTGTTTTTATGGCATATCAACCATTGTAGGATATTTAATGCCTAATCCTCTTCATTAATATATATTTTAAATATATATGATTGGGTTTGGATGGGTGTTTTTGGCATATGGCATATCAACCATTGTAGGTCATTTAATGCCTAATCCTCTTCATAAATATTTTATTAAATATCCAATTATTCTCCCTCCAGCTATGGGTAAATAGTAGGGCAGACTAGGTTCTTCAGCCTTGGTGAGGCAACTAGTCTAGGAGAAGGAAAACTCTGAATTCAAACCTGTTAAACTCCGCTTAAAAATTGACCTTGTGTCATATCCTGCCCGAGCAGAGGGGCTGGGTAAACATGATAAATATATATTAAATATATATGATTGGGTTTGGATGGGTGTTTTTGGCATATCCACCATTGTAGGTTATTTAATGCCTAATCCACTTTATACATACATATCAATTATTCAGGATTTAGTTTAGTTTGGTTTTATGGCATATCAACCATTGTAGGTTATTTAATGCCAAATCCTCTTTATACATATATATTAAATATATATGATTTGGTTTGAGTTGGTTTGTTTTGGTTTGGTTTTATGGCATATCAACCATTGTAGGTTATTTAATGCCAAATTCTTTTTATACATCTATATCGTGTATGTGATTTGGTTTGGTTGGGTTTAATGGCATATGAACCATATCAGGTTATTTAATGCCAAATCCATCTTTACACCAATTATATATAATTTGTAAACGCATAATTTTTTACAACAGTTCTATTTCAAAAAGCCCAGTTTAGTATTAATACACAGTTTAAAAGTCAAAACAGTTCTATTTCAATGAATTCAGTTTAGCATAAGTACAGAGTTTAGTTCAATTTAACCCATAGAGAGGACCCTATCAGGTGTTACCATTCCGGAGGTGCCCGTGGTGTAGTCGTTATCGTCGTAGGAAATGAACACGGCGACTCGAGTTCAAATCCTGGACGAGACTGATTGCATTTCACATAGCACTAATACCCTTGGGAAAGGTATGAATCCAAAATATTCTCCCTCCAGCTATGGGTAAATAGTAGGACAGACTAGGTTCTTCAGCCTTGGTCAGGCAACTAGTCTAGGAGAAGGGAAACCCTGAATTCAAACCTGTTAAACTCCGCTTAAAAATTGACCTTGTGTCATATCCTACCCGAGCGGAGGGGTTGGGTAAATAGTGCCATTTCGGGCCAAAGTGGATCTGGGACTGATAGCAATGAAGGGGTACTCCTCATTTCCCAAATCTCTAGCATTACGGGACCCTTACGATCAGATTGCTTAGTGTTATATCCAGGCACTCGTAGGGCGAGTCTTACCCCATAACAGACAAGCAGTCGGTTTATTCTACAGCCCCAGCCGACTGGGCTACACAAAACTGATGCGTGTAAGTCTTTACTGGTCGGCGAAGACTGTCGAGCTCGTGCATAGGAGTCCATAAGAGAACGTCGCTTAGAAGTTCGTCCTTACTTTCACCAGCAGTATCCAGCACATCTTTAGTTGTCTTTATTGGGAATCCTTTTGAGATGAGGCTTCTTAATCTGAGAATTATTTTTTTATTTATTGCGGACCCGACTACGGAAGACCAGATAAGGTGAACAAATAATTAGATTTATGAGACCAAAAAATCCAACCTTGATCGCCCTTCGCAGCGGATAGAGCCGTTGAGTCTCTACGGTTCCAGGTGAGCATTGTCAGAAGCTGGCGGTTTCAATTCCCACCCAAGCCGGCCAGAGGTTTACTTGGTCAAAAACGTGGTGCGACAGACAACAACTATGGAAGGCAGTAATTACTGGGGATACGATTACAAGACTCAGCATTTCTATCCGAGGTCGCGATTAATCACCTGAAGAAGGCCAGAGGTGAAATTCGTCCGAAACGTAGTGAAGAAGAAACAAAAAAAAAAAAAATACCAAGATGAAGTCAAAAAGTCTGCAATACATAAAAAATGAATCCTCACATCTTTAGTTACTTTGCTTACTCAGTTTTAATGGCATATCAACTTTCGCGCGTTACTAAACGTCAAAGCGATCCTTGTAGAAAAACTGTAGGGATAGGATTAAACCAAATGCTGATTGGGAAAATGAGGATATTAGTCCGAAATTAAACGCAATTGCACGAATAGAGTTCGAACTCGCTTACTATGAAACCGCAGTCCAGCTCATTGACCTATACACTCGGTGTACTTCCCTCCAGCAAGTCTTTTTCGTCTCACTTGGATGGTTTGTGAGATGGAGGGTAAGTGGCCGTATAGCTGCTGTTTTGTGGAGTGTTGCTTTCAGGTTTTGTTCAAAACAGCAAGAAGCATTCTCGTATTGTTGCCACTAAGCTCTTTCTTCAGTCTTTTTCTTAGAGTCCGGTTAGTGCATCCGTACATTAGTACTGATAGAGTTATAGATTGGGAATTTTTTTAAATCTGAGATCAGAATTCCACATGGTCAATCTCCTGTCCACGGCTTCTCTATGCGTATATTGACATCGCTTACTGTAGATGATTTAGATTTTGGTTTGGTTTTATGGCATATCAACTATTGTGGGTTATTTAAAGCCAAATCTTCTATATACATATGTATCAAATATACATGATTTGGTTTGGTTTGTTTTGGTTTGATTGCATGTCAACCATTGTTGGTTAATTAATGCTAAATCCTTTTTTTTACATATATATTAAATGTATATGATTTTGTTTGGTTTGGTTATATGCCGTATCAACCATTGTTGGTTATTTAAAGTCCAATCCTCTTTATACATGTATATATATATTGAAAATGATTTGATTGCATTTCTGATACGAAGCTTGATTTTTATCATTAAGGATTTTCGGACTACTGTCTTCATCTTAGTTATGATATTCAAAACGTTTCGGCCGAGATGTCCTCCGGCTTTCTTCAGGTGTTTCCTGTCAAACTCTGAAGCCTATACGGAACTTCGAACCATTTTATAAGTCCCAAAATTCCAGCAGGACAAATAACACAAGAGTTATAGGTGTTGGGTACCTAAGCTTCTAAGTTACAATCGTCTGGAGCTGGCAGGTTCAATCCTGACTGCATGCGAGTAACAAAACTGGAATACTTAACACGTGTACCCGATAATGGTTAACGGAATCAAAGCAAGCGACCCCCGTGGATTAAATAAAGGATGTGCTTCAAAGTTCCGTTAAAGAAACACCGGAAGAAGGCCGGAGGACATATCGGTCGAAACGTTGTGAATATAATGATGAAGAAAAAAGTCTGAAAACCCCGTTGATAAAAATATCAAAAATGATTTATAAACATTTTCAAGCTGGGCTATCTTACACTAATAATTCTAATCAACATTATTTATTTATTTGCACATAGTTAAATGGGATTGCTATCTTACGATAATAATTCAGGTTAAAATCGGTCATTTGCTTGTTCCCAACTTGATGTTTAAACGGTTCTCTTTAACCCATAAAGTAGATCCTAACAGATACAGTCACTTCGATTCAGAGTGGACCTGGGAGCAATTGCAATAAAGAGGTACTCTACATTTGCCAAAGATCGAGGACTGGAGCCTGGCCATCGGATGGGCTTGTGTCTTATCTTGGACCTTCGTTTGGGAGGGTGGGAGTTCTTACCCGTTTGCAGAGATGCAGTCAGCGTATTCTACAGCCTCAGCCGACTGGGCCGCTAATTTCACAGGCTTGCCGTTTAAAGAGGAGAAACTTAATGATACGCGTACATATATATATATATATATATATATATATATATATATATGTACTGAATATATGTGTTACAACCAAACGGGCAACATCACCACACTAGACGGAGCCTCTCTGAAACTAGCAGACAAATTCACCTACCTAGGAAGTAGCGTCTCATCAACCGAAAACGACATCGACACACGACTGACGAAAGCATGGACAGCTATCGATAGGCTCTCGATCATATGGAAATCAGACCTGACCGATAAAATGAAACGCAGTTTCTTCCAGGCAGCGGTTGTATCGATACTGCTATATAGATGCACTACATGGACGCTAACTAAACGACGGGAGAAGAAACTAGACGGCAACTACACAAGAATGATGAGAGCAATATTGAACAAGTCCTGGCGACAACACCCCACGAGACACCAACTATACGGCCACTTGCCTCCCATCATGAAAACTATACAAGTTAGACGAACCAGACACGCAGGACACTGCTGGAGAAGCAAGGACAAGCTCGTAAGTGATGTACTCATATGGACCCCCACATATGGCCAAGCAAAAGCAGGACGACCAGCTCGAACTTACATACAGCAGCTATGTGAAGACACAGGATGTAACCCTGAAGACCTGCCGGAGGCGATGAATGATGGGGAGAAGTGGCGAGAGATGGTCAGGGATATCCGTGCTGGCGGCACGACATGATGATGATGATGATGATATATATATATGTATATATATATATATATATATATATATACTTGTGTGAAGGCCAGTACATGTGAGTGGTGGGAATTGTTGGATTAAACCGTAAATCAAATTGCAACGAAATGATTTAAAGTAAATTCCAATCGTACAATTACGAAATCTACGCGAAAATCTCTTTAGAGAATCGATTACTTTTATCGTGCCTGTTTTATAAAACTCCACAATCACCACCACCCAGCACAACATCGCTCTAATTATTGCAAAGACTCATCAAAACAAACTTGTGGAAGGGGGCGAGAGTGAGAGAGAGAGAGAGAAAGCAAGGTGGGGTACTCTTCTTCTTCTGCTGCTGCAGTGAAGAGAATTGAACGAGGCAATTTTCGAAAACTGTCCAGATTAACCGTTCCGACCATCGACCTCCACTGCCACTACCACCGCCACCGCCAAATTACGAAGAAAAGGAAGCTGGAATACGGAGGAAATAATTTGTTCAACGGACGCCATGTTGAAATGATAACAAGATAGGAATTCAGATCAAGGAAAGTTCTGGACAGAATGACCCTTAAATACACCCGTCCGTAGATGATGACTTGCCTTTATCAAACGAATCGTCCACTTTTGTTTGACTGTCACATTTGTGGAATAAAGGATCCTCTAGTGCGCATGCGTGCTAGTAGACATGGAAGTTCGCATGCAAAGTGACTCGAATGAATTACATTGATGACATAAATTATTCCACACACACACACACACACACACATATATATATATATATATATATATATATATCTGGTTTGTGTCCAGAGACAATTTGTTTGGAATTATACAAACAAAGAATATATGAGAAATTTTAGATAATTCTGCAGGAGGAGTCGATGTATGGCTATTAGTATATAGATCTATCGGGATATACATAAAAACTCTCACATACAGAGTAAATATATCTGTAATGTAAATGGGAAAAAACTCAAAAAAACGTGTACGCCATCTGAAGAGGCGTAGCATGGACTTGTCGAAATAAATTTATAACGGCTCGGTAACTGTCCGTTGAGTTTTCTTCCCTTTATCTTACACACACACACGCACACACACACACACACACACGCACACACACACACACATATGTATATATATATATATCATAGTTTCTTCTATTGGTCAAATACTTTTGCTTCCTAACAGGGCTTACTCATTTTCTTGCGGAATAAAAATCTGGATGTGCTGGGTATGATACGAAACTGTATTTGATGGTAAAGCTCCAGTTCTGGAGCAATGCTCTAAAGAATGTGAAGTGCCCTGTCATTGGCATTACTTCCATATCCACTCTGAACCGGAGTGATTGTATCACTGTTCTCATTGTTCAAATATATATAATTCAAGATTATTTGCTTTCGATCCAAAAAAAAAAAAAACAACACATGTAAATATAAACTTACAATGAACGTGATTCTCTAACTTTTAGGCATAAAATAACCCAAGACAAGTTGACACGTCGTTGAAATCAATCAATCGATGAAGCAATCAAGAACCTGTTTTTCGGTTTGGTTTGGTTTGGTTTTATCCTATTTACCAACCCCTCCGCTCGGGCAGGATATGACACAAGGTCAATTTTTTAGCGCAGTTTAACAGGTTTGAATTCAAAGTTTTCCTTCTCCTAGACTAGTTGCATCGCCAAGGCTGAAGAACCCAGTCTGTCCTACTATTTACCCATAACTGGAGGGAGAATAATTGGATTCATACTTTTCCCATACCTATGTGAAATACAATCAGTCTCGTCCAAGATTTGAACTCGTGTCGCCGTGTCCATTTCCTACGACGATAACCATTACACCACGGGCACCTCCTTGGTTTGGTTTTATGGCATTTCAACAATTGTCTATTTAATGCCAAATTCTGTTTTACATGTATATTAAATACATGGATTTTAAACACATTTCAAACAGATCTATTTCTAACAATTCAGTTTAGGATAAGTCATAAGTTAAATGGTTCCAAGTATTGTCATGTATCACTAATAATTCAAACATTTGTCATTCGTTTACACACATTTAAATTATCAAACAGTTCTTTTTCACATATTCAATTTATCATAAGTAATTTATTTGCATTGTTTAAATATCAAACAGTTCTATTTAATCCATAGATAGGACCTTATCAGGTGTTACCACTCCAAGCCAGAGTGGATCTAGGAGCGATGGCAATAAAGGGGTACTCCGCTTTCCCTAAAGCTCCATAATTACAGAAGCCTCACCATCTGATTGCTAGGTGTCATATCCAGGACACTGGTTAGATTGAGTCTTACCTGTGTCTTCCACAGCCCTAGCCGACTGAGCAACTGTTTTTTTTATAAATAGATTGAATACAAGTTATTTAAAATATGGATGCATTTTCAAAGTAATATTTTAAGTAAAAAAAAACCCTTTATCAATAGCATTTGATATCTAAATTATAATTCAAATAAAGTGACCGGGAAGAATTACCCCCAAACTAATAATATGAATTTGAAAAGCGGAATAGAAATTTCTTAATTCCCTGATAATATTAGCATTACTCGAGCACAACTTTCGCTACGATATTTCGTTTTTTTAATGTTCACTCAACAAACAAATGCCCAGTCGGCTGGGACTGTAGAATACACCGACTGCACCTCTGCAAAGGGGAAAGAATCCCCCAATGATTGTCCTGGATATGACTCTAGACAGTCTGACAGGTGACAGCAAGTCTCCTCAGGTACCCAGGACTCTTCTCACGAGCGTTGGCTTGAGCCCGAACTTCCCCTCCCCTAATCCACACTAAAATCTGAACTTCGAGTCATTTGACCTCTTGTCAAGTCCTGTCTGGTGGGAGGCAGTGACAAATATACCTCTGATGGCGAGACTCCAGCCTTGGAGCCTGGGGAATGTGGAGTACCACTGCATTGTCATTGCTCCCAGGTCCACTCTGACCTGCAGTGGTAGCACCTGATAAGGTCTTATTGTTATATAATCAAGGTAATGATATTTTTATATTATTAATTTTTCGTTAATTATATTCTATTATTTAGTTTGACAAGTCTTTGAACTACTCGGTGTCTCTTAGTCCAGGTGCAATAGTCAGATGGTACACTCTTACGCCCGTGCGGAAAGGATATGACAATCATCATCTGTCATGATAAACCCCGGAGCTGGACGGCCGTTGGAAGGAATTAAGTGGGTGGTTGACGTCGTACCCGGAATAGAAGATCCAGAGAATTTTTGAGGGTTTTGAAAAGATAGAGTTGACTTTCGGCCGTTGAAGCGCATGGCCGGGTTTTTCGGATCTGATCAAAGAATATGAGTCTGGGTCTCCACTGGCAAAGGTAAGCTGAGATCTTAAACATCACAAGATGCACCGCGCGTAGTGGGGTCACCATAGTATGGTTAGCATAGGCCCTTAAGAATTGTGTCTCTATCGCGTCGCCAAGGAGTGAAAATAGAAAGAAATAAACTCGTTCGTAACGCCTGTATTTGTATTATTGTTGCTGTTATTAATATCATTACGGATATGCAACACGATCTATGGGTCAAATCCAACAAAAATGTGTGCAAACAAATGACTACTGTTATATTATGACGGTTATATAGCTATACTTGAAACTATTTAACTGTATGCAAAAAAGAGCTCAGGCTCGTTTAAAAATGTTATCTACAAAATATGCTTACACAGTATATATTAAATATATATGTCATAAAGATGATTTGGCATTAAGTAACTTACAATGGTTGACATACCATAAAACCAAATCAAACCAAACCTAATCATATACATCTAATATATGTAAAAACAGGATTTGGTATTAAATAACCGACAAAAGTTGATATGCCATAAAACCCAACCAAACTGTGACGCGAAATTGTCTAAAATCCCTAAACGGGACTTTATTTTCGCACGTGTGAAGACGGGGCAGGTTGGCACTTGATCCCCTACAGAAATAAGTCCTGTTCAGAGTTCTTTTCTCAGGCAGATAAGAACTGGCATATTACGTGAGGGAATAATTTAGGGCCAGACTGGCCACCGCTGGCAAAGGGGTCCAAAATTTCACACTATCACACACCCACCAGGCCGCTAAACTTCTTTCCCTTAGATAATAGAAGAATACGGGCCTATAGGTCTTAGTTGTAATAATATTAATGTCGTTGTAGTAGTCGGCAACTCCGGTTTCCCGTGTGATACTATAGGAATTAATAGGACAGTTCTAAGCAAGATAATGTAAGGCGAATAGAAGCTGAAAGGAAAGCATGAAATAATAACATAGACCTCATGGTAAAATGAAAATACATAGGTTATTTACTACGGTTATATATATATATATACGTTCAAAGTGTCAAAAATATATAATAGGATAGTCCATGAATATAAATGTCTTTTCCTGGCTTTTATCCTTTTTCAAATTGAGAGAGAGAGAGAGTGGTAAACAAAATTTGGGTGTAAAGGAAAAATGTCCCAAAGTTACTTATCTTATTTTTTTGACGGGGTTCCACTGGAGAATTTTTCTTTTTTCACGGGCTAATAGACTTTGTTCTGTTTTTAGTACTGGCGTGAAGGATTTTGGAGTCCTTCATGTTTCAGTTAGTCTTTAGCCCGGAGTAAAATGGCTATCGTCCGTCTGCCACGAGCGTTGCTCAAAAACTACCTTTTTTTGTATTTACTTCCGCTGAGGGGAAGGGAACCCCACTTCCGTTTGGGGTCCCCGCCAATCATTTGGCTTCATTTTCTCTTTCCCCTTCCGATGTCCGGCGACCCAAGGTCACTTAGGTGCGAACATCTGCGTGACCCACATTCTCTCCTAACGGTCACTTTTTGACTCCTAGATAATGTTAGTTCAACGGGGGGGGTATCATTCCCACCTCCTCGTCTCCGTGAGCCATCACGTGACAAAACCAAATCATATATATCTAATATAAATGTATAAAGATTATTTGGCTTTAAATAACCTACAATGGCTGATATGCCATATAAACAACTGAATCAAATCACATATATCTTATATATATGTATAAAGAGGATTTGGCATTGAATTATCTGCAATTGTTGATATGTCTTAAAACCCAATCAAGCCAAATCATATATATTCAATATATATGTATAAAGAGAATTTGGCATTAAATAACCTACAATGGTTGATATGCCATAAAAATCCAACCCAACCAAACTACACAACTTGGTGTCTTAACTGTGACCATAAGTAACCATAAATGACCATACGTGTGCATAAGTGACCTGATAGTCATTTCTAATAAAACAAACATCGCACAATAGAAAAAAAAGAAACAACAAAAGTACAATAATTAAAAAAACAAAAGTTAATAATGAAACATTTTCGAGTACTTGGCTTCCAGCTGTTGTCAGTTTAATTTTCCCAATACTAATATTTTCGATGCGCACTTGGTGTTACGGTCATCATTTTAGGAAATCTATTCGGTGACCTGAGTTCAAATTCTGGATGGGGCTGTTTACATTTCACTTCGTGTTACTGCCCTTAAAGAAAAGTATGAATTCGTCTGTTTTTCCCCAACTATGGTTAAACAATTGGATAGACAGTTTCTCTAACCTTGTTTTAGCAACCAATCTAGAAAAAAGAAGATCTTTAAATTCAAACCAGCTGCACCCACTGAAAAATTGATCTTGTGGCAAATCCTGTCCGTTGTGGATAAATTGCGTGAGTAAATATACGATAAATACTAAGTCAAAATAATATTGGTGAACTGAGTTCAAATTCAGGAGAAGGCTGTTCGTATATCACATCGTTCTTATGCATTTCTTAAAAACACATTAATAAATATCATTTTACGGTAATGCATTTCTTAGAAATATATAAATTCATTCGTGATTCTTCTACTCCAGACCCAGTGCTCTAGATAAACAAAGAGACAGAATGGGTTCTTTAACCTTCGTAAGGTAATTAGTCTAGAAGAAAACTCTTAATTCAAACCAGCTTTGCTCCGTTTAAAAATTGACCTACTGTCTCATCATGCTCACGGTGCAAGGGTTGGTTAGATGCATATATATCTCCTGAATAGTGTGTAGTAAGAAAGGATGTTTATCTCTAGTCTATATTCCACCCCATGGGTTTTAAATTTACCTCCCTGTAATAGCAACGTCTCCAAAACACCAGTGTCTTGTTTACGTGCCACCCACCTTGCAATCATCCACCCCACTCACTCAGCAACTATCCGGAAATTGTATGTTAGCTCATTACTAGCTAAAATCCAATTTTTTCACAATTGTCTGATAATCCCACAAAAGGTCGGAGAATAAGAATCTGATTTTTTTTATCAACATCTTTTTGTTTATTTTGTTGTAGGATTTTTATTTTTTTTTTTTTCATTTACTTAAATTTTCTTTTCTTTTTTTTTTTCTTTCTTTCTTGTTGGTTTTCACCCGGGAAGTAAACATTCATAGAAAACGAGTCAAAAGTGACTGATGTTTAAATTTTGATAGCATTTCCGGAGGCCTTTGGATATTCGTTCATCAAAAACTGGGTAACGAAGAGGTCTATCTGGGTGTGTGAGACAGAGAGAAGATACCATGATTCCATATTTTTTTTTGTTTTTGTTTTTGATCTTACATGAAACTTATTTCGGAAACAATCTTTTCGATCATCATTCTTTAGTCGAAAGTGTTCAGACAGATATCAGTAAGCAAAGTAAAATCCATCCAGTAAAACCCACCCAGATTAAGATTAAGATTATCTACAATACTTAAAAGATTCCAAAAGACCTGAGCAGACTTGCTGCTGTTTCTCAGACTTCAGTTAAAAAGGAGGGAAAAAAAAGCCATCTAAAACTGATGAAAAAAAAACCCCGCTGTGTAATAATAAGTTAATCTGATTAAAAAAATTATCATTATTAAACAGGAATACATGAAGCTCTATAAATGTATGCAAGCAAATGATTATAATCAAATAGACGTATTAATGTTAGAGAGGAAGACATTAAATCATATAAGTAAGTACAGTTATCTCCCTTTAGTCGAGGGCGACCAGAAGGCTCTCTTTTCAATAGCTACTACACCGAGGTGTAGAGGAGGAAGCTACTCCTTTCCCTGGATTGCTCCATTTTACCCTTGATACGTACCTTATACCGCTGAGTGTTAATCAAGTAGGTATCAAGTACCATTTTTAAAGTCTTTGGTATGACGCGACCTGGGATTGAACCGTGGTCTCCCGGACCATAAAAGTGTTTACAAATATTTTTATGCTGCGAACTGTTACTTGAAGTTACAGCTGTTCAGGAAGGGTTATAATCTGTTACTTGAAACTATATAATTGTGCCAAATTATTAGGGTTAGATAGAAATACTTGAAACCATACAACTATGCCAATAATTTGTATTAGGTAGGATGATTTAGTTTCTCCATTTTTAATGGCATATCTACCTTTGTCGATTATTTAATGCCAAAGCCATTCACTTATAAGAATAGTTGTAGTACTATTTATGGAGGTGCCCGTGGTGTAATGGTTATCGTCGTAGGAAATGGACACGGCAACACGAGTTCAAATCCCAGACGAGACTGATTGCATTTCACATAGCTCTAATACCCTTGGAAAAGGTATGAATCCAATTATTCTCCCTCCAGCTATGGGTAAATACTAGGGCAGACTAGGTTCTTCAGCCTTGGTGAGACAACTAGTCTAGGAGAAGGAAAACTCTAAATTAAAACCTGTTAAACTCCGCTTAAAAATTGACCTTGTGTCATATCCCGCCCGAGCGGAGGGGTTGGTAAATGTGAGTAGTACTATTTAACGAATAGTTGGAAGAATAAGGGAGTGGAACCTTTAATATAAATACTAAAATTAGTAATAATTTAATCCTTCATTTGTTGAAATAGTATGCATACGTTTGGAAGTGATTCCGTTTCCAGAAGTTTTTTCACAGAGGTCAGTAAATTTATTCTACTAAACTATTCATTTAAAAATGCACATTTGATTTAAAATAGTAATGTCTTAAATCTCAGCTGTATTATGTGTTGTTTAAATGAAGAATGAAGACTTATGCGACTTAATTTTCAGGAAAACTTTACTTTTGGAAGGCGAACTTCTAAATTTGCTAAAGAAAACCCCCAAAATTGCCCCCCCCCTGAAAAGAAAGGAAAAAAAAAAATCCAAAACACCTCAAATGTAGTCTAACACGTGCTAAAGACGAAAGCGATAAAAGAGTTGACTCCTCCTCTCTCTTTCTTTCTCTCTCTCTCTCTGTGTCTCTCTCTCTCTCTCTCTCTCTCTCTCTGTCTACCACTAGATAACCATGAAATATACCACAAAATTTCTTTGAATTTTAACATCTAGCAGTCCTGGACTTTAACTAAGTTAAAACTTAAGATAAAAAAAAAGATAATTTTTTTTATTTTTTTTTTTTTTATTACTACCGCGTACACATGGGAAGCAGCATGCTGTACGTGTGAGTCTTGCGGCTTAACGCTCAAGATTGCCAGTTCGATCGGGGAACTACTGCTGCTCATCTATAAGAGTGGCTTCTATAGATGAGAACAAAAACAGCCATCGAAAGATAACCATGACTAGTACTCAAACCAGATCCATAAACCGCATCGCTCTTCGCGCGGGTAAAAAAGGGGCGCGTCCTGCTGAGGTTGGAGCCCTGGCCTCGGTGTTCGAAAAATCAGCTACAGAGCTCAAACACAAACAAAAACTACTAAAATGCAAACAAACAATACAGATAGCGACATTTAACGTGAGAACCCTAAATAGAATAGGTCAACTATCAGAGCTAACTGCATCAGCCGTAGAACATAAGATAGATATAATTTGCATACAAGAGCACCGATACACGCACACCGAAGATATCAAGTATCACGAAACTGGAAATGGATGGATGCTGGTGACTGTATCGGCATGGAAAAACTCTGTCAATGCATCGGTAGGAGGGGTGGGAATACTTCTAGGACCGAGAGCGTTAAAAACACTGAACAGCATTGAGAGAATACAACCTAGGATGATGGCCGCAACGTTTAATGGCAACCCCAAAGCAACAATTATCTCCTGCTACAGCCCTACCAATGTTAGCGAAGAAAACGAAATAGCCACCTTCTACGAAGATCTATCCTCCCTAGTACGTAGCATTCCGAAACACAACCTGCTAGTCATTGGCGGAGATATGAATGCACAAATCGGGAAAAACAGACACAACAAATACAGCCTACACTACGCGTCTAACAGGAATGGACAGCATTTAATAGATTTCATGATAGAAAATAGATTAACCTGCCTCAATACAAACTTTCAAAAAAGGGAGGGGAAATTATGGACCTACACATACGCGAATAAGAGTAAAGCACAGATAGACTACGTCCTTATAAACAGGAAATGGAAAAACAGTGCGATGAATTGCGAGGCATACTCCTCCTTCGAGGGTGTGTCCTCCGATCATCGAATAGTTACGGCCAAAGTACGACTAAGCCTAAGAAAAAACGCCACACGTAAAGCGACGACCAAGCACTATGACTGGGCCCTACTCAACAACAGAGATATTAGAGATAAATATGCATTAGAATTAAGAAACAGATTCGAAGCACTACAAGAGAAGGTAGAAATAGGCACCCCAAATGACGAATATGAAAATTTTGTAGAAGCACACCTGGAGGCGGCAGAAAAGTGTATTCCAACAAAACCTAGAACTAAATATAGAGTCCCTTGGGAAACGCTAGCGGCTAGAGAAAAACGTGCACTTGTGAAGACTGCCTCCAAAAACTATCAACAGAACCCAACAAATACAAATGCACGAGAACTAGAAAAGGCGCAACATCAATTAACAGGAATATACCTAAAAGAACAGGCAGAATACGTACAAAATCAGATAGATAAGATTAGAGACTCGGTGGAAGATAGGCAATCCAGGATAGCCTGGCAAACAATAAACGAAGTAAGTGGAAGGAAGAGCACAGCCAAAGCAAAATTGAAAGCTACAAGCCAACAAGAAAGAATAAAACTGTGGGAACAGCATTTCAAAAATCTACTAGGAAACCCACCGGAAATAACGGATGAACCGATCACCAGAATTATTAGTAAGCAATTAGACGTAAAACTAGGTCCTTTCACCAAAGAAGAACTCGACACGGTTCTCAGAAGAATTAAAAATAGGAAAGCGGCGGGGCTAGACGAGACCCCCCCAGAAGTGTGGAAGACGAGACAATTCGACGATATACTGCTCCGGCAATGCAACGCAGTCTATAGTCAAAATAGGATAGAACGATGGACGAAGGGATGCATCCTTCCATTCCCTAAAAAAGGCGACCTCGGACTAGCCAAGAACTACCGAGGGATAACACTTACATCCATAGCAGCCAAAATCTACAATGCCCTACTACGAAACCGCATAGAACCCAAAATGGAAAACATCCTTAGGAAAAATCAAAATGGCTTCCGGAGAAATAGATCCACAACCTCACAAATACTGACCATCCGTAGAATCCTGGAAGGCGTTCAGGCAAAAAACTTACAGGCGACATTACTATTTGTCGACTTTACCAAGGCCTTCGATTCCATACACAGAGGGAAGATGGAGCAAATCCTACTAGCTTACGGCCTACCAAAAGAAACCGTAGCAGCGATAATGATTCTCTACAGAAACACCAAAGTAAAAGTACGTTCACCAGATGGAGACACGGAATACTTCGACATTGTTGCAGGAGTACTACAAGGAGACACACTAGCCCCGTACCTCTTTATCATCTGTCTAGACTATGTGCTTAGGACTTCGATCGACAAAATCAGAGAAAATGGCTTTGAGCTGACTAAGAGAAGAAGCAAAAGGTACCCCGCAAAAACAATCACGGACGCCGACTACGCTGATGACTTGGCGTTACTAGCGAATACGCCTAATCAAGCAGAGACACTACTACATAGTCTGGAACGAGCTGCAGCTGGCATTGGCCTACATGTCAATGCAAACAAAACCGAATATATGTGTTACAACCAAACAGGCAACATTGCCACACTAGACGGAGCCTCTCTGAAACTAGTCGACAAATTCACCTACCTAGGAAGCAGCGTCTCATCAACCGAGAAGGACATCGACACACGACTGACGAAGGCATGGACAGCTATCGATAGGCTCTCGATCATATGGAAGTCGGACCTAACAGATAAAATGAAACGCAGTTTCTTCCAGGCAGCGGTTGTGTCGATACTGCTATATGGATGCACCACATGGACGCTTACGAAGCGGCTGGAGAGGAGGCTGGACGGAAATTACACAAGAATGTTGAGAGCAGTATTAAACAAGTCCTGGCGACAACACCCCACGAGACTCCAACTATACGGACACTTGCCCCCCATCACAAAAACCATACAAGTTCGACGAACCAGACACGCAGGACACTGCTGGAGAAGCAAGGACGAGCTCATAAGCGATGTACTCCTGTGGACCCCCACTCATGGATGTGCAAGAGTGGGACGACCAGCACGAACTTACATACAGCAGCTATGTGAGGACACGGGTTGTAATCCTGAAGACCTGCCGGAGGCGATGAATGATAGGGAGAAATGGCGAGAGACGGTCAGGGATATCCGCGCAGGTGGCGCGACATGATGATGATGATGATAACTTTCCCAAGGGTATTTGTCCAATAGTGAATGTAATAGCGTGACTGGAGTTTGAACTCGTTTACTATGATTCCACAGTCCATTGCTTTAACCATTTACACGATGACCCCCCCTATTAGGTAGGAATATTAGATCGTATAACTATAAGCAGACAAATGATTATAGACACATATCATACACTGCCCGCGTTAGTAGTGTCTGATACTGTCTTCCATTTCATGTTGATTGGTTGGTTATTTTCTTTTATGGTGTATCAACCCTTTTGGGGTAATTTAACGCCGAATTGAATCATTTTAATAAAAATTTCAAACAATTCAGTTTAATAAAGGTATACTTTCTTTGTTTACACATAGTGCCTCCCTTCACGAAAACTATACAAGTTAGACGAACCAGACACGCAGGACACTGCTGGAGACGCAATGACGAGCTCATAAGTGATGTACTCCTATGGACCCCCACATACAGCAGCTATGTGAGGACACAGGATGTAACCCTGAAGACCTGCCAGAGGCGATGAATAATAGGGAAAAGTGGCGAGAGAGGGTCTAGGATATCCGTGCTGGCGGCACGACATGATGATGATGATGAAATGTTAAAAGAGTTTTATTTTTTAAAATTCAGCTTAGCGTAATTAAACAGTTTAGTTCTATCTGACCCATAGATAGGACTCTGTCAGGTGCTACCACTTCTTGCCTGGGAGGTCCTGGGAGCGATGACAATGAAGGAGTACTCACCATTCCCCAAAGTTCCATCATCATCAGATTGTTTAGTGTCATATTCATGACACTCGTTGGGGGAGTCTTACCTCTCCGCAGAGATGCAGTCGGTGTATTCTGCAGACTCAGCCGACTGGGCTTTCCATTTTGGGAACCATAGATCTGTTTAAGAATTATTTGTATAATTAGATACGAGGTACCATATAATTGTGTGTAAACTATTTATATGAAAAATTGTTTCTTGAAGCTCCATACTTCTTTAAGAATTATAAATAGTAGTTACAAACCAGTTGGCTGTGACTGTAGATTACATTGATTGCATCTCTGCAGAGGTTCAAGACCCACCCCCTCAACGAGTGTCTTGGATATGACACTAAACAATCTGATGCTGGAGATTTAGAGAATGCGGAGTACCCCTTCATTTCCATCGCTCTCAGATCCACTCTGGTGGCACCTGATAGGGTCCTGTCAAAAGTTCAAATAGAACAAACAGTGCATGCAAACAAATGAATTCTTTAAGATTGTGACTGTTATATAGAAGTACTTGAAACCATATTAATATGTACAAAAAAGAGCTCAGTCTCCTTTAAGAATGTTATCTACAAAATATGTTAACAAATTATAAATATAAATATATAAACAGGATTATATATTAAATAACCTACAATGGTTGATATGCCATAAAACCCAACCAAACCAAATCATATATATTTAATATATATGCATAGAGAGGATTTGGCATTAAAAAACCTACAATGGTTGATATGCCATAAAACCCAACCAAACCAAATCATATATATTCAATATATATGTATAAAGAGTATTTGGCATTAAATAACCTACAATGGTTGATATGCCATAAAACAAAACAAAACTAAATCATATATATTCAATATATATGTATAAAGAGTATTTGGCATTAAATAACCTACAATGGTTGATATGCCATAAAACCAAACAAAACTAAATCATATATATTCAATATATATATATAAAGAGGATTTGGCATTAAATAACCTACACTGGTTGATATGCCATAAAACCAAACGAAACTAAATCATATATATTCAATATATATGTATAAAGAGGATTTGGTATTAAATAACATACAATGGTTGATATGTTATAAGACCTAACCAAACCAAATCATATATATTCAATATATATGTATAAAGAGGATTTGGCACTAAATAACCAACAATGGTTGATATGCCATAAAGCCAAACCAAACTAAATTTTATTTTTCGCTGTTTCTTTTGGGTCATATTTTCCAATCACGTACACAGTATTTACCTAAGAAGATGTGCAGTTCCGCAAAGTGCATTTTTTAAAAAAAATTTCAATCGCCTGTGCCTTGCAGATATCTTCTTGATACATTTATCATTTTCTTTTTTAATCATAGTGAGGGCTCTCATATTTGCTGGCCTTGTAACATTCAATTAACCGCATGATAATTGGAGGTGCCCGTGATGTAATGGTTATCGTCGTAGGAAATGGACACAGCGACTCGAGTTCAAATCCAGCACGAGAATAATTGCATTTCACATAGCACTAATACCCTTGGGAAAGGTATGAATCCAATTATTCTCCCTCCAGCGATGGGTAAATAGGTGAGGCAACTAGTCTAGGAGAAGGAAAACTCTGAATTCAAATCTGTTAAACTCCGCTTAAAAATTGACTTTGTGTCATATCCTGCCCGAGCGGAGGGGTTGGTAAATAGGATTAACCACATAATAACTAATTTTCCTTTTTTTTAATTTTAAAATAGTTCTCTTTTACACCTTGCGAGTTTTTCCCACCTGTGTTAGCTGATAGTCTTTCACTGGAGTCTGTGTAAAAATAAGTCCGCTCAAGTCATCAGGACCTTTCTCAGTATTCAGCCGATCTTTGCAATACTGTAGTTTGGATGGTTTTCATTCGTCCTTGGATTTTCAACTCTTTTACTCGCCTTACTAAGCCTTTGGGCATCGTTCCACGTGCGCCCATTACAAATGGTATCATCGTCACCTTCATGTTATATAGCAGGTTTAGTTCTCCGGCAAGCTTCAAATACTTGTTTCTCTTTTCGGTTCCTTTGATTTTTTACTCTGTGGTCAGCTTTGATGGCAAAGTGTACTATTTGGCAGGTTCACTATCCTCCCCCCTTTTTGTTAATAATCACTACTTTAGGTTTTCTTGCCGGAATTAGGTAATCTGTTCGTATCTCGAAATCCCAGAGTATTGTATCCCACTCATTCTCCTGGAGGGATTCTGTCTTTTGCGTGTACCATTTTGGTAGTACGTTTTCTAGGGTTGTGCATATACCATTTGTTCATATGGTCAACCTTCAACTTCTTGCACAGTTACCAGAGGATCGCATTGCCCTCCCAGTTGTGCCTAGTCATATATTCTTTCTGTTCTAATTTGCTGCATTCGCTTAATATGTGATTGATCGTTGCGTCTCTTTCATCACGTAACCCACATCTGCTGTTTTGTTGCGTTTTATTTATTCTCACTTTAATACGGTTAGCCCTTATGACGTTGTTTTGTGATGCTATTGTAAGAGATTCAGCTGATGGTTTTTCACTTGAGTTTGAGTGACAGCAAGTCTCCTCACGTCTCCAGGACTCTTCTCAGTATTCTAATTGTTTTCAATAATGCTGTAGTTTGGACACTCTTCACCCGTACCGTTATTTTCAAGTCCTTGTACCATCCTTTGGTGTCTGTACAAAGAGCACCAATTACAATTACTATAATCGTCACTTTCATGTACCACAGCTTTTTCAATTCCCTCCCAAGGTCGAGTTACTTATCCCCCTTTTCACATACGTTCAATTTTACTCAGTGGTCCGCCAGGACAGTAAAGTCCACAATCCTGCAAGTTCTTGCTTTTTTGTTGATGATTATAGGATCTGGTCGTCTGGCCGAGATTTGGTGATCCGTTTGTGTTTCAAAATGTCAGAGGAGTTTGTGGGTGTCATTCTCTAGGACAGCTGCAGGATTGTGCATATACCATTTGTCCATAAGGTCAAATTTCAACTTCTTGCACAGTCACCAGTAGAACACCTTGCCCACCCAGTCATGCCTAGTCTTATACTCTCTCTGTGGTAATTTACTACATTCGCGCATTATGTGATTGATCATTTCGTTATTTCACCCCATAACCTACATCTACTGTTTTGTTGTGTCTTATCTATTCTCGCTTTGAAAAGGCGTAAAACATCAGAAACACGTGTGAGGGAAGGATAAATAACTTAAAAGCAAATCCTTTCGTTGACCCATTCATTTTAAAGCGTGTAGTGGTGTGTATGCATGTCTGTGTAGGTTAATTAAAAACTAGTTTTGTCCTTTGTTTTTCTTTCGTAAACAACCTGAACGTGTTAACATTGAAATGGCAACTTAATTGTATATATATATATATATATATATATATAGCATCACTGACAGACTGAACAATGTTGAACCTTCCTTAAAGTTCACATATGAACTTGAAAACAACTACACCCTACCTTTTCTACACATTTCTCTTATTAGGAATATTAACAAACTAGAATTCAAGGTTTGCCGTAAACCCACCTCTAAAAACGACCACATTCACTTTTACTCACACCACAACAACAATACTAAAAGAGGTATCATCATAAGTTTTTATCTCAGAGCTCTACGCATGTTTCTCGAAATATTTAAATGATGAATTCAACCACATAGAAAACTCGTTCCTTAACCTTCAGTACCCCAAATCCTTTATACATTTTGCTAAATCTAAAGTCCTCAAAATCCACAACAAGAATCAATCTCAAACTAATGCCAACTCAATATCTGATAAAACTAGTTCCCCCCATTGTTTCATAACTTTGCCAAACAATTCTTCTTCTCACAGCATAACAAACAACTTAAATAAACTCAATATGAAAACTACTTCTTTACCTTCTAAAACAATCTGCGAATTAATACACTCTAGCCCTCAACGTAACATATTTTCTGACGCCGGTGTTTATTGTATCCCTTGTAAGGATTGTAAACTTAAATACATCGGCGAAACATCTCGGAACCTTCATGTTCACTTGAAAGAGCACAAAAGAGAAATAAGAATTGGCAACTCAAACAATGCATTATTCCTACACATTTCTCAATCTAATCACAACATCGACTTAAATTCTGCCTAGATGCTTACTTACATCCATAATAAAAGTGTAAGACGAATTTGAGAAGCAGCTGCTATCTCATTCTTTAATTCCCTAAATACTCGTCATGGCTTTTATATTCCTTACTCGAGCAAATACATTTTAAATAGCTTCAATATATTCCATCCTTAGTTAATATTTTCCCCATATATAATTTTTATGCTTTCTATTTTTCTTTTTCTTTTTCTTCCTTTTGACTCGAAATCTTTCTCGATAAACAAACGTAACATAAATTCTATACAATATTCCTAATAAGTCAAATGACGTAATTTAAAACAACAAACGCTGATTCGCCAATTAAACGGCCACCTTTTACTTATCATACAAATTTTCCCCTAGGTTTTTGTATTTTGCATATTTAAACATTCATCGTTGACTTAAAATCGCTAATATCAACCCTCATGGTCCTGATGAAGGTTCAGTAGAACCGAAACGCTATAGAGTCGACCTCTCAAGAAATCTCTCCTTCCACTTGGATCGTTGTCATCAATTTTTCTACATATTGTCAGATTACAATCCTTTATTTACTCTTCATAAATATATATATATATATATAAGTGTGTGCAAATTGTCAACATTTTAAATTAATCATTACGTGTATATACTTTGTTTATTTCAGCTTTAGTCTACAGTGCACCAAACAACAGACAGTTGATCATAGGGACTGTATGTAAAGAAAGCAGTACCATGTCGCGATTCTCTCCTCCAAAAATTTGGTAATGCCATGCTATACTGTTGGCATTCATGTCAGTGGCTCAATAATCTGATTTCAGAGTATTTGGGTGTTAATCAGAGGACAGTGCAAAGTATTGGAAAAGAGTTCGACGAGTCCATTAGTGATTATGAAGATACAGCAGCTCAGAAGTCTTATTTAGATCGTTTGAATACGAAAACAACTTCTGAATCAGTTGGTTATATCCAGGCCATGATTGACAACTATCCCAGCTTGTCAATCAGGTCCATTGCTTGTAACGTGGGAGTGTCTGAACATCTTATCCGGCAGGTAAAGTACGAAGACATTCACTATTTTTTATTCAAGATGAGAAAAGGACAATTTTCATCACGGGACATGAAAGACAAGTCGAAAGACCACACTGCCAAGCTTTTCAAAAAACTCAAGCATTTTCTCCAGCTGAACAGCCTTTCGTTTTTCTCAGATGAGAAACAATTTTGCCAAGATCAGAAGGCAAAGTCAAAGGACAACCATTGTCCTCGTAAGATTGACTACTCGTGATGAAAGCAAGATAACAATTTCACACGCCGTTGTTTGGGGTAGCAACGAGCGATGGTTACAATATGATTTCATACATCTTCCCACATGGCCTCATACTCAACACAGATTCCTACATCAAGTGCCTGAAAGAGGTAGTGCTGGCCTGCATCGAGAGGGTGTAGGCTGCCATGCCACACAAACAGGAAAACACAGTATGGGTTGTCTGAAAATTTCATCACCCCCAATGTCTGGCCGCCTAACTCCCCAAATTGCAATATACTTCATTATCAGGAGTGGGACGCAGTTGAGCAAGAGTACAACGAAACTCCATGCAACACAAAAAATTAACTAAAGTCAAGGATAACGGCAGCATTTAGCAATTCAAACAAGGAGTAAGTAAAAAAAGCTTGCAGGAGATTAGGAAGTCGTCAAGAGGACGTAATTCAAGTCAATGGCATTTTATTTCAATAGATTTTATCAATAGTATCTCAACATATATCATGCCATTTGGCGAAATATATCTGATGAAGTAAAATGCAAGTTTTAATTTCACTTTTGCTAAATTTAGACCATAATAAAGAGAAGTATTGCTTCATAAATGTATGAACGGGCGAACGTCTGTATGGATTCAAATATATCTATATGGATGCACATATATATATATGCACATATGTATATAGACATATATGTATATGGATGCACATATATGCATATGGGTGCACATATATATATATGCACATATGTATATACACATATATGTATATGGGTGCACATATATATACATAAGTACATATGTATATTCACATATATGTATATGGATTCATATATATATATATATATATATAAACATATGCATATACACATATATTTATAGGGATGCACATATATACATAAGTACATATGTATATACACATATATGTATAAGGATGCACATATATGCATATGGGTGCACATATATGTATACGCACATATGTATATGCACATATATGTATATGGATGTATATATATATATATATGCACAGAAGTATATACACATATATGTATATGGATGCATATATATATGTATATATATATATATATATATGCACATATGTATATACACATATATGTATAGGGATGCACATATATATATATATATATATATATATATATATATGCACATATGTATATACACATATATGTATATGTATACACACATATATGTAAAGGGGTACATATATGTATATGCACATATGTACATCCCCATATATGTAAAGGGGTGCATATATATATATATTCACATATGTCCATGCATATAGATGTATATGGATGCACATCTATGTATATGCACATATATGTATATGGATGTACATATATGTAAATGCATGCACATATATGTATATGGGTTCATATATATGTATATGCACATATGTATATACACGAATATGTATATAGATACACAGATAATTGCAAATGTGTGCACTTACATGTATATGCACGTACGGATATACACATATATGTATATTGATGCACATATATGTATATGGGTGCACATATATACATACGGGTGCATATATATACATACGGGTGCATATATAAGTATATTCACATATGTGCATGTACATATATGTATATGGATGCACAGATATGTATAGGCAACTTGGGAAAGGTATGAATCCAATTATTCTCCCTCCAGCTATGGGTAAATAGTAGGACAGACTCGGTACTTCAGCCTTGGTTAGGCAACTAGTCTAGGAGAAGGAAAACTCTGAATTAAAACCTGTTTAACTCCCCTTAAAAATTGACCTTGTGTCATATCCTGCCCGAGCGGAGGGGTTGGGTAAATAGGATATGTATAGGCACATATATATAGGCACATATATGAATATAGGTTAACATATATGTATATGCACATATGTATATATTCATATATGTATATGGATGCTCAGATATGCACATGCACATATGTATATGCACTTACATGTATATGGATGCACATATATGTAAATAGGTGCACATATAAGTATATGCACATATGCATATGTTCATATATGTATATGGATGCTCAGATATGCACATGCATATCTGTATATGCACTTACATGTATATGGATGCACATATATGTAAATAGGTGCACATATATGTATATGCACATATGTATTTACGGATGCATATATATGCTTATGCACACATGTATATACACATTTATGTATATGGATGCACATATATATCAATGCACATCTGTATATGCACATACGCATACACACACATACACACACACACACAACAGACATGCACACACATATATATATATATATATATATATATATATATGAATGTATGTATTTTCGTTTATTTGTGGACGAGACTAAGTTTGTGTCGTTGTGTGTCATTCTTCATATTCGTTAATATAGCTCTATTTTTAACGTGCATAGGTGTACCTTATGCATCCACACAATCGTACACACATATGCATACACGCTCAACCATGCACATATAAGTAGATATAGATATATGACTTATTTGAAAGAGATCGATGCATTAAAAAAGTATATATGCATTTTTACATACATACAATAGAGAGAGAGAGATAAGGAGGGAAAAAAAACATAAGATGTCTCCCTGATTGATTCCATGCATAGAAAATCAAAAACTACATGCGCAACCAAACACACACACACACTCACACACACAAACACACACGCACACACACACACACACATAGATTGATAGATAGATAGATTGACAAATATGTATCAATTTTTACGTATATATATGTATATATATAGGGGAAATGTATATATACATAAAAAGACAATGATCATAAAGTATATATTTTTGTTTGCTTACATGTATAAAAGATCAGAAGGTATATATATATATATATATATATATTTCTTCATATATATATATATATATATATAATCATAGATATACAAATCAAAATACATTTGTGTTCATATATATATATATTTGTGTGTGTATGCTTGAGAGAGAAACTCAGAGAGAGAGGGAGAGAGAGAGAGAAAGAGAGAGAGAGAGGGGGTGTATGTGTATGTTCTGTTTGCTTACATGTATAAAAGATCAGAAGGTATATATATATATATATTTCTTCATATATATATATATATATATAATATATATATATATAATCATAGATATACAAATCAAAATACATTTGTGTTCATATATATATATATTTGTGTGTGTATGCTTGAGGGAGAAACTCAGAGAGAGAGAGAGAGAGAGGGTGTATGTGTATGTTCCGTTTGCTTACATGTATAAAAGATCAGAAGGTATATATATATATATATATATATATTTCTTCATATATATATATATATATATATAATCATAGATATACAAATCAAAATACATTTGTGTTCATATATATATATATTTGTGTGTGCATGCTTGAGAGAGAAACGCAGAGAGAGAGAGAGAGAGAGAGAGAGAGAGAGAGAGTGTGTCTGGTGGGTGTATGTGTATGTTCATAGACACGTATAAATACCTCAGTAAATTTGTGCGCATGCGTATATGTATATGTTTGAGCTGCAGACACTGAAGCCCTTATAAGAAATTTATCAATTATTCGTTATTGATTCCTTTCGACGATGAAATAGGATTCGCCCGGCGTCATCGACAGTTCTACCTTCATGAACCAATATCACCCCCCCCTCTGGGACGTCATATCTTCGGGGGTATAATTTCGCGTGTGTTCGTGACTAATACCTCACTTGGTTAGTTAGGGGCCTGGCGCCGGATACCGAGGTACGGAAAGGCGCGGGAACTTCACTGAGGAGAAGAGGGGAGGCTCCCCGTCACTCCCCACCACCCAACTTCACAGGCCCATCGAGGCTGGCTCCGAAGACGAGCGGAAGTAACCCGGAAATGAACCGTCGTGGGGGAAGAGGGCAAATAATCCTTTAGGTAAACAGCGAAGATGCTCTCTGTATTTGTAAAGGATCCGTTCAGGTCTCCTCTTCTACAAGACAGGGACGGAGACGTGAAGATGTGTGTGTGTGTGTGTGTGTGTGATAAAGAGGGCTGCGGAAAGAAAGAAAGAAAGAAAGAAAGAAAGAAAGAAAGAAAGATTTCCACAAAAGAAAGAAAGAAGTGAATTTATGAAAGAAAGAAAGGAAGGAATCAAGAAAGAAAGAAAGAAAGAAGGATTCCCATAAAAGAAAGAAAGAGAGAAAAAAGAAAAAAAAGAAAGAAAGATTTCCATAAAAGGAAGAAAGAAGGAAAGAAGTAAAGATTCCTATAAAAAAAAGAAAGAAAGAAAGATTTCCACAAGAAAAAAAGAAAGAAGGGAATCTACAAAAGAAAGAAAGAAAGAAAGAAAGATTTCCATCAAAGAAGGAAAGATTCTTATAAAAGAAAGAAAGAAAGAAAGAAAGACCGTGGAAAAGAATTAATAGATCTGACGAATAAGATTTTGATGATGATGATGACGATAAGGAGAGGGAAGAGAACAATCACCACCGCGACCGCTGTTATCATTATCCTTATTATCATTAGCACCATACCATTATCACCACCATTTTCATACCATTATCACCACTGCAAAACCAGTAAAATATTTTCCTTATCCAATTTTCATTTAATTAAAAAAATATATGAAAATGAGATGGTAGCAAACCTGCGGTACAGAGACGATTGTTTTTTAATAAAGATTGATTTAGAGAGAATTTAAACAAAACAAAAAAAAAAGAAATAAAGATTGATTTACCGAGAATTTAAACTAAACAAAAAATTAAAAAAAGAAAATTTAAATTTAAGAATTAGGAATAAAAATAAAAATGAAAATAAAATATCGATTAATTAAAAAAAAAAAAGAAAGAAGAAGAAAACTACAGGCTTAAGACGACTAAATCTTGCAGAGTCTAAAAAAAAAACTTTCTGCAGCTTCCGATGTTTTAGAATAGTAAACCTGGATAAATATTTAGACCTCCCTAAACTTCTAAGAATAAAAAGTAAACTTTTTAAATATATATATATAAATATATATATTGCTATATTAAGGTTGTGATAGTAACAATCATAATTAGAACACTCGGAACAATCCTGAAAAAAGCATGGAACCTCTTGACATCAGAGAGAGAATCAGCTCCAATTGTTATGTATTGTCCCTCGACCGAGCCATCAATCAAGAGATACACCTGTGTAAAAAAGCGGAAGAACAGCGGAAGCAGGTGGACGTTAAACAATAATATAACTAGTGCAGTCAGTTAGAGACAAGATGCCAGCGTGAGAATCTGCTTGCAGATTGAGGGCTTGCGGCCCTCAGTGACCCACGGTTAAGCAACCCAGCCAAGAGGAGAAAGAAGTGCTGCTATGGTCAGAAGAACTTGGGGTCAATATAGCAGTCTGTCCCCGTCTCCAACTCATCTCTCACACACAACCAGCATCACCCTTTCAAGAATAAATAGTAAGAGATTATATTTTTATAAAGAAGTGTGTTTGTTCGTTCATTGAAGTTCGTATATTATCGGTTGATTGTTTCCGCATATATTAATATACCTGTATACACATAGTATGCTATACAACACAATAATGATGCTGCGATATAAATATCTAATAATTAACACTGATATGGGTAGTGTGATGGTTAGCATATTTGATTTGAAAACCTGCGAGAGTGAGTTCGAGTCTCATTGGGTGCCCCAATCATTCGGCCTAGGGCCACATCTAAGCAAAAAGCTTCGTAAATTACTACTTAGCACTAACATTGATATGATTTAATATCTTATTAATATTAAATTGCTGTCACTAAGAATGGATGATGAAATAACTGAAAATGTGAAAGCTATCGAAGAGAGACAAGCACTTTATTACGTGAGCTATTGAAAACTGAAAATTGTTATTTCAAAAGTGCTATTTAATCATGTACTAAGAAAAAGCACTGTTGGCTACAAATTTACAAAATCACAGGAAAAGATTAACCAGTTCGTGCGTATGGATGCGTATGGATGATATTAAAATATTTGCCAAGAATGAAAAAGAATTAGAAAACGTTAGATAAACGATAAGAACCTGCTGTCAGGATTTTGGCATAGAATTTGGGAATGAGATTTGCTTATGACGAAAAAAAAAAACCGGCAAAGAGACACGCCTGAAATAATAAAAGCACAAGGTCAGGAAAGCATCAGAACGTTTGGATATTTTGGTTTGCTTTTTTCTGGCATATCAACCATAGTATGCTATTTAATGCCAAATTCTCGTTATACATCTTTATTAAATATATGCGATTTGGTTTTGCTAGATTTTTATGGCAAATAAACCATTGGTGGTTAATTAAAGTCAAATTTATTTTATGCATATATACTAAATATATCCGATTTGGTTTGGTTGAGTTTTATGGCATATCAACCACTGTAGGTTATTTAATGCCAAATTCTCTTTATACATATATATTAAAGATATTTGATTTGGATTGGTTGAATTTTAAAGCATATCAACCACTGTAGGTTATTTAAAGACAAATCCTCTTTTTACATATATTTTAATATATATATATATATATATATATATATATATATATATATATATCATTTTGTTTGGTTGAGTTTTATGGAGTATCAACCATTATAGGCTATTTTATGCCAAATCTTCTTTATACATATATATCAAATATAAATGGTTTGGTTTCGTTTGATTTATGGCATATCAACCATTGTAGGTTATCTAATGCCATATCCTCTTTATACATATATATGAAATATGTATGATTTGGTTTGGTTTGGTTTTATGGCATATCAACCATTGTAGGTTATTTAATGCCAAATCCTCTTTATACATATATATTAAAGATATTTGATTTGGCTTGGTTGAATTTTATGGCAAATCAACCATTGTAGGTTATTTAATGCCAAATCCTCTTTATACATATATATTAAATATATATGATTTGGTTTGATTGGGTTTTATGGCATATCAACCATTGTAGGTTATTTAATGCCAAATCCTCTTTATACATATATATTGAATATATTTGATTTGGTTTAGTTGGGTTTTATGGAGTATCAACCCTTGTCGGTTATTTAATGCCAAATCCTCTTTATACATATATATTAAATATATTTGATTTGGTTTGGTTGGGTTTTATGGCATATCAACCATTGTAGGTTATTTAATGCCAAATCCTCTTTATACATATATATTAAATATATAGGATTTGGTTTGGTTGGGTTTTATGGCATATCAACCATTGTAGGTTATTTAATGCCAAATCCTCTTTATACATATATATTAAATATATTTGATTTGGTTTGGTTGGGTTTTATGGCATATCAACCATTGTAGGTTATTTAATGCCAAATCCTCTTTATACATATATATTAAATATATAGGATTTGGTTTGATTGGGTTTTATGGCATATCAACCACTGTAGGTTATTTAATGCCAAATCCTCTTTATACATATACATTAAATATATTTGATTTGGTTTAGTTTGGTTTTATGGCATATCAACCATTGTAGGTTATTTAATGCCAAATCCTCTTTATACATATATATCAAATATATTTGATTTGGTTTGGTTGACTTTTATGGCATATCAACCAATTTACCTTGTCTAATGCTAAATCCTTTTAATACATATATCCATGATCAGTTTTCGTCAGATTTGATGACATATCAGCCATTGTTGTTTATTTAATACCAAATCTTTTTTCATACATATATATTAAATATATATGATTGGTGAACACGTCTCGTTGATAACGTTTTAAATGAACCTGAGCTCATTTTTTTGGCACACAATTAAATTGTTTCAAGTATTGTTATCTAATATGAATAATTCCAATTTAACATTAATCATTTGTTCGAACACATCTAAATGAATAAACTTGATATATAAGAGATTAAATTGTAGGTAATTTCATTTTCAATGAGTTAAAACTAATTTGTTAGCACGCTAATATTGCTATTGTTTTTACGCAGTTAAAAGATTTCAGTTATTTTTTTACAACACTTATATTTTTATTTTAACTTTGCTCATTCATTTACACAGTTAAATTGTTTCAAGTTTCGCAATGTATAACTAACAATTCAATAATAGTAATAATAGCAACGAAGGGGTACTTCATACTTTCCAAAGCTCCATCATTAGTGGAACCTCACAATCAGATTAAGTCATATGGGGGACACTCGTTGGAGGAGGGTGTTACCCCTCGGCAGAGATGCAGTCGGTGTAGTCTATAACCCCAACCGACAGAGCAAAGAATGTTTGGAGAGAAAAAAAGCCCCATAAATAAATACCAGGGAATAGAAGAAGAGATGAAAAGAAAAGGTGAGAAAGAATAAACTCAGAAGTACAAGAAAACTTTTGGAAATCAAACAGAAATCTCATCAAAAGAAATACGTAGCAGAGCAGTCTGGGAACCATACTAACATTGGCCTAGGAAGGAACTCTTCTTTACCTTTGTTATGGCAATTAATCTAAGAGAAGTTAAAGTCAGAATTTAATGCTGGTTGGTTGGTTTGGTTGGTTTGTTGTTTGGCTTTTATAGCATATCAACATTTTTATACAAATAATCAGTTCTATTTCAAACAATTCAGTTTAGCATAATTACACAGTTTAATTGTCCAAAATATTTCTATTTCAAGCTATTCAGTTTAGTTAAACAGCTCTAATTCAAACAATTCAGTTTCGTATAAGGATAGACTTTGTTTACACACAGTTAAATGTCAAAACGGTAAAATTGCCTTTACATTCAAAACTCACTGTATGGAAGTCAGACCTGACCGATAAAATGAAACGCAATTTCTTCCAGGCAGCGGTCATATCGATATTGCTCTATGGATGCACTACTTAGACGCTAACAAAACGGCTGGAGAAAAAGCTAGACAGCAATTACACAAGAATGCTCCGAGCAATATTGAACAGGTCCTGGAGGCAACACCCCACAAAGCACCAACTATACGGCCACCTACCTCCCATCACGAAAACTATCCAAGTTAGACGAGCCAGACATGCAGGACACTGCTGGAGAAGCAGGGACGAGCTCATAAGTGATGTACTCCTGTGGACCCCCACATATGGCCGAGCAAAAGCAGGACGGCCAGCTCGAACATACATACAGCAGCTCTGTGAGGATACGGGATGTAGCCCTGAGGACCTGCCAGAAGCGATGAACGATAGAAAGAAGAGGCACGAGAGGATCAGGGATATCCGTGCTGGCGACACGACATGATGATGATGATGATGATGATGATGATGATGACGAAATGTCAAAACAGTTCTATATTAAACAATTCAGTTTAGCGTAAGTACAGGTTCGATGTCAAAATTAGTTCCATTTAAACAAGACAGTTCAGCGTAAGTACGCAGTTTAAATGTAAGTACACAGATTAATTGTCAAAAACATTTCTATTTCAAGCTATTCAGATTAGTTAAACATTTCTAATTCAAACAATTCCGTTCAACAAAGGTATGCAGTTAGTTCTATTTAACCCATAGATAGGGCCCTATCAGGTGCTACCATTCTGGACCAGAGTGGACCTTAAAGCAATGGCAACAAAGGGGTGCTCTGCATTCCCTAAAGCTCCAGCATCACTTGAACTTCACTATCAGATTGTTTAGTGCTATACTCGTTGGGGTTGTGGTCTTACCACTCTGCAGAGGTACAGTCGGTGTATTCTACAGATGTCTCGGGCTGAAGAATACACCAACTGCATCTCTACAGAGGAGAAAGAATCACCCAAGGAGTGTCCTGATATGACACTAAACAATCTGATGCTGAACTCCTGTAATACTTGGGATTTGAGGAATGCACCATTGCTCCCAGGTCCACTCTGACCCAGAGTGTTAGTGCATATGAAGGTGTCATTTATGGGTAAAAAAGAACCATTTAAAAAATAAAGCTGGCGATTATAGTCGAGGGCGATCGGAAGGCTCCCGTTTCAAAAGCTGCTACATCGAAGTGTAGGGAAAGGCGCTACTCCTTTCTTTGGATTGTTCCACTTTACCCTTGACACGTACCTTATATGGCTGAGTGTTAAGCAAGGAGGTATCAAGTACTATTTTTAAAGTCTTTGGTATGACGCGACCTGGGATTGAACCCAGGTCTCCCGGACCATTGGCGAACACTCTACCCACTAGGCCAATGAGCCGGTCATTTGATAGAGTGCAAACAAAACTGATGTTTATTTGAATTGCTAGTGATCTATAGCAATGCTTGGAACAATTGAAATGTTAACAAATAAATGATTTCGTTTGGTTTGGTTTGGTTTGGTTTGGTTTTATGGCATATCAACCACTATAGATTATTTCATACCAAATCCTGTTTAAACATACATATTAGATATATATGATTCGTAAACATAATTCAATAAAGTTAAATGGTTGCAAGTATTTCTATGAATCACTAACAAATCAACTAAACATCAATCATTTGTTAATACACAGTTAAATGATCAAACAGTTCTATTTCAACCAATTCTATTTATTATCTTTCATTTGTTTGCACTCATTTTCGACGTCAAACAGTTTTATTTGACCCATAGATATGACCCTGTCAAGTAATACCACTCTGGTCAAGAGCGAACCTCAGAACGATGGCATTTAAGGGGTATTCCGCATTCCCCAAAGTTTTACAGGAGCCTCACGATTAGATTGTTTAAGGTTATACCCAAGACACTCATTGGCAATGGTCTTACCTCTCTGCAGGGATGCAATCAGTGTATTCAACAGTCCCAGCCGACTGGGCTCGCCAATGAATGAGTTATGCAGAACAGAATTATTTGTGATGCATAGGAATACTTGAAACTCTTTTACTCTGTGCCTAGATTGAATAAATGATGTTATATAGAAATATTTAGAACCATTTGACTGCTTTCAAATGAATGAGGATGGCGTTGACAGAACCACGTATGGACTAAATGTCAAAACCGTTCTATTTCAAACAATTCAGTTTAGCATAAGAACGCAGTTTAAATGTCAAACATTCGCATCTCAACCAACAGAGTTTATTTGTATTTGACCAATATATATGACCCTATCAGGTGCTACCACTCCAGGCCAGAGTGGACAAGGAAGTGATGGCAATAAAGGGGTACTCCACATTCCCCATACCTCCAGCATTACCTCACCATCAGATTGTTTAGTGTCAAATTCAGGACATTCGTTAGCGAGGTTTCCTCCATCTGCAGTCGGTGTATTTTACAGCCCCACCAGCTGACTGGGTAATGATATATTGTAAAAAAACACCAAAAAAAAAAATAATTAAAAAACAAAGGGTAGAAAAAGGAAAAGAAAATTAATTGAAGAAATAAAGGTTTAAAAATGAAAGAAGGAACGCTGGATCAATTAAAAGAAAAATTTATTCTTTAAAAATAAGGGGATAAGAAAGTTGTGGAAAGCTGAAGATATTCGCTGAAATTCGTACGCACAAACTCCTCTGGCATTTAGAGATTCGAACGGATCACCAAATCTCGTCCAGAAGACCAGATCTCATAATAATCAACAACAGCAAAAAAAAAAAAAAAAAAAAAAAAAAAAAAAAGAAAAAAGAGAGAACTTGCAGAATTGTGGACTTTGCTATCCCGGCGGATCAGAGAGTGAAATTGAAAGAATGTGAAATAAGGGATAAGTACCTCGACCTTGCTAGAGAATTGAAAAAGCTGTAGAACATGAAATTGACGATTATACCAATTGTAATTGGTGCTTTTGGTACAGTCACCAAAGGATTATTGAAGGGACTAGAGGACTTGGAAATAAGAGGATGAGGGGTGACCATCCAAACTTCTGCATAAATGAAATCGGCCAGAATGCTAGAGAAGAGTCCTGGAGACTTGAGGACACTTGTTACTCAAACTTCAGTGAGAGACAATCAGCTTACGCTGGTGTGAAAAACTCGAAAGAAATAAGATAATAATAATAGTAATAGTAATAATTAGGTTAGTGGATACCTGCTTTCACTTGATTGCCAGGGAGAACCACGAAAGGAACAAGAAGAAGAAGAAGAAGAAGAAGAAGAAGAATAGGGATGGAAGAAGAAGAAGAAGTGAATAAGTGGAGGAAGAGTGAAATGAATGTCATTGTCACGTTGAGAATCAAATATTTTTTATATCAACATGAAAGTAACAGGTCAACCCAGTCTTTGATGTTTTAAAATGATCTCTCTTCTACTGTCTGTCTCACTGTCCGTCGGTTTGTCTGTCTCTGTCTGTTAATCTGACTTTCTCTCTGTCTCTGTCTCTGTCTGTCTCTGTCTCTCTGTCTCTCTCTTTCTCTGTATTTGCATATCTCTCATTCTCTCTTCTCTTTCTCTCTGTCTCTCTCTGCCTCTCTCTCTCTCGCCGAATAGGCTGGGGCTGTAGAATACACTGACTGCATCTCTGCAGAGGGGTAAGACTCCCCCCAACAAGTGTCCTGGCTATGACACTAAACAATCGGATGGTGAGGCTCCAGTAATGTTGGAGCTTTACGGAATGTTGATTATCCCTTCATTGCCATCGCTCCCTGGTCCACTCTGACCCGGAGTGGTAACACCTGATAAGGGTCCTATCTATGGGTCAAATAGAACTAAACTGTACTTATACTTAACTGAATTGTTTGAAATAGAACTGTTTATATGCATAAAATGGGTTTGGCATAAATAAACTACAACGGTGGATGTACCATAAACCAAACCAAATCTATGTGAAAACTCTCTCTCTGTCTCTCTCTCTCTCTCTCTCTCTGTCTCTCTCTCTCCACACACACACACACACACGCACACACACACACACACACACACACACACACATATATATATATATATATACACATTTTTCTATACCTATTCTATAATTCTGATCGGGTGAAAAAAAACAGAATATACAATTTGTAAATAAAAAAAATATTACACAAACTGATCCCTGGAGAAAAATAATCAATGAAAAAAGAAAAGACTAAAAACATTCATACGGCTAGAAAATAATCTACTAGCACCGCAATGCCTCGTCAACACACTAAATAGACCAAAATTAAAATACCTTCAGAGCTAGAAGTAATCTACCTAAGGTTTCACCTACCAAGTCATCAGGATAATACTGACCATATATATATATATATATAGTCAGTAGTGAAACCTTAAAAAAAGAAAAAGAAAAAAGAAAAAGAAAGTAAAACAAAAAAGGAAAAGAAAAGAAAAATGAAAAACGAAAAATGAAAAAAAAAATGAAAAAAGAAGAGAAAAAGAGAAAAAAAAGAAAAAGAAAGCAAGAAAAAAGGAGAAGAAAGAAGTTGACAAAGTAAGAAAAAGAAGAAAAAAGGAAGGAGAAACATGAAAGAAAATAAAGAAAAAAGGAAAAAAAAAACAAAAAAAAACAAAAACGGAAAAAGAAAATGAAAAAAGAAAAAGAAGTGAAAAAAGAAAGAAAAAACAAGAAGAAAGGAAAAAGTAGAGAAATTTAGAAAAAAAAAAGGAAAAGCAAAGAAGGAGAAAAAATGAAAGAAAGAAAAAGAAATGAAAGAAAGAGAAAGTAAAAGAAAGTAAAATAAAAGAAAGAAAAATGAAAGAAAGAAACAGAAAAAGAAAAAAAAAGAAAAAGAAAAGAAAAAAAACGAAAAATGAAAGAAAGAAATAGAAAAAGGGAGTAAAAAAAAGAAAAAGAAAAGAAAAAACAAAAGATTAAAAACAAAAAAAAAGAATATGAAAAAGAAAAAAGAAAAAAAAGAGAAAGAGAGAAAAAAAGAAAAAGAAAACAAGAAAAAAGGAGAAAAAGAAGAAAAAGTTTTAAAATTAAGAAAAAGAAGAAAAAAGAAGGAGAAACATGAAGGAAAAGAAAAAACAAAAAGGAAAAACAAAAAACAAACAAAAAAACAGAGAACGACAAAAGAAAATGAAATTAAATTGAAAAAGAAAAAAGATGTGTCAAGAAAAGAGAAAACAGAAAAGGAAAAAAGAAAAAGAAAGTAAAATTAAAAAAGAAAATGAAGACGAAAAAGAAAAAGAAAACAATAAAAAAGGAAAAAAGTAGAAATGTACATAATTAAGGAAAAAAAGAAAGAAAGAGAAAAAATGAAAGAAAAAAAAAGAAAAAACGAAAAAGATAAAGAAAGTGAAATAAAAAAAGGAAGAAGATGAGAAAAAAGAAAACAAAAAAGGAAAAAAGAAAAAGTAAAGAAAGTAAGAAAATAAGAGAAAAGAAAGAATAAGAAAAAATTAAAGAAAAAAGAAAAAAGGAAACAAAAAAGCTATAGAAATTAAAATGAAAAAGAAAAACAACGAAGTGAAAAAAACAGAAAAAGAAAAAAGAAAGCAAGATTTAACGAAAAAAGAAAAAAAATTGATGAAGTAAAAAAAATAGAAAAAAGAAAGAAAAAAGAAAGGAAAAAGAAGGAAGAGAAAAGAAAGAAAGAAAAAGCAAAAAAGCTAAAAAAATTGAAATGAAAAAGTAAAAAAAGAACGAAGTGAAAAAACAGAAAAAGAAAAAGAAAGCAAGATTTAACGGAAAAAGAAAAAATAGATAAAGTAAAAAAAAGTAGAAAAAAGAAAGAAAAATGAAGAAAAAGAAAAGAAAGAAAGAAAAAAGAAAAGAAAAAAGAAAAACGAAATAAAAAGAAGAAAAAGAAAAAAGAAAAGAAAAAATAAGAAAAAAAAATGAAAAGAAAGAAAAAAGAAAAAGAAGAATAAAGGAAATGAAGAAAAAAGAAAAAAGAAAAAGAAGAAAAAGAAAGAAATGAAGAAAAAAGGAAAAAGAAAAAGAAAAAGAAAAGAAAAAAAGAAGAAAGTAAAAAGAGAAAGAAAAACAAAGACAAAGAAAAAACAAAGAAAAATAGAAAAAAAAAGAAAGAAAAAAGAAAGGAAAAAGAAAAAATTGGGAAAAACTAAAAAAGGAATAAAAAGAATAGAACAGAAAAAGAAAAGAAAAAAGAGTAAGAAAATAAACAAGAAAATAACCTCGAAATCAAAGCTATCAATACTCCGCTTAAATTAACCCACGGGGAAAGTTAGGGTATTTATATAGGGAGGGTTTGAAAAATAAAAGTATAAAGAATTGATCTGTAAAAAATAAGTGAAACGTTAATTTTCTTCAAAACCGTATTCTTTGCGTTTCATATTTTAAATCCAACGTTTAATAGAGGAGTTTATTGCGATCGAAAATACAAATAGTGACCAGAGTTCAGATTCTGTACGAGGTTGGCATTTCATTTCGTGATAATACCTTTGAAAAAGTCATGAATCTGTCTTTCTCCCGTTCCAGTTATAGAAAAGGCAAACAGCAAATTTAAACGAACTGTACTTGGCTTAAAAAAGATCATCTTATGCATAGCGGAGTGGTTTATTGGTTTCAACAATTTATCAATCCATTTTGGGTTTTTATCATTCAGTGTTTTCGCATCGTTATCTTCAGCTTTATTCGGCCTTTTTCAGGTGTTTTCTGTCGAACTCTGGAGCCTACTCGGAACTTTGAACCACACCCTTAATTTAATTTACGGGGGTCGCTTCCTCTGCTATTCTTGTATTGTTGCTCGCCTGCAATCAGAACTGATCCCGGAAACTCCAGATGATTGTCACTTAGGGAACCAAAGGCTTTAACAGTTAAGCTAAGTGTTCCGCAGAACAGTTCCGAGTGAATTTTTCCAGGTTGCCATGTTCGACAAGAAACAACTGAAGATGATCGGAAGACATATTAGTCAAAACGTTGTGAATATAACAAGAAAGATGAAAACGATAGTCCGAAAAAACTGAATGATAAAAATCATAAAGCTGCGTCTCAGAAATTCAGACAACACATCTTGGTTTTTTTTTTATACCTTCTGGTTACGGAATCGCGTTCATTGTATGTTTATATTTTCGTATTGTATGTTTATATTTTCTGTGGAGTCTTTAGCACAGTTACATGAAAATTATTCCTATCTAAAGCAAATAATTTAGAAACAATTGAATGGTTTCAAGTATTCCAATCTTATACTAATAATTTATGGTTTCAAGAAATTATTTCCATTTAATAATAATTTCTTTGTACATACTTATATGATTTCAAGAAACTAATAATAATAATAATAATAACCTACTCTGTTTCTTTCTTTGTTTAATGGGATGTCAACATTTGTGGGCTATTTAATGCTAAATCGTAACAATACAATTCTACTTATACTTAAGGGGATAAGAGAATTCAAACCTTTCGCTCGCGTATATGTCCAAAATGAAATTAGTAGCGCAAATGGAGATCGAACTCCCAAAATAGGATAACGCAGTATAGCATGGTAACCACTACGCTACCGGTACTCCCTCATATATCCTTATTTACCAACCCCTCGGGCAGGATATGACACAAGGTCAATTTTTAAGCGGAGTTTAACAGGTTTGAATTCACAGTTTTCCTTCTCCTAGACTAGTTGCCACACCAAGGCTGAAGAACCCAGCCTGTCCTACTATTTACCTATAGCTGAAGGGAAAATAATTGGATTCATACCATTCACAAGGGTATTAGTGCTATGTGAAATGCAATCAGTCTCGTCCAGGATTTGAACTCGTGTCACCGTGTCCATTTCCTATGATGCTAACCATTACACCACGGGCACCTCCATGGAGGTACTCCCTCATATATATGTTTTAATATAAATACTCCAATGTTTTATAGCATCAAGTATCTCTACCAAATACGAATAATTTTTAATCAGATCAGTTTGACCGGGAGTTGAAATTGTAACAGGCATTACCAATCAAAGATAGAAAACCGGTGAGTAAAACAGATGAAATGATATTCCATAATCCTCAGATTGGGGTTCAGTCCCATGCCGAGGTATACCAAAGAATCAAAAAATGGTACTTGATCCCACCTTGCTTAACACTCAGCATTATGAGGTAAGCATCAAGGGTAAAGTGTTGTAAGGGTTAAAGTGATAGACTTCACGGTAAGTGAATCCGAACTCCAGTCGTGCTATTACGTTCACTTTCGGACAAATACCCTTGTGAAAGGCATGAACCCTGTTATCTTCCAAGTTATGGGTTAAACAGTCCCACTAATGTCCTTCTAGAAGGATGGGTTTGTCATTAAATAATCCAAGACGGTTGATATACCATAAAACAACAAAACAAATAAGGAATCCCTCGGAAAGACATGAAGGAGATTTCAAAGTCGGCTGGAGTCTATGCTGCTTTCTTTGAATGAATTTATGGTATTTCAGAATATTTTTATATAATTTTGACAAACATATCTAATAAAGTGAGATGTTAGTAGCATCTTTTTTACGTAATTTATACGAGAATTCATCCATCACACCTAATATATATATATATATATATATATATATATATATATATTGGTTACAATGGATGAATTCTCGTCTAAATCGTATATATATATATATATATATATATATATATGCATTTTTATTTTTGGTCTCAGGTGTTATTATTTTGGTTTTGGTGTACAAAGTTTTAGCGCTGTAAAGATTGCTAATAAATAATACCAAATATCTGGAAAGAAATTAATTTTTAATGAAAAAATCAATTGCAGCGATGTACTTATTCGTACTACACACACACACACACACACACACACACACACACACATATATATATATATATATATATATATTCACACATAGACACACATGTATACATATACATACAACCACATATATATACACACACATATATATATAACACACACACACCCACCCACACACACATATATATATATATGCACACACACACACACACACACACACACACACACACACACACATATATATATATATATATATATATATATATATATATATATATATAACGACCCAAACTTTGGGACCTCTCTGAATTGTTTCTGTGAATTCATAAGAAAGGATAATTTTGCAATTGATCGTAAATTTGGAAGAGAACCGTCTAAGAATAAGAACAAGTTATTTAGACATTAACGAACTGCTGGTGAATCACTTCTACGACTATAATTTTACAAGTTACTAGATTATTTCATGAAAAGATTATATAAATTTGCTTAGATTAAAATGACAATTATTTTTTATTCGATTTGATTAAAATTTTTGCCAACATAGAAAAATTTAAAGTATTTCTTTGAAGACATGAAACATTATTCATTCATCAATTTTATAGAAAAAATTATTATGTTATGACACTTTTGACGCTCGTATATATATTTGCACACACACACACACACACACACACATACACACACATATATAAATGAATATATGTGTGTGTATTTATTTATATGTGTGTATGTGTGTTAGTGTGTGTGTGTGTACATGTGTGTGTGTATGTGTGTGCATATATATACGAGCGTTAAAAGTGTGTGTTTGTGTTGGTATATATATTGTCATCTTTTCATATTTAAAAAAAAATAATTCAATAATGATATATATATATATATATCGATATACATACATGCATATATCGATGTCCATCGCCAATGGCCCGGAAGACTGGTTTTTAATCCAAGGTCGAGTCATACCAAAGACTCTAAAGATGGTACTTGATACCTCCTTGCTTAGCACACAGCAATTATAAGATATGTATCAAGGGTAAAGTGGAGCAATGCAGAGAAAGCAGTAGCACCCTCCCTTACACCTTGGTGTAATACCTATTAAAAAGAGATCCTTCTGCTCGCCCTCGACCACAGTCGTCAAATTTACCTAATGTATATAAATATGAATATACTTATATATATATATATATATATATATATATGCGTGTGTATGTGTATGTGTGTGCGTAGATTAACACACACACACACACACACACACACACACACATATATATATATGTGTGTGTGTGTGTGTGAGTGTGTGTGTGATGCTAAACTTTGAACTGATGTGTGTATATCATATATATATATATATATATATATATATTTATGAAAGTATGTAGATAAAAAGGGCACGGTCTATAGAGGATGATTTTATTGTAAAAATTCCCACATGTTAAATTAACCTTGTGTAGTACTTGTGTTTTAACATCGCTGTACATTTTCATACTGTCGGATTTATTTCCAGTTTTTCACCGTTATATATATATATATATATATATATATATATATATATATATATATATTCACTACAGTAATTATGAGTATTCTCGATTTGGTGTTATTGTGCTATGGTTTTCATACACTAGATATATTTCTAAAGGCACTTGCCTTTCTATACACCAGGCACACTCCATTTATCTCAACATCAGATTCCGACGAAATATAATATTCAAGATGAATCTCTTTCTTATTAAGACGTTGGTGGCCCTCTTCATGAAGCTTGTATTCTTATTGTCTCTTGCTGCTGTCTCTTATGTCATTAATAATACCCTGAAACCACCCCGAAACATAGGGAAAAGCTTTTTGATAATAATAGAGAAATGCTTACTTAGTTGGAGGTCGACTAGAAACGACATTCGGGCGTTGACATCAACGTGTTTATTACATAATGAAATTTTGCATGAAAAGAGTTACTGCAATGCGGGGATCCTAACCTTTGCCTCCTTTTCCCACATTCCCGGCTATATATATATATATATATATATATTAAGTATCTATTTGCAGCCAATGCCTAGAGCAAGAGTTCAATCCTGGGTATATGCAGGGATCTCGAATGGTGATTATTAAAGCAGAACATATTTAGTTCCATGAATATCATTCTCATACCTTTAAAACATACACGCACGTGTTCATACACAATCTTGAGTCATGCGTAGTCCCGGGGCCAAACATCATTACCACTGACCTTCATAATTATATGTGATATTTATATTAGATATAGTATCAGGAAAAATGGGAATAAATACATGAAAATCTGAAGGTGGTGTTAAATTTTGTTTTATCTTATTTTGTCTTAATTTACATTTTATTTCAATGCTAACTTGAGGTTTCAGATAGCCATCTCATAATGGAGACAAACATTTTTTTAATTATAAATATATCCTTTCAAGTGATTCTTAATGGTTTTAAAAGAAATTATATATATATGTATATACATATGCTAACTTGAGGTTTTCAACTACAGTTTCTCACCATATATATATAGCAGTATTGAACAAGTCCTGGCGACAACACCCCACGAGACACCAACTATACGGACACTTGCCCCCCATCACGAAAACTATACAAGTTCGACGAACCAGACACGCGGGACACTGCTGGAGAAGCAGGGACGAGCTCATAAGCGATGTACTCCTGTGGACCCCCACATATGTATGTGCAAAAGCAGGACGACCACCACGAACTTACATACAACAACTATGTGAGGACATGGGATGTAACCCTGAAGACCTGCCGGAGGCGATGAATGATAGGGAGAAGTGGCGAGAGAGGGTCAGGGATATCCGTGCTGGCGGCGCGACATGATGATGATGATATATATATATATATATATATATATATATATGAAAAAAATTATTTTTCCGTTTGTTTGAAAAGAAAAAAAAATTAAATAAATAGATCAACAAAGTGATTTATATTCCCTGAAAGATTATTTATTTAGTTCTGACATATGTTTCCAGTCTCTAGCTTTCTTCAGAGAATTTTGAATGATTTTGACGGTGTGGTGTTTGGCTTAAAGGGGTTGGTTGTTTCTTTTAATTCTGTGATAGATTGCTTGTAGACGTTGGCTCTCTTTTTCTCTTCTTTTCCTTTCCTCCTCTCCTTCACTTTCCTAGAGTGGGATTTGTGTTTTGTATATTTTGTAGACTTGTACATTTTAATATATATATATATATATATATATATATATATATATATATATATATATAAGGTTAAATCTTCTAATCTGCCCTACCTCCTAGCCATAGCTGGAAGGACATTATATATATATATATATATATATATATATATATGTAGAAAAACTGATAATAACGATCCAAGTGGAAGAAATGATTTATTGAGAGGCAAACACTATAGCGTTTCGGTTCGGCTGGACCATCATCAGGACCATGAGGGGTGATATTAACAATTTTTAGTTAACGATGGATGTTTAGGAATGTGAAATACAAAAAACCTAGGAGAAAATTTGTATAATAAGAAAAGGCTGGCCGTTCAACTGGCGAATTATATATATATATATATATATATATATATAATGTCCTTCCAGCTATGGCTAGACAGTAGGGCAGATTAGACGCTTTAACCTTGGTAGGGCAACCAGTCTAGGAGAAGGAAAATCTCAGTTAAAACCCGCTAAATTTTGCTTAAAAACTGACCTTGTGTAGTACCTGGCTAGTTCGGAGGGGTTGCGTAAATACATATAAAAAATTTCCTGTATATGACATACAACTGCATGCGGTGCTAGGCTCTAGTTATTCATCACTGAGGAGAGTGACCCTTCCATTGCCATTACTCTCAGTCCCACTCTTGCTCCAAATAACAGAATCAATTACTGTCCAATCAGCGAGTCAGATCGTTTTTATAATCCTTTGTATTACATAGGAATACTTGAACTATGTGCAAAAGATGCGAATTTGAAAATATTACTTAAAAGAATGATTGTTTCCTAAGGATTATCATTTATGACGGGATGCCAAATAATTACTCAAAAGACTTGAAATAATACAACTGTACGCAAATTATTTGTATTAATAGGAATACTTGAAACAATATAACTGTGTAAAAATTTGTTGTGCTTGATAGGAATTCTTGAAATAATATAACTGTGTACAGATTATTTGTATTAGATAGGAATACTTGTAACAATATATCCGTTTACAAAGTATTTGTATTAGATAGGAATAGTTGAAACGATATACCTATGTGCAAATTATCTGTATTAGATAGGAATACTTTAGATAATATAACAGTATGCAATTTATTTCTATTTGATCGGAATACTTGAAACAATATAGCTGCAATTTATTTCTATTAGATAGAAATACTTGAAGCAATATAGATGTATGCAAATTATTTGTATTAGATAGGAATACTTGAAACAATATATCCGTGTACAAAGTATTTGTATTCGATAGGAATACTTGGGACAATATAACTGTGTACAAATTATTTGTATTAGATAGGAATACTTGAAACAATATATCCGTTTACAAAGTATTTGTATTAGATAGGAATAATTGAAACGATATACCTATGTGCAAATTATTTGTATTAGATAGGAATACATGAAACAATATAACTGTGTACACATTATTTGTATTAGATAGGAATACTTGAAACAATATAACTGTGTGCAAAATATCTATATTAGAAAGTAATACTTGAAATAATATAATCATATAAAAATTATTTAAATAAAAGATAATTACTTGAAGACATAATGACTTATACATGTTTATTACCATTATATACTAACGAAAATGACTTTGATAATCGGGAGGGGGTGTCCTCGTGGTGTAATTGTTAAAGCGATGGACTGCGGAATCGTAGTACGCGAGTTCGTACTCCAGTCGCGCTATTACGTTCACTTTCGGGCAAATAGCCTTGGGAAAGGTACGAACCCCCTTATCCTCCCAGCTATGGGTTAAATAATACCACTACTGTTCTTCTAGGAGAATAGATTTGGCATTAAATTACCTACAAAGGTTGATATGTCGTTAAACAAAGAAACTAAACCAAACCAAACCAAACCAAACCTTTGATAATCGGTAAATCCCAAAAATTTTAGTACGTCACTAAAACGATCAGTGTACTATTTATATATATAACAAGTTTTCCAGCCCTCGCCAGTAGATAGTTTAGGAGTACTTAAAAAAGGTAATTAGTCCCTGGTTTTAAGTACCAGCTTCGGCGGTACATATACTAAAATAGTCCCTGGCTCTAAGAATAGTTATAACAAAAGTCGAAATAGATATTAAAAATTCAGCAGAAAATTCAGATACGAAGACTGTCTAAATAATAGTAACGTTAGAAAGGCTACAGAAGAAAGGTATTGCAAATCAGGATGTAAGACCAACTTTTACCAAGGTAAAACTTATACCATGGTAAAACATCAATAGAAGTAAGTATATATATATATATATATATATATATATATTACGAAAGAATTTTTGAAACCATAATTTTTACTATTCTTTCATTAACATCATTGTTTTCAGTGTGAAATTTCTATTAAATTTAGTTTTGAATACAAAATGGATCATGGATTTTTCAGAAGAAGCAATGGAAATTATCTTTATCAATTTAACATTTTTTTTGTTTATTTTTATTATTTAAAGTTACAATTTTCAATTTTAAAGACTTTAAAATTTTGGGAGTTTTCTGACTTAGGTTACGGGATCATTTTCCCTCACAATTCAAACTTCATTTATGTTTATTTTTTAAAGAACTGAAATAACTCAATGATACAAGACTAAATCATTCTTTGTCCATTACCAAAACTCATAAACATTGTCCCTGGCCCTCTTCCAGACTCAGCCTGGTCCAGCCAAATAGAAGTTAGATTACTTGATATGATTATTAACCACTGATAAGAGGGAGATAACAAACAGGTAAAAATAACTGTGACTAAGACAACAAAGATGAACGTATAGCTCCATATGAATTATTGGATCTTTATTGAATTTCCCTCCAATTCAACAAACACAGAAGACTTGATTGATAAAGATTAATTATAAGAATTAGAATATATATCTATATATATATATATATATATATATATATATATATATATTAGATATTTATATTTAAATTATGGAATTTTGGCTGCGAACCCGGGGTTTTAGGGAGTTTTTTTGCAAAACAACAATCATCGGGCAGTTGAAAAAATGCCTGATGATTGTTGTTTTGCAAAAAAACTCCATGAAACCCAGGGGTCGCAATCTAAATTCCATGATATATATATATATATATATTCATTATTATTATTATTATTATTATTATTATTTTTATTATTATTATCATTATATAACAGCTCTATCCTTGATATTGGGCATTCTCCATATTATATTGCACTTAATTCGACACAAACCCACAAAGTGATTTAGTGACAACTAACACTGTTATAATCTATATATCTATGATTAAGGGAATAAATGAATAAATAAACAGAAAATGAATAATTATAATTCATTAAATTGGTTAATGAAATAGAATTTGTAATTAATATAATTGATTTTTACTCTATTATAGTAATAATGCATGGGTGACGTAATTAACATTTTTTTTTTCCGTTCAGTTTATTGATAAAAATTGACTTACTAAAATTAGATTGTCTAAATAATTTTGTTATATTTGTTTGAATTTTCGACATGTATTATTGCAACGTGGTGTAATTGTTATCGTCGTAGGAAATGAACACAGCGACACGAGTTCAAATCCTGGACGAGACTGATTGCATTTCACATAGCACTAATAACCTTGGGAAAGATATGAATCCAATTATTCTCCCTCCAGCTATGGGTAAATAGTAGGACAGACTAGGTTCTTCAGCCTTGGTGAGGCAACTAGTCTAGGAGAAGGAAAACTCTGAATTCAAACCTGTTAAACTCCGCTTAAAAATTGACATTGTGTCATATCCTGCCCGAGCGGAGGGGTTGGTAAATAGGATTATTGCAACTTATTTTTGTCTCTGTTAAATTTGAAGTATGATGTGACCAGATGTAGTTTTAAATGCAATAATATTTTGATACTTATTGTTACTTGACTTGCTTTGCTACATCGGAGAAATTATTTTTTTTTATCCTTTTTTTTTATTTTTTTTTTTTATCTAAGTCTGGTTGTAAATGTGGTTGTCTCAGTGTGTTTGTAAATATGAAAAAAGTATTTTTTTTTTATTATCTCAGTCCGGTTATAAATGTGAAAAATTTCTTAATTTATTTTTTTTTTGTCTAAGTCTGGTTGTAAATGTGAAAAAAAATTTTTCGTCTCAGTCCGGTTGAAAATGTAAAAAAATTATTTTAATTCCATTTTTTGTTGGATCTGAAGAAGTCCTGTTAATTTTTTTCAGAGCATTGATTTATATCAATGCTTTTAACAGGATGGAAATAAATTCATTATCTTAATGTGACCGATTGTTGTTGTTTTTTAAGAAATAAATATATTGGGATCTGTCGAAGCGTCTTCTTTCCTGTAAGTATACGAGGTCACCTCTGTGATAGGAGGGTATTAGTGCTATGTGAAATGCAATCAGTCTGGTCCAGGATTTGAACTCGTGTCGCCGTGTTCATTTCCTACGACGATAATTATTACACCACGGGCACCTCCTTCCAGGTCGAGTCATACAAAAAACATTAAAAAATGGTACTTGATACCCCCTTGCTTAACACTCATCAATATAAGGTACGTATCAAGGGTAAAGCAGATCATTTCAAGTAAAGGAGTAGCGCCCTCCCCTACACCTCGCTGTAGTAGCTATTGAAAAGAGAACCTTCTGGTCACCCTCGACTACGGTCGCCAACTTTATTTACATTTAAACTGCGTGCTTATGCTAAACCAAGTTGTTTGAAATGGAACTGTTTTTGACATTGAAACTGTACTCACACTAAACTGAATTGTTATATATAGAACTGTTTTGACATTTAACTGCGTGTAAACAAAATATGTACTTATACTAAATTGAATAAGCTGAATTAGAACTGTTTGAATAAACTGAATGGCTTGAAATAGAAGCGTTTTTGACAATTAAACTGTGTGCTCATGTTAAACTGAATTGTTTGAAATGCAGGACATTGCTGGAGAAGCAAGGACGAGCTCATAAGCGGTGTACTCCTATGGACCCCCACATATGGCTGGGCAAACGCAAGACGACCAGCACGAACATACATTCAGCAGCTATGTGAGGAGAGGGGTGTAGCCCAGAAGACCAGCACGAACATACATTCAGCAGCTATGTGAGGAGAGGTATGTAGCCCAGAAGACCTGCCAGAGGCGATGAACGATAGGGAAAAGTGGCGAGAGAGGATCAGGGATATCCGTGCTAGTGGCACGACATGATGATGATGATGATGATGATTCGTATAAAAATGGATTTGGCGTTAAGTAACTTACAATGGTTGATATGCTATAAAACCCAACCAACTAACCAACCAAATTCAATCACTAGCTCAATTTCCTTGGAATGATCTTCCCCACATTGCTGTGCCTATTTTTGTACTACTTCTGTGCTCAGTTGCTGCATTCGCTTATAATGCGATCGATCAATCGTCTATTTTTCTATACATAATCACCATTTCTCTGTTGTTACGCTTCATCAATTTTCATCATCGTCATCATCATGTCATGCCATCAGCGCTGATATTCCCGACACTCTCTCACCACTCCTCCCTATCGTCCATTGCTTCCGACAGGTCCTCAGGGCTACACCTCGTATCGGCCAAGAGCTGCCGTATGTATGTTTGAGCTGGTCGTCCTGCTATTTCACGTCCATATGAAGGGTTCCGAGGAGTACATCACTTATGAGCTCGTCCCTACTTCTCCAGCAGTGTCCCGCGTGTCTCTATCACCATATAACCTACGTTAGCAAAGCAAGAGGTGTCACGACAGTAAATGAACAAGATTATTATTATTATTATTATTATTTCATTGCCTGCAAGTTTTTCCCACTGGCATTGGCTGGTGGTCTTGCTTTGGAGTCTAAGAGACAGCAAGTCTCCTCATGTCTCCAGGACTCTTCTCAGTATTCTAGCCATACAAAATTATGTTTTTATCGAGATGATAAAATAATTTTCCCGAGTATCTTACAAAGGAGGCTGTCCAGCTGTTTATACCTTTGATAAGATTTCCACCGCCGAGTTGCTTTTTGTGAAGCTTTCTCGATTTTTTGAGGTACTCTCTTTTTCTTTGCTTTCATCTCCGCATGTTTGATTATGTCCGCTTCCAATATTTCCAAGAACTTGTAATTTTACTTCTCTCCTGATTTTTCTGCTGTTTTCCTGATTTGATAGTTCTATTCCTTTTATTATTTGTCTTTTACCGCTTCTCATTGTGAATATGGCACATTTTTCAATGACAAATTCCATTCCTATATCTCGGTTACACGTTTTTAATAATCTTTTATCAAGTTCTTCAGTTCTTTTTCTAATTTTTTACAAATAGCTTGATGTTATCTATGTATATAAGGTAATAAATATTTTCTTGTAATTTTGTTAATTTCTAGTCATTGAGTGGAATTATGTATATGAGTGGCTATAATGAATTTAAGTGGTGAGTGGTATTCTCCACGGATGATTCGTTTTGGGATTTTCACTTTCTGCTAGAATTTGTCTTCCTGCTATTAATTCCATTTTCCCGTTATTCATGGCTTCGGAACTCCTCGGGTGTTTTGTAGATTTTCAGGCATTCTAGTATCCAGGTTTGCGAGTCATAATCGTTGTCTTTTTATCATTAAAGGTTTTCGGACTATTGTCTTCATATTTCTTGTTATTTCCACAACGTTTCGGCAGATATGTCCTCCGGCCTTCTTCAGGAGTTTGTCGAACTCGGGAACCTTCACGGAACTTCGAACTACGTCCTTTATTGAATCCACGGGTGTCGCCTGTTCTGATTTCGTTAGCCAGCAGGACACATGGCGTAACGGTTATAGGCGTTGGTTCCCTAAGCTTCTAAGGAGACAATCATCTAGAGGTTGCAGGTTCAATCCTGACTACAGACGAGTAACAACAATACAGGACTACTTAACACTTGTACCCGGTTATGGCTAACGGAATCAGAACAGGCGGCCCCCGTTGAATTTCCACACATTTTTTAAACAAGTTATCGGTCTATAGTTGCTAGGAAGGGTTCTTTATTTGGGGGGTGTCTTTCTGGATCTGGGTAAAATGAGCCAGTCATCCATTCGAATATGTTTGTTTCTTCTTTGTACTTAATCAGTTGCAGAGCCATTCTGTCAAGAATAGAACTAAATTTTTTAAAACCAGAATCAATAGATACCCTGAAAGCCGGATGTTTTCCTCTTTGTTACTTACTAAAGAGTTACCTTATGCGATTCCAGTTGTATTTGTGCTTCAGGTCGTTGTAATTATTTTTATTATGTTATTTATGAATTCGGTTTTTTTGTCATATTCTTTTCGTTTTCATATTTTTCCTCCAAATTGTTTTGTTTCCGTTGCATCTGGTCGTTGGTCTGTCCACGTGAATTCCACACCTACTTATTCGCTGAATTTTCTTTCGTTGTTTAGGAAGGTCCTGTCTTGTTTGTATTCTTTAATATTTTATCATTATCTCTTTTTTAGGAGGTGCCCGTGGTGTAATGGTTATCGTCACAGGATGTGAACACGGCGATACGAGTTCAATTCCTGGACGAGACTGATTGCATTTCACATAGAAATTATTCTCCCTCCAGCTATGGGTAAATAGTAGGACAGACTAGGTTCCTTAGTTAGGCAACTAGTCTAGGAGAAGGAAAACTCTGAATTCAAACCTGTTAAACTCCGCTTAAAAATTGACCTTGTGTCATATTCTGCCCGAGTGGAGGGGTTGGGTAAATAGGATGACTCGACCTGGAATTAAACCCAGGTCTCCTGGACCGTTGGCGAACACTTTAACCACACAGTTAATGAAGTACAATTTAATCGTCAAAAATATTTCTATTTCAAACAATTCAGTTTAGCATAAGTATGCAGTCTAGTTCTATTTAACCCATAGAGTCCTATCAAGTGCTACCATTCTGGACTAGAGTGGACCTGGGAGCCATGACAATAAAGGGATGCTTTGCATTCCCCAAAGCCCCAGCATCATTGGAACCTTAACATTAGATTGTTTAGTGTCATATCTAGGACACTCGTTGGAGGGGGTCTTACCCCTCTGCAGAGGTGCAGTCGGTGTATTCTACAACTCCAGCCGACTTGGCAACGATTGAAATTTCCCCATAGAACTAAATGATAAATGCTCAAAGCATAATCCGTCCTAGAAAATGAGACTTATAAAATTTTATGGACTTTTAAAATAAATACGGATGAGTAGTTAAGGCTAGAAGGCCAGACCTAGTTTTAATTAACCAGAAGAAAAAAAAATTGTCATCTTGTGGATTTTGCCGTTCGGGCGGCCCCGGGAGTGAACAAATTGACAAATATTTGAACATTGCCAAATAATCAAAAGTACTGTAGAATATTGTTGTATATTGACCTTCTACCCAGCCAAACATGCCACTCCAAAATGATGCACCGGAAGGAAGTGACACATTCCAATGGCAGTTATGAGATGAAATCGCGTAGGCGGACTTGGCTGGAAAAATGGGACAAGGTAAAAATCCTATGGTATACTCATAGACTGATGCACCGGAAGAGAGTGACCTGTGAACTGCATGACGGCTGTTTCTGCTTGATGACGATCAAACATGCCATTCCAAAGATTGAGTGGGCGATTGAACTATTATATAACTCGGTGAGACAGGAAGTCAGGAGTTGGAGATCAAACGAGTTGAAGACAAGGTGTGGTAGGGAAAGCCACCACCCAGCCGAAGGGGCCCTCGGGAACCCCGATGGAGTTTCGAGATCCGTTGGTGACAAGATGGGATAGAGAAAGCCAGCACTCAGCAGAAAGCTGAGTCCCCCGGCCTCCGGTTGAGCATCAGGAGAACAAGAAAGACACCACACTGATGGCCATAGGAGTGGGGGTCAATATATTGCAGTTCTGTTCGGTCTCCAACTCCCTCTCACACACATAACACTTTGCAAATAAAGTGAGAGGTGTATATTTTTTTAAGAAGTTTTCGTTTGTCTTTATCATTATTGCGTCAATATGAATTCTGCATGTATATGTGCATATTTATTATATGAGTATACAACAATATGAGGGTGAGGTAATGCCAGTTGTAGAAACGGTCCTAACAAAATTGAAGGATTTAAAAATCAAATAAAGGATAGTGACAAGCTGGTCCACTTCATTGTTAAGATTAGCAAGAATACTCAGCAGAGTCCTGGAAACCTGAGGAAACTTGCTGTCACTTAATCTTCGGTGAAAGCTCATCAGCTAATGCTGGTGTGAAAAACAAGCAGGGAGTGAATTGATAATGAAACTTTTAGATACTCTTTACATGAACTTTGAAATAAATTATTAGAAATGCATCTACTTTTGATACACCCTGATATTTAATTAAAGTTTACGATCGTGATGACATAACCCATGAAATGATCGCAAAGAGAGAGAGAGAGGGAGAGAGAGAGAGAGAGAGAAAGAGAGAATGTGTTTGTATGAAGAGAGGGAGATTCACTTATATTTCCTTAAAGACAAAGATGAATGAGCAATAAAGAGAGAGAGAGAGATAGAGAATGTGTTTGTGTGAAGAGAGGGAGGTTCACTAATATATCCTTAAAGACAAAGATGAATGAGCAATAAAGAGAGAGAGAGAGAGAGAGAGAGAGAGAGAGAGAGAGAGGTGGGAGAGATTATTCCAGGTTGGACAAGGCAATAGTTTTAATCACACAGCAGAATATATCGGTCCGGCTGTAGGTGATCGTAAATGAATTCATCCTCCAGCCACTTTAGGACCGTGTATACGGAAGACAAAAATGGGGATCTTTTTTTTTTCTCCTTTTATGTTGGTGATGATTATGTTAGCCTTTGTTTGACCATATCTCCCGCGATGCCTGTGTTGATGGATAGGTGGGTACTGGGGTTTTATAATAAGGCCTTTCTTCTCCGACTCTTCCCTCGTTTTCAGCCCAAGCTTCGTTCTAAACGCCTCTGTGGTCTTTATTAGTGACATGCTTATATGTTCATGGGCTTTGTTAATGCTATTCTAACATATTTCATTCTGCTTTGTCCTGTCGTGTCCGCATTGGCTTAAAGGATTTTTGTTCTCTCGGCCGACAGGCTTTTTGTTGTTGTTGTTGTTGTTGTTATCTTCTATGTCTATTTAAAGGAATTCTTGACATAACAATCTTGTTCATTTACTGTCTTGACCCCTCTTGCCTTGCCTTGCCTTGTCTCGTCCGTGACATCAAAAACAGACAAGTCAAAAATGAGCACGTGATCCCCCCACACCACACCAAAGAAAAAAACAAAACAAAACAAAACATAAAGCAAAAATATAAAAATAAAATAAATGAATAGATGAAAAAAACAAAAATTATCCATAAAGTTTCTTTAGGTTTATTTGCCATTTTTTCTCTACTTCCATTCTTTCTTTCTTTCTTTCTTTCTTTCTTTCTTTTTTGCTACGTCGTTGGGTTTCGAAAGCCGATGGCGTAACATCGCAAAAGACAACATCGAAAAGACAAAATGGCGTTTGAACCAGTGAGGTATGGCGGGAAGGGAAGACATATTGAAACAATGGCTCAGATATCGTGCACCAATGAAATTGCTGTCAACATAAAATAATACGATAATAAATCATCATCAACACAAATACTACTACAATGACTACTACTACTGCAACTACAACAACAACAATAATAATAATAATAATAGTGCGTTTGGAACAGTAACTAAAGGATTACTAAAGGGAATGGAGGACTTGGAAGTTGGCAAACGAGTGGAGATCATCCAAACAACTACATTATTGAGAACGGCCAGAATACTGAAAAGAGTCCTGGAGACTTGAGGAAAATTGGTGTCACTCAAACTCCAGTAAAAGATCACCATCTAATGCTGATGTGAAAAACTATAATAATAAAGACGCAAAAAAATAGTAAATGTAGGCTATGCGGTGACAGAGATGAAACCATCAATCATATAATAAGCAAATGCAGCAAATTGGCGCAGAAGGAATATAAGACTAATCGTCAAGGTGATCCACTGAGATATACGCAAGAAATTTAAATTTGACCATACAAAAAAATTGTATATGCACAACCCAGCACCTGTCCTGGAAAATAACACACGTAAACTCCAATGGGATTTTAACATATACACAGATCACCAAATCACGACCAGAAGACCAGACCTAATAAAAATCAACAAACAAAATAGAGAACTTGCAAAATTGTCGACTTTGTTGTCCCGGCTGACCACAGAATAAAACTGAAAGGATGTGAAAAGGAGGATAAGTACCTCGACCTTGCAAGGAAATTGAAAAAAAAAACTATGGAACATGCAGGTGACAATTATACTAATTGTAATTGGTGCGTTTGGAACAGTAACTAAAGGATTACTAAAGGGACTGAAGCACTTGGAAGTTGGCGGCCGAGTGGAGACCATCCAAACTATTACATTATTAAGAACGGCCAAATTACTGAGAAGAGTCCTGAAGACTTGAGGAGACTTGCTGTCACTCAAACTCCAGTGAAAGACTATCGGCTAACGCTGAATACTTAGGAACCTTGGAGGCTGACACCATCAAACAAGTGGAAATCAAAGACAAAATTGGGAGGTGCCCGTGGTGTTATGGTTATCATCGCAGGATGTGGACACGGCGACACTAGGTTCTTCAGCCTTGGTTAGGCAACTAGTCTAGGAGAAGGAAAACTCTCAATTCAAAACTGTTTAACTCCGCTTTAAAATTGACCTTGTATCATATCCTGCCCGAGCGGAGGGGTTGGTAAATATGATCAAAGACAAAATTCAAAAAGATATCACAGGAGAACTAGAAAACTATTCCAGACAAAGCTTTCTCGCAGAAATCTTATCAAAGGAATAAATACCTGGGCTGTTCCCCCGCGTTAGATACTCGGGACCCTTTCTCAAGTGGACCAGAGATAAACTTAAACAAATGGACAAAATAACTAGAAAACTAATGACCTCTCACAAGGCATTACATCCCAGAGACGACGTTTGACAAAATGTATGAACCAAGAAAAGAGGGAGGAAGAGGACATGCCAGCATCAAAGACCGCGTTGACACATTGATATAACCACTCAATGACTACATAGAAAACCCGAAAGATTACGGCCAACAGAAATAATATTGACAACACGATAGATAACAGAATGATAATAACTAGGAAATAAAAATGGGAAGGAAAAACAACTCCATGGGCGTTTTAAACGACTAAAAAACAACATCTCACCAGAAAACCTGGACATGGCTAAGAAAAGGAAACTTTAAGAGAGAAACAGAATCTCTCTTAATGGCAGCACAAAACAGCGCCATAAGAACCAATCATATCGAGGCGAGAGAAGATAAGACTCAACAAAATAGTAAATGTAGGCTATGCAGTGACAGAGATGAAATTATCAATCACATAATAAGCGAATGCAGCAAATTGGCACAGAAAGGATACAAGGCTAGACACGACTGGGTGGGAAAAGTAATCCACTGGGAAATATGCAAGAAATTTAAATTTGACAATACAAACAAATGGTATTTGCACAACACAGCACCTGTCCTAAAAAATGACATACACAAACTCCAATGGCACTTTGACATACAAACGGATCACCTAATCGCGGCCAGAAGACCAGACCTTGTAATAATCAACAAAAAAAAGAAAATCTGCAAAATTGTTAACTTTGCTGTTCCGGCTGACCACCGAATGGAATTGAAAGAATGTGAAAAAAGAGATAAGTACTACGACTTTGCTAGAGAATTGAAAAAACTATGGAACATGAAGGTGACAATTATACCAATTGTGATTGGTGCTATTGGAACAGTAACTAAAGGATTACTAAAGGGACTGGAGAACTTGTAAGTTGGCAGACGAGTGGAGACCATCCAACAACAGCATTATTGAAAACAGCCAGAATACTGAGAAGAGTCCTGGAGACTTGAGGAGACTTGCTCTCACTCAATCTCCAGTAAAAGACCATCAACGTTAGCTGATATGAAAAACTATAATAATAATAATGATAATAGTAATAATAATAATAATAACAACAACAACAACAACAACAACAATAATAACAATAATAATAATGATAATAATAACAACAACAATAATAATAATAATAACCACAACAACAACAATAATAATAATAACAACAACAACAACAACAATAATAATAATAATAATAATAATACAGTATTGAACAAAAAACTTAACCATGTCTTATTATTGACAAAATTTAATTAAAACTTCAAGGGGTTGGACACACATAGGAAGTGATTATTTCCTTTGATTATTGTTGTCAAAGTTCCCTTTATGCGTAACAAAAGTCATAATTTTCTAAAACGAAAATTCTCAGAAATACCAAAACTAGGACATTTCTTAAATTTTTTTTTTCTTTGGTTTGATATCTAAATTTGAAATTAGTCCTTAGCTATCAAACGGTTTGTAAGAAATTTTCAGACTTTGAAAAAGGCCAAATTTTGACATACAATGATTGTCAACAGTCAATTCATAATAATTCAAAGAAATTTGAAGTTTTCCTCAAAAAATTACCCCCGCCAAGAAATTATCAGGAAAAGATCATGTCCGCAAGAGAGAAAACTCTGTATCAGAAGATGAAAAATTAATCGAGCTGCAAAGCGGCTTCGCATTGCAATATCTCCATAATTCAAAGAAAAGGTAAAATTAAATGTTTCATCAAAAAATATCATGTCAGCTGTCCGTCAGTTATGAAAAAACATTTCACTTGTTTTGCATTAATTTCTGAGATGAAGATTGGCCGAGTTGGCTGGGGCGACAAAATACACCGACTGCATCTCTGCGAAGGAGTAAGACTCCCCAACAAGTGTCCTGGATATGACAATAAAAAAAAAATCTGAGACAAAATTTTTTAGAGCTGCTGGGGCGACAAAATACACCGACTGCATCTTTGCAAAGGAGTAAGACTCCCCAACAAGTGTCCTGGATATGACACTAAAAAAAAATCTGAGACAAAATTTTTTAGAGCGGCTGGGGCGACAAAATACACCGACTGCATCTTTGCAAAGGAGTAAGACTCCCCAACAAGTGTCCTGGATATGACACTAAAAAAAAATCTGAGACAAAATTTTTTAGAGCTGCTGGGGCGACAAAATACACCGACTGCATCTTTGCAAAGAAGTAAGACTCCCCAACAAGTGTCCTGGATATGACACTAAAAAAAAATCTGAGACAAATTTTTTTAGAGCTGCTGGGGCGACAAAATACACCGACTGCAACTTTGCAAAGGAGTAAGACTCCCCAACAAGTGTCCTGGATATGACAATAAAAAAAAATCTGAGACAAAATTTTTTAGAGCTTCTGGGGCGACAAAATACACCGACTGCATCTTTGCAAAGGAGTAAGACTCACCAACAAGTGTCCTGGATATGACACTAAAAAAAAATCTGAGACAAAATTTTTTAGAGCTGCTGGGGCGACAAAATACACCGACTGCATCTTTGCAAAGGAGTAAGACTCCCCAACAAGTGTCCTGGATATGACACTAAAAAAAAATCCGAGACAAAATTTTTTAGAGCTGCTGGGGCGACAAAATACACCGACTGCATCTTTGCAAAGGAGTAAGACTCCCCAACAAGTGTCCTGGATATGACACTAAAAAAAAATCTGAGACAAAATTTTTTAGAGCGGCTGGGGCGACAAAATACACCGACTGCATCTTTGCAAAGGAGTAAGACTCCCCAACAAGTGTCCTGGATATGACACTAAAAAAAAATCTGAGACAAAATTTTTCAGAAGAGCTGCTGGGGCGACAAAATACACCGACTGCATCTCTGCGAAGGAGTAAGACTCCCCAACAAGTGTCCTGGATATGACAATAAAAAAAAATCTGAGACAAAATTTTTTAGAGCTGCTGGGGCGACAAAATACACCGACTGCATCTTTGCAAAGGAGTAAGACTCCCCAACAAGTGTCCTGGATATGACACTAAAAAAAAATCTGAGACAAAATTTTTTAGAGCGGCTGGGGCGACAAAATACACCGACTGCATCTTTGCAAAGGAGTAAGACTCCCCAACAAGTGTCCTGGATATGACACTAAAAAAAAATCTGAGACAAAATTTTTTAGAGCTGCTGGGGCGACAAAATACACCGACTGCATCTTTGCAAAGAAGTAAGACTCCCCAACAAGTGTCCTGGATATGACACTAAAAAAAAATCTGAGACAAAATTTTTTAGAGCTGCTGGGGCGACAAAATACACCGACTGCATCTTTGCAAAGGAGTAAGACTCCCCAACAAGTGTCCTGGATATGACACTAAAAAAAAAATCTGAGACAAAATTTTTTAGAGTGGCTGGGGCGACAAAATACACCGACTGCATCTTTGCAAAGGAGTAAGACTCCCCAACAAGTGTCCTGGATATGACACTAAAAAAAAATCTGAGACAAAATTTTTTTAGAGCTGCTGGGGCGACAAAATACACCGACTGCATCTTTGCAAAGGAGTAAGACTCCCCAACAAGTGTCCTGGATATGACACTAAAAAAAATTCTGAGACAAATTTTTTTAGAGCTGCAAAGCGCCAGTACATTTATTTAAAGATTGGGTGAAATTAAATGGTTCACCAAAAATTATAATGCCAGCTATCTGCTTAATTATTTTTTGTTTTCTTTTTTTTTTTTTTGTGTTTTGTTTTCTTTGTTTCTGTTCCTTTCTCTAATCTGTCTGTTTATTTTAGTTTTTTGGGGTTTTTTTCTGGATTTTTTCTATCCATTTCTGTCATCCGCATCATTTGGATTCAAACGTTTCTCCTCATCACGGCTTGGAGACCAGGCATCGTTTTAATTAACCCGAATCAAGTAACGGTTATACCAATTGTCACTGCTGCTCTTGGAACAGTCACCAAACTTCGGTAAAAGGACTAGAGGACTTGGAAATAAGAGGACGAGTAGAGACAATCCAAATTATAGCATTGTTGAGATCGACCAGAATACTGAGAAGAGTCCTGGAGACTTGAGGAGACTTGTTGTCACTCAAATTCAAGTGAAAGACCAACGGCTAACGCTGGTGTGAGAAACCCCCAAGGAGTTATAATAATAATAGCAATAATATATAAAAAGATCACCTTATACCGGTCAGAAGACCAGACCAAATAATAATTAACAAGAAAAAGAACCTGCCGAATTGCAGACTTTGCCGTTTCGGCTGACCACAGAGTGAAAATCATAGAAAAGGAAAAGAGAGATAATTACTTAGAACTTGCTAGTAAAGTAAAAAAGCTATAGAACATGTAGGTGACGGTAATACCAAATGTAATTGGGGCACTTGGAACGATCGTCAAAGGCTTGGTAAGAAGCAGGAAGAGTTAGAAATCAGAGGGCGTACTCAGATCATTCAAATTGCAGCATTGCTAAGATCGACCAGAATACAAAGAAGAGTCCTGGAGACTCGAGGAGACTCACACTCACTAAAACTCCTGTGAAAGACCATCAGCTAACGCTGGTGGGAAAAATTCTCAAGGAGTAAAATGCACATTGATAATATGGAGGTATTTGTTGACCAGTTGGCTGAGGCAGTAGAATACACCGACTGCAGCTCTACAGAGACGTAACACCTTCCCCCAAAGAGTGTTCTGGATATGATACTAAACACTCTGATGGTGACGTTCCAGTTATGATGGAGCTTTGGGGAATGCGGAGTACCCCTTCATTGCCATTGCTCGCAGGTTCACTCTGGCCCAGAGTGGTAGCATCTGATAGGGTCCTCTCAATGGCTCAAATAGGACTAAACAGTGTACTTATGCCCAACTGAAGTGATTGAAAAAGGACTGTTTTGACACTTAAAATTTGTACTATTGCGGAACTGTTTTTCTCAGCTAAACTGAATTGTTTTAAACAGAACTGTTTTTAATATAGAAACTGCAATTATGGTAAACTGAATTGTTTGCAAAAGAACTGTTTTATGCAGAATTGAATTGTTTGAAATAGAACTGTTTTTTGACATTGAAACTGTACCTATGCTAAACTGAATGGTTTGAAATATAAGTGTTTTGGCATTTAACTGTGTGTAAACAAAAAAGCGTACTAATATGAAATTGAATTGCTTGAAATAGAACAGTTTCTCTAAACACAATTGCTTGAAAAAGAAAAGTTTTTGACAACCAAACTGTGTACTTATGCTGATATGAATTGTTTGAAATCATCATCATCATCATCATCATATCGCGCTGGTAGCACGGATATCCCTGACCCTCTCTCGCCACTCCTCCCTATCGTTCATCGCCCTAGGTAGGTCTTCAGGACAACATCCTGTATCCTCACATAGCTGCTGAATGTATGTTCGTGCTGGTCGTCCTGCTTTTGCGCGGCCATGTGTGGGGATCCATAAGAGTACATCTCTTATGAGTTCGTCCCTACTTCTCCAGCAGTGTCCTGCATGTCTGGTTAGTCTAACTTGAATAGTTTTCGTGATAGGGGGCAGGTGGCCGTACAGTTGGTGTCTTGTGGGGTGTTGCAGCCAGGACTTGTTCAGGATTGCACGCCATCTAGCTTCTTCTCCAGTCGTTTTGTTAGCGTCCATGTAGTGCACCCATATAGCAGTATCGATGTGACCGCTGCCTGGAAGAAACTGCGTTTCATTTTATCGGTTAGGTCTGATTTCCATATAATTGATAACCTATTGATAGCTATCCATGCTTTCGTTAGCCTCGTTTCGATGTCCTTTTCGGTTGATTCGACGCTGCTTCCTAGGTAAGTGAATTTGTCTACTAGTTTAAGAGGGGTTCCTTCTAGAGTGGAGATGTCCCCCGTTTGGTTATAGCACATATATTCCGTTTTGTGTGCATTAACATAGAGGCCTATGCTTGCTGCTGCTCGTTCCAAACTATGCAGTAGTGTTTCGGCTTGGTCAGGTGTATTTGCCAGTATCGTTATGTCATCGGCGTAGTCGGCGTCGGTAATTGTTGTTGCGGGGTACCTTTTGCTTCTTTTCTTAATCAGTTCGAAGCCATTCTCTTTGATTTTGTCAATCGATGTTCTAAGTACGTAGTCTAGACAAATGATAAAGAGGTGCGGAGCCAGCGTGTCCCCTTGTAGTACTCCTGCTACAATGTCAAAGTATTCTGTGTCTCCATCCGGTGTTCGTACTTTTACTTTAGTGTTCTAAAAATGGATTTTGCATTAAATAACCTACAAATTTTGATATGCCATAAAACCAAAACAAACAGACAAACAAAATTGAGCTATTTGTAAAAAAATGAAAAAAGACTTGAGACTGGGAAAAAAAAAGTTTACAGTCAAAATATAGGAATGGAATTTGACATTGAACACAAAATTGAGAAGAGACAAATCATCATCAGCATCATGTCGCGCCGCCTGCGCGGATATCCCTGACCGTCTCTCGCCATTTCTCCCTATCATTCATCGCCTCCGGCAGGTCTTCAGGGTTACATCCCGTGTCCTCACATAGCTGCTGTATGTAAGTTCGTGCTGAAAAGAGACAAATAAATGAACGGAAAATCAGGAAAATATGAGAATGCTTGGAGAGAAGGCAAGTTACCGGTACTTTAGAGTATTGAAACCGGATACCATCAGAGATGAAAGGATACTTCAGAAGATCAAGAAAAGTCGAAACCAAGTTCTATAGCAGAAATATCATTAAATGAATAAACATCTGAACAGTTTCCTTTGTAAGATTCTCTGGACCATTCAAAAACTGGAAGGAACCCAGACAAATGGATCATAACGAAACTGATGACGATGCACAAGGCCTTACATTCGAGAGATGGCATAAACAGTGTTCATGTCAAGAAAAGAAGGAAGATAAGTCACTGATACTGAAGATTGTGTCGATACACCAGTACTAAGTTTCAATGAATACACCAAAAAGAGCAGAGAAACATTTATCACAGCAGCCAGTAACAAAAAAAGACAACTGAAAAAGCAACTAAAACAAATCAACTATATGAATACTTCAAGCAACGAACTAGTGAGATTGCACTCGAGAAGACATGGGCATGGCTAAGAAATGGAAACCTCAAGATTGAAACTGTATCTATCTTAGTAAAGTAAGTTGTAAAGTAAAGTTGTCTCCCTTTAGTCGAGGGCGACGAGAAGGCTCCCTTTTCAGTAGCTAACCGGGACATTGGCCCAGCGGTTAGAGTGTTCGCCAATGGCCCGGGAGACCTGGGTTCAATCCCAGGTCGAGTCATACCAAAGACTTTAAAAATGGAACTTGATACCACCTTGCTTAACACTCAGCATTATAAGGTACGGTTCAAGGGTAAAGTGGAGCAATCCTGGGAATGGAGTAGCGCCCTCCCCTACACCTTGGTGTAGTAGCTATCGAAAAGGGAGCCTTCGGGTCACCCTCGACTATGGTCGCTAACTAACTACAATGAAGTGTAGGGGAGGAGGCTACTTCTTTCCCTGGATTGATCCACTTTACCCTTGATACATACCTTATAATTCTGAGTGTTAAGCAAGGAGGTATCAAGTACCCATTTAAAGTCTTTGGTATGACGCGACCTAGGATTGAACCCAGGTCTCCCGGACCATTGGTGAAGACTCTACCGACGAGGCCTTAGCAGAAGCGAAAAATTATCTTTCAAAGACGTATCTTCTCATATCAAGTTTTAAAAATGTGTGTTTCTCAATGTATGTGTCAGAGTGAGAGGGATTCTATTTAAAATACCCAAATTTAACCACATGGTTATAAACCATCGAGTCTGATTTGGTTTGGTTTGTTTTTATGACACATCAACTGTTGGTTATTTAATGCCAAATCTATTTTATACATATAAATATCTCTATTTCAAGCAATCCAGTTTAGGATACATACACAGTTTCAACTTCAAAAAAGAGATCTCTTTCAAAATTGTTTAGCAAAAGTAAACAATTTAAATGTCAAAAACAGTTCTATTCTAAACAATTCTGTTTAGCATAAGTAAATAGTTCAATATCAAAAATGAGTTCTATTTCAAACAATTCAGTTTAGCATAAGTAAATAGTTTCACTGTGAAAAACAGTTGTATTTTAAACGATTCAGTTTAGCATAAGTAAATAGTTTCAATATCAAAAAAAGAGTTCTATTTTAAACGGTTCAGTTTAGCATAAGTAAATAGTTTCAATGTTAAAAACAGTTCTATTTTAAACGATTCAGTTTAGCATAAGTAAATAGTTTGAAAATCAAAAAAGAGTTCTATTTCAAACAATTCAGTTTAGCATAAGTTTACTTCTATTTGATCATAGATAGGACCCTATCAGGTGCTACCACTCCGGGACAGAGTGTACCTCGGAGCAATGGCAATGAAGGAATACTCCAAATTCCCCCAAACTCCTGCATTACTGGAAACTCACCATCAGAGTGTTTAGTATCATATACTGGATACTCGTTGAGGGATCTTACCTCTCTGAGGTGCAGTCGGTGTAATCTTCAGGCCCAGCTAACTGGGCGACAGCAGAATCCAGTTGATGAGACACTTCGGCCGGCCGTGGTCTTAGCGGCATGGATCTGGTCGAGTGTGTCTCCTCACTGGAAATACTTCGAGCCTCAGGGAGCCTCTTCGGAGGGGTTAGGTTTATCACCTGGCGCCCGAGGCGCCCTATTCTAGGTGAATACCGACGACCCTGCGCTTGGACCCACCTTAAAAAAGACCTTGTGCCACACTCATCTGGTTGGTGGGACGGAGGACAAATCCCATCAACTGGGCGAAAAAGGCTCCAAGTATTTCGTTGTTATGCTTATGACTTTCAGAGGGATATGCAATTGGTGGTGTGGCTAACGTGAAGATTTTCGACATCGCATTAAGTTAGTTCGAACTCCAGTTGTGCTAGTACATTCACTTTTGAACTAATACCCTTAAGAAAATTACAAACCCCCTTTCCCTCGAAACAATAACTTAAATAGTATCACTGCTGTTTTACAAGAACGGCTTCAGCTATAAATATCCCATGAAGTTTGATATGCCATTAAACAAAGAAACTAGACCTAGTAATTTTCTAAACAGATCTATTTCTCCCCAAGATAGGACCTTAACAGTTACTATCGCACTGAGTCAGAGTGGATGTGGGAGAAATATTAATAAATTAAGAGTTGTAGAGTAGTTAGCATCCCTTCAACACTCTATCAGATGGCCTGGATCATTGCCTACTGTTAAGGACTCCAACAGTTGATTAATAAGTTGGGTTGATCTTAATCAACTGAATCCAGTTGATAGGACACTCTTCGGCCGGCTGTGGTATCAAGGACACGGATCTGGTCGGGTGTCACCTCACTGGACATACCTCGAGCCTCACGGGACTGTTCTCCAAGCTTTAACCTCGCTTAGGGAGGTTAGCTTTATCGCCTGGCGCCTGAGCCACCCCTTTTTAGGGGAATGCCGACAGGGCCAGAGGCATTTTGGGAGCCGTCGGGTGCGTCTGGGCTGCAGTCCTGCGCAGGACCCACCTTAAAAAAAGCCTTGTGCAACACTCGTCCGGTTGGTGGGACGGAGGGCACATACCGTTGATCAATAAGTTGATATTGATTTGATCAATATTCAGACTGATCTTAGTTTGGCTATTCAGTATTTTGACCCTTGCTTTATTCCTAGAAAGTACTCTTGTTAATTGATTGTAATTTATTGTACTGTGTCTTTTTTTTTTTTTTTTTGTATGTATGTATCTGTTAGCACAGGATATTAGTGCTAAATAAATATGTTAAGCAGTCATTCTTCTACAACATTAAGTGAGTTCAAACGTAAGTTGTTCTATAACGTTCACTTTTTAGGAGGTGCCCGTGGTGTAATTGTTATCGTCGTAGGAAATGAACACGGCGACACGAGTTCAAATCCTGGACGAGACTGATTGCATTTCACATAGCACTAATACCCTTGGGAAAGGTATGAATCCATTTATTCTCCCTCCAGCTATGGGTAAATAGTAGGACAGGCTAGGTTCTTCAGCCTTGGTTAGGCAACTAGTCTAGGAGAAGGAAAACTCTGAATTCAAACTCTGAATTCAAACTCTGAATTCAAACTCCGCTTAAAAATTGACCTTGGGTCATATCCTGCCCGAGCGGAAGGGTTGGTAAATAGGATAACGTTCACTTTTAGACTTATATACACACTTAAACTCACATTTATACTTCAGCTCTCCAGAACTAGAGCCTCACCATCAGATGCAGTTAAGTAACACTCACTCAGATGAACTCAAGAAACACCTTTTTAGTGGGATATAATCGGTGTATTTCACGCCTCGCTCATAGGAGTATACGTGGTATGTACAAAAATCTACGTACTTTTGTACATGAATATCGACAGCCTATATTCAAAACGAATTAGGAGGCGCTCGTCGTGTATTGATTAGTGTCGGGGGAAATGGAGGTGGTAACTCGAGTTCAAATCCTGGACAAGACTCTCTGCCTTCTACATAAAAAAAATCTCCTTTATGTCACATTCTTAACCAACTATACGGCCACCTGCCTCCCATCACGAAAACTATCCAAGTTAGACGAACCAGACATGCAGGACACTGCTGGAGAAGCAGGCACGAGCTCATAAGTGATGTACTCCTATGGACCCCCACATATGGCCAGGCAAAAGCAGGACGACCAGCACGAACATACTTTCAGCAGCTATGTGAGGATACGGGATGTAGTCCTGAGGACCTGCCAGAGGTGACGAACGATAGGGAAAAGTGGCGAGAGAGGGTCAGGGATATCCGTGCTAGTGGCACGACATGATGATGATGATGATGATGATGATGATGATGATGCCACATTCTGCCTGCGCGGAGGGGTTGGGTAAATACATATTTAAGACAAATTAAAATTATTCCCTTTATTTCTTTATTGTTTGGTACAGATTGAGAAACATGGGATCACACTGTGAGATACGAACTCACTAACCACGGCCAGTCAGCCAGCCTAACTATTACACAATGCGAGACACACAAACAATACTCGAAAATAATTCTCGGAATTTATCGTGAGAGAAGCCATGTGACAGAAACAGGTGGACACAGAACGGGCCAGTTGTCTAAGCAGCAATTATTTATATCCTGAGCTGTTCCACCAAAACTTTTCGGATTTACTTTTTTTCTGATCAGGTGTGGTGACCCACTAATAATATATTTCCAACGTTGACCTCGACCAAATTGCGCGAGATGGATAAAAGACGCACATACATACACACGTTAAGAATATGCTTGAAATGTGAACGAAAAAAAAAGGAAAAATTCAGTGAATTTTACCAGATAAACAATACCCCGATAAAAAGAAGAAAAAAAAAAGCAAAGAATGAAAAAAATAGAAATAAAAAAAAAACACTTACATTTAATTACGCTTACTCACTGCCAAACTTTTACTAACTGTTGGTATGTATAACATTGGAATACCGGGCCTATTGTCATTACAAGAGTAATCTTTACGACAGGTTGAGCTGGTTTTCTTTCTTTCTTTTTAATGCTGCAACAATAAGGGCGGTGAATGTATATGATTGCCTTTAAACGTAGATAAATTCGAAATTACAAAGGTACTTTATATTTACCAGCCCCTCCGCTCGGGCAGGATATGACACAAGGACAATTTTTTAAGTGGAGTTTAACAGGTTTGAATTCAGGGTTTTTCTTCTCCTAGACTAGTTGCCTCATCAGGGCTGAAGAACCTAGTCTGCCCTACTATTAACCCATAGCTGGAGGGAGAATATTTGGATTCATACCTTTCCCAAGGGTATTAGTTCTATGTAAAATGCAATCAGTCTCGTCCAGGATTTGAACTCGTGTCGCCGTGTCCATTTACACCACGGGCACTTCCTAAAAAAATTACAAAGGTACTATTCAAACTTTATCCCTTTTCACTTATAACTTCTTTTCCCGCAAAATGGTATCGTCGAACTGAGAATGAAATTGTCCCTGAAACAATTTATGGAAATGAGATGATCTTGGTTTCTTTGTTTTTAATGGTACATCAACTTTTATGCGTTATTCAGTGCCAAATCCAACCTTATTAAAGCGATACATGATGCTATTTAACACATAGCTGGTGGGGATAAAGATGTTTCAATACCTTTCCCGAGGGCATTAGTCAGAAAGTTAACGTAACAGTTTAACCGGAGGTTGAAGTTACTTATTTTCAAACCACAGTCCAGCGCCTTAGCCATTACACCTCCAAAAAGCTAGCCTTCTTGCAGATTAGTAATCAAACTATTTAACCCATACCTTTAAGGATAATGGAGTTCATATTCTTTTCCTAATGTTATCAATTTGCAAGTAAATGCAATAGCATGATTGGAGCAAGACCTCACATACTACGATCTGTTCTTAAGCTATGATGCCACAGTGTCTTTTCAAGAACAGACCTTCTAGTAGAACAGTAGACATTCTATTTAAACCATACCTAAAAGGTTTAGGGTTGGCTGGTTGTTTTGTTTTACAGTGTATCAACCTGCTTCGGGTAATCTAACGCCGAATTAAATTTCAAACAATTCAATTGATTATGAATATAATTTTTGTTACCAAACATTAAATGTCAAGACAGTTCAGTTAAGTGTCAAAAAAAGTTCTATTTCAAACAATTCAGTATAGCAAAAGTACACAGTTTAGTTCTATTTGACCCATAGATAGGACCCTGTCAGAAGAGGTAATATTCCTGGCCAGAAGGGGTAATACGCATCCCCCAAAACTCCAGCATTACTGACTCTTCACCCTCAGATTGTTTGTCATATCTTGGACACTCGCTGAGAAGGGGTCTTACCCATCTGCAGAGGTGCAGTCGGTGTATTCTACAGCCTCAGCCGACTGGGCAAAAGGATCAGGGTGTTCATATACGTTTCCCAAGGGTATCAATCCAAAAGTGTTCGAAATAGCACGACTGGAATTCGAACTCACATACCACGATCTTTCCGTCTCGCACTCAAATAATTGGACTCATCCTGCGAACGATTCTATATAATATATCATAGTAATATACTTAATTGTTATCATTGTTTCCTAATTTCATAGTATGAGGCATATGGATGTCTCAGATTAGCTTACTAACCGTTACACAACTTTTTAAATTTTAGAGTTTTGCTTGGTCTTGCACACAGGCGTCAGATTGAGTACCCATCTATTATTCACCAGGCTCTCTACTGCTTATCCTCAGTGATTTTGCTGGAATCGCTTCTTTCAACGTAAATTGACTGTGTTTCTTACTGATAGATCGATTCATTCATTGGCATCCCGGCTTTGAGCCATCTTCTCACATCAACATTTAAATAAGGAATCTTTTCACAGAATACATACAATATCTACTTACAGATAAAATTCTGTCACATAATTAATCCGAGTGTTACCCCAAATGGTCTCTTGAATTTCTTTTTTTACCATCTTCACAAAAGTGCTGAACTGCGGCCTCGAAGTAAGTGAGAGACGCTGTAACATCTACATGTCTTTGGGAAAAGCATTCACTCCCTTATTTATCCAGCCATGGGTTAAATAGTATTGCTACTGGTTTTTCTTTTTACGAGTATGACTTTGACAGTAAATAACCCAGGACGGTTGATATGCCATGAAACAAAGTAACCAAACCAGACAAATCTTGTCTGAAACCATCCAATTTAATCCTATTTTTGCACCCTTGCTATTTATGATCTGATCAAGTATTTATATTTTGTTTGCTTTGGCTTGGTTTTATGGCATATCAACAATTATGGGTTATTTTATGCCAAAGACGGTTTGTACATATATATTAGATATATATGATTTGCTTTGAATATGTTTTATGGCATATCAACCATTGTAAGTTATTTAATGCCAAAGACGGTTTGTACATTTATATTAGATGTATATGATTTGGTTTGGTTGTGTTTTATGGCATATCAACCATTGTTGGTTATTTTATGCCTAAGACGGTTTGTACATATATATTAGATATATATGATTTGGTTTGGTTTTATGGCACATCAACCATTGTTGGTTATTTTATGCCAAAGACGGTTTGTACATATATATATTAGATATATAGGATTTGGTTTGGTTTGGTTGAGTTTTATGGCATATAAACCATTGCTGGCTATTTTATGTCAAAGACGGTTTGTAAATATATATTAGATATATATGATTTGGTTGTGTTTTATGGCATATCAACCATTGTAGGCTATTTAATGCCATATCAATTTTTATACATATAAACAGTTCTATTCCGAACAATTCCGTTTAGCATAAGCACACCATTTCAATGTCAAAAACATTTCCATTTCAAGCTATTCACTTTAGTTTACAAAGTTAAATGGTTGTAAGTATTACTATGTATCACTAACAATTCATTTAAACTTCAGTCATTTATTTACACACAGGTAAACGATCAAACTGTTCTGTTCCTAACAATTCAGTTTAGAATAAGCACAATTTAGTACTGTTTGGCGCATAGATAGTTGCTATCACTCTGGGCTAGAGTGGACCTGGATACGATGGCAATGAAGAGATACTCCACATTCCTCAAAACTCCTGTACTACTGGAACCTCAGCACCAGATCGTTTAGTGTCATATCTAGGACACTCGTTGGAGGGGAGACTTACCCCTTAGTAGAGACAGTCGGTTTATTTTGCCCCCCTCCCAAGCTAACGAGGCCAGACACACGCTGAGGGAGTCTTACCCTTCCACAGAGATGTAGTTGGTATATTTCGCAGCCCTAATCGACTGGACCACCAAAAATATATCTCTATGACCAAGACAGTCTAATTAGTTAATACAGATTTTTTAATCTTTAAAAAAAAATATAGCTTTGATTTTGACAAGGCAATGCTTATGGGGCATCCAATGAAGTTCGAACTCCCTGCTTAATAACAATGTGCCAGTGATCTGAGCTTGTTAACCATTACAAAACGATGGCTTTCAGATGACACAGAGGTTTGCTTATCATGCCTGTTGTTATTTTTGTTACTCATTTCAAACCAATTCAGACAAATCGTTACTTAACTTCGGAAGAGATAAATTGGTGCTTTCAGTGGGATTAAACCGTGTCTCTGATAATAATTTTTAAAAAGGGGCCTCACTTTGATTTTAGCACAAAGCCATGTATTTATTGGAAGTATTTTTTTAATTTCATAATTCGAAAGAAATCAAATCTTAAAAATCTAAATTAAAATTTTTATTATGTTCGGAACTAATTCTTCGTCACCACTTTTGAAATGTTCCGTGAGGAGGGGGGGTAATTGTGGTGGATTCTTTAAAAATCTCTCGACTCTCGTAGAATACTGATAACTGAGTGTGGAATCCTAAATAATACTAACTCACAATGTTACATTTCACATCTAATTTGCATACGCACGTGTCTCTCGACTCATCCCATATCAGATCTCTGACTTACCCATTTATATATCCACCTTTTCTAGTCACGTAAACTCCTGTAGCACATTCCATTTTAACACTTGTGTTTGTTGGCAAGAGATCCGTGTTCAAATCACACGGTTTGCTATCGGTACATTCTTCCACATAACAGAAATTTAAATTCATATGTAAAATTAGAATCAGAAAAAAAAATATATCGATATCTTGAACGGTTGATTGGTTCGTTGTGTTTTATGGTTTTTCATTGTGGTTTATTTAATGCCAAATCCTGATTATAAATATGGTCATTAAATGATTAGTTTGTTTGTAACATTTTTAAAAGAGCCAGAGTATATTGGTTTGCTAACAGATAAATATTGCAATCGTTTTCACACGTTAAAATGATTGAAGGTATTACTATTGTCTTGTCTGCACACAGTTAAATAGTTTCAAGTATTGCTATCGTTTGCACACGTTAAAATGATTACAGGCATTACTATTGTCTTGTCTGCACACAGTTAAATGGTTTCAAGTATTGCTATCGTTTGCACACGTTTAAATGATTATAGGTGTTACTATTGTCTTGTCTGTACACAGTTAAATAGTTTCAAGTATTGCTATCGTTTGCACACGTTTAAATGATTATAGGTATCACTATTGTGTTGTCTGCACACAGTTAAATAGTTTCAAGTATTGCTATCGTTGACACACATTTAAATGATTATAGGTATCACTATTGTCTTGTCTGCACAGAGGTAAATGGTTTCAAATATTGCTATTGTTTTGCACACGTTTAAATGATTATAAGTATCACTATTGTGTTGTCTGCACACAGTTAATTGGTTTCAAGTATTGCTATCGTTTGCACACGTTTAAATGATTATAGGTATTACTATTGTCTTGTCTGCACACAGTTAAATGGTTTCAAGTATTGCTATCGTTTGCACACGTTCAAATGATTATAGGTATCACTATTGTCTTGTCTGCACACAGTTAAATGGTTTCAAGTATTGCTATCGTTTGCACACGTTTAAATGATTATAGGTATTACTATTGTCTTGTCTGCACACAGTTAAATGGTTTCAAGTATTGCTATCGTTTACACACGTTTAAATGATTATAGGTATCTCTATTGTGTTGTCTTCACACAGTTAAATGGTTTCAAGTATTGCTATCGTTTGCACACGTTTAAATGATTATAGGTATCACTATTGTCTTGTCTGCACACAGTCAAATGGTTTCAAGTATTGCTATCGTTTGCACACGTTAAAATGATTGTAGGTATTACTATTGTCTTGTCTGCACACAATTAAAAAGTTTCAAATATTGCTATCGTTTGCACACATTTAAATGATTATAGGTATTACTATTGTCTTGTCTGTACACAGTTAAATAGTTTCAAGTATTGCTATTGTTTGCACACGTTTAAATGATTATAGGTATCACTATTGTTTTGTCTGCACACAGTTAAAGGGTTTCAAGTATTGCTATTGTTTTCACACGTTAAAATGATTGTAGGTATTACTATTGTCTTGTCTGCACACAGTTAAATAGTTTCAAGTATTGCTATCGTTTGCACACGTTTAAATGATTATAGGTATCACTATTGTCTTGTCTGCACACAGTTAAATGGTTTCAAGTATTGCTATCGTTTGCACACGTTAAAATGATTGTAGGTATTACTATTGTCTTGTCTGCACACAGTTAAAAATTTCAAGTATTGCTATCGTTTGCACACGTTAAAATGATTATAGTTATCACTATTGTCTTGTCTGCATACAGTTAAATAGTTTCAAATATTGCTATCGTTTGCACACGTTTAAATTATTATAGGTAATACTATTGTCTTGTCTGTACACAGTTAAATAATTTCAAGTATTGCTATCGTGTGCACACGTCAAAATGATTATAGGTATTACTATTGTCTTGTTTGTAGACTGTTGAATAGTTTCAAGTATTGCTGTCATTTGCACACGTTAAAATGATTACAGGCATTACTATTGTCTTGTCTGCACACAGTTAAATGGTTTCAACTACTGCTATCGTTTGCACACGTCAAAATGATTACAGGCATTACTATTGTCTTGTCTGTACACAGTTAAACGGTTTCAAGTATTGCTATCGTTTGCACCCGTTTAGATGATTCCAGGCTATTGTCTGAGCACAGTAATTGGTTTCAGTTATTGCTATCGTTAGCACACGTTTAAATGATTCCAGGCATTGCTATTACCTTATATGTAGACAGTTAAATGGTTTTAGATACTACTATCGTATACACACGTTTAAATGATTCCAGGCATTGCTATTGTCTTGTCTGTGCACTGTAATTGGTTTCAGGTACTCTTATCGAAGACGTTTAAATGTTTTTGGTATTGTTACCGTTTGCATACCTTGAAATGTTTCAGGTATTGCTATTGTTTGTACACGTTTAAATGTTTCAGGTATTGATATCGATTGCACGCGATTAAATGATTCCAGGCATTGCTATTGAATGTATACAGTTAAATGGTTTCAGGTATTGCTCTCGTTTGCACACTCGTTCAGGAGGGATGGAAGTTTTACCCTTCAGTAGAGATGCAATCGGTATTTTATACAGCCTCCTTTCCAGACGATTGGGCAGTCAATATTTTGAAACAACTCAATTCCAACATAAATAATTTTATATAGAGGCAATCGATCTAATTAAAAATTATCACCCCAAATTTTTGTTACCGAAATTAGTTTTAAATCTGAATATTATTGAAATCATATCACATAATGAATGTCATATATTACTTGAGAATTGATAGATAAATCACTCTGCGCTGTGTTTAACGTACTGTACCGTAAGTTCTAACACCTGTTATGCTATTAAGTTCCCTTTTGGACTAATACCCAAATCCCTTCAGTTGTGGGTTAATAGTACCACCAGTTTTCTTCTAAAAGAGTATCTTTGACAGTAAATAAACTGCGAAGATGAATTTGCACATTAAAAAACCAAATCAAACAAAACTATAAACATATAAAGCTTGATTTTTTTTTTTTTTATTAAATAGCAAATCAATCGTTATAGATGTATTATTAAAAAAATAAATGATGATGATGATACATCCATCGTTATTCCAGCAACATTTTTTACCATCTTAAAGTCCTGAGGAAGGTTTATTAAAACCAAAACGTTTTAACGTTGACTTTACATCGTAACAGATTCATCACTTTTGGATTACTTCCTTTTTCTATTTTTTTTATATATATATACATTGGCCCAGCGGTTAGGGTGTTCGCCAATGGCCCGGGAGACCTGGGTTCAATCCCAGGTCGAGTCATACCAAAGACTTTAAAAATGGAACTTGATACCACCTTGCTTAACACTCAGCATTATAAGGTACGGTTCAAGGGTAAAGTGGAGCAATCCTGGGAATGGAGTAGCGCCCTCCCCTACACCTTGGTGTAGTAGCTATCGAAAAGGGAGCCTTCGGGTCACCCTCGACTATGGTCGCTAACTTTATATATATATATATATATATATATATATATATATGCGGAATTTTATGGGTTTTTCTAAATCTCCATTTGAAATTTCTCATTATTTCTTTGTCTGAAGATGCAGATCAAACATTTTTCATATAGGTTTTGGTGAAATAGATATTCTTACAAAAATTATGAGTAATTTAAAAAAGTTTTTTCTTTTATATTATATATATATATATATATATATATATATATATATATTAGTTTGAGTGTCTATAAACAGCTAACATCTTTTTTTGTTAATTAGCAAATCAACTTTTGTGGATATATTATCAAACGGATAATAATAATAATAATAATAATAATAATAATAAGAATAAGAATAATAATAATACATCCAAAGTTTTTCACCATTTTAAAGTCCTGATGAAGGTGTATGAAAACCGAAACGTTTTCACGTTACCTTTACATCGTAATAAATTCATCAGTTTTGGATTACTTCCTTTTTTTATTTTTTCATATATATATATACATATATATATATATATATATATATATATATATATAGCCGGAATTTTGTAGGTTTTTCTAAATCTTCATCAGAAATCTCTCATTGTTTCTTTGTCTGAAGATGCAGATTTAACATTTTTAAAATATAGGTTCTGTTGAAATAAATATTATTATTACAAAAAATATGAGTAAATTTTAAAAGATTCCCTTATATATATATATATATATATATATATATATATATATATATTAGTTTGAGGGCTTATTAACAACTAACCATTTTTTGTTAAATAGCGTATCAACATTTGTGGATATGTGATTAAAATATTAAGATAATAATAATAATAATAATAATAATAATAATAATATCCATCGTTATTCTTCCAACATTTTTTATCAAGTCCTGATGAAGGCCTCAAAAAACCCGAAACGTTTTAACGTTGACTTTACATCGTAATAAATTCATCACTTTTGGATTTCTTTGTTTTTCAATTCTCTTTATATATATATATATATATATATATATATATATATATATATATATAAAATTAGTGTGATGGTGTATTAATTACTGACAATTTTTTTAGCAAACATAAACAGGAACACTTTTTTTCTTGTGGTTGTTATTCACTGAGATTTGTTTATTCTTATAAACAGACCAACATTACTTTTTGAAAAGAATGTAAGCCCACATTACTTACATTACTCTGCCTATGTAGCCAGCCAGTAGGAGTAGCATCTCTTACACCCGCAAGCCCATTGATTTGTACCATGGGGCAAATATTCTCCGGAAGATGGACTGTTGACAATACATGATAGAAGATAATGTAACTCCTGTTCCTGGTTTTTATATTCAGTGTAATTCCCCTCTAAAACAAGTTGATCATCAAGCAAGGGAACTCAGCTTAGGGGTAAAATGTAAGACAACTGTAAAAAGATTTTTTGGTCAACGAATAAAATCAATAATAAAAAAGGACTTATCTGGCTGAACTGGCCAAACCGATTTTGTTTATTTGTCTTTTAAACCTGCTATTCTTTGACGACCATTTTTTTCTGCACTTGTTTATTGATTCGAATTGTTCCTTCTGGAATAGTCATTCCAATAAAAAGCAAGTTCTAGCTTGTCTGGATTGGTCCAAAATATTGTTTTATTTTTGAACAGACATGACATTCTAACAAAAGTTTGATAGCAGGTTCTACTTTATATCAAATATACAACTTTGTGAATATATAAGTTTTTTTTTTTTTTTTCAGTTAAGAAATTTGATATTAATAATTCAAGTTAGACGTTATTATCAAAACAAATAGATCATTCATGTCTATTTTTTAAAAAAAATCAAAGTGATTATTTCTTTGCACCAAAATATACACTTTAAGTCGTGTTATTTTTTTTCTCTTTTCTTTGTATATCAACATATCAATACACTCGTTTATAACAATTGAACTTACGAGTTCGAATCCCAGATGGGTCACTTTGCATTATCTTATACGTTAATTCCCTTTGGAATTGTTTACACCTCAGCTGTGGATAAATGATAAGACACTGTTTAGGCAACCAATCTAGAAGAAGAAAAACTCTAAATTCAAACCAACTTTATTCCGCTTAAGATTATACCTTGTACGGTTTTTATGGCATATAAAGCCCTGTAGGTTATTCAATGCCAAATCCCCTTTACTGATCATACCTTTTACACACACATATATATATATATAATATATATATATATATATATTTGGCTCTCGCTGGATTACTCTAGTAAAGTAAAGTTGGTGAACTGTGTCGATGATGATCCGAAGGCTCCCTTTTCATTATCTACTACACTGAGGTATAGGGGGCGCTACTCTATTCCCTAAATTGCTCCACTTTACCCTTGATCGCGTACCTTATAATGCTGAGTGTTAAGCAAGGCAGCATCAAGTACCATTTTTTGAGTCTTTAGTATGATTCTACAGAGGATTGCACCCAGGTCCCCCGAACCATTGGCGAATACTCTTCTTATTAGGCCAATGGCCCGGTTTGCTCTACTTACCCATATTTCTTTGTAATGCTGAGTGTTTAGCAAGGTGGCATCGAGCACCATTCTTTTAGTCTTTGGTGTGGTTTTGATTCAACCCCAATCTCTTGGACCATGTGCAAATACACTAACCATTATTCCAATGGGCCGGTTTATATATAAAATAAATATTTGTAGGAAATATTTTAAACAAACTAGAGTTCATTTATTTGCTTTATAACTATCACATATCAATTTAACATCAGTCATTTACTTGCATGGAGTTCATATTTGCCAACCCCTCCGCTCGGGCAGGATATGACACAAGGTCAATTTTTAAGCGGAGTTTAACAGGTCTGAATTCAGAGCTTTCCTTCTTCTAGACTAGTTGCCTCACCAAGGCTGAAGAACTCAGCCTGTCCTACTATTTACCCATAGAGGAGGGAGAATATTTGGATTCATAAGGGTATTAGTGCTATGTGAACTGCAATGAGTCTCGTCCAGGATTTGAACTCGTATCGTCCAATTCCTACGACGATAACCATTACACCACAGGCACCTCCACCTTGCATGGAGTTAAATGTTTAAACAGTTCTATTTGACGCTAACATGTTCGACCACTTTGGGTCTACGTGAATCTGTGAATAGTAGCCATGAAGATAAATTCTACATTATTTAAAACTTCAGAACTGAAGACTCACGATCTGATGGTTTAAACAGTATACTCGTTGGGTGGGTGGGGGATAGTTTTACCCCTCTGCAGAGATGCATTCGGTGTATTCTACAGCTCCGACTGACTGGGCTGAGTTGACCTTGGGTGATATAAAGACTGCGTTGGAGGAGTTGTATGAATACAAACTCGTGCAAAAGCAGGACGACCAGCTCGAACTTACATACAGCAACGATGTGAGGACACAGGAAGACCTGAAGACCTGCCGGAGGCGATGAGTGATAGGGAGAAGTGGCGAGAGAGGGTCAGGGATATCCGTGCTGGCGGCACGACATGATGATAATGATGATAATGATGATGATCTATTGTTCATGTGAGTCACGCACCCTTTCAGAAATTAATATATATGCGTTGTTAGCTGCTTCACTGAAAAAAAAATAATGCATTAAAATGTCCTGGATTTAAAATTAAACTGTGTTCGGTGGTAAGGGTCTAATTCTGGAGTTCTGGGGTTGTGTGGAGTCAGCTCTTCGTTATCACAGCGCCTCATTAAGCTGGAATAATAGTGCTTGTTTGGGTCTCATTTATTGGTCAAACAGAAATGTTTGAAAATTAGACATGAATACGTGAAAGCATATCGCAGCATGCAAAGAAATAATTATAATCAAATCGGTATAAATATTTGAAACCGTTTCTTCAAAATGATTACCAGTGAGTTGAAACATATTTTATTCAATTATATACGTGTTGATAAATAATTATATACATAAAAGTATTAGGGAATATGTATACACATAGATATGTGTGTGTGTGCGTGCGTGTGTGTGTGTGCGTATGTGTCCAGGGTATGCAGAAAAGTAAATTTTATAAAGCATATATATATATATATATATTAAAATAGGTAGGTCCACAAAGAGATTAGTATTTTTTGAATTTATTTATTATTTTCAAAATAAATAAATTCAGAAAAATACAAATCTCTTCGTGGACCTACCTATTTCAAAATGTATTTTTATTCTTTTTTTGGACCTACAAAAAAACGTTTATATATATATAGTAAGCAAAGTTAGTGTATAGTCGAGGGTGATACGAAGGCTCCCTTTTCGATAGCTGCTACACCAAGGTGTAGGGGAGGGCACTATTCCTATAAAAAATAAATTTATTTAGAATTATATATATATGTTTATAATTCTAAATGAATTTATATTAATTTTTATTTTATTTTTTTTTACTTAATAGCATGGGGGCTTATCTGCGATCTCTGGTTTCATGAGGTCTTTACTCGTCAATCATCAAGCTGAAAAAGAAAGCATAAAACCTGTGGTCACTGATAGGCACCCATGCTATTAAATAAATATAAAAACTCATATATATTTATTTATTATTATATCATATAATCATATATCACAGATATTGAGCAATCTCAATCATATATCACAGATATTGAGATATATCATATAATCATATATCACAGATATTGAGCAATCTCCAAATTATACCGCATTTGAACTGCCACTTACCCAGCAAGTGAGATAGTGACAACCATATACTGTTGCAATATATATATATATATATATATATATATATATATATATATATGAGAAAGAAAGAAAGAAAGAAAGAAAGAAAGAATATATATATATATATATATATATATATATATATATATATATATATATATATATATATATATATATATATATATATAAAAACTCAGAAGTTTTTATATATATATATGAGAAAGAAAGAAAGAATATATATATATATATATATATATATGAGAAAGAAAGAAAGAAAGAAAGAAAGAATATATATATATATATATATATATATATATATATATATATATATATATATATATATATATATATATATATGAGAAAGAAAGAAAGGTAATGGGTGGAAAGAAAGAAAAATGAAAAATAAAGAAAAGCAAATCAACGGAAAAAGAAGGAACGACGAGATAAAATTTTGACCCGTTTGATATATATATATATATATATATATATATATATATATATATATATATATATATATTAATGATATGGTTACATAGTTTGCTATATTCATAAAGAAAGAGTTCTCAATGTCAGTGATAAAGCATATATAAATGCAGGTATTGTTAGCGTCCATTGGAAGTCAATGGTGTCTGGTGACTGTCAATTTTCTAGGAGTGTCGCTTTAGCTCTCACGATCACATCGCCAAGAAACTGACAGACATCAACATTCGTTGTTTTATTAACACTTTGTATCACCATTCTAAAGTCAAGATGAAGCTTCATTAAATTGGAACATTTAACGTTGACTTTCCTTTACGGTGAATTCTTCACTTTTGATTACTTTGTTTTTCAAGTTTTCTCCATATATATATATACGTGTTAGGCGAGTGAGTCATACATATAATGCAACAAAGTATTAGTATATATATATATATATATATATATACGAGTTTCCAGACATTTTTCGTATGGGCACTTTTATTGATAGTACACACATGAAGCTCTTGTCCCCTTCGAAGTAATCTCTTCCGGCTTCAATGCACTTGTTGTATCGCTCCAACAACTTATGGAAGGCCCCATGGAAGTCCTCTTGTGTCAGCATGTCAGTGACCTTCGTCACAGCCTCTTTCATCTCCTCAATTGTTTCATAACGACTGCCTAGGGAATAACCAAAAGTCACATGGAGCAAGGTCTTGACTATAGGGACGGTGAGGAACTCTCTTGATACCCATCTTGGTCAAATAATCAGTGACAAGGATGGAGTTGAGGACTGGTACATTGTCCTGGTGGAAATGCCACTGACGCGATTTGAAGAGGGCTGGCCTCTTCCGACGGAATCTCTTGCTGAACTCCCTAAAAACCTCAACATAGTAACCCTAACCCTAACCCTTTGGCCAATCAACTCTGGTCTATTGACTTCCTTATTCCTCCCACACCTCTTATCATCTCTCACAGACTCTATGCCTTCCTTGAATCTCTCATGCCACTCAAAAACTGATGCTAGATTCATGCACGATGGTCGAAAAGCAGTCTGAAGCATTCCGTAGGTTGTTTTTGTGGCATTTTTTCCAAGTTTAAAACACAATTTTTTTGCATATCGTTCTTCCACACGTGCAGATTGCATTTTTGAAATTCAACAGCTGTGACAATCAGGCTTCAGTAGGGGGTATTCCAATTCCTGCTGTAGCTGTTCATTTAAACCTGTAATCATAAAAATTCGTCAATCATCTCATAAGATGTACAGCAATAAGATACTGAATTTTCAAGTGTCTATGACAATTTTAAATGCCTATACAAAAAAAGTCAGGAAACTTACTGAAGGCACCACGTATATATATATATATATATATATATATGCATGTAATGCAGCAAGTAAACATAATATATCAAACATATATATATATATATATAGTAAAGTTGGTGAACGTAGTCAAGGGCGACCAGAAAGCTCCCTTTTCAATTGCTACTACACTGAGGTGTAGGGGAGGGTGCTACTCCTTTCCTTGGATTGCTCCACTTTATCCTTGATACGTACCTTATATTGCTGAGTGTTAAGCTAGGAGGTATCAAGTACCATTTTTAAAATCTTCGGTATGACATGACCTGGGATTGAAACCAGGTCTCCCAGATCATCGACGAACACTCGACCCACTAGTCCAATGAGCCGGTTATCTATAAATAAAGTGTTCAATAAAATTGATTAAGCATTGTTGAATCTATATTCACGCTATATATATATATATATATATATATATAGAATAAAATGAAAATATTAAACAGTGGATGGTGATTTTTTTAGGCTTACCTCGTTAGTTGGTGAGTTTAATACTCATTTAATACCAAATTACTAACATGCATATATATATATATATATATATATATATATATATATATATATATATATATATATATATATATATATATATATATATATATATGGAATAAGATGAAAATATTAAACAGTGGATGGTGATTTTTTAGGCTTACCTCGTTAGTTGGTGAGTTTAATACTCACTTAATACGAAATTACTAACATGCATTCATACATACATATATATATATATATATATATATATATATATATATATATATATATATATATATATATAAACGCAAACATATTATCTGTCTATACTAATTAAAACGTGAAATTTCAATGGGTTTAGCCAGTCTTGTTTCGTTTTTTTTTTTTTGCTTTTTTTTAATGTCTTTTTTTCTTAACTTTTTTTACTTTTTCCTATCCATTTTAATTTTACTTCAAATGGTTGACGCAGACGTTTTAAAAATAAATAAATGAAGAACAATAAAAGACCTGATCTTAATAGTGAACAATTAAGTTAGTAACCGCATCAACGTCTACTTTAACTGTCGCAATTAAGTAAGCACTGTAAATACATATGTTATTAGTCGAAAAAGTGTGACGTGATGGGAGGTGGAGAAAGAGGAGAGACAAGAATGAAATAGGGAGGGTCGTCCGAGCAGAAGGAGGAGGCGAAAGAGGTTAAAATTTGGCAACAAATTATGATCCTGACGTTTCCTTTCTTATTGTCGATTTTAAAGAAATGAATGTCTGAATTACTGCTAAAGACCAAATTAATTCAAGGCTTTTATCAATGGTAGAGGTCCTTGAAGACAACAACAACAACAACAAAAACAACAAAAAAGTCACATTTTTTTTCTTCATGTTATAAAGCCAGCAAATATGCCGAATAAAAGACGACAGTAATTCCATTGATTCATTCTTAGTTAATTGTTGATTAGTTCATACCGTGGGTAGAATAGGGTCAGTGTAGCATAGAAAGATTGTATAGCTCCAATATGTAATAATTTCATACGTTATTATTGAAATCAAATATTTTGCCCATAGATGGGTTCCTAAATGGCTCTAAAATTTCGGGTCAAACTGGACCTGGGAGTTATATAAAAGAGGGAGTACCCAACACTCTCTAGATCTTTGGATCTCCTGAACTGGAGTTTCTTCATCAGTCGCAGATTCATACAAAGGAGACCCTTTCGTGGGGTGAGTTTTACCCCTCTTTAGGAGATACAGTCAGTGTACTCTAAGTCCCTGCGACAAAGTTGGCTCTGTAATCGTATATGATAGAAATAAGTAGTAAAGTTGGCGACCGTAATCGAGGGCGACCCGAAGGCTCCCTTTTCAATAAGTACTACATGAGGTGTAGGGGAGGGCGCTACTCCTTCCCCCGGATTTATATACTTTACCTTTGATACGTACCTTATAATGCTGAGGGTTAAGTAAGAAAGGATCAAGTACCATTTTTAAGTCTTTGGTATAACTCAACCTGAGATTGAACCCTGTTCTCCTGGGCCATTGGTGAACGCTCTACTTGATAGAAATACTTGACACCATATAACAGGGTGTAAGCATATTATTTTCATATTACTCCTTGCGAGTAATTCTTTACTCTTGTCAAGAGTAATAAATAAGAGAATAGAAAGATATAAGAACTATTTCATGACGCTTTGTAATAAGCTATTAAACAAAAAATGTTTGACGTTTTATCTCTAATTAGTTTATTTACGGCTAAATATTTTTTTAAAAATGAGTGAACACCCTCTAAGTGTGTCAAATCCATAATTCTTGCCAGAGGATGTGAAAAAATACATTGGAAATGGTTTTTACTATAAAGATTAATGGCAAACGATTTTTATTATAAAAATGCATTGGAAATAAAAAAGAAAAAAAGCAAGGTGAATATCCTGTAAATGTGTTCATTCTATTATTTTTGTCTGGGATTGTAGAAAATACACTGGAAATGCTTTTTAGTCAAAAAATTCATTTTAAATGATTTTTATTTTAAAATACATTGGAAATAAAACGATAGGGGGAACATCTTCTAAGTGTGCTAATTCCATAGTTTTTTTCAGGGCAAGTAGAAAAATACATTGGAAATGGTTTTTACTCTACAAATTAATTGCAAATAAATTTTATCATAAAAATGCATTGGAAATAAAAAAAAAAAAAAGGGTGAATATCCTATAAATGAGTTAATTTCCCAATTTTTGTCTGGGCTAGTAGAAAAATACATTGGAAATGGTTTTTACTTTAAAAATTCATTGCAAATAAATTTTATTATAAAAATGCGTTGGAAACTTTTAAAAAAGCAAGGTGAATATCCTGTAAATGCGTTAATTCTATTTTTTTTTTTATTGTCTGGGATTGTAGAAAAATACATTGGAAATGCTTTTTGTCTAAAAATTCATTGCAAATGATTTTTATTATAAAAATACATTGGAAATAAATTTAAAAAAAAAACGAGGTGAATATCTTCTAAGTTTGCTAATTCCATAATTTTTGCTAATGGTATAAAATAAGAAAAAAAAGAAAGAAATATTTCATGACACTGGAATATTCATCTATTAAATAAAAATGTTTTGTGTCTTATCTATAATTAGTTTATTTACTGATACATAAAAAGTCAGCTAAATTCATTATTCTTGCCAATTCAATCAGAGAACTGGAAAAAAAAAAGAAGAAATATTTCATGACACTTGAATGTTCAACTATTAAATAAAGGTGTTTTGTATCTTATCTGTTATTAGCTTACTTACTGATACATAAAAAAAGAAAGTTAACACCCCATAAGTATGTTAATTTGATAATTTTTGCAGGGGTAGCTTTATAATTTCAATAATGATAGCATTAATTCCTTTATAAGGATAATCTTTCGTCTGTGGCTGTGAAATATATTCTTGATAGATATCTCGGGGAATGTGTTATTTCAAATATTTTTTTTTCTCGTGACTTTTTCACACCAGCATTAGTTGATGGTCTTTCACTGGAGTCAGAGCGACAGCAAGTCTCTTCAAGTCACCAGGACTCCTCTCAGTATTCTGACCGATCTTAACAATGCTATAGTTTGGACGATGTCCACTCGTCCTCCAATTTCTAACTCTTCTAGCCCCCTTGGGAAACCTTTAGAGATTGATCCAAACGCACCACTTACATTTGGTTTCACTATCACCTTCATGTTTTGCAGGGTGTTTTTTTGGTTATTTTCAGTTCTCTAGCAAGGCTAAAGTACTTGTCATTTTTTTTTTTTTTGTTTTCTTTGATTTTTACTCTATGGTCCGCTGATCCGGCAAAGTGTACTATTCGGCAAGTTCTCTGTTGTTGTTGTTGTTGTTGATTACCTCTAGGTGTGGTCCTCAGGCTGGAATTAGGTGATGTGTTTATATTTCGAATTATTATTCATATTATTATTACTCCTTCTGAGTTTTTCCCATCAGCGTCATCAGATGGTTTTTCACCGGAGTTTGAGAGACAGCAATATTCACCTATCTAGGAAGCAGTGTCTCATCAACCGAAAAAGACATCGACACGCGGCTAACGAAGGCATGGACAGCTATCGATGAGCAATCGATCATATGGAAGTCAGACCTGACCGATAAAATGAAACGCAGTTTCTTCCAAGCAGCGGTCGTGTCGATATTGCCGTATGGATGCACTTCGTGGACGCTAACAAAACGGCTGCCAACTTCCAAGTCCTCCATGCCCTTTAATAATCCTTTAGTTGCTGTGCCAAAAGCGCCAATCACAATTGGTACAATCGTCACTTTCATGTTCCACTGATTTTTCAATTCTCTAGTGATGTCGAGATTATTATTATTATTATTATCATTATTTTCTCTTTGAGAGTTTTTCACATCAGTTTCAGCTACTGGTTTTTCACTGGCGTTTAAGTGACAGTAAGTCTCCCCATGTCTCGAGGACTCTTCTCAGTATTCTGGCCGTTCTTAATGCTGTAGCTTGTATTGTTTTCGTTCGTCCTCCAACCTCCAAGTCCTTCAGTGTCTTAAATAATTCTTTAGTTATTATCATTATCATTATAGACCGAAACGTGCAACTCAAGTTGATTGCAATTAAATGTTAAAAATATTATAATGACTGTTAGGAAACATTTATGACTTTATCAAATTTCGACATTAAATAACCCATAAAGAGTTGATAATGCATAGTTTGGAACGAGCCGCAGCAGGCATTGGCCTCCATGTCAATGCACCCAAAACTGAATATATGTGTTACAACCAAACGGGCAACATTGCCACACTAGACGGAGCCTCTCTGAAACTAGTAGACAAATTCACCTACCTAGGAAGTAGCGTCTCATCAACCGAAAAAGACATCGACACACGACTGACGAAAGCATGGACGGCTATCGATAGGCTCTCGATCATATGGAAATCAGACCTGACCGATAAAATGAAACGCAGTTTCTTCCAGGCAGTGGTTGTGTCGATACTGCTATATGGATGCACTACATGGACGCTAACTAAACGGCTGGAGAAGAAACTAGACGGCAATTAGACAAGAATGTTTAGAGCAATATAGAACAAGTCCTGGCGACAACACCCCACAAGACACCAACTATACGGCCACTTGCCTTCCATCACGAAAACTATACAAGTTAGACGAACCAGACACGCCGGACACTGCTGGAGAAGCAAGGACGAGCTCATAAGTGATGTACTCCTATGAACCCCCACATATGGCCAAGCAAAAGTAGGACGACCAGCTCGAACTTACATACAGCAACTATGTGAGGACACATTTAACCCTGAAGACCTGCCAGAGGCGATGAATGATAGGGAGAAGTGGCGAAAGAGGGTCAGGGATATCCGTGCTGGCGGCACGACATGATGATGATGATGATCAGCCCTGCAAAAGGGACATATAACTTGCTGATTGTAATCCTTGCACAGGAGTTAGACTCCATTTTTTTGGTTTAGTTTTGTTTGGAAGGGTTTTATAGCATATTATCTATCGTAGGTTATTTAGTGCTAGAACCTGTTTTAAATATATATCAAATATATATATGATATAAACATTTTATGTAGATAACATTCTTAAGCAGCTTGGGCTCTTTTTGCTCACAGATAAATAGCTTCAAGTATTCAACAGTCACAATTTACCGTTAGTCATTTCTTTGATCAAAGTTGGTTATGTATTTGACCCACTGTTAGAACCTTATCAGGTGCTACCACTCCAGGCCAGAGTGGACCTGGTAGCAGTGACAGTGAAGGGGTATTCCACATTCCCCAAATCTCCAGGGCTGAAGCTTCGGAGATTAGATGGTTTAATGTCATATCCAGGACACTTATTGAGGAGTCTTACCCTTCAGCACAGATGTAGAATACCTACAACCCCAACCGACTGGGCTTCCCATTAAAAAAGGGGGGGTTGTTTGGTATGACACTAAACTGCATCTGATAGTGAGGTTCCAGTTCTTGAGGTTTAATGATAATGGACCCTCCTTTCTATTGCCATTACTTAATCTGATTGGGAGTGGTACAACCTGTTCGGGTCCCATTTACAGGTCAAATAGATAAGCTAAAAGATTATTCCTATTCGGTCAGACTGTGCGCAAAAAAAACCAACTTACAATGACCTTCATTCAGTGACGTATAAAATCACTCAAGTTGCCATTAAAATCAATCAATCAATCAATCAACTGATATGATATTGTTATGATCATTCGATTTTGTCACGTTATCTGGAAAATCTCTTAGTGTACGTAATTTATAAATCAAAGTATTTCAAAAAAGGATTAATACGAAAATAACACATGGCGTAACGGTTATAGGCATTGGTTTCCTAAGCTTCTAAGGAGACAGTCATCAGGAGTTGCAGGTTCAATCGTGACTGCAGGCGAGTAACAATACAGGAATACTTAACACTTGTACCCGTTTATGACGAACGGAATCCGAACAGGCGACCCCCGTGGATTCAATAAAGTACTTAGTTCGAGGTCCCGAGAAGGTTCCCGAGTTCGACAAACACCTGAAGAAGACCGGAGGACATATGAGCCGAAATGTTGTGGAAATAACAATAAAGATGGAGACAATAGTCCGAAAACCCATAATGATAAAAATCACCAAGTGTCGCCTTAGAAATTTAGACAACGAAAATAGATATACATGGTTAGATACTGTCTAAAGGTCCAGGTATTCCCTTGGTGAAACTTGGAATATAACCCCTTGGGATGAGACAAAACTACTGTATTTGCTTAATTTACTAAAAGTATATATATATATATATATATAGAGAGAGAGAGAGAGGATAACAACAGTAAAGCAAAATAAGATTACTAAGTAATACATGAAAATAGATAAGTAAGGAATCGATTTGAATTGTTTTTTTTTTGTTTTGTTTTTTTTTCCTGAGTATTTATTTATTTATCTATTTAATAGATTAAGAGTTAATTGAAAGCATTCGAGTTAGTTTGTTTATCTCGACACAAACACACACAATATATATATATATATATATATATATATATATATATATATATATTGTTTATTTTTATTTGCTTGATTCCAGCTCTTGATAAATGGTAATTAAAGTGAAATATAAGGTATTTATGTTACGTCATTAAGAAAGAAAGAAAGAAAGGTTAAAAAAAGGAAGTAATTAAACAGAATGAGAAGGGGAAAAAAAGGAAATAAGGGATGGGAAGAAGGAAAGCATGAAAAAAAGAACAGGAAAAAAAAAAGAAAAAGAAAGGAAGGAAAAAAAGGAAAGGAAAAAATAAGAAAGGAAAAAAGAAAAGGAAAAAGAAGAAGAAAAGGAAAGAAAGAAGGAGAAAAAAGGTAGAAAAATGTGAGAAAATAAATGAAAGAAAGAATTTGAAATGAATGGAAGGAAAAAGGGTGTGAAGAAAAAAAAGAATTTAAGAAAGGGAAGGATGAAGGAAAGAATAAAGAACGAAAGAAAGAAAAAAGAGAAGAAAGAAAAAGGAAAGAGGATGAAATAAAGAAGTAACGAAAAGGTGAAAAAAATGTAAAATAAGGTAGGATTTAAAAAGAAAAAAATGAAGGATGAGGGAAGAAAAAGGAAAGTACATAGGAAAAATAAAGAATGAAAGAAAGAAAGAAAGAAAGAAAGAAAGAAAGAAAGAAAAGGAAAAAGAAAAAGAAAAAAGAAACGAAAGACTGGAAGGAGTTGAAAGGAATAGAAGTTTGTTTGTTTGATTGTTTTTATGGCATATAAATCTTTAAAGCTTATTTAATGCTAAATACGTTTTTATTCAGAAAGCAGTTCTATTTCAAACAATTCAGTTGAGCATAAATAGAGAGTTTAATAGTCAAAAACAGTTCTATTTCAAGCGATTCTTTTTAGACAAACAGTTCTATTTCAAACACTTCAGTTTAGTATTACTATAGTTTTTGTTTACAGCAGTTTAAAGTCAAAACAGTTCTAATTCAAACAATTCAGACTAGCATGTGTACGCAGTTCAAATGTCAACAAATTTCTATTCAAGCAATTTAGTTTAGCATAAATACATAGTTTAGTTCTATTTGACCCGTAGATATGGCCCTATCAGGTGCCAACACTCCAGGTCAGAGTGGACCTGGGAGCGATGGCAATAAAAGGGTACTCTGCGTTCCTAAAAGTTCCACCATTACTGGAACCTCATCATCAGATTGCTGAGTGTTATATCCAGGACACTTGTAAGAGGGGGGGGTCTTACCCCTCTGCAGAGATGCAGTCAGCGTATTTTACAGCCCCAGCTGAAAGAGCAAGGAAAAAATTGAGAAAAAGAAGAAAGAAAAGAAATGTAAGAAAACTGAGTGAAGTAAAGGAAAGAAATGAATGAAAGAAAAGAAAAGAGAGAAAGGAAAGAAAAGAAGAAAAGAAAGAAGAATGAAAAGTAAGGAAAGGAAAAATAAAGAAAAGTAAGGAAAGCAAAAAAGAAATTGAATCGAAGGAACGAAATGAACGAAACTGAATAACGTAAAGGATTGAAGGAAGAAACGAATGAAAGGAGGGAAAACGAAAAAGAAAGGAAAGCCACGGAAGAAAAAAAAGGAAGAATAGAGAAGGCAGATAAAAAGAGGAAGAACGAAAAAAGTAAAGAAAAAACTAAAGGGAAAAATATAAAGAAAAAAGAAAGACAGAAAGAAAGAAAGAAAAAGTAAGAAAGAAATTAGGATGAAGGAATAAAGAAGTTGCAAAAGGAAACATTAAAAGAATAAATAGAGGTATAAAAGGGTAGCCAAAGCAAAGAAAGAAAGAAAGAAAGAAAGAAAGAAAGAAAGAAAGAAAATACACGGAAGAAAGGAAAGAAGGGATGGAAGGAAAGAAAGAAGAAAGGAAAGAAAATAATGAATAAAGAAAAGAAAGGAAAGGGAGAAGGATAAAAATAAGTAAAGAAAAAAGAAAAATAGAAAGAAAGGAAAGTAAAAATTTAACGAAGGAACCAATCATTGGCCTTGGGGGTAGAGTGTTCGCCAATAATCCGGAAGACCTGGGTTCAATCCCAGGTTACGTCATACCAAATACTTTAAAAGTGATACTTGATACCTCCTTGCTTAACTCTCAGCAATATAAGGTACGTATTAAGGGTAAAGTAGAGCAATCCAGGGAAAGGAGTAGCGCCCTCTCCTACAACTTCGTGTAGTCGCTATTGAAAAGGGAGCCTTTTGATCGCCCTCGACTACGGTCGCCAACTTTACTTTACAGATAAGAAATAGTGAACACAGAAATAATCGGAAGGAAGGAAGGAAAAGAGAAAGAAGAGAAGGGAAGGAAGGGTGTTGAGAAATAAATAAAGAAAGAAAGAAAGAAAGAAACTGACGAGTGGAAGGTCAAGAGAAAGCAAGATAAGGAAAAAGAAATCAAGGAAGGAGAAGAAAGAAAAAATGGTGGTAATAAAAATTGTTGGTTTAGTTTATTTTCTTTGTTTAATGGCATATCAACATTGTCGGTTATTTAATACCAAAGCTATTCTCCTAAAAGAACAGTAGCAGTACTATTTTACCCATAGCTGGGAGGATAAGGAGATTCATACCTTTCCCAATGGTATTTGCCCGAAAGTGATAACACGACTGAAGTACCAACTCGCTTACTAAGTTTCCGCAGTCCATCGCTTTAACCATTACAGCACGAGGACACCCCCTAAAAAGTTGTAGAAATTATATGTACAGAGATTGCATTCCTTAACTTCCAAAGATTGCTCATAATGGCAGCTTGGTGGTGTGACCAAATAGTATACAGAACGGTGTGGCAAAGTCACATTTTCTCTCTCTTTCTCTCTCTCTCTCTCTCTCTTGTTCTGCTTCGACAAACAGAAGCACGCACAAACGTGTGTTTTCCATGAAATGAGGGGGCTCTCTTTCAAACAAATCTCGTTTCATACTTCACACGATACCACGGTTCGACGTAAGTCCTAGTGCAATCACTTCTATTCTATGAAGAACCTTTAACTTTCACTAAAAGGTTCTTCAGCTGCATGATAGTACTATTCTCCATAATATACATATTCAATATTTCATGTCTTTCATCTATTCCTACTATTAAGTTTGCAATGAATGTTTTTAATTCATCGAGAATTTTTTTTTACATTGTTTAGCACGAGGAATTATTAAACCATTATGCATTTCCTCTGAGGGCAACTGACCGAAATGTGTTTGTTCACACTCAAATAATTTTGGCTGTGAGTTTTGATACTCAGATACGAAAAATATACGAAAGCAAACCTGCAAGCCGTCGACAGAAAAGCCCACTAGATCCAATTTCCAAAAATTAAAGAAGAAATAATTCTAATAAAAGTCTTCAGAAATTAAAACAATTCTGAAATAAAGAAAATGGCGAAACTGATTAATGTCATTCTAGATTATTTCCTAGGTGTATTCAAGTAAATGTTTTACTCTCTATAAAAAGGTTTGAAAGAAGAAAATGTCTCATCCCACGCTGTGTTTTGTATTTAAATGCTTCCATTTTCTATTACGAGGTTTCTAAAAAGGAAAGAAAAAATAAAAGATTATACAATATTATCTATTTTATTTCAAGGTCTTCCTCATCCTACACAAATATTTTCAACTGTTTCGCTTATTCACAACAAATCAATTTGTCGAGTATTGTTGCTGTTTTCTAATAAGCGTCACAATATTAAATAAAATATCAACTTTAATAGGTAATAAAGAAAATCTTGCTGAGCAACAGAGAGTGCAACAGAAATATCTCTATTATAGGAAACTATCACCTCTGAAGTGCAAGTAACTTAGCCATATAGCTCTCTTAAATTACTATCTTACCATTTTTTAGAGACGATCCGTTGTGATCGTTGCATCGATATGTGCATACTGCGTATTTGTTGCTAAAACTTTTTTTTTCTTTCGAGACTGAAAAATCTGTAAATGCTACACTGAAAGCATTTCGTGCTCAGTTCAATTTACCATTGAATGATACTGTTCCAAATATTGAGTTGAAAATTCTATCCCGGACATAATTCTATCCAGGGTTGTTTTTGGTAAGTTCTTGTAGATCGGTCAAGACTGGCACGTCTGTGTGAAGGGTCTATAGAAGAACGTCAGTTATGGGTTGATCCTTACATCTCCAGATATGTCATGCATGTTTTGTTCGTATTATTTTCATAGTTTTACAGATAAGAGGTTCGTGACTGTAGAGCTGCTGTTCATGGAATGTTGCTGCCAGGATTTTTTCATTATAGCTCCTAGCATTCTTGTGCAGTCACTCTTTAGCCTTTTCTCTTTACGCTAAGATAGCGTCCATGTGGTGCATTTAATTAACGGTTGCCACTCGCGTAATGCAAAGCTCTTCTTATGAATTGAGCTCTCTGGCATCCGATAAGGCAAAATGAAAACAAACGAAAGGCACTACATAATGCCTTATAATTCCCGAGCTGACGTATGTCGCTTGTGGCTGAGGGGTAAGATACTAAGTCTAAAGTAAAATTGGGCGGGTTTCGAGCGTCCTACATATCTAGTCATACTGTTATGTTGTGATACAGCGAAAAATATACATATATAAAGTTGGTGACTGTAGTCGAGGACAATAGCTTCAACACCGAGGTGTAGGGGAGGGCGCTACTCCTTTCCCTGGATTGCTCTACTTTACCCTTGATTCCAACCTTAAAATGCTGAGTGTTAAGCAAGGAGTTATCAAATATTCTTTTTTAAGTCTTTGATATGACTCGACCTGGGATTGAGCCCCGGTCTCACGGGCCATTTGCGAACAAATATATACATATATATATATAGTACTTATTTAGAAGGCTGTTACAATGCGAAATAATAATTATTGCAATAGCCCTCTAAATTAATACAATACAATAAAATGATTTATGTAATGCTTCGAGGAAATCATTAAATAATTATATATATATATATATATATATACCCAGCTGACGAAAAATAACCCTGGTTTCGGTTTGGTTTCTTTGTTTAATGGCATATTAACCTTTGTAGGTTATTTAATGCCAAATCTATTCTCCTAGAAGATCATTAGTACTATTTAACCCACAGCTGGGAGGATAAGAGGGTTCATACCTTTCCCAAGGGTATTTGTCCGAAAGTGAACGTAATAGGGTGACGGGAATTCGAACTCGCGTACTACGATTCCGCAGTTCATCGCTTTAACCATTACACCACGAGGACACCCCCGGTTTCGAACCCAGGTTGAAGCATATCACGTGTCTAGCCACACTGAAGAGTTGTGATACAACGAAACAGTCTGTCTGTATATGACAATATATTTATATATATATATATATATATACAGCTATCGATTGGTTTTCGATCACATGGAAATCAAACCTGACCGATAAAATGAAATGCAGTTTCTTCCAGGCAGCGGTCATGTCGATACTGGCATATGGATGCACTACTTGGACGCTAACTAAACGGCTGGAGAAGAAGCTAGACGGCAATTACACAAGAATGCTGCAAGCAATATTGAACAAGTCCTGGCGGCAACACCCCACAAGACACCAACTATACGGCCACCTGCCTCCCATCACGAAAACTATCCAAGCTAGACGAACCAGACATGCAGGACACTGCTGGAGAAGCAAGGACGAGCTCATAAATGATGTACTCCTGTGGACCCCCGCATATGGCCAGGCAAAAGCAGGATGACCAGCTCGAACATACATACAGCAGCTATGTGAGGATACGAGATGTAGCCCTGAAGACCTGCCAGAGGCGATGAATGATAAGGAGAAATGGCGAGAGAGGGTCAGTGATATCCATGCTAGCGGCACGACATGATGATGATATATATATATATATATATATATAATTTTTGAAATTTTGTATTTTAGCTAAGATAAAACTGAAATTGAACTATTTACAATTACAGATTTTCCGGAAAAGGAATGCAGAGTTTTTAAAATCTGGTTAAATATTGACGTTCACGATATCAAATTTTGAAGAGAATCATTGAAAATTATTTGGAGACTCGCTTAGCATACCTTTCACATAGCGTAACGGTTTTCCACGTCGATAATGGAATCGGTGAGCTGGGTTGTATATCACTTTGCGCCAATAACTTTGCGAATGTCATGAATCCCTCTTTTGTCCTCTACCTTGTTATAGATAAATAGTTTGGTTTAGTTTTCTGAGATATCAAACATCTTTGGTTATTTAAAGTCAAATCCTGTTTTTATATTTTTCTGTTCTTTTTTTTGTTTTCCTTCATACAACGTGTGAAAGCACGTGTGATACTCTGTCCTCATCAGCCGCCAACCAGGGTGATAACATAGTTTCGTTAGCTTAAGGCGGTACTGCCACTCCTGGCGCTACCAAGCAGCTTTTGCCACCGGTCAGGGTATTTAAAAGAAATATATATCTATATATACACCAGATCAACTAAAAGCATACATTACATTGGACGTTCGTTCATCTTCATTTTAGTGCAGTTTTTTTTTATTTAAAAACGCGTTTACTTTCGGCCGTTGATGTCATAGCAACCGTTTCTTGATTTTGCGTAATCACACGGGAAGGTGGTTCCGCGTGCATATCTTTTATGTTGAAATCCTTTCTATATCCGTCATCTATTCGGTTCGCTTTCCTTCAGTTTTATCTTTTTTATGCGTTACTGCACAAAAGCACTCGAGACAAACGTCATATGTAATTCTGCTGAAAGATGTTATTTGTTGATCAATGGGGCCCTCAAGATGGGTAGTGAGTAAAAAGAAAACTCCTGGTCTAAGTTTGTCCAGGTAGCCATCTGATTACCCGTGGGCCACTAAATTCTTGGCTTGCAAGGAATGTCTCCAGGACGCTGATGCTCGGCAATGGGCTCGTGAATACTGTGGGGGTAAACCTGATTCATAGGCCCATCATTCGATTTACATTCTCCGGTAGGAGAATTACGTTGTTTGCACCAGCGCGCCTTGTGGATTCGTGATCCTCGCAAGCTGTTAAATTTTCTGCTGCAATCACACGCTGTAGCCAGGTACATATCCAGATCGTTACCGTATGAGCAAGTATGATGGGTGATATATTCTCCCTTCCCACTACAGACACCATGAGGGCATTTTTCATTGTACTATCCATATTTGTTAAATTCCTGTCTTTCCAGGATGTCACTCTAACTTTCTGAAGAGTCACTTTGTCTTTCTAAAGAGTCATCTTGCTTTCCAGAGAGTCTATACAAATATATTAAGTATATGATTTGTTATCACATTTTGGATACACACAGTAAAAGGACCAATTAATTCTTTTTCAAACAATTAAATTTAACATAAGTCAACAAGTGAAATGGTTTTAAGTATTGCTATGTGAACTAACATCTCAATTAAACATCAGTCATTTGTTTACGCATAGTTAAATGATTAAACAGTTCTATGTCTAACAATTCAATGTAGCATAAGTCATTTGTTTACGCTCAGTTTAAATGTCTAATAGTTCTATTTGACCCTAAGATAGGACCCTTTCAGGAGCTACTACTTGGGGGCCAGTGTGGACCTGGGCAATAAAGGGTTAAATAGAATTCCCCAAAGCTCCAGCATTTCCAACAGATTTTTTTATTGTTAAATACAGTACACTCGTTTGGGGGGCGGGAATCTTACTCTTCTGGGAAGATGCAGTCGGTATATTCTACGGCCCCAGCCGACTGGATAAATAGTACGGCAGATTGGGTTCTTTTGCTTTATTAGGCAAACACTCTAGGAGAAGGAAAACTCTTTTACCTTGTGCAATATCCCACTCATAGCGGAGAGGTTGGGTAAACAGATTTATACGATTGAAAAATTCATCTTCACACTAGTTTTAAGCAAATAAACACTAGATCGGATTCCTCACTATCAATATTAAGGTTTGATTTGGTTTGGTTTCTTTGTTTAATGGCATATCAACTCTTTTCAGGTTATTTAATGCCAAAGCCATTCTCCTAGAGGAACAGTAGTGGTACTATTTAACCCATAGCTGGGAGGATAAGGGGGTTCATACCTTTCCCAAGGGTATTTGCCCGAAAGTAAACGTAATAGCGCGACTGGAGTACGAACTCGCGTACTACGATTCCGCAGTCCATCGCTTCAACCATTACACCACGAGAACACCCCTATCAATATTAAGGATTAGATATACACTACTACTTTGTAAAAAGAGCATACAGATACTCTTCTTCTTACAAAGTAGTAGTGTACATAAAAAAGTTGCATCGATTTTGTAATACATCCTCCCCTGATGATGGCCCAAAGTCCGGTAGAAAGTACTTGGGAAATAAACAATTATGGAAAATATATCAATCAATTCCCGCCGTATACTATAAAATGATTATGGCAATATGAAAGGATCAAGAAGAAAATATGTAGACAGAAAATGTCTATTATGTTCATAAAAATTTGTACATATATATATACATATATTTATATATATGGATTGGGGGGGGGCATAAAGAGAAAAAAAACTTTTAAAAATGAATAGGTCCGTTTTTATTGGACCTATTCATTTTGAAATATATATATATATATATATATATATATATATGTGTGTGTGTGTGTGTGTGTGTGTGTAGAGAGAAAAATTTAATAAAATGGTAATCCAAGCAGAAGGAGAGATTTATTGTGGAACAAAGTCGACACTACAGGGTTTCGGTTCTCTCAAACGTTCATCAGGATTGAAAGTGATGATATTAGCGATGTTAAGTCAAAAGTGGATATTTATCAATAATATCATCCCTCCTAGAACCTGATGATAGTTCATTCGAACCGAAACGTTATGGTTTTGAATTTTTTCTCAATAAATCTCTCCTTTTCCTTAGATTAGGTTGTTATCATTTTTCCTCTATATTGTCGGCTTATACTCCATTATTTACTTCTGTATATATATATATATATATATATATATATATATATATATATATATATACATATATATATACCACAACGGTATGTGGTTGTCATTATCTCATTTGGTGGGTTAGTAGCAGACGAAATACGGATAATTTGGAGAGTGCTCATATGTTAGTTTATATATATAGATATATTTATTATCATGGAAGCTTATCTGCGACCACTGATTTCATGCCGTTTTTATACAACAATCTTCAGGTTTGGTTTGGTTTGGTTTGGTTTCTTTGTTTAATGGCATATCAACTCTTTTTAGGTTATTTCATGCCAAAGCCATTCTCCTAGAAGAACAGTAGTGGTACTATTTAACCCATAGCTGGGGTTCATACCTTTCCCAAGGGTATTTGCCCGAAAGTGAACGTAATAGCGCGACTGGAGTCCGTCGCTTAACCATTACACCACGAGGACACCCCCGACAATCTTCATGCAGAGCTATTATATAATATAACAATGAATAGATATTTATCAAATTTTATATGTATTTAATAGAATGGAGCTTATCTGCGACCACTGGTTCCATGCCGTCTTTACATGGCAATCATCAGGTAGAAAAAACAATGGTCGAAGATAAGCGTCCATACTATTAATTTTATAATAAAACTATCATCATCATCATCATCATCATCATCATCATGTTGTGCTGGTAGCACGGATATCCCTGACCCTCTCTCGCCACTTTTCCCCATCGTTCATCGCCTCATACAGGTCTTCTGGACAACATCCCGTATCCTCACGTAGTTGCTGAATGTATGTTCGTGCTGGTCGTCCTGCCTTTGACGGCCATGTGTGGGGGTCCATAGGAGTACATCACTTATGAGCTCGTCCCTGCTTCTCCAGCAGTGTCCTGTATGTCTGGTTCGTCTAACTTGAATAGTTTTCGTGATAGGAGGCAGGTGGCCGTACAGTTGGTGTCTTGTGGGGTGTTGCCACCAGAACTTGTTCAAGATTGCTCGCAGCATTCTTGTGTAATTGCCGTCTAGCTTCTTCTCCAGTCGTTTTGTTAGAGTCCAGGTAGTGCATCCATATAGCAATATCGATGCGACCGCTGCCTGGAAGAAACTGCGTTTCATTTTATCGGTTAGGTCTGATTTGCATATAATCGATAGCCTATTGATAGCTGTCCATGCTTTCGTTAACCTCGTGTCGATGTCCTTTTCGGTTGACGCGACGCTGCTTCCTAGGTAAGTGAATTTGTCAACTAGCTTAAGAGGGGTTCCGTCTAGAGTGGAGATGTCACCCGTTTGATTATAGCACATATATTCCGTTTTGTGTGCATTGACATAGAGGCATATCCCTGCAGCTGCTCGTTCCAAACTATGCAGTATTTATATATAATTGTAAAACTCAACAAAACTTCATTCGTCCAATATAAATTTATTTCAGTAAGACATTCCATACGAGAAACCAGTCACCCAACGCAAATAATTCTTTTTTAAGTTTCAGATATTTTTTTAATGGACTCTTACTCGTTAAAAAAAACAGAAGTTAGGACAAAAATATATGGTCTAAAAGTTTGTATCAGAACCAGATGTCATCGTTTGGTGTCATGTATCTTTAGGTATCTAAAGATTTTAGCGAGCAATCTTGAACAGGTCTTGGAGGCAACACCCCACAAAGCAGCAGCTGTACGTCCACCAACGACCCATCACGAAAACTATCCAAATTAGACGAACCAGACATGCTGGAGAAGTAGGGACGAGCTCATAAGTGATATACTCCTATGGACCCCTTCACATGGCCGAGCGAAAGCAGGGCGACCAGCTCGAACCTACATACAGCAGCTCTGTGAGGCTACTGAGGACCTGCCGGAAGCGATGAACGATAGGCAGAGGTGGCGAGAAAGGGTCAAGGATATCCGTGCTGATGGCGCGACAAGATGATGTTGATGATAATGATGATGACGAAACCTTCACCACAATAATCTTGTCAATAAATTAATCTATTTATTTCAAGAAAAATATGTTTATTTATTGATTTACTTATTCATCAAGGAGAACGTGGCGATAAAGACTATGACAAATATTCAACTTATCCGGTTTGCTTAAAAAAAATTATAGTTTTTATTTGAATTCAATTTAAGATTAAAATTTAGTTTTTTTTAATTTTTTAATATTTTTATAGTCTTTTATTCTGAATACTGCAACTCTAAATACTGATAAAATCATTAAATATCATTATAATAATTAATAATTATCAATATTTATATTACTAATAATAAAATGTAACTATTATAATAATTATTACTATTTTCAATTAAAAATATAAGTTTAATATTTCTGATATCGCTGCGTCTTTTCAATAAATAAATAAATAAGCAGAGGGATTTTTTTCTTAAAATAAATTAGGTCATTTTATTGACAAGATTCTAAAGGCAAAGGTTGCGTGAGTTATATTTAAAGAATTCTATGTACATTAAAATTCATCATGGGACATTGGCATGATGGTTAGAGTGTTCGCCAATGGCCCAGGAGACTTGGGTTCAATCCTAGGGGCCGAGGCATACCAAAGAGTTTTAAAATGGTACTTATTTCCTTCATGCTTAACACTCAGCATTATAAGGTACGGATCAAGGGTAAAGTGGAGAAATCCTGGGAAAGGAGTAGCGCCTTTCCCTACGCATTGGTGTAGTAGCTATCGAAAAGGGAGCCTTCGGGTCACCCTCGACTAAAGGGAGACAACTTTACTTTACTTAAGTTACATTAAACGAGACGATGACATTACATCCGATTTTGTAACCAATTTTTAGCCCATATCTTTTTGTGCCTCTCTCAATTTTTTTTAAACAAGTAAGAATCCATGAAAGAAATATTTTTTTAATAATTTCTTAAGAAAATTCTTTCTCTCCATTGAGTGTTGGCTATCTGAAGAATTTGGTTTTTCTTATTAAGTTGCAAGCCGAAATAAATTTATTATAGCCAAATGAAGGTTTATTGGATTTCTTTTATTATATGAATTTGCTCTTAAAAATAAAGTCATATATTAATTATCATATTTAGCACTCCTGGAGATTTATTAGAATCCTCTGATATATTCTCAGATAGAATCATTCCCAACTCATCTTCTTTGGATCACATATATATTACAACAGTGTATAGATGTCACTCTCACTTGGTGGGTTTGTGGCAGACCAAATTTCGTATACTTTGGACGGTGCTCAATATCTGTGATAGAGCTATTATATAATAATAAATTTGAAAATATTTGTTTTTATATATATATTTTATAGCATGGATGTTTGTCTGCGACCACTGATTCTATGCCATCTTTATACGACAATCATCTGCCTGATGATTGTCGTATAAAGACGGCATGAAACAGTGATCGCAAATAAGCATTCATGCTATTAAATATATATATATAAAAACTAACATATATATATATATATATATATATATATATATATATATATATATATTGTATTATACTATAACAGTGTTGGTTGTCACTGAATCACTTTGTGGGTATATGTCGAACCAAGTGCAATATAATATAGAGAGTGTTCAATATCTAGGATAGAGCTATCATATAATAATTATACGAATAATAATAAATGAATAAATATATATATATATATATATATATATATATATATATATATATATATATATATATATATATATATCTAATTCATGGAATTTAGACTGCAACCCTGGGTTTTATGGAGTTTTGATTGTTGTTTTGCAAAAAAAAAAAAACCTTCATGAAACCCAGGGTCGCAGTCTAATTTCCATGAATTAAATATATATATCTAATATTTATTTATTATTATCCTTATTATATATATATATATATATATATATATATAATTTTAAGCGAAAATATTTTTGGTAACTTTATTTTTAAATGATTTAGAGCTAATTTGTTTGCACACTGGGTTTTATGGATTGTTGTTTTGCAAAAAACTCCCTGAAAACCAGGATTGCAGTCTGAATTCCATGAATTGAAAATATATATCTAATATATATATATTTATTTATTTATTATTATCATTATTATTATTATTATTATGATATAATTTTAAGCGAAAATATTTTAGGTAACTTTATTTTTAAATGATTTTGAACTAATTTGTTTGCACACAGTTTATTGGTTTGGAATATTGCGATCTAATACTAATAGTTCAATTCGTGCCCTTTCAAATAGTTTTAAGTGTTGCAATATAACATTCATTATTCTATTTATCAAATATTACTATCAAATTTGATACTAATTAATTATTTGCTCACATTTGAATGGTTTCAAGTATTGCTATCTAACACTAATAATTCTATTCAATATTTAAAATAGTCGCTAATAAATGATTGAACATTCCTATTTGACTCATAGATGGGTCCCTAACAGGTACTACTGCTCCGGGTTACTGTAGAACCAAGACTAAAAGCCAAGAAAATGTAATCCACATTCTCCAAAATCCAAGACCGGAACTTTACCATTAAAGGTAGTTTAATTTTATACCCAGGACACTAAATGGTTTCAAGTATTGCTATCTAACATTAACAATTCAATTCAACATTATTTCTTTGTTTAAACACAGTCAAATGGTTTCAATATTGCTATTTGTTGCTTGCACATAGTTAAATGTTTACAATATTGCTATTTGTTGCTTGCACATAGTTAAATGTTTTCAGCATTGTTTTTTTGTTGCTTGTACATAGTTAAATGTTTTCAATATTGCTATTTATTGCTTGCACATAGTTAAAGGCTTTCACTATTGCTATTTGTTGCTTGCTCATAGTTAGATTGTTTATAACTTTGCTATTTAATTCTTATAATTCTATTTAGCATCAATCATTTGTTTGCACACAGTTAAATGGTGTCAAGTATAGTTATGGATGAAATAGTTCAATTTGATCCATAGTTGGGACCCTAAACAGTTACTATCTTACCGGACAGAGTGGGTATGAGAATAATGGCAATGGAGGGTTACTTTACATTCATAAAAGTTCCAGGACTGAAGCCTCACCATCAGATGGTTTAGCATCATACACAGGACACTCAATGGCATTGTTTGATCGTAACTCTTTGCAGAGAGGCATCAGCGTATTCGAATGGGTAAATAAGGTAGACTGGATTATTTTGACTTTTGCAACCAACGTAGGAGAAGAAAAATCTAAGTTCAAACCTGCTTTACCCTGCTTTAAAACTATTGACCTTGACACCTCCTTCCAGTGATGGAAGGGTTGATTAAATAAACCCATTCCACACAGTTGTAAGATATTTGCTCCACCTAAACAACTTTATTGAAGCAAAAAGAAAAAATTATTGGAAGAAAAAAAAATTATTTTTTAAGAAAAAAAAAATTAGATAAAAAAATGAACAGGCTAAAGCATTTGGTTTGGTTTGTTTATTTAATGGCATATCAACCCTCTTGGTTTATTTAATATCAAAGCCTTCCTTGTAGAAGAATAGTAGCTGGAAAAATAAGGGGGTTAAAACCTTTTCCAAGAGTTTTAGTTCTAAAATAAGTTTAATAATGTGACTTAAGTCTGAACTCGCTTACTTCGATATCACAGTCAAGCACGTTAACCATCACCCCATGAGGAATCCTCAACAAACATTTGGACAGGCTGAAAAATATACAGGATGTCAACCCTTGTTGGGTTACATCATGCCCAAACCAATAGTCTCCATATAGTATAAAAACATATCTTTTAATCCTTTTTAACATGTAAACGGGGGATTATCCGAGGCGTTGTGGCTAAAGTGTTGGACTGCGACATCGTAGAAAGTGAATTCAAATTCCAGTTCCCTTCCGGACTAATTCCCTTGGGAAAGGTATAAATCCCTTTTTTCCCAACGGCTATGGTTTAAATAGTTGTTTTACAAGGAGGATTGAGGCATTAAATACGAATAATTACCCCAAACTTATCTGAAAGTAACTGTAGATCCTTTATTTTTAATAATGACCGTCTTACAGACAGCACATTATGGCCTCTCTCTCTCTCTCCCTCTCTTAGCTATGGGTTAAGTAATGTCTCTGTTGTTCTTCAACAAAGACGCTTTCGGCTTAAAATAACCCACGAAGGTTGATATGCCATCAAAGAAAGAAACCAATCTGCCAGCCATCTGATGCAATATCAATGTTAAAAAACCCAAGTTATCTAAATTCAATGTTTCATGGACGAGATTGTTTGTGTCAAGACTGGGTGAAAGACACGAACCCATCTGTTTTTATGTAAAGGGTAGACATATATTTTTTAGCTTTTGTTAGGCAACCAATGTCGGAGAAAAAAATATCAAAGTTCGAAGCTCCTTTAAAATGAAACTTGTGTCAGAAGGATTAAATAGTACAATTACTGCTCTTCTGCAGGAAGGGCTTTGGCGTTAAATAACCCATGAAGGTTGATATGCCTTTAAACAAAGAAACTAAACTTTATCCCCACCATCTTTGCGTTAAATAGTATGAATCCCTTCATCCCATAAGCTTTGGGTTAAACAGTACCATCAATGTAGTTTTACACGGATTGCTTTGACATTGAATAACCCTCTATGTTTGATACGTCATTAAACAAAGAAATCACATCAAACCAATCCTTATCCTTCCAGCTATGGGTTAAACAGTGTGAATCTCCTTTTCCCATAAGCAAAGATTTGACTAGTATCACTACTGTTCTTTTACAAGGATTGCTTTGGGATTAAATGACCCACGAAGGTTGATGTGCCATTAAACAATGAAACTGAACCAAGATTTTGTAAGTAAACAAAAAAAAATTGAGAAGTCATTGCTGCATAATTAAAGAAACGGTGTGCATCTCGTAAAATTAGCCATCTTACAATTTTACTGGATTCAGGAATCATAAAATCTAATTTCTTGTTTTAATAACCCGGACAACGCCGGATAGTTTGTAAACCTAAGTGATAAATAAATGAATAAATAAATAAAAGAATGAATAAATAAAAAAAAAAGAAAGAAATTTAAAAAAAAAAAAAAAGAGAAATTTGCCTCTTTAGTCTGAATAGCATCAGTGGCCTTGGTTCATTACAGACAATTAAAATTGCAATGACTTTAGGATTTACTCATACTAGCATTTTTTTGCCTCAACTCTTTCCTTCTACCTCCCCCCCCACCTCCCTCTCCCCTTCTCCCTCTCTCTCCCTCCCTCATTCCCCCCTTCCTCTCTCTCTCTTTCGTTTTTGTTTTTGTTTTTGTTTTTGATAACTATGGAGTGGTGGATAGAAACAGCTTGTTATATGGTCGTTCTTACCTTTTGAAGTAACTTGTTATTTGGACAACGCATCGGGCGATAGTACTGGTCACTAATTACAGGAATAAGACTTCTTCAAGTGCAGTACCAAGACGTTTCGGCCCGCTAAGTCCCCAACCCATCGTCAGGTGTTATTAAGATTCAACCTCTTACTGTCTTACGTACTTATAAAAAAAATCTATTTACGGGGTATTTTAATATATTATCTTTTCTTTATGTTTTTGTGATACGTTTTAAGGTGAGTGGAGGGTTTATTGAAGAGGCAGATTAAATTACAAGATTGTGTTCGAATTTTGACTGAATATCAGATTGCAATCGATTGACCCTGTTCAGTGCGTTTGGACAGAGAAAAAAAAAACAAAATGCAATTAACACCTTGCAACAGTGGTGTCTAATACGTCGATCGCAAACGATAGGCAGATCTCAAAGAAAGAACAGGTAGATCACACACATAAAAAATGTTTATTTTAAAGATGTTAGCCAATTATCTGCTTTCCTCACTTATCCTTTGCCCAATCGGCTGGGGCTATAGAATACACCGACTGCACCTCTGCAGTGGGGTAAGATCTCTCCCTACGAGTGTCCTGGATATGATACTATACAATTTGATGGTGAGATTCCAGTGATGCTGTAGTTTTGGGGAATGCGGAGTACTCCTTTATTGCCATCGCTTCCAGGTTCACTCTGACCCGGAGTGGTAGTACCTGATAGGGCCCTATCTAGTGATTAAATAGAAATAATCTGTGTACTTATGCTAAACTAAATTACTTGAAATAGAACTGTTTTAATATTTAAAGTGCGTACTTATGCTAAACTGAATAGTTTGAAAGAGAACTGTTTTTGATATTGAAAATGTACTAACACTCAACTGAATTGTCTGAATTAGAACTGTTTGACTAAACTGAATAGCTTGAAATGGAAATATTTTTGACAATTAAACTGTGTACTTATGTTAAACTGAATTGTTTGAAATAGAATTGATTATTCGTATTAAAATGGATTTGGCATTAAATGACCTACAAAGGTTAATATGCCATAAAATCCAACCAACCAACCAAACAACCTTACTAATCCTGCTTATTTATGAGAGCCATTTTTTTTACAAGTACCATTGCACGGGTACCTCAGATGGTGTAAAGTTAACAAGCGAGACTAGCAAAACTTCACGTGTTATTCCGATTCTCACTGGGTGCCCAATTCGTACGGCTTTGCACTGCATGTAAGCAAAAAGCTTAGTCAATTACTGCAAGTACCGTTACACTATAATAGATGACCATTTCAAAGCCAGCTTAAGACAGACTTCAAACAGTCACTGCCCAGATTATGCAACCCTGGATGACACCATTCCCTACAATATGGTATGATATAATATTTTTGTTTAATAGCATATCAACCTTCGAGGGCTATTTAATTCCAAAGCCATCCATGTAAAACAGCGTTGAGACTATTCAATCCATTGAATAAGGGAGTCAATACCTTTCCAAAAAGGCATTAGACTAAAAGTGAATGTGATATCGTAACTGAAGCTCGGACTGGTTTACTTCGAAGCTGCGGTCCAGTACTTTAACCAGTACACCATGCTACTACATTCAGTGTAAGGTAGGTAAGTAAAGTTGGCGACCGATGTCAAGGGCTATCAGAAGGCTCGCTTTTCAGTAGCTTCTACACCGAGGTGTAGGGGAGGACGCTGCTCTTTTCTTTGTATTGCTCCACTTTATCCTTGATCTGTACCTTAAAATGCTGGGTGTTAAGCAAGACGGCATCAAGTACCATTTTTGTGTCTTTGACATGACCCGACCCGGGATTGAACCCCGGTTTCCTGGGGCATTGGCGAATACTTTACCCACTGGCCCAAGAGAAAGGTAATGACCATAAATCTACTCAATCGAAATGTTATCTAGATAACACATAATATTGACGGGCCGACACGGTTCTTTGACCTTGATGAGGCAACTTATCAAGAAGAAAGAAAACTCTCAATTCAAAGCAACTGTACTCCACCTAAAATTGCCATTGTGCCAGTGTCTTCTCGCAGCGGAGTGGTTGAGTAAATACACACACAAGATATTAATGTGCATGTTACATTATACACGTTGTTACTTGGTATAGACTAAGTTTTCTGCTACCAAATAGAAGCTTCATCGTCGTAATTGTTCAGAGAGCTGTAATCTTTCTTTTCTTGTGTGAGTGCAGATGACACACCCTTTGCAAAACTTTTTGATATTCCAACGTCCCCAAGAGTATTTCCCACCAACTAAAGATGATATTAAGATATCTGCAATAGTTTCCTCATCTCAATAAACCGATTAAGCCAGATTAGCAGATCGAAGCCCGATTCATTTTATGGATAGACAGATATCCACCCGAAGAGCAATAAACACCGCCTAACCATGTTTATCCACACTGTTTGGTTTCATAAACGTTTAGCAAGAGTCAGTGAATGTTAATTGGAGCAATTTTTTTCTCTCACTGAAAACTTAAATGACACTGATGTGTTTTCATATCAGACGCCTTTTTGTCAGACTGATACTGAGCTACACTCAAAAAGTTATTTCGGTTAGAGACATGGACATTTTGCTATTGTTTCCACCAGTAGAAATTAGACTAATGAATAATCTTATATGTTATTGGTTAGGAGTTAAGACTTAAAAGGGTCGTTAGTCACTGGGGAAGAAGCACAGCTGGCCAAAAGTGAGATGGAAGGTGGAGTGATTTTAATCAGTTATAATGTTGATTTTTTAAATCGCTGAAGGAGTCTCCTGTAGAATAGTGGCTAACGTGCAGAACTTGGAAATCGCAGCAAGCCGGTTCAAATTCCAGTCGTGCTATTATATTCAATTTCAAACCAATTCAACATAGCTACAATATATTTATTTTCCATCAAATTACCGTATTGCAAGTTCGAAGTAAGAGGGTTCAAACTCAAGCCACGCTATTACATTGACTTTCGGACTAATTCCCTCGGAAAAGATATGAACCCCTTTTCCCCTCAGCTCTGGGTTAAATAGTACCACTGCTGTGCTTCTACAGGGTTGACATCGGCATGAAATAACCCTCGGCAGTTGACACGCCATTAAACAAAGAAAGAGGGTACGAAATCCATCTCCCTTCAGTTTATGAAACCAAACAGTGGGGATAAACATGGTTAGGTGGTGTTTATTGCTCTTCGGGTTAAATAATATCACAGCTGTTCTCCTCTGAGGAAGGCTTTGGCATGAAATAACCCCCGAATGTTGATATGCAATTTAACAAAGAAATAGACGATGAATTCATTTATCCTCTCAGCTATGGGTTAAATTGTATCATTGCTGTACTTTTACAAGGATTTGTCCAGTCGTCTGGGGCTGTTGAATACCCCGACTGCACATCTGCAGAGGGGTCAAACCTCTCCCTCAACGAGTGTCCTGGATATGATACTAAACAATCTGATACTGAGGTTCCAGCAGAGCTAGAACTTTGGAGAATGCGGAGTGCCCCTTTTACTGCCATTGCTCCCAGGTCCTCTCTGTCCCGGAGTGGTTGCACCTGATAGTGCCGTATCTATGGGTTAAATACAACTAAACTGCGTACTTATTGTTTGAAATGGAACTGTACTACGTTAAATTTGATTGTTTAATTTAGAACTGTTTTGACATTTAACTGAGTATAAACAAAATCTACACTTATACTAAACTGAATTGTTTGAATTATAACTGTTTGAATAAACTGAATAGCTAGAAATAGAAATGTTTTTGACAATTAAACAGTGCAGTTATGCAAGACTGGGTTTTATGAAACAGAACTGACTATTTACATAAAAATAACCTACAACAGTTGATATGCCATAAAATCCAACCAACCAACTAACTAATCTACAAGGATGACTTTGGCATGAAATAACCCTCGAAGGTTGATATGCCTTTAAAAAAGAAAAAGACCACGAACTCTTTTATCGGCTCAGCTATGGTTTAAAAAGGATCACAGCTCTTCTTCTAAAAGATAACTTTGGCATGAAATAACCCTCGAAGATTGAAATGCCATTAAACAAAGAAAGAGACTATGAACTCTTTTATCCTCTAAGCTATAGGTGTTATAGGACCATACCTGCTCTTCTACTAAGTTGACTTTTATCATTAAGGGTTTTCGGACTATTGTATACATCTTTATAGTTATTTCCACAACGTTTCGGTCGATATGTCCTCCGGCCTTCTTCAGGTGTTTGTCGAACTCGGGAACCTTCACGAAGTTCGACACACACCTGAAGAAGGCCAGAGGACATATCGGCCGAAAAGTGGTGGAAATAACAATAAAGATGAAGACAATAGTCCGAAAACCTTTAATGATAAAAATCAACAAGCTTCATCTGAGAAATTTAGACAACTAATATGTTGACTTTTGCATAAAATGACCCACGAAAGGTAATAAACTATTAAGCAAAGAATATCATTCAATTCAAATATTCTTCTATGATTTTCTATTTCGTGTGTTGTTTTGAGCAAGAAAACAGTAGAAAATACTATTTAACACATAGCTAGGGAGATAAGTAGGTTCATGCCTTTCCTAAGGGTATCGGTCCATAAGTGTGAGCAATAGAACAACTCCAGTTTAAACTCAAGGTTGCAATCCAACACTTTAGACACTACTTACAAGCAGCTTCCCCTTCATACCTATCAGAAACCTGTAACTAACAATAAAAGACAATGGATAAAGGTAACAAAAACCGCGTAGGGACAAAAGACAGCTAATACTGAGATACAGGCACAAGAAGAAGAAAAATCGCCGAAGACGGTTAGATTGTTTGGTTTCTTTGTTTAATGGCATATCAACCTATCTGGATTATTTAATGCCACAGCCGTCCTTGTAGAAGAACAGTAAGTTGGTGACCATAGTCGAGGGAAACATGAAGGCCCCATTTTCAATAACTACTACACCAAGGTGTAGGGGAGAGCGCTATTCCTTTCCCAGGATTGCTCCACTTTGCCCTTAATCCTTACCTTATAATGCTGAGTGTTAAGCAAAGTAGCATCAAGTACCATTTTTTGAGTCTTTGGTATGTCTCGAACTGGGATTGAACCCCGGTCTCCCGGACCATTAGCGAACACTCTCCTCAATAGACCAATGGCTCGGTTTAACCAATAGCTGGGGGAAGAAATGAGGAAGTTCATTCCTTTCACGATGGAATTAGTCAGAAAGTGAACGTTATACTGTGATTGAAGTTGAAATTTACTTTGTACGGATATCACAGTCAAGCACGATAGCTATAATACCAAGGGGAGCCCCCTCTTCCAAATTCTATTCATTGATACAAAGCATAACGTACATGTATTATATTCTGATCTCACTCCTCATATGATAGACAAAACTGAACTATTGTCAGTTTAATATGACAGTCTACAAAAGTATAGGAAAATATAAAAATTTACCACTCCTTCAGACTACAGTAACGAAGAGGTCAAAATAATCCAACCCGTATCGTTTATGTAATAGGGAGGAAATGCCAGGACTAAGCTTACTTTTTTTTCTTTTAACGTTAGATAGCAATACTTGAAATCATTTAACTGTCAGCCCGATCAACAGTAGCACAGTAGTGGTAGAAAACGCCGAGGGCATCTCTAAGGAAAGGTATAACCTCCTCACAACAAATGTACTGGATAGGACACTAAAACATTAAATGTTAAGGCTTTAGTTCTGGAGTTTTGGGAAATGTGGAGTACCCTTTCATTGCCATTACTCCCACGTCCACTAAGATACTTGGTAGTATTTGATCAGGTCCTATTTATAGGTAAAATACAACTGAGTTCATAACAGTGTACAAACGAATGACTAGGATTGAGTCATTGTGGTGTAGTGGTTACAGCGCTGGACTCCGGAATCGTGGTTAACGAGTTCAAACTCCAGTCATGCTATTATGTCCACTTTCGGACAAATACCCTTGGGAAGGATAAGAATTCCCTTATCCTCCCAGCTATGGGTTAAATAGTACGTCTACTGTTCTACTAGAAAGATGGATTTGGCATTAAATAACCTACAAAGGGTGATATGCCATCAAACAAATGACAAATATTAAATAGAATTATTTGTGTTATACAGTAGTACTTAAAACCATTTAACTGTCTACCAACAAATTGGTTTGTTTGGTTTTATGGCATATCAACCTTTGTAGGTTATTTAACGCCAAATCCATTTTTATGTAAATAATCTGTTCTATTGAAAACAGTTCAGTTTAGCATAAGTACACAGTTTAATTGTCAAAAACATTTCCATTTCAAACTATTCAAGCAGTTATATATAATAATTCAGTTAAGTGTAAATACAGTTTTAATGTCGAAAAACAGTTCTATTTGAAATCATTCAGTTAAGCATAAGCACGCAGTTTAAGTGTAAGTACGGTTTAATTGTTAAAAACGTTTCGATTTCAAGCTATTCGGTTTACTAAATTCATTTTAGCATAAGTATGCTGTTAGTTCTATTTAACCCATAGATAGGGCCCTATTAGGTGCTACCACTCCGGGCCAGAGTGGACCTGGGAGCAATGGCAATGAAGGGGTACTCCGCATTCCCCAAAGCTCCAGCACCACTGGAACCTCACCATCAGATTGTTTAGTGTCATATCCACGACACTTGTTGGGGGGTCTTACCCCTCTGTAGAGGTGCAGTCAGTGTATTCTGCAGCCTCAGCTGACTGGGCAATACACAGATTTAAATGTCAGACAGTTTTATTTCAGATAATTCAGTTCAGCATAAGTACACAGTTTAGACGTCAAAACAGTTCTATTTCGAGCAATTCAGTTCAGCACTAGTACGCAGTCTCAATGTCAAAACAGTTCTATTTTAAACAATTAAGTTTAGCATAAGTACGCAGATCAAATGCAAAAATCGGTGTAGTGAAAGAAGCACTGTTTTGTTCTATTTAACCCATAGATAGGACCCTTATCAGTTGCTACCACTCCGGGCCAGAGTGGACCTGGGAGCGATAGCAATGAAGGGGTACTCCGCATTCCCCAAAGCTCCAGCATTGCTGGAACCTCACCAACAGATTGTTTAGTGTCATATCCAGAACACTTGTTGTGGGGTGGTCTTACCTTACCCCTCTGCAGAGAAGCAGTCTGTGTATTCTACAGCCCCAGCCGACTGGGCAACCAACAAATTGCTATAAGTCATTTAAAAGTAAGTCATTTAAAACCATTCACTGACTAATAATGTACGTGGTGCCTTCAATAAGTTTCCAGACTTTTTTGTACAGGTATTTAGAATCGTCGTAGACTCTTGAAAATTCAGTATGTTATATACAGTATATATATACATCTTATGAGATGACTGACCAATTTTTATGATTTCACGTTCAAATGAACCGCAACAGCAGCAATTGGAATACACCCTACTAAAGCCTGATTGTCACAGCTGGTGAATTTCAAAAATTCAATGCGGACACTTAGAAGAACGATATGCAATAAAATTCTATTTTAAACTTGGAAAAAATGCCACAGAAACGTATGGAATGCTTCAGACTGCTTTTCGACCATCTTGCATGAATCGAGCATCAGTTTTTGAGTGGCATAAGAGATTCAAGGAAGGCAGGGAGTCTGTGAGGGATGATGAGAGGTGTGGGAGGAGTAAGGAAGTCAATACACCACAGTTGATTGGCCAAGGGGTTAGGGTTAGGGTTACTATGTTGAGGTTTTAAGGGATTTCAGGAAGAGATTCCTAGGGAAGAGGCCAGCCCTCTTCAAATCGGGTCAGTGGTATTTCCACCTGGACAATACACCAGTCCACAACTCCATCCTTGTCACAGACAATTTGACCAAGATGGGCATCAAGACAGTTCGTCACCCTCCCTATAGTCCAGACCTTGCTCCCTGTGTCTTTTGCTTATTCCCTAAGCTCAAAAGCTGTCGTTATGAGACAATTGAGATGAAATAGGCTGTGACGAAGGTAATTTACACGTTCACACAAGAGGACTTCCATGGGGCCTTCCAGAAGTTGTTGGAACGGTAGAACTAGTGCATTGCAACCGGAGGAGATTACTTCAAAGGGGATTAGAGTTTCATGTGTGTACTATCAATAAAAGTGCCTCTACGAAAAATATCTGGAAATTTATTTGATGATCCTCGTAGGTGATACTATTTAACAGTTTGCAAGCAAACGACTGATGCTAAATTAAATTGTTACTGCCATATGGCAATACTTAAAACCATTTAACTATGTGCAAGAAGAATGAGCTCTGGTTCGTTTAAAAATAATAATCATCATCATCACCATGTCGTGTCGCAGGCACGGATATCCCTGACCCTCTCTCGCCCCTTTTCCCTATCGTTCATCGCCTCTGGCAGGTCTTCAGGGCCACATCACGTATCATCACATAACTGCTGAATGTATGTTCGAGCTGTTCGTCCTGCTTTTGCCCGGCCATATGTGGGGGATCCATAGGAGTGTATCACTTATGAGCTCGTCCCTGCTTCTCCAGCAGTGTCCTGTATGTCTGGTTCGTCTAACTTGGATAGTTTTCGTGATGGGAGGCAGGTGGCCGTATAGTTGGTGCCTTGAAGGGTGGTTGCCGCCAGGACTTGTTCAATATTGCTCTCAACATTCTTGTATAATTGCCGTCTAGCTTCTTCTCCAGCCGTTTATTTAGTGTCCAAGTAGTGCATCCATACAGCAGTATCAATACGACCGCTGCCTGGAAGAAACTGCGTTTTATTTTATCGGTCAGGTCTTATTTCCATATGATCCTATCAATAGCTGTCCATGCCTTCGTTAGCCGCGTGTCGATGTCCTTTTCGGTTGATGAGACGCTGCTTCCTAGGTAGGTGAATTTGTCTACTAGTTTCAGAGTGGTTAATCATATATATTCAATATATGTACGTATAAACGGGACTTGACATTAAATAAACTTCAAGGATTGATAAGCTATTAAATCCGACCAAATTAAATTGGGGAAAGGGTCTTCGTGATGTAATGTGTACAGTGCTGGACTGCGGAATCGTTGAAAGTGAGTTCCAATTCCAGTCGCCTTGTTATTTTCACTTTCGGACAAATACCCTCGGGAAAGGTACGAACCCCTTTACCCTACCTGGTACTTGATGTTTCCTTGCTTAACACTAAGCATTATCATATTTACCAACCCCACCGCTCGGGCAGGAAATGACACAAGGTCAATTTTTAAGCGGTGTTTAACAGGTTTGAATTGAAAGTTTTCCTTCTCCTAGGCTAGTTGCCTCAACAAAGCTGAAGAACATAGTTTTTCCTACTATTTACCCATAGCTGGAGGGAGAATAATTGGATTCATACCTTTCCTAAGGGTATTAGTGCTATGTAAAATGCAATCGGTCTCGTCCAGGGTTTGAACTCGTGTTGTCATGTCCATTTCCAGCGACGATAACCATTACACAACGGGCACCTCGATGTTTCCTTGCTTAATACTAAGCATTATAAAGTACGGATAAAGGTTTGGTTTGGTTTGGTTATATGACACATCAATCATTGTATATGATTAACCCAAAACCATTTTCATACGAATAAACAGTTTTGTCTCAAATAATTCCGTTTAATATAAGTATAGTTGTTAAATATCAAAAGAGATCTATATCAAACAATCCAATTTAGCATAAGTATAAAGTTTAGTTCTATTTAACCCATTGATTGGTCCCTATCAGATGCTGCCATTCCAGGCCAGAGTGGACCTGGGATCGGTGACATTGGAGGGGTACTCCACATTCCCCAAAGCTCTAGCATTACTGGAGTCAATTCACCTGATTGTTTTGTGTCATATCTTGGAAACTCGTTGCTGTGGGGTGTTACCCCTCTGCAGTGAAGCAGCCGGTGTATTCTACAGCCCCAGCCGACTGGACCAGAAATGGTTTAGTGTCATATCCAGGGCACTCGTTTGTAGGGGGAGGTCTTACCCATCTGCAGAGAAACAGTCGGTGTATTCTACATCCTCAGCCGACTGAGCCACCAGAATATTCGTTGGAGGAGTCTACCTTTCTGCAGAAAAGTAGTCTGTGAATTCAAAAGGCCCGGACGACTGGACAAACAGATCAAGGGTAATCCAGGAAAAGAAGTGGCGCCCTCTCCTGCTAACAACGAAAAGATATGATTGACTTTACATTGCCAGCTATAGGTCAAATATCATCGCTATGGTTCTTCTACAAGGAAGGCTTCCGAAGGACATCGACACGAGGTTAACGAAAGTATGGATGCACTACATGGACTCTAACAAAACGGCTGGAGAAGAAGCTAGACGGCAATTACACAAGAATGCTGCGAGCAATCTTGAACAAGTCCTGGCGGCAACATCCCACAAGACACCAACTGTACGGCCACCTGCCTCCTATCACGAAAACTATTCAAGTTAGACAAACCAGACATGCAGGACACTGCTGGAGAAGCAGAGACGAACTCATAAGTGATGTACTCTTATGGACCCCCACACATGGCCGTGCAAAAGCAGGACGACCAGCACGAGCATACATTCAGCAACTATGTGAGGATACGGGATGTTGTCCAGAGGACCTGCCTGAGGTGATGAATGATAGGGAAAGGTGGTGAGAGAGGGTCAGGGATATCCGTGCTACCAGCACGACATGATGATGATGATGATGATATCTGTCAACCAAGAAATAAGTGCAATGAAAGCGGGACTAGCAACATTTACATTCCCAGCTATCGGTCAAATATTATCACCATATTTCTTTTACATGAATGGCTTTGACATTACATAACCCACCAAGGGTGATATGCCGTTAAACAAAGAAACCAAACCAAACCATCACCTAAAGTAGGGCAGAGGGATGTCAAAACATAAAACGAACAAACAACACAGTTCCGCTTGTTGCTGAGTAGGGACTAGAAATTGAGGAGGAAGAGAAAACCCTTATCTTTCACCAGTGAAATAATTGCTCACATTTTTATTTTCTACTCCTTGAGAGATTTTCACATCAGCATTAGTTGATGGTATTTCACTGAAGTCTCCAGGACTCTTCTCCGTATTCTGGCCTCCACTAGTCCGTCAACTTCCAAGTCCTCCAGTCCCTTTAGTAATCCTTTAGTTATTATTCCAAACGCACCAATTACAATTGGTATAATGGTCACCTTCATATTCCATTATCATTATTATCATTATTATTATTATTCATTAGAGTTTTTCACATCAGCGTAAGCTGATGGTCGTTCACTGGAGATTGAGTGACAGCAAGTCTCCTCAAGTCTCCAGGACTCTTCTCAGTATTCTGGCCGTTTTCAATAATGCTGTTGTTTGGATGGTTTCCACTCGGCCGCCAACTTCCAAATCTTCCAGGCCCTTTAATAATCCTTTAGTTACAGTGCCAAAAGCACCAATCACAATTGGTATAATTGTCACCTGCATGTTCCACAGTTTTTTTCAGTTCCCTAGCAAGGTCGAGGTACTTATCCTTCTTTTGACATTCTTTCAGTTTTATTCTGTGGTCTGCCGGGACAGCAAAGTCGACTATTTTGCAAGTTCTCTTTTTTTTTGTTGATTATTTTTAAGTCTGGTCTCCTAGCCGGGATGAAATGATCCGTTTGTATATTAAACTCCCATAGGAGTTTATGCACAGCATTTTCTAGGACAGGTGCTGGGTTGTGCATATACCATTTGTTAGTATGGTCGAATTTAAATTTCTTACACATTTCCCAGTGAATCACCTTGCCGTCCCAGTCGTGTCTCGACTTATACTTCCGCTGTGCTAATTTGCTGCATTCGCTTATTATATGATTGATGGTTTCATCTCTGTCACCACATAGCCTGCATTTGCCATTTTGTTGAGTCTTATCTATTATTATCATCTTAAAAAAAGGTTCCGTATATTATTTTTTAAAGTGAATTTCTAGATTGTATAAAATTTTTAGAATTTTGAAATCCTTGTTTTAATAAAAAGTTTAATTCTGTTTTTAAAACTGCTAGCCAAAACACATCGTCATTGATCATGAATTTTTTTAAAGAATCAGTGCTTGGAGATGAAATTCCAGTATCTGGAGCTCCTTACAAAATAAAGTTACTAAAAACTCACCATATAATTTTTTGTCATTTCCACAGCGGTAAAAGTCGACGCCGTGAAAGAAAGAAAAAAGAAAATATTTGAGGAAAAAATAAGAATGAATCATCAATGCTTCATAGTTTAGATCGGGGGTTAGGAACTGTGTCGTCCTTCTTTTTCAGTTGAATTCCAGTCAACTACCCCCCCACACTCTCTACTACTTACTGACAATTTTTCAAAAAAGATTCCACCCTTTAAATGAACAGTTTCTGGGTACATGTATATTTGCAGGTCACTTGATTGCAACCGGGGAAAATACATATCCGACCCCAGAAATGAATGAGATAGATATATAGGAACGGGAAGAAATACATATGAAAAAAAGTTATATATATATATATATGTGTGTGTGTGTGTGTGTGTGTGTGTGTGTGTGTGTGTGTGTGTGTGTGTGTGTGTGTGTGTAACGAGAGAGACAAATAGATGGAAAAAATTTTCAGATGGATAGAAAATTAGATTGCCAAATACAGAGAGAGAGAGAGAGAGAGAGAGAGAGAGAGAGAGAGAGAGAAATAGACAGACAGACAGAGAAGAACAGGAAGGCATATATATGTATAAAGGCATATATATATATATATATATATATATATATATATATATATATATATATATATATATATATATAACAAACGGCAGAAAGAGAGACTAACAGACGGAAAGACAGACAAACAGAAAAAGAATAAAGAAAAAGAAAATTAGATAGATAGATAGATAGATAGATAGATAGATAGATTAAATTTAGCTGGAAAGAAATTCACACAGATGGATAACTAGCTAGAAAGAAAACGAGATATCTTGATAGATAAATCAAACTGAGAGAGATCCAATTCAAATTGATAGATACAGAGTAAACGGATATCGATTAAATTTAGATAGATAGATAGACAGATAGATTGATAGATAGCAGTAAGTCATATACATCGGTTAGACTTAAAAGTTAAAAATCAAATTAAGTGATGAGTCGGATTAAGAACTTGAAACAAAATGTATATGCTGTTTCTCTGGTTCAATACACTTAGTACATTATATATATATATATATATATATATATATATATATATATATATATATATATATGTCTGTGCATGTGTGTGTGTGCATGCGTGTGTGGGTGGGTGTGGTTGTAAGTATGGATGTATATTTATAATCTACAAAAGCAAACACCACTGTTAACTTTTTTGATTCAATTAATCGTTATAAACGCTCATTGGTTTAGTCAGGTATTTTGTCCTTAATATATACTCACTCTTTAATTTGAATTTTTTTTTCGTCCTTCTTTCTTTCTTCATTTATTTTTTTCTCTTCTTTCTTTCTTTCTTTCTTTCTTTCTGTTTTTTTCTCTTTCCTTCTTTCTTTCTGTCTTTCTTTTTTTCTTCATTTATTTATTTATTTATTTAATTATTTATTTTAGTGTTTTTTTCTCTTTCTTTCTTTCTTTCTTTCTTTCAGTGGTCTTTCTTTCTTTCTTTCTGTTTTTTCTCTTTCTTTCTTTCTTTCTTTCTTTCTTTCTTTCTTTTTTTCTTCATTTATTTATTTATTTATTTATTTATTTCAGTGTTTTTTCTCTTTCTTTCTTTCTTTCTTTAAGTGGTCTTTCTTTCTTTATCGCTTTCTTTTTTCATTTATTTATTCATTTCAGTGTTTTTTCTCTTTCTTTCTTTCTTTCTTTCTTTCTTTCTTTCTTTCAGTGGTCTTTATTTTTTCTTTCTTTCTTTCTTTCTTTTTTTATTTCAGTTTTTCTCTTCTATCTTTCTTTCTTTCTTTCTTTCTTTCTTTTTTCTTTCTTTCTTTCTTTCTTTCAGTGGTATTTTTTTCTTTCTTTCTTTCTTTCTTTCTTTTTTTATTTCAGTTTTTCTCTTCTTTCTTTCTTTCTTTCTTTCTTTCTTTCTTTCTTTCTTTGGTTTTTCTCTTTCTTTCTTTCTTTCTTTCTTTCTTTCTTTTCACTGTTAACAGGAAATTTGCCATTGTATTGCGTACTTGTTTACTAACTTGACCAATTTCAACACGATAAAGATTAGAAATAAATAAGTAAAAAAAAAAAAAAATAGACAAATAGATAAAAAGAAAGAAAGAAAAAAGATAAAAAGAAAACATTTTTTGCTCACCTTACGTGTCTTTAGACTCACCTGTGAGAGCTATTTATCGGCAGCCAGGTAATTATAAGTAAAAACGAAATAAAACATGTGTCAGTGTCAGAGGTTGAAAAAGAGGCATAATATGTCAGAGAAAAGAAAGAAAGAATGAAAGAAAGAAAGAAAGAAAGAAAGATAGAAAGAAAGAAAGAAAGAAAGAAAGAATGAAAGAAAGAAAGAAACCAGACAAAACGAAATAAGAAATAAAAGAAAAAATATAAAGAATATATTAGTAAAAAAAGAAAGAGAAAAAAGACGAGAATGGACTGAAAAAGTCGGTGTAAGAAATTAAAGAAAAAATAATTATATGAAATAAAGAGTAAAGAAAAGAATAAAGGGAAAAGAGAATAAGAGGCAAGAACGAAAAATGTAAATGATAGATAGATAGATAGATAGATAGGAACAGACTGAGATAGATAGATAGATAGATAGATAGGAACAGACTGAGATAGATAGATAGATAGATAGATAGATAGGAACAGACTGAGATAGATAGATAGATAGATAGATAGATATGAACAGACTGAGATAGATAGATAGATAGATAGGAACAGACTGAGATAGATAGATAGATAGATAGATAGGAACAGACTGAGATAGATAGATAGATAGATAGATAGATAGATAAAGAATGATATAAGTAAGTAAAGTTAGCGACCATAGTCGAGGGTGACCCGTAGGCTCCCTTTTCGATAGCTACTACACCAAGGTGTAGGGGAGGGCGCTACTCCATTCCCAGGATTGCTCCACTTTACCCTTGAACCGTACCTTATAATGCTGAGTGTTAAGCAAGGTGGTATCAAGTTCCATTTTTAAAGTCTTTGGTATGACTCGACCTGGGATTGAACCCAGGTCTCCCGGGCCATTGGCGAACACTCTAACCGCTGGGCCAATGTCACCAGGATATAGATATAAAGAAAATGAGATAGATAGATAGATAGATAGATAGAAATTAGTCGGTTGTTTTGTTTTATAGCGTATCAACTCGTTTGGATCATTTAATGCCTAATTGATTTATTTTAATAAAAGTTTAAACATTTCAATTTAGTGTATGTACAGATTTTTGTTTACACAGTTAAAAGTCAAAACAGTTCTATTTCAAACAATTCAGTATAGCATATGTAGGTTGGTTGTTAGGGTTTTATAGCATATCAACCTTTTTACGTTATTCAATGTCAAATCCATTTTTATACAAATGAACAGTTCTATTTCAAACTATTCGGTTTAGCACAGTTTAATTGTCAAAAACATTTCTATTTCAAGATATTCAGTTTAGTCAAACAGTTTTGATTCAAACAGTATAGTTTAGTATAAGTATAGTTTTTCTTTACACACAGTTAAATATCAAAACAATTCTATTTTAAACGATTCATATTAGTGTAAGTACGCAGTTTAAATATCAAAACAGTTCTATTTCAAGTGATTCAGTTTAACATAAGTACACAGTTTAGTTCCATTTTACCCATATATAGGGCTCTATCTGGTGCTACAACTCTGAGCCAGAGTGGATTTGGGTGCGATGGCAGTGAAGGGGTACTGCGCATTCACCAAAGCTCCAGGTGTGGAACCTCACCATCGGATTGTTTAGTGTCATATGCAGGACACTCGTTTTTTAAGAGTCTTACTGCTCAGCAGAGAAGCAGTCGGTGTATTTTACAGCCGCAGCTGACTGGGGAAGAGATAGATAGATTGATAGATAATGAACCAGATATATATGAACAAAATGATTATATATATATATATATATATATATATATAGTAATCTACTAAGCTTTTTACTTAGATGTGGCTCAAGGCCGAATGAGTGGGGCACCCAAAGAGACTCGAACTCACTCTTGCAGGTTTGCTAGTCAAGCTAGCTAACCACTACACTACCCGAGGCGCCCAAATTATATATATATATATATATAATAAGTGAAGTGGGCAACCATGTCGAGGGTGACCCAAAGGCTCCCTTTTCAATAGCTACAACACTAAAAGGTAGGGGAGGGCGCTACTCCTTTCCCTGGATTTCTCCACTTTACCCTTGATCCATACCTTATAATGCTGAGTGTTAAGCAAGGAGGCATCAAGTACCATTTTTTGAGTTTTTGGTATGACTCGACTTGGAGATTGAACCCAGGTCTCCCGGGCCATTGGCGAATACTCTAACCATTATGCCAATGTCCTTTTTTTTCTGTAGCAAATGATTTTGTGATTGACTTCTCAGGCGCAAAAAAAAGACAGCAAATTACTGGGACCATATTAACTCAAACAAAAGGAATTTACCTTCTCATATATAAATGTCCGCTTTTAAACGAGAAAGTCGCTCATGTTCCCGAAAACGGTGAACACGAGAGATAGACAACAAAAAAAGAAGAAAGGCAGAGTGAGAAGAAGACAGAGAGAGGGAGGGGAGAGAGAGAGAGGTGGGAAGAGAAGAGGAGATATATTAAAGAACCAGTGCAAAAGAGACCCAAAGAAGAAGAAGAAGAAGAAGAAGGAGAAGAAGAAGAAGAAGAAGAAGAAGAGATAAAATTTCGTGAACCAATATGAAGAAGAAGAAGAAGAAGAAGAAGAAGACAAAATTTCGTGAACCAGTATGAAGAAGAAGAAGAAGAAGAAGAAGAAGAAGAAGAAGAAGAAGAAGAGCTACAACAACAACTATAACAAGTGGGTCAAAAGCTAAAAGGATAAGAAAAAGAATTGCAGAAAAAGGAAAAAAAAGAATTGCAGAAAAAATAGAAGAAGAAGAAGAAGAAGAAGAAGAAGAAGAAGAAGAAGAAGAAGAAGACATTTCGTGAACCAAGAAGAAGAAGGAGAAGAAGAAGAAGAAGACAAAATTTTGTGAACCAGTATGAAGAAGAAGAAGAAGAAGAAGAAGAAGAAGAAGAAGAAGAAGACATTTCGTGAACCAAGAAGAAGAAGGAGAAGAAGAAGAAGAGACAAAATTTCGTGAACCAATATGAAGAAGAAGAAGAAGAAGAAGAAGAAGAAGAAGAAGACATTTCGTGAACCAAGAAGAAGAAGGAGAAGAAGAAGAAGAGACAAAATTTCGTGAACCAATATGAAGAAGAAGAAGAAGAAGAAGAAGAAGAAGACAAAATTTCGTGAACCAGTATGAAGAAGAAGAAGAAGAAGAAGAAGAAGAAGAAGAAGAAGAGAGAAAATTTCTTGAACCAGTATGAAGAAGAAGAAGAAGAAGAAGAAGAAGAAGAAGAAGAAGAAGAAGAAGAAGAAGAAGAAGAAGAAGAGCTACAACAACAACTATAACAAGTGGGTCAAAAGCTAAAAGGATAAGAAAAAGAATTGCAGAAAAAGGAAAAAAAAGAATTGCAGAAAAATAGAAGAAGAAGAAGAAGAAGAAGAAGAAGAAGAAGAAGAAGAAGAAGAAGAAGAAGAAGAGACAAAATTTCGTGAACCAAGAAGAAGAAGAAGAAGATGAAGAGACAAAATTTCGTGAACCAGTATGAAGAAGAAGAAGAAGAAGAAGAAGAAGAAGAAGAAGAAGAAGAAGAAGAAGAAGAAGAATCCCACTCACACCACTCCTGTTTACAAGCGCTTAAATTTTCTAATAGCTTTTACAGTGCATATTACGATATACCAATTTGTAGGTTGACTCTCATCAATTAGTATTTTGAAGAAAAAAAAATCGGTACCTGAAAAAAAAAAAAAACTCCTGAAAACATTGAAAGGGTGACTTTTGTGGGGGAACATAATCTCATGAACCTCATTTTTCTCAATTCAGTTTTCCCAAGCAATGTAAGCCAAAATAAAAGGCTTCTGGAGTTTAAATGTTTTTTGGGTTTTTTTTTACCTTTGGCATAAGCCATATGAAAATGTATTTCATCACGTCCTACGAGTTTATATATAAAGGAACGCTTTCTTTGGTGGAATCTCCACTTTTTTTTTACCTTTGTTGCTTTTTTAATCATAATACCGGCTCAGATAGATTAAAATTTGCATATTATTAGATGGAAAAGATTAGTTTACCATATTCACCAACTCCCTCCGCTCGGGCAGGATATGACACAAGGTCAATTTTTAAGCAGAGTTAAACAGGTTTGGATTCAAAGTTTTCCTTCTCCTAGACTAGTTGCCTCACCAAAGCTGAAGAGCCTAGTCTGTCCTACTATTTACCCATAGATGGAGGGAGAATAATTGGATTCCTACCTTTCCCAAGGGTATTAGTGCTATGTGAAATGCAATTAGCTTGGTCCAGGATTTGAACTCGTGTTGCCGTGTCCACTTCCTACGACGATAACCATTACACCACAGGCAAATTAGTTTATAGGTGATAAAATATACACTATGCCTACCTGTTTATGAGCTCTGTATGTATTTACAAACCCCTCCACGCGAACAGGATATGACACAATGTCAATTTTAAGCGGTGTTTTATTCATTTGAAATCAGAGTGTTCCTTCTCTCAGACTGGTTGCCTAACCAAGGCTAATGAATCCAGACTTCTTCACAAATAGCTGGAGGGAGAATAATTGGACTCATATCTTTCCCAAAGGTATTTGTGCAATGTGAATTGCAAACAGCCTTGTTCAGGAATTGAACTCGTGTCGCCGTGTCCATTTACTACGATTGTAAGCATTACACCACAGCCACCTACTTCGGTTTGGGCTATGTTGATACGTTTCAATATTTCTGCATTTGTGTCTCTAAGTGATAATGTTCGAACAAGTTTGTATTTAGCCAAACTTTTAAATAAATAATTAACAAAATCTATCACCCATAAAGAACTACTCACGTAATACTTTGTTGAAGTTAATTTTCTTCCCACTCAAGTATTTTATAATTTCTCGTAGAATATTCATTATATGATAAGAATAGGTTATATCAAGCACTGTTTATTACAAGACTTAAAGTCTTAAACAAAAGAAATGTTTCTTATATATATATATATATACTTTAGTATTTCTGAGGGGATAGATCCAGTTTTGGAGCTTTTTTTGGTTTAGTTAAAGAAACAGCAACAACCAAAGGTCCAGGTTTAATGGAATATCAACAAAATCTTCAGTTTTAATAGCATATTAACCAAACCTCTTGTTCTCGTGGCATATCAACAAAATCTCTAGTTTTAATGGCATCAACCAAACCTCTAGTTTTAATGACATCAACCAAAACTCTAGTTTTAATGGCATCAACCAAAACTCTAATTTTAACGGCATATCAACCAAATCTCTAGTTTTAATGACATCAATCAGACCTCGTTTAAATGACATATCAACCAAATCTACAATTTTAATGAAATCAACCAAACCTCTAGTTTTAATGGCACCTCAACCAAAGTACCAGTTTTAATGGTATTAAACAAAACTCTAATTTTAACGGCATATCAACCAAAGCTCCACTTTTAATGGCATATCAACCAAATCTCCAATTTTAATGGCATATCAACCAAATCTCCAGTTTTAATGGCATATCAACCAAATCTCCAGTTTTAATGGCATATCAACCAAATCTCTAGTTTTAATGGCATAATAAACAAATTTCTAGTTTTAATGGCATATCAACCAAAACTCCAGTTTTAATGATTTATAACCAACTATGAGTAATTTACTGCCAAATGTATCCTTGAAGAAGAACAGTTCTAGTACTTTGTACCTCATAGCTGGAAGTTTGAAAATTAACGTAATTGTGGGAATGGAGTTTGAACTCGCTTACTTCAATGTTGCAGTCCTGCAGGTTAGACACTACCCCACGGACTCTCCTTCTTGGAGCTGAGGGTGATTGTGGTGTCACCTTATCATTGCCATTATTCTCAGGTGCATTTTAACTTTGGTGGGATAGTACCAGTTGGAATCACATCGAGAGGTCAAATATGTTTGGGATAATGAAGTGTTTACCTGGTTTGGTTTGATTTTATGACATATCGACTATTGTAGGTATTTCAATACCAAATCCTCTTTATTCATATATATTAAATATATATGATTGTTTTGGTTGGCTTTTATGGCATATCAACCATTTTAGGTCATTTAGTGCCAAATCCTTTTTATAAATATCTATTAAATATATATGATTTGGTTTGGTTGAGTTTTATGGCATATCAGTCATTGTAGGTTATTTAATGCCAAATCCTCTTTATACATATGTATTCGATATATATGATTTGCTTTGGTTGTGTTTTATGGCATATCAATCATTGTAGGTTATTTAATACTACTACTGTATATCCTCTTGATATGTATATGTTAAATATACATTATTTAGTTTTTCTTTGTTTTATGGCATATCAACCATTGTAGTTCATTTAATGTCAAATCTTCTTTCTGCATATATATTGAATATATATGTTTTCTGAACACGTTCTGTCGATAGAATTTTTAAACGAGGTTGATCGAAATTTTTTCACCAAGCTTAATGTTTTCACATTTCTATCTAATAGGAAAACATTCTATCAATAATTAACAATTTGTTTGCTCACGGTTAAATGTTGTTAAGTATTGTAATGTATCACTAACAATTAAAATAAACATCTTTCATTTTGGTTTCGTTGCGTTTCGTTTCATGGCATATCAGCCCTTGTAAGTTATATCATGCCAAATCCACTGTAAGAGTAATTACACTTAACTGAATTGTCTCTAATTGACCCTTTTTACAATTAACTGTGTTTATTGACACGTTGCTAACGAAGGTATGGACAGCTATCGATAGGCTATTGATCATATGGAAACCAGACCTGACCGATAAAATGAAACGCAGTTTCTTCCAGGCAGCGGTCGTATCGATACTGCTGTATGGATGCACAACTTGAACGCTAACTAAACGGCAGGAGAAGAAGCTAGACAGCAATTACACAAGAATGTTGCGAGTAATATTGAACAAGTCCTGGCGGCAACACCCCACAAGGTACCTACTATACGGCCACTTGCCTCCCATCACGAAAACTCTCCAAGCTAGACGAACCAGACATGCAGGACACTGCTGGAGAAGCAGGGACGAGCTCATTAGTGATATACTCCTATGGACCCCCACATATGGCCGAGCAAGGGCAGGACGACTATCTTGAACATACATACGGCAGCTATGTGAGGATACGGGATGTAGCCCTGAGGATCTGCCAGAGGCGATGAACGATAGGGAAAAGTGGCGAGAGAGGGTCGGGGATATCTGTGCTAGCGGCGTGACATGATGATGATGATGATGAGGATGAATCAAAAAACTGTGTCCTAATGCTAAACTGAACTGTTTGAAATGGAACTGTTTTTGACAATTAACTCTCGGTAAAAAAAAGTGTAGTTATGCTAAACTGAATAGTTTGAAAAAGCATTGCTTTGACATTTAAATTCTAAATTTATACTAGACTGAATAGCTTGAAGTAGAACTGTTTTGACATTTAACTGTATTTAACAAAAAAATGTACTCAACTGAATAGCTTGAGACTTTTATCAAAATGACTTAATTTGGCGTTAAATGACCCGAAAAAGGTTGATACACCGTCAAACCAACGAACCAACCAAATAATTTAAACCACGTTAGGAACTATAAAGACATCACAGATGAGGAAATAGAAAGTATTTTGTGCTGCAGGTGCCCGTGGTGTAATGGTTTTCGTTGTAGGAAATGGACACGGCGACACGAGTTCAAATCCTGGACGAGACTGATTGCATTTCACATAGTACGAATACCCTTGGGAAAGGTATAAATCCAATTATTCTCCCTCCAGCTATGAGTAAATAGTAGAACAGACTGAGTTCTTCAGCCTTGGTAAGGTAACTAGTCTAGGAGAAGGAAAACTCTGAATTGAAACCTGTTAAACTCCGCTTAAAAAAATTGACCTTGTGTCATATCCTGTCCAAGCGGAGGGGTTGGTAAATATGATTTTGTCCTGCAGAAAATCTATCTTTACAGATAACAAGGGAACTCTGCGGTTCCTATGTGCTCATAAGGCTCGGCAAAAGGGGCGTACAATAGGAAACTATATATTGGACACGTTAGGTGGGATAACAGACCTAAAACAGGTACGGTTATATAACGATGATGGTCTAATATTCATCACTGATTGTAATGCCTCCCTCAAATGTCAAACGTACATAAAAAAAAATCATTAGGGTTTTCACGTGGCTAGGGTTTCAAATTGAAATAACTTCTAATCTAAAGTTTCCTGGACATCACATTTACGTAATTCAGAGAACAACACTCTTAAACCATTTTGCAAGAACACACACCTGCCTACATCAATGTCCACCAGAATCGTCCCGGATCAATAATCACACACTTATCAAATGCAGCTAATTAGATGGTGTATAGGCTATCGTCCAGCAAAAAATATTCGAAGAAAATAAGCGAACATATAATGAGGCCCAAGAAAAAAGGTAATTCAACAAAATCTAGAATACAAGGATCAAAGAATAAACAGAACCACGGAATGATACAATATTAATTACAGAAACAGCTGTAATAGAAATAGTAGATACAGAGTGGAAGGCAGAAATAATTACATTAATAAAAATTGAAAAATTAGAAATAGAAAAAGAAAGGTACCCTGTTTCAAACCTCCGACTTCTGTAAATTTTCTATTATCAATATAAGAAAGAACTTCCTCAATTTCACAGTTAAACACTCCCATAAAGACAACCTGTTTAGCAAAATATGGTTGGTTGGTTGGTTTGTTGGGTTTTATGGCATATCAACCTTTGCAGGTTATTTAACGCCAAATCCATTTTTATGTAAATAATCTGTTCTTTTTAAAACAATTCAGTTTAGCATAAGTACACAGTTTAAGGGTTAAAAACATTTCTATTTCAAACTATTCAAGCAGTTATATGTAACAATTCAGTTAAGTGTAAATACAGTTTTAATGTCGAAAAACAGTTCTATTTCAAATAATTAAGTTAAGCATAAGCACGCAGTTTAAATGTAAGTGCGGTTTAATTGTAAAAGTCATTTCTATTTCAAGCTATTCAGTTTATTCAAACAATTCAGTTTAGCATTAGTATGCTGTTAGTTCTATTTAACCCATAGATAGGACCCTATCCGGTGCTACCACTCCAGGGCAATACAGGGGTACTCCGCATTCCCCAAAGCTCCAGTACTGCTGGAACCTCACCATCAGATTGTTTAGTGTGTTACCCAGGACACTCGTTGGGTGGGGTCTTACCCCTCTGCAGAGGTGCAGTCAGTGTAATAGCAAAATATATGATGGAAACACTGTAAAAATTAGTTATTCTTGCACTGATAATATTTCTAAAATGATATTTTACCATAAGAGAAAATTAATAGATAAATCAAATTGGGTTAATATGAGGATTAAAGCAGTGCATTGTAATTGTAGAAAACAAAAGAATGCTCTGTGGGTGTAACTCAGAAAAAAATGGTATACAAAGCTAACATTTTCCCATGGAGAACAGTAAGGATGAGATCGTCTGTATTGGAATCTCTGCAGTAAATTGGAAAAAGAGATTCTATAACGATAGATAATCCTTCACTAATCCATCACTTAAAAACCAAACAGTCCAATCGAAGTGGTTTGGAGTTTTTTAAAAAAGGTGGACTAACTCCACGAATAAAGTGGAAATTTATTTAAAAAATCTTCGTTGACGGAAAACTTCAACCGGAGATGCAACTTTCGCCTAAAGGAAAAAAACAAGTATACCCAAATGCTAAGTCACTAACGAGTTATTAGATAAACGGAATGAACTAATTTTCAAATGCTGAGGTGAAAATAGAATTTTAACTAATGTGATAATGGTTATGAATGGAAAATTGGATGGGAAAAATAGGGGAATGAAAGTTATGATGTTAGAATGGGTGAATGAAGATCAGAATATCATCTTTTTACGAGGATACTGATAATAATAAAGTTACAATACAGAATAATAATAATAATAATAATAATAATAATAATATAAATATCTATGCGACTTTGACATACACACACGGATCACCTAATCTCGGCCAGAAGACCAAACATAATAATAAACAAAAAAAGAGAACTTGCAAAATTGTCGACTTTGCTGTCCCGGCTGACCACAGAATAAAACTGAAAGAAAGTGAAAAGAAGGACAAGTACCTCGACCTTGCTAGAGAATTGAAAAACTATGGAACATGAAGGTGACAATTATACCAATTATAATTGGTACGTTTGGAACCGTAACTAAAAGATTTTTAAAGGGAATGGAGGACTTGAAGGTTGGCGAACGAGTGGAGACCATCCAAACAACAGCATTATTGAGAACGGCCAGAATACTGAGAAGAGTCCTAGAGACGTGAGGAGACTTGCTGTCACTCAGACTCCAGTGAAAAACCATCGGCTAACGCTGATGTGAAAAGCTCTAATGAGTGAATAATAATAACACAAACTTCTGTGGGACTTTGACATACACACGGATCACCTAATCTCGGCCAGAAGACCAGACGTAATAATAATAAACAAAAAAAGGGAACTTGCAAAATTGTCGACTTTGCTGTCCCGGCAGACCACAGAATAAAACTGAAAGAAAGTGAAAAGAAGGACAAGTACCTCGACCTTGCTAGGGAATTGAAAAACTATTGAACATAAAGGTGACAATTATACCAATTGTAATTGGTACGTTTGGAACCGTAACTAAAACATTTTTAAAGGGACTGGAGGACTTGAAGGTTGGCGGACGAGTGGAGACAATCCAAACAACAGCATTATTGAGAACGGCCTGAATACTGAGAAGAGTCCTGGAGACTTGAGGAGACTTGCTGTCACTCAAACTCCAATGAAAGATCATCAGCAAACGCAGATGTGAAAAATTTTAATGAGTAAATAATTATCGTAATAATAATAATAATAATAATAATAATAATAATAATGAAATGTGAAAAGAAGGATAAGTACTTCGACCTTGCTAGGGAATTGAAAAAACAGTGGAACACGCAGGTGACAATTATACCAAATGTAATTAGTGCGTTTGGAACAGTAACTAAAGGATTGCTAAAAGGACTAAAGGACATGGAAGTTGGCGGACGAGTGGAGACCATCCAAACGACAGCATTGTTGAGAACGGCCAGAATACTAAGAAGAGTCCTGGAGACTTGCTGTCACTCAGACTCCAGTGAAAAACCATCGGCTAACGCTGGTGTGAAAAACTCTAATGAGTGAATAATAATAATGACAACACCAACAATAATAATAATAATAATAATAATAATGGCAATAACATTAATATAGATTAATCTGGTCCAAGTGCAAGGTAGATATTTTTAATCACAACTTCTCTAGGTAGTGAATAATTATTAGATTTACTATAGGATCTAATACGAGTTTAATCGGCATTAGTCTTAGGTAAATTTTAAAATATTCAAATACCGATACACCAATTAAGGAGAGAATTAAGTAAGTAGTAATCTAGAAATGATAAATAAACCCTAAAATATCCCATTTAACAAAAGATACGTCTGGAATTAAGAATATAGTACTTCCTTGCATCCCTAAATATAATATAGATAAAGACAAGAATAAATAGAGAGATATTTTCTTAAAATAAAAAGGGTCAATTAGGTAAGGTGACACTAGCAGCGAGCCGAAAAAAATACCTCAATTAAAAAATAACAAAAGAAAACCCACACCGAAATTGAAATCTAGTCATTTATTTACACACAATCAAATGCGCAAACAGTTCTATTTTTAACGATTCAATTTAGCCTAAGTCATTTGTTTGTACACAGTTTAAATGTCAAACAGTTGACCCATAGATTAGACCCTTACTTTGTCCCCTTTGATTTTCCGCCTCTGCATAATGGTTGACTTTGCGGTTTTTTTTTTTTTTTTTTTTTTGTGCTTTTGGGGGTTTTTTTTATTTGTAATGTTTGTGAATTTCTACTTCGATTTTGTTTACGCTATCTGATGTAGCAGTCTGCTCTCAGCAGCCTGTCGAAATAAATTCATAAAATCCGTTTTTTATATATATATAAAGACGTAAAGAAGTATATATATATATATATATATATATATATATATATATATATATATTATAACGTCGTGTTGACATCACTCTCACTCTCTGTCTCTCTCTGTCTCTCACTCTGTCTCTGTCCCACTCTCTCTCTCTCTCTCTCTCTCTCTCTCTTCACTGGTCTCTTTCCTCCGTATCATCTATCGCTCCCGGTAAGTCTTTCCAACTACATCCAGTGTCTGCATTAAGCTGATGTAGATAATTTTTTGCTGGTCGGCCAACACTGGCACCTACATGCATATATGGAGAGTAATGACACTTTTAAATTCACCTAATCCTTCTTTACCAACGTCTAACCTCAGTTAGGTAAGGATATGAATTCATAAACGTCGATAGGATTTTGATGAATTGCTAATCCCCAAGGACATCAGGGTGTCGTATAGACAATTTCCTTTCATTGTATCTCTCAGAATCACTGTTCGCTCGATTATTTAACGGAATATTAACTCCTAATGAGTTATTTAAAGCAAAAATAATCAACGTCCAAGGGGATCCTTTTTTAAATCGAACATTTTTATATGCCTATAGTAATCTTGCCCAGTAATGTGGTATCACGTGCTCCTATAATATTGATAATTTTCGAGCATAGTCGGCTGGGGCTGTAGAATACACCGAGTACATCTGTGCAGAGGATTAAGGTTCCGCCCCCAACAATAACGAGTGTCCTGATGGGACATTAAACTAAGTGATGATACTATTTACCAACTCCCCCGCTCGGGCAGGATATGACACCAGGTCAATTTTTAAGCGGAGTTTAACAGGTTTTGAATTCAGAGTTTTCCTTCTCCTAGACTAGTTGCCTAACCAAGGCTGAAGAACCTAGTCTGTCCAACTATTTACCCATAGCTGGAGGAAAAATAATTGGATTCATACCTTGCCCAAGGGTATTAGTGCTATGTGAAATGCAATCAGTATCATCCAGGATTTGAACTCGTATCGCCGTGTTCATTTCCTACGGCGATAACGACTACACCACGGGCACCTCCTAAAAACTAAGTGATGATGAGACTTCGGTCTTGGAGCTTTGGGAAATGCGGAGTACCGTTTAATTGCCATCGCTTCCATGGTCCACTCTGGCCCAAGGTTGTAGCACCTGATAGAGTGTTCTCTATGGGTCAAATAGAACTGTTTGACATTTAAACTGGGTGCAAACAAGTGACTTATGTAAAATTGAATTGTTAGAAATAGAACTGTTTGATCAGTTGATTGTGTCTAAATAAATGACTGGGCGATTGAATAGCTAGTTATAGATAGTAATACTTAAAACCATTTAATTGCGTGCAAACAAATGATGAATAGTAAATAGGATTATCTGTCTTAGATCAAAATTCTTAAAAGCATTTAACTGTGTGCAAAAAAAATGAGCTCATTCGCTTTTAAAAATGTTATCAACAAAATTTATTTACAAATCATAAATTCAATATATATAAAGAGAATTTGGCCTAAAATAACCTACATCAGTTGATATGCCATAAAAACCAACCCAACCAAATCATATATATTTAATATATATATATATATAAAGAGGAATTGGTATTAAATAACCAGCAATGGTTAATATGCCATAAAACTCGACCAAACTAAACATATATATTTAATATACATTTATAAAGAGGGTTTGGTATTAAATAACCAACAATGGTTGATATGCAATAAAACCCAACCAAATCAAATCATAGATATCTAATATATATGTATAAACAGGATTTGGCATTAAATAACCTACAATGGTGGATAAGCCATAAAACCCGACGAAACCTTTTAATTTTTTAATAAATCTATTCGACCATTGACGAGTCTTTAATATGTATTAGCATTTCATAACAATCGATTTTTTGTTTATTTTGTATGAATCAGTTGTCTCCATATATTGTTAAATAGAATCAAGTGAGCAGTTGGCATTCAATCGATGAATATTTTTATTATTGATTTTATAAGTGTGATTTTTTGTCTTAAAGCGTAAACATATCTATTTTTAATAGTAAATCATTATTATCATCATCATCATCATCATCATCATCGTGTCGTGCTGGTAGCACGGATATCCCTGACCCTCTCTCACCACTTTTCCCTATCGTTCATCGCCTCTGGCAGGTCTTCTGGACTACATCCCGTATCCTCACATAGTTGCTGAATGTATGTTCGTGCTGGTCGTCCTGCTTTTGCTCGGCCATATGTGGGGGTCCATAAGAGTACATCACTTATGAGCTCGTCCCTGCTTCTCCAGCAGTGTCCTGCATGTCTGGTTCAGTTTTGTTGAAATGTTTTAGGAATACCTCAAAATTTTTTTTTGTAATGTTTGTAATCTTTTACTAGGTGCTGTATCAACTGGGCGATTGAAATGTAACTCCAAATTTTAAAATATCTATAAATTATTTCCTAACAATAGCTTTTATAAAAAATGATTTAGAACTTGGCTTGTTTTAATGAGTGTACTTTACTTGGCTATCCAATCAGTTAGAAATATATACACAAACACGCACGCGCATATAAGGCGCCTCAGGTGGTGTAATAGTTTGCAAGTTAGACTAGCAAACCTTCACGAATAAGTTCGAGTCTCACAGTGAGCCCTATTCATATGGCCTTGTGTCATATTTTTCAAAAAGATTAGTAAATTACTTAGGCAATTAAAAAAATATGCCTTGGGTAGTGTACTGATAAGCAAGTGGGACTAGCGAACATTCAAGAGTGAGTTCAAGTCTCACTGGGTGGCCCATTAATACGGCCTTGTGCAGAATGTAAGAAAAAATCTTTTATTACTACACACATATATGCATATATAGGGTGATTAAAAAGTAACTGAGTATTTTAAAATACTTATAATCTATTATATGGGTAGTGCCCGCAGCATAATTATATATATATATATATATATATATTGTTTGGTTTGGTTTATTTAAATTGCATATCAACCCTCGTGTGCTATGTTGCCCAGTCGGGTGGGGCTGTAGAATACACCGACTGCTTCTCTGCAGAGGGGTAACACCCTCCCCCAACGAGTGTCCTGCGTATGACACTAAACAATCTGATGGTGAGGTTCCAGCAATGCTGGAGCTATGGGGAATGCGGAGTACTCCTTCATTGCCATCGCTCCCAGGTCCACTCTGGCCCAACGTGGTAGCACCTGATAGGGCCCTATTTATGGGTTAAATAGAGCTAACAGCATACTTATGCTAAAAGGAATTGTTTGAGTAAACTGAATAGCTCGAAATAGAAATGTTTTTGACAATTAAACAGTACTTACATTTAAACTGCATGCTTATGCTTAACTGAATTGTTTGAAATAGAACTGTTTTTCGGCATTAAAACTGTATTTACACTTAATTGAATTGTTGCATATAACTGCTTGAATAGCTCGAAATGGAAATGGTTTTGACAAACTGTGTACTTATGCTAGACTGAATTTTTTAAAAATAGAACAGATTATTTATATAAAAATGTATTTGGCGTTAGATAACCTCCACGGGTTGATGTGCCATAAAACAAAAAAAATCAATCAATCAATCGTGTATTATGTAACGATGAATTCATTTTTGAAGAACGGCAACGGGACTTTTTAACTGAAAGCTGGTGCTTTTCTCAAGTTCAAAAGTAAACGTCATTGCGCGACTGGAATTCGATCTCGCTTACTACAGGTACGCACATTAACCACTTCACGACGGAAATTCTCTCCCCCATATTCATTACGGGTACCTGTCCGTATTCTACGGAAGTGTGGCGGACGAGTGTCTAGGTAGGTGTAAATGGTGGGTAAATTTTGAACGGATATCGTGGGATACATTTGAAATTTGACAGCAAAGGTCAAGTGCAGATGACCTCAAAGCGTACCGAACTTTACCGCCCACAAAGTGCCAAGAGTCGGGGCAGGGGAGAAGAAGAAGACGACCGAAGAGGAGGATGAGCAGCAAGCCTTCAGCACTTGGTAATCAAATGACTCTGAGTGAATATCGAACGCTAGCAAAGATAATGACTGCTCACTTTGTAATAACAGTTGTAATAGTATTGTAATAACACTAATAAGCCTAACAAATATATATATATATATATATATATATATATATATATATATATATATTGCAATTAGAAGGAAACTCAAACCTGGTTAAATTGTCATAAATTTATTTCGCCGGAGAATATCATTTTACTCTCTGACATATATAGACAGTAATCTACAGTTGCTGTTTTTCAAACTCAAGTTAAACATTTGAGGTCATCTGATGAGACAGAGAGAATAATATTCTCCGGCGAAATGAATTGATATGGACACTTTAACCAGGTTTGAGTTTCCTTCTAATTGCACTATATACGCACTGTAGGTGAGTTTTGTTATATGAACCTGGAAAGAAAAAGAGATGTAAGAATAGTCATACATCGAGCACTCACATAGATTTATATGATATTCCTCATATATTCTATACACGAATAATCCACATCCACTGTCTTCGGACGCTGACTGGATATATATATATATATATATATATATATATATATATATATATATATATATATAATTTTAATCTTGCACAATTCCCAGTGGATCTCTCTTCCTACTCACTCAAACCTACATATTTGATTAGAAATTGCTCTATCCTCAAAGTATTATAACAACTATATTTTTGAAAAACTCACAGTAATGTGTCATTTTTGTGTTGGGCAATGTACATTAAAAAATTAGTTCATTATAGATATAGCATTTTTTTTAAATTACTTTTTTACTAGAATATATATATATATATATATAGGTTTAGTGTGCTTGGTGACTGTTCTTTACTTGTCTATATGATCAATTACAAATATATACACAAACACTCACACGCACATAAGGCGCCTCAGGTGGTGTAATAGTTAGCAAGTTAGACTAGCAAACCTTCACGAATGAGTTCGAGTCTCACAGGGTGCCCCATTCATATGGCCTTGTGTCATATTTTTCAAAAAGATTAGTAAATTACTTAAGCAATAAAAAAATATATGCCTCGGGTAGTGTACTGATTAGCGAGTGAGACTAGCGAACATTCAAGAGTGAGTTCGAGACTCACTGGGTGGTCCATTCATACGGCCTTGTGCAGAATGTAAGAAAAAATCTTTGTTTATTACTATACACATATATGCATATATAGGGTGACTGAAAAGTAACTGAGTATTTTAAAATACTTTTAATCTATTTCGTGGGTAGTGCCCGCAGCATAATTAAATATATATATATTGTTTGGTTTGGTTTCTTTGTTTAATGGCATATCAACCTCTGTAGGTTATTTAATGCCAAAGCAATTCTCCAAAAAGAACAGTAGTGGGACTATTTCACCTATAGCTGGGAGGATAAGGGGGTTCATACCTTTCCCAAAGGTATTTGCCCGAAAGTGAACGTAATAGCGCGACTGGAGTACGAACTCGCTTACTAAGATTTCGCAGTCCATCGCTTTAAATCGTTATATATATATATATATATACCATCATCATCATGTCACGCCGCCAGCACGGATATCCCCGACCCTTTCTCGCCACTTCTCCCTATCATTCATCGCCTCCGTCAGGTCTTCAGGGTTACATTCTGTGTCCTCACATAGTTGTTGTATGTAAGTTCGTGCTGGTCGTCCTGCTTTTGCACATCCATATGTGGGGGTCCACAGGAGTACATCGCTCATGAGCTCGTCCTTGCTTCTCCAGCAGTGTCCCGCGTGTCTGGTTTGTCTAACTTGTATAGTTTTCGTGATGGGGGGCAAGTGTCCGTATATTTGGTGTCTCGTGGGGTGTTGTCGCCAGGACTTGTTCAATACTGCTCTCAACATTCTTGTGTAATTTCCGTCAAATTTCCTCTCCAGCCACTTAGTTAGTGTCCATCTAGTGCATATATATATATATATATATATATATATAGATATATTAGTAAGCGAGTTCGTACTCCAGTCGCGCTATTACATATATATATATATATATATATATATATATCACCCCTAACCATCAATATATATATATATATATATATCACCCCTAACCATCAATATACAGAGGAAATATATGTTATTCAGTAAAGATGCATGCCAGTATATACGAAAACATGCGTATAAATGTATATATTTTAATAATATATATTCTCTTAAAAAACCTCGATAGGTCACATTAAGGTAATAGATTTATTTCCATCCTGTCAAAAGCATTGATATAAATCAATGCTCTAAAATTTAACAGAACTTCTTCAGATCAAACAAGAAATAGATTAAAATAATTTTTTTTCGCATTTACAACAAGACTAAGACACCCCCGCCAAAAAAAAAAAAAACATTTATTTCTCCAATGTATTAAAGCAAGCCTAAACCTTCAAATAACAATAAGTATCAAACTATTATGGTATGTAAAACTACATCCTGTTTCATCGTACTTCAAATTTAACAAGAGGCAAAATTTACTGTTATAATAATAAATGTCAAAAATTCAAACATTTACAAAAAAATTATTCAATCTAATGTTAGTTTATCGATTTTTATCATTAACATGAACAAAAAAATCTAAAACTAATGTTAATTATGGCACCCCCCCACCCCAAATTACAATAATAGTGTAAAAATCACTAATATAAATTCAAATTCTAATTCATTTACCAATTTGATAAATCATAGTTATTCATTTTCTGTTTATTTATTTATTCACTTATTTTTGAAAATAGTCTAGATTTATTTTCATGCCTACATCTAACTATTAAATCATATCTCTGATTTAATAGGTTACCAGGATTAAAGTATAACATAATTTTTATCTTTTCTTCCAGACACAAATTACATCTATCGTCAAAGCGGCTGGGATGAAAATAAATTTATCATCTTAATGTGACCGATTGTTGCTGTTTTTTAAGAGAAAATTATTGCTCTGTGGATTTTATTTACATTGAGCTCTTGACTAGGATTATCTAAATTTAGAATTTTATTTTTGAATATTTCATTGGTGCTGATTGGAATTGTATTTCCTACTCCAGATTTACTAGATTGAATACTATCTTGTACATATCATCATCATCATATCGCGCTGGTAGCACGGATATCCCTGACACTCTCTCGCCACTCCTCCCTATCGTTCATCGCCCTAGACAACATCCCGTATCCTCACATAGCTGCTGAATGTATGTTCGTGCTGGTTGTCCTGCTTTTGCACGGCCATGTGTGGGGGTCCATAGGAGTACATCTCTTATGAGTTCGTCCCTGCTTCTCCAGCAGTGTCCTGCATGTCTGGTTAGTCTAACTTGAATAGTTTTCGTGATAGGAGGCAGGTGGCCGTACAGTTGGTGTCTTGTGGGGTGTTGCCGCCAGAACTTGTTCAAGATTGCACGCAACATTCTTGTGTAATTGCCGTCTAGCTTCTTCTCCAGCCGTTTTGTTAGCGTCCATGTAGTGCACCCGTATAGCAGTATCGATGTGACCGCTGCCTGGAAGAAACTGCATTTCATTTTATCGGTTAGGTCTGATTTCCATATAATCGATAGCTTATTGTAAGCTGTCCATGCTTTCGTTAACCTGGTGTCGATGTCCTTTTCGGTTGATTCGACGCTGCTTCCTAGGTAAGTGAATTTGTCTACTAGTTTAAGAGGGGTTCCGTCTAGAGTGGAGATGTCCCCCGTTTGATTATAGCACATATATTCCGTTTTGTGTGCATTAACATAGAGGCCTATGCCTGCGGCTGCTCGTTCCAAACTATGCAGTAGCGTTTCGGCTTGGTCGGGTGTATTTGCCAGTATCGCTATGTCATCGGCGTAGTCGGTGTCGGTAATTGTTTTTGCAGGGTACCTTCTGCTTCTTCTCTTCGTCAGTCCGAAGCCATTCTCTCTGATTTTGTCAATCGATGTTCTAAGTACGTAGTCTAGACAAATGATAAAGAGGTACGGAGCCAGCGTGTCCCCTTGTAGTACTCCTGCTACAAAGTCGAAGTATTCTGTGTCTCCATCTGGTGATCGTACTTTTACTTTGGTGTTTCTATAGAGAATCGTTATTGCTGCTACGGTTTCTTTATGTATACCGTATGCTAGTAGGATTTGTTCCATCTTTCCTCTGTGAATGGAATCGAAGGCCTTGGTAAAGTCGACAAATATTTATGCCGCTTGTAGGTTTTTTGCCCGTACACCTTCAAGGATTCTACGGATGGTTAATATTTGTGAGGTCGTGGATCTATTTCTTCGGAAGCAATTTTGGTTTTTCCTAAATATGTTGTTGATTTTGGGTTCTATGCGGTTTCGTAGTCGGACATTGTAGATTTTGGCTGCTATGGATGTAAGTGTTATGCCTCGGTAGTTTTTGGCTAATCCGAGGTCCCCCTTTTTAGGGAAGGGGAGTATGCATCCCTTCATCCATCTATCTATCGGATTTTGATTGTATACTGCGTTGCAGTGTCGGAGCAGTATGTCGTCGAATGGTCTGGTCTTCCATACTTCTGGGGGAATCTCGTCCAGCCCTGCAGCTTTCCTATTTTTAATTTTTTCTGAGAACCGAGTCGAGTTCTTCTTGTGTGAACGATCCTGGTTTAATGTCTAATTGTTTACTAATTATTCTGGTGATTGGTTCATGTGTTATTTTCGGTGGGTTTCCTAGTAGGTTTTCGAAGTGCTGTTTCCACAGTTTTATTCTTTCTTGTTGGTTTGTTGCTTTCAGTTTCGCTTTGGCTGTGTTCTTTCTTCTACTCACTTCGTTTATTGTTTGCCAGGCTATCCTAGACTGTCTATCTTCCACCGAGTCTCTAAACTTATCTATCTGATTTTGAATGTATTCTGTCTGTTCCTTTATATATATGCCTGCTAATTGATATTTTGCCGTTTTTAGTTTTAAGGCATTTGTGTTTGTTGGGTTTTTTCGATAGTTTTTGGAGGCTGTTTTCACTAGTGCACGTTTTTCTCTCACCGCTAAAGTTTTCCATGGGATTCTATATTTAGTTTTGATTTTGTTGGAATGCATTTCGCTGCTGCCTCGAGGTGCGCATTGACGAAATTTTTATGTTCGTCGTTTGGTGTACTTTTTTCCGTCCTTTCTTGTAGGGTTTCGTATCTGTTTCTTAATTCTAATACGTATTTATCTCTTATATCTCTGTGGTTCAAAAGGGCCCAGTCATAGTGTTTGGTGGTCGCTGTTCGTTTGGCATTTTTTCGTAGGCGTAGCCGTATTTTCGCCGTGACTATCTTGTATATATATATATATATATATATATATATATATATATATATATTAAGTTAGAAATTACCATGTGAAAAATCCGGCACACACCTACACGTGACATACACATCACTGAACTGCTGTTTCGACCTTATTAGGTCTCATCAGCAGTGATATATATATATATATATATATATATATAAGCAGGATTTGGAACTAAATAACCAAAAATGTTTGATATGCCATAAGACCAAATAACCTCAGAATTTCTGTTTTCTAGTTTTTGTTTTCTACTTCAACTTATATTGTGAAACCTGTTGCTGATTGCTGTAATTCTTCAGGTGACTTCATTGTTATTCTAAATAGCAATGGTCACCCAATTGGCTATGATTGTAGAATTCACCGACTGCATCTCTGCAAAGAGAAAAGACCCCCCCCCATATTCCCAAACAAACTACAAAACCCCGACAAACCCACCTAGAAGAATTACGCGTAACCCTCCAACACAAGTAATATAATAATATCCCCAAACACTTATAAATAAGGAATTCGAATTTGTAGAAAAAATACCGTTTAAAGAACTACGAACCCCAAAATCATAACTTCGAACCGCGCTTAGCATATTTCTCAACATACAACAAAACTGACCCCGAGTTGTTCACAGAAATATTAAAGACTATAGATCAACTTAAAAACAATGCTGCCCAGTCAGCTGGGGCTGCAGAATATACCGACTGCTTCTCGGCAGGGGAGTAATACCCCACCCCAACGAGTGTCCTGGATATGACACTAAACAATCTGATGATGAGGTTCCAATAATGCTGGAGCTTTGCCATCGCCCTCAGGTTCACTCTTGCCCCGCATTGTAGCCACTGATTGGATCCTATCTATGGGTCAAACAGTATTGTGCACTTATACTAAACTAAATTGTTTGAAATAGAACTGTTTTGATATTTAAACTGTGTATGTACGCTAAACTGAACCGCTCGAAATAGAACTGTTTTGATATGTAAACTACAAACTTATTCTTAACTGAATTGTTTGAAATAGAACTGTTTTTGACATTGAAATTGTATTTATGCTAAGCAAAATTGTTTGAAATAGAACTGTTTTGACATATAACTTTATGTGGACAAAAAATGAACTTATACTAAACTGAATTGTTTGTATTAGCACTGTTTGACTTACTGAATAGCTTAAAATATAACAATTTTTGACAATTAAACTGTGTACTTATGCTAAACTGAATTGTTTCAAATAGAACTATTCATTTGTATAAAAATTGATTTGGCATTAAATAACCTACAAAGGTTGGTATGCCATAAAACCAAACCAACTAAATAACAATGGTGACAATGAGTCTTCTTGGAAGACACCTCTTTTGGATTTTCAAATCTGCCAGGGTTTGACTTGTGATAATTCCATTTTCCAGTTTTTCATGGTGTTTCTGTGAGTGAGGGAGGCAGGGAGGGAGGTAAAAGAGAAAGAGGGTTTGTGTGAGTGAGTGTGTGAATGAAGAGAGAAATTGTATTCGTATGAGTGAATAAGGGAGTGAGTGTGTGTGTGTGTGTGAATGAAGAAAGAAATTGTATTCGTGTGAGTGAATAAGGGAGTGTGTGAATGAGTGAGTGAGAATACTATTTGAGTAAGTGATTAAGTGAAGAGAAAACTAGAGTTTGGGTGAGTTAGGGGATGAAGAGAGATACAGCGTTTGCATGAGTGAGTGAATGAGTGAAGAGAGAAAAATGTTTGTGTGAACGAGTAAGTGAATGAGTGAAGGGAGAAGGAGTGAGGGAGTGAAAAATAATTGAAAGAAATTGTAATTTGTGTGAGTAAGGTGAGTGCGTGCATAAGTGAGGGTGAGAAAGGATGAATGAATAAGTGAAGAGAGGAAGAAGGAGTGAGTGAACGAGTGAGTGAAGAAAGAAACAGTGTTTATGTGAGTGAGTATGTGAAGTGAGTGTAGATAGAAATCGAGTTTGAGTGATTGTGAGTGAGGTAAGAGTGAGGGAGGGAGAGACTTATGTAGGGAGAGAGTAAAGAGAGAAATTGAGAGTGAGAGAGAGAGAGAGAGAGAGAGAGAAAGAGAAGAGAATGTGAAGAAAGAAATTGTGAGAGACTGATTGACTGAATGAGTGAGTGAAGAAAGAGTGGGTAAGTGAGTGAATAACGGGATGAGTCAAGAAAGAAATAGTCTTAATGTGACTGAATGTGAGATGAGAGAATTATCATTTTTGAGTGAGTGCGTGTGTGAGTCAAGCAAGAAATATAATCTTTTGAGTGAGGGAAAAGTTGAATAGTGCTTGTTCAAGTGATTGAGTAAAATAAGAGAAAAGTATTACTTGAGTGAGTGAATGAGTGAGTGAGGAGAGGAAAAAATAGTATTTGAGTGAGTGAATGAGTGAGAAATAGTTTTTTTTTTTTCTCAGTGAATGAGTGAGTGAGTGAATAAAGTGGAAAATAGTGTTTGTTTAAGTTGGTTGGTTTGTTGGGTTTTATGGCATATCAACCTTTGTAGGTTATTTAACGCCAAATCCATTTTTATGTAAATAATCTGTTCTATTTAAAACAATTCAGTTTAGCATAAGTACACAGTTTAATGGTCAAAAGCGTTTCCATTTCTAACTATTCAAGCAGTTGTATGTAACAATTCGGTTAAGTGTAAATACAGTTTTAATGTCGAAAAACAGTTCTATTTGAAATAATTCAGTTAAGCATAAGCACGCAGTTTAAATGTAAGTACGGTTTAAGTGTCAAAGTCATTTCTATTTCAAACTATTCAGTTTTACTCAAAAAATTCATTTTAGCATAAGTATGCTGTTAATTCTATTTAACCCATAGATAGGACCATTATCAGGGGCTACCACTCCGGGCCAGAATGGACCTGGGAGCGATGGCAATGAAGGGGTACTCCGCATTCCCCAAAGCTCCAGCATTGCTGGAACCTCACCATCAGATTGTTTAGTGTCATATCCAGAACACTCGTTAGGGGGGTCTTACCCCCCTGCAGAGGTGCAGTCGGTGTATTCTACAGCCCCAACCGACTGGGCAAGTGTTTGTTTAAGTGATTGAATGAAATAAGCGAAAAGTATTGCTTGAGTGAGTGAGTGGGTGAGTGAATGAGTGAGTGAGGAGAGGAAAAAATAGTATTTGAGTGAGTGAGTGAGTGGGTGAGTGAATGAGTGAGTGAGGAGAGGAAAAAATAGTATTTGACTGAGTGAGTGAGTGAGTGAGTGAGTGAGTGAGAAATAGTATGTTTTTTTTTTCTCAGTGAATGAGTGAGTGAGTGAATAAAGTGGAAAATAGTGTTTGTGTAAATGAATGGTGTAGTGAGTGAAGAGAGAAATAGTGTTTGTAAGTGAGTGAGTGAGTGAATGAAGAGAGAAGCTGTTTGTTTGAGTGAGTAAATAAGTGATTGTTTAAAGAGAGACAGAGTGTGTGTGTGTGTGTGTGAGTCGGTGAGTGATCGAAGAGAGAAATAATGTCTGACTGAGTGAGTGAGTGAGGTGAAAAATCATGTTTGTGAATGAGTAAGTGAGTGACGCAAAAAATTGTGTTTGTTTGAGTGAGTGAGTGAGTGAGTGAGTGAGAAAGTGGGGTAAAAGAGAAAAGGTGTGTGTGTGTGTGTGTGTGTGTGTGTGTGTGTGTGTGTGTGTGTGTGAGTAAGAAACTGATTGAGTGAAGAGAGAAATATAGTTCGTGTGAGTCGGAGAGTGAATGGAAAGAGAAACATTGTTTGAGAAAGCGAGAGGGGAAAGAAAGAAATAGCATTTGTGTGTGTGTGTGTGTGTGTGTGTGTGTGTGTGTGTGTGTGTGTGTGTGTGTGTGTGTGTGAGAGAGAGAGAGAGAGAGAGAGAGAGAGAGAGTGAACGAATTGAGAAATAATGATGATAATTGAGGGTGAGTGAGTGAGGAGAGAAATCATGTTTCAATGTGAGTGAGTTAGAGAGTGAGGGAGAGAAGAGACAGTGTTTGTTTCAGAGAGTGATTGATTGATTGATTGAGTGAGTGAGTGAGTAAAAAGAGAAATAGTGTTTGTGAGAGTGGGTGAGTGAATGGAAAGAGAAACGTTGTCTGTGTGAGTGAGTGAGTGAGTGAGTGAGTGAGTGGGTGAGTGGGGTAAAATAGAAAAGGTGTTGTGTGAGTGAAGAAGAAACTGAGTGAGTGAAGAGAGAAATATAGTTCGTGTGAGTCGGAGTGTGAATGGAAAGAGAAACATTGTCTGAGTAAGTAAAAGGGGAAAAACAGAAATAGTGTTTGTTTGGGGGGGGGTATCGAAGAGAGAAAAAAATGTCTGTGAATGAGTGAGTGAGTGAGGAGAGAAATCGTGTTTGTTTGTGAGTGAGTAAGTAGGGAGGGAGGGAGTTGTACGGCAAAAAACTTGTTTTTGTTTGAGTGAGTGAATGAGTGAAGAGACAAACAGTGTTTGAGAGAGTGAGTGAAGAGAGAAATAGTGTTTTTGTGAGTGGGAGAGTAAACGGAAAGAGAAACAGAGTCTGAGTGAGTGAGTAAGTGAGTGAGTGTATGAGGAGAGAAATCGTGTTTGTCTGTGAGTGAGTAAGGGTGGGAGTGAGTGATACTGCAAAAAGTCTTGTTTTTGTTTGAGTGAGTGAGAGAGTGAGTGAAGAGACGAACAGTGTTTGTTTGAGTGAGCGAGTGAGTGAAAGAGAAACAGTGTTTGTGTGAGTGGGTGAGTAAATGGAAAGAGAAACAGTATCTGAGTGAGTGAGTGAGTGAGTGAGTGAAAAGACAAATGTAAGTGGCACAGCCAGACACATACAGGGAACACAAATTAACCTCTCTCTCATGGAATTTCATCATAATTTCCTTCTCTCTCTCTCTCTCTCTTTTCTCTCTCCTTCTCTCTCTCTCTCTCTTTCTTTCTCTCTCTCTTTCTCTTTCTCTCTCGCCTTGCCTCGTAAATTACAGTCTTGCCACAAACAGTAATCACTAATTTCTCAAATAATCAACTATTGAACGGGTCACTGAAAATAGTAAAAAGAAAAACGTCGAATCTTTCGAATTAATTATGGTTTCTAGTCACCGTCAATAATCTCGCACTTGTCCACCTTCAAGAGTTAAAAATTGAATTCTTTGATTATTTCAGGATCACGTATCAACATTTTTAAATCAGAACTTGTCAAACGGATATCATAACGTAAATTTCAAACGCTCTTGTACCTTGATTGCCGGAAGAAAATCAGGGCGTGAAAATATAATCTTAATATGTATATATATATATATATATATATATATACACCCGATCATTGACAAGTCTACCAGTTGAGTAATGGTATTCGTTCAGAATTTTCATTAAATCTACTTTTGTTTTTCGTATGTATACGATTTGATCGGTATAATTTCCAGCCTTTTTCAGGTATATCTTGGTCTCATTCTTTATCGTCTCTCTCTGATTACGATACAAATTTCACTCCCCTCTCACCGCTCTCTCTCTCTCTCTTGCTCTCTCTCTCTCTCTCTCTCTCTCTCTCTCTCTCTCTCTCTCTCAATATATATATAAATAGATATACAAGGTGCATACGATAAGTTTCTGATTGCAATGCACTTGTACTGTTCCAACAACCTCTGGAACGCCCGATGGAAGTCCTCTTGTGTGAGCGTGTCAATGACCTTCGTCACAGCCTCTTTCATCCCCTCAATTGTCTCATAACGACAGCCTCTGAGCTTAGGGAATAACCAAAAGTCACAGGGAGCAAGGTCTGGGCTATAGGGAGGCTGAAGAACTGTCTTGATGCCCATCTTGGTCAAATAGTCTGCGACAAGGATGGAGTTGTGGACTGGTGTATTGTCCTGGTGGAAATGCGTTTCTTGAATCTCTTATGCCACGCAAAAACTGACGCTCGATTCATGCAAGATGGTCGAAAAGCGGTCTGAAGCATTTCATACGTTTCTGTGGCATTTTTTCCAAGTTTAAAACAGAATTTTATTGCATATCGTTCTTCTAAAGTGACAGATTGCATTTTTGAAATTCACCAACTGTGACAATCAGGCTTTAGTAGAGTGTATTCGAATTCCTTCTGTAGCTGTTCATTTGAACCAGAAATCATAAAAATTCGTCAGACATCTGATAAGATGTATAGCAATAACATAGTGAATTTTGAAGAGTCTACAACAATTTTAAATGCCTATACAAAAAAGGTCTGGAAACTTATCGTATGCCCCTCATATATATATGTATATATATATATATATATATATATATATATATATATATATATATATATACACATTTCATATAATAAAAAAAAATCACTTCTTTGGTATCATTATAAATTTATTTCAGGTCTATGATGACTATTATCAGATGTTAAAAAATATTTGGTTGTACTTCCGTGCTGGCGGCACGACATGATGATGATGATAGCTTCCGGCTAGAAAAGAATTTGAAAAAAAAAAATTTTTTGATTAAAATAATTTTTTGATTAAAATAATTGTTTATATATATTTCTAAATATTTTCTAATCAAGAAAATTTCTATTTATTATCATACCAATTATTATTTGATACAATGTTTATACATTCCTTTTAAAAAAAAACTGTTACCCCTAATTTAAAAACTACTGGAAATTAAAAAAAAAAAACACAACCTATATGTGGGAAAAATAAAATAGTCGCATATGACTCATTTAAAATTATAGAGAAAATATTCGTTTATACATCCGTTAAAACTATTATGTATTATAAATATTAAATAATATAATTCGTGTTATCAGGAAATAATAATTCAATGCTAATATTAATTTCCAAAATTCAAATTTTTAATTATGAAAACTATCGTAAAAAAATTATTTATATTAGGAAGAAATTAACATATCGAATGTTAATCGAAATAAGCAAAGACCTAATATGTAATAGATATTAAAATGAAATAGATGTTTTATTAATGTATAATTAATGTATAATTAATGTATTCATGATTTCCTCCTCGGATCATATATATATATATATATATATATATATATATAAAGCTTCTGTGTCAGGCATATCTTGCTCTCATTCCTTAACCTCTTAGCTATCTGATCACAATCCAAATGCCCCATCTTTATCTCTCTCTCTCTCTCTCTCTCTATATATATATATATATATATATATATATATATACACACACACATATATATATATATATATATATATATATATATATATATATATTTCGATGCCAGGTTGTAGCGTCCTGCATCTGTAGCCACACTGAAGAATTGAGTTGCAATGAAACAGTATGTCTGTGCATGAGAATATATATATATATATATATATATATATATATATATATATATATATATATATATATATATATATATATATATATGCACACGCACGCACACACAAACACACACACACAAATATATATATATATATATATATATAAAGCTTCTGTGTCAGGCATACCTTTTCTGATCATAATCCAAAAGCCCTCTCTCTCTCTCTCTCTCTCTCTCTCTCTCTCTCTCTTTCTCTCCCAATCTTTCAATATAGATATAAGTGTATAAACCGAAACACTGAAAACGGATTAGAATTTTAAATATAGACGAAATATCATTTTTGAATCTGTTGTCAGAGTTTGGGCTTATCCACTTTTCCCCTCATTTTTCTCTTGCATATATATATATATATAGCTCCTATATCTGTCAGCGTGCTTCTTTTTAATTTATCCGGGTTTAGGTTCCGGTTGAAAATCCAATGTCAAGTTTTTGAGGAACCAGTAAGATATCAGGACAATGTTTGCGATTTTTCCGTTTTAGTTTCATCTTTTTACTCATATTTCTTATACGATCTCTTATCTGAAAAATTAAATTTACAAGAAAAAAAAAATTGAACATTGATAGCTATACTCTATATCATTTATGGTCAATCTAATCTTTTAATCACCTATTTTCCTTTCATCTTTATATATATATATATATATATATATATATGTGTGTGTGTGTGTGTGTGTGTGTGTGAGTGTGTGTGAATAGCGCGGATTGTTTCTTTTTTAAAATCAAGTGAATACATTTGAGTCTTCTTACTAGTCTTCTTATTTCTAAGGCTTGTTGGTAAAGTGCTTCATATTATCTCAAGGGCTTTCGACCATTTCACTGGTCATCTTCGGGGTTTTGTTAGACCGTTTATTGCTGTGAGTTTTATTTATGTTTATTTGGACTGTTTTTTTTTTTTTTTATTACAGATATTATATATGGGGTTGGAGACATAAGAAGACGTAAGAAGAAGAATATTTTTAAAAGAAGTAATCCACGTTATTCAACCAAACATGTTTAGATAATGACTTGCTGCGTAACTATACAATATATATATATATATACACTGCCCGGGGGAAAAAGAAAAAATTATAGGTCAAAAAAAAAGAAAAGGCCAACCTCGTCCAACACCTTGAAAAAAAATCAAATGATACGCAGTCAGTTGGTCAAAAGAAAACTAAAACCTTCCGCGAATCCTGCAATGCTACAATTACAAAAGTGCTCAACACAAGTGGAGCCAATTATATATATATATATATATATATATATATATGTACAAAAGGCCGATAGCAGTTATTATTGCTCTCAGATTTTAGAGTGTTATGAGTTTTGACTTTCCTTCAAACTGGCAATTAGCCTGATAGTTAACGAACTACTCATTTTGAAAGTCAACTGTATTTTTCTATAAATCTATTTACTTAAAATGCAAGCACACTATCTAAAGAGATACAAGCAAACCTCACAACCGTCAACAAACATGCACACACACACACGCACACACACGCGCACGCGCACACGTCTTTTTTTTTATTCTGTTCTTTTTTAAAATTTCTTCAATTTTTAAATAGAAACAGATATTGACAACAATTTATGTCAGAATATTCTTTTTAGAAGTTTTTCTATCTGCATGGAATCAGACCATTATCAAACATACATTTCATACAATCCCCTAGTTATCGTGCATACATTTCATGGAAGTGAGCAAGTACAAGTATCATGCTTACATTTATACAGGGTGGAACGATAAAATTTTCGTCCTAAAGAAAACAACACTACAGCTTTATTTTTAAACTTTTATTGAAAAAATCAATTCAGGTAACTTGATTATGTAGTCGAACTGAGATCTATTCATTGTAGCCGCCTTCAGCCTCAATCACGGCCTCGATACGGATCCGGAACTGGCATGCCTTTTCGACAAGCGCCGGCAGGAGCTCGGCTAATCCTCGACGGATGGCAGCGATCAGGCTGGCTTTGGTGTTGTGGGAAGTCGTGTTGGTGATGTTCTCCACGTATGACCAAACAAGTAGTCCAGTGGGTTCAGGTCAGCAACCTGACAGACTTGATTAGTCTGAGGTTCTTTGTCTTCTCAGTCAAGATCTGGCTTGTCTGGCGCCTATAGGACCTACACTTTAAGTCCTCCTTCACACATGCATTCACAGTTGTGTGTGAGAAGCCTAAATCTCGGGCAATCTGCCGAATAGGCCGCTGGGGAGTTTCATCAATGATTGCCTGGACCTTTTCGATGAACTCCTTGGTCCGGATCTTCCTGGGGGTATCCTTAGCCTTGGGCTTCCGTTCCACTACTTATAAAGGGTCGTCCGATGCGTTGAACTGTGCCTTCAAGCGTTGAACCATCCGGATTTGCATTTTGAGGGTGCTGGCAATGGTCCTGTTTTCATAACTTGGATCGGTAGAGAGCATGTGTTGTACAGCGGCGCATTTCCGATCTCGCTCGTTGAACATTGTGTTACTTTCAGACATGATAGAAAGCTCCTATCGCTCTTGGTATTTGTACACAACTGGCCTACTAGTAGATGGACTGCAACAACAAAAAAAAGAAAACCGGTTTTCATTAAACGGAAATACATGCATTTCCTGGAATCGGGCAAGTATTATGCATACATTTTACGGAATCGTGCAATCAACACGTATGCATTTTATGAAAACGGGTTAATATTGTACCTGTATTTCATACAATCCTGTAATTATCATGTATGCATTTTATGAAATCTGGCAATTATCATGCATGCATTTCATGGAATCATGCAAGTATTATGCATACATTTCACGGAAAGGTGCAATCATCATGCAAGTATTTCATGGAAACACGCTATTATCATACATGCATTTCATACAATCCTGTAATTACCATGCATGTATTTCAGGAAATCGGGCAATTATCATGCATGTATTTCATGGAAATGGTCCATTACTGTGAATACATTTCATGGAATTTAGCAATTATTGCGCTTACCTTTCATGGAATCTTGCAATCATTATACATGCATTTCATGGAAACGGACGACTATCGTACATGCATTTCATGCAATCCTGTAATTACCATGCATACCTTTCACGAAATCATGCAATTAACATGCATGCATTTCATGAAAACGGATCATTACTGTGAACACATTTCATGGAACCGTGCAATTATTGTGCTTATATTTCACAGAATCGTGCAAGTGTCATGCATGCATTTCATTGAATCGGGTAATTTTCGTGCATACATTTCATGAGATAAAACCGAATACTGCTTCTTTCTTCTTTGTAAATGACAACTATATCATGTGATTTTAACTGTGAGCAAAAGAAACCCAAAATAAGGGGGATTCATATATTACATTTCGTTCATATTTAGTGAGATCACCTTTAACAGTACACCAGGGAAATGAACACACTATAATTATTGACTGATTAATTTCCGACCAACTAGTCCAAGGGTGGGGACCACCCACGTAGAGTAAGTATTAGCGTGATTGGCTAGCAAACTATTTTTCAATGGGCACCCCGTTCTCAGGTCCTTGAATCAAACAAGGTTCAGCTTGTGGTGTAATGATTAAAGTGCTGGATTGTGGAATCGTAGTACGCGAGTTCAAACTCCAGTCGTGCTATTACTTTCACTTTCGGACAAATACCCTTGGGAAAGGTATAAACCCCCTTATTCTCCCAACTATGGGTTAAAAACATCCCTGCTGTTCTTTTAAAGGGATAGCTTTGGCATTGAATAACCCACGGAGGTTAATATGCCATTAAACAAAGAACTCCAGCCCTTAAGCAATAACGTCCTAGGCTTACTATGTAGTCTTTCCTGCTTAAATATATGCACATAGCCAGAATTTTATAACTAACATTGACACCATTATTAAGTAAAAAATAGGAATTGATTGTTTTGAGGGTTTAGTGCAAGACCTAATATATCTGCAGACTGTTTCGTTGTATCACAACTCTTCAGTGCGATTAAACCTACCGAATGCTTCAAGCTGAGATCGAAAACCGACTGTAATAAAGTCAGCCGGATATCTTATAATAGTAGTAGTAGTAGTAGTAGTAGTAGTAGTAGTAGTAGTAGTAACAATAACCTGTCCGAGAAAATGGCACATTAACTCATATGGGACTTTGACAAACACACAGATCATCTAATCTCGGCCAGAAGATCAGACCTTATAATAATCAACAACAAAAAAAAGAGTTTGCAAAATTGTCGACTTTGCTGTCCCGGCTGACCACAAAATAAAACTGAAATAACGTGGAGACAAGGATAAGTGCCTCCATCTTGCTAGAGAATTGAAAAAAAAAATGGAACGTGAAGGTGACAATTATACCAATTGTGATTGGTGCTTTTGGCATAGTAACTAAATGATTATTAAAGGGTCTGGATAACTTGGAAGTTGGTGGACGAGTGGAGACAATCTAAACGACAGCATTAGTGAGAACGGCCAGAATACTGAGAAGAGTCCAGGAAACTTGAGGAGACTTGCTCTCACTCAAACTCCAGTGAAAAACCATCAGCCAACGCTGATGTGAAAAACTCTTGAACAGATGCCTACAATATGCACAAGTACCTGACTGGATGACCAAAGGAAAGACCACATTGATCCAAATGGACACAAGTAAAGGAACTGCTCTAAACAATTATAGACCTATAACTTGTTTACCGATGATGTGGAAAATATTAACAGTACAAATAAGGGAAGAGATATATAACTCGCTTACAAACCGCGGAATGTTCCCTGATGAACAGAAAGGATGCTGCAAATGATCTAAAGGCACAGCAGAGTTACTCTACATAGATCAACACATCATGAAAAAAAAAGAACAGACGGAAAAATCTAGCTATGGCCTGGATAGACAACGAAAAGGCATATGATATGGTTCCGCAAAGCTGGTGAATAAACTGTCTCAAAATGTATAAAATATCACACGAAATCATAAACTTCATCGAAAAAAAACATGAAAAACTGGAGAGCTGAATTAACAGCAGGAGGAAAAAGCTTGGGGGAAACAAAGATCCAAAGAGGTTTTTTCCAAGGAGATGCACTGTCACCCCTACTATTCATAATTGCCATGATGCGACTAAACCACATACCCAGAAAATGCACGGCCGGATACAAACTTAGATCGCAGTAAAGATCAACCATCTAATGTACATGGATGACATAAAACTATTTGCAAAAAAGTGAAAAAGAACTGGAAACCTTTATACACACAGTTAGAATATACACTCAAGACAAAGGGATGGAATTTGGCGTTGAAAAATGTGCTCTGCTCGTCATGAAAAGTGACAAACGACATCTAACTGACGGAATAGAACAACCAAATCAAGACAAGATCAGAACGCTCGCAGAAAACGAGACCTACAAATACTTAGGAATCTTGGAGGCAGACACCATCAAACATCTCGAAATAAAAAAAACAAAATTCAAAAAGAATATCTCAGGAGAACTAGAAAACTACCCGAGACAAAACTCTCCAACAGAAACCTTATCAAAGGAATAAATACTTGGGCTGTACTCCTCGTTAGATACTCGGGACTCTTTCTCAATGGACCAGAGAGGAACTTAAACAAATGGACCAAAGAACTAGAAAACTAATGACCATGCACAATGCATTACATCCCAGAGACGACGTTGACCGACTGTATGTACCAAGAAAAGAGGGAGGAAGAGGACTCGCCAGCATCGAAAACAGCGTTGACACATGCATACAACGACTCGAAGACTACATAGAAAAACACGAAAGAGGACTGTTTACAACCATCAGAAACAATAACGACAACACGATAGATAACAGAATGAAAAACTAGGAAACAAAAATGGGAAGGAAAACAACTCCATGGGCATTTTAAACGACTAATAAACAACATCTCATACGACAAAACCTGGACATGGCTAAGAGAAGGAAACTTTAAGAGAGAAACAGAATCTCTCCTAATGGCAGCACAAAACAGTGCCATAAGAACCAATCATATCAATGCGAGGATAGATAAGACGCAACAAAATACCAAATGTAGACTATGCATGACAGAGTTGAAACGATCAATCACATAATAAGCGAATGCAGCAAATTGGCACTGAAGGAGTACAAGGCGAGACACGACTGGGTGGGCAAGGTGATCCACTGGGAAATGTGCAAGAAATTTCAATTTGACCATGCCAATAAATGGTATATGCACAACCCAGCACCTGTCCTAAAAAATGACACACATACTCCTATGGGACTTTGATATTCAAACGGATCACCTAATCTTGGCCAGAAGACCTGACCTTATAATAATCAACAAAAAAAAAGAAAAAGAAAATCTGCATTATTGTTGACTTTCCTGTGCTGGCTGACCACAGAATAAAACTGAAAGAATGTGAAAAGAGAGATAAGTACCTCGACCTTGCTAGAGAATTGAAAAAACTAAGGAATATGAAGGTGACAATTATACCAATTGTGATTAGTGCTTTTGGCACGGTAACTAAAGGATTATTAAAGGGCCGGGAATATTTAGAAGTTGTCGACCAAGTGGAGACCATCTAAACAACAGCAGGACACACGGCGTAACGGTTATAGGCGTTGGTTCCCTAACCTTCTAAATATTCTTGTATTGTTACTTCCCTAACCTTCTAAGTATTCTTGTATTGTTACTCGCTACTACAAGTAACAATACAAGAATACTTAACACTTGTACCCGGATATGGCGAACGGAATCGGAGCAGGTGACCCCCGTGGTTTCAATAAAGGACGTAGTTCGAAGTTCCGTGAAGGTTCCAGAGTTCGACAAACACCTGAAGAAGGCCAGAGGACATATCGGCCGAAACGTTGAGGAAATAACAATAAAGATGAAGACAATAGTCCGAAAACCTTTAATGATAAAAAGCATTATTGAAAATACTAGGTAGAGTCAGAATACTAGGTAGAGTCCAGGGAACTTGAGGAGGCTTGCTGTCAATCAATCTCTTGCGAAAGACTCTAATAATAATAATAATAAATACAAGCAACTTTCTCTGAAAATACCATATAAATTGTTCTTTACCATTATGGCTGAGTTAGTTTTAAACCAATATTAAACTCTTCCGTAACTCTGTTTCGTGATTTCACTTTTATTAGACGACCAGATGTCACAAGTGATTACTTCAAAAGCGATGTCGGTGCTCTCTAAATGACTGCTTTAATGTCGTTTTATAATTATGGGAGCTATATTACTAACACAAAAAATATTGAATCAAACGGCTCCTATTAAAAATGACTGATAAGGGCAACTTGCTCAGAAAAAAAGTGTAATGATTATATATATATATATATATATATATATATACATCGTATTGTAATATATATATATATATATATATATATTACTATACTATATATACATATATTTATATTACAATGCTATATGTATATATATATATATATTACAATACTATATATATATATATATATATATATAATATTGTAATATATATATATATATGTATATATATATATAGCATTGTAATATATATATATATAGTATTACAATACAATATATATGTATATTACAATGCTATATATATATATATATATATATATATATACATATATTACAATACTATATATATATATATATATAAAATATTGTAATACATATATATATATAGCATTGTAATATATATATAGTATTGTAATATATACATATATATATATATATATATATATAGTATTGTAATATACATATATAGTATTGTAACACACACACACATTTATATATATACATATATATATATACATTTATATATATAGTATTGTAATATATATATATATATATATATATATATATATATAGTATTGAAATATGTATATATATATATATATATATATATATATATATATTTCTAGCGCTGTGTGTGTACTGATATGCGTGCTATCCTGCTGAATAAGAAAAGTTGGATGGACAAGTGTCTAATTCTCTAAGTGGATGTGCTAGAGGTGGTTTCCATTTATAGATAGAAGGCGGTCGCCCAATACTTGACCAAACATATATTTAAAAAGAGTAAATTGAGTGCAAAACCCCCGCACACACATACGAACAGACATACTTTCACCTGTTGCAGTAGAAAGATACCAACCTACCAAGCGTCGAATAATACTTACGTTTACTTACATATATTTATCTAAGTTTTCTCGTACTCAGTAATATGCAGTCGCTCGATCTATTCGAAGAATGCAGAGTCCGGCACAAGGCCATTCATCCATAGCCCCTGCCCCCAAACTGTACTAAACAGTAAACACAATCACTCAGCTACCAAGGAACTGTAGAATACACCGACTGCTTCTCTGCAGAGGAGTAAGCCCCCCCCCCGCCTCCAATGAGTCTCCACCTGATGACACTAAATTCGGAAATATTATAAAAACAGTATTTAATATATCATGGTAAGGATACTTGGATGAGTGCTTTATATTTTGGAAATGCCCATGAGACAAGATTAACAATTAACATAACTTACTCCAAATCTGGCACCCTAAAATAAATTTCCCCAAACAGCACACTTTTAAAGAACTACCATTTTTAGACATCCACATTAAAAACCAAAATGGCCAAATGACCACAGATATAAACTAGAAACCTGCAGTAACCCAACAATACTTCTATTTTAAGAATCATCACATCCACATCATTTGCTCCCTCCTTAACAAACAAATGCCTCACACGTGTAGATCTCAACGTCAATTGGTTACGATATGCCGGCTAGGAAACGGTTAATTCAAAACTCTTCAATGCCACAAAATAATTATCATTTAACTAATGAATTGGCTACGTTACTGGATCATTTTTCGCCGCTTCTTTTGTAGCAGATCACAGCCAACTAGTAATTACTGGCCCGCTTGTTACATTAACAGGCTGATTTTTAACAGACCGATGTAATGTAAACAAAAAACTACACTTTTGTGTTTGTTTACAAACTTTTATTACATTTCCGAAGAAAAAGAAAAAATGACTTGTTGGTTTCTATGAAGAAAATAGGCTGTAGAGGCGATTGATAATTATTAAAGCAAGGCAACTCACAACCGTTTATAATTCGTGTATTAGTTAAACCCAAAGAATAAACATGCATTTTAATGTTGAAATCAATAAGAATAACGCTGGATAAATTGCACAAACATGATTCTATTATTTTCTTTGTTCAAATTTTAAAGTTTATTCTCTTTTGAGGTTAATATCATATGCGGCCATGAACGGGTCATTTTGTTTTAGTTAACATTACATCGGCCTACAAGAAATCAGCCAGTTAATGTAACATGCAGGTCCGTATTTACCAGTTGGCCATGAGCAGATCAGATCTTTTAAAAAGTCTTTCAAAGTACATCTTCGTTCATCAAAAAATTTTCTTCAGAAACTATTTTTTCAGACGATGACCTAAAATCGAAATGTATTGAGATTAATTCAAAAGAAAGTAAATACTATGAAATATAACCTTTTTCGTCTGATATATATATATATATATATATATATATATATATATATATATATATATATATATAATGGTCTTTATATAAGTAAGGATAGATAATTATACAAATCAAAAAAAGAACAAAAGAAAAAAAAATTAAATCATAAATATAAATTCTGCAGGGTTTGAAATTGTTTTTTTTTGGGGGGGGGATCTTTTTTCAATCATACATCCTATATGCATCAAGGTAGGTCTTCAGTGATGCACTGTCTTAATATCTTAAAAATTTGTTTTAACGCAATTCGAAATGACCACAAATCAGATCGAGCTTGAACAGAGTTCTGTAATCAAATTTTTGCTGGGCAAAAAATGCAAACAATGTGAAATTTATTGAAGAATGTCTGATGAGAAGTATATATTAGTAAAAAGAAAAGGTTACAAATTGGCTTAGCATGGGTTTGCCAAACCACAGACAATCCATGGAGTGGAAACACTGACTCTCCGGTAACGAAATAGTTCCAGGCGTATTGGTCAAAAGGGCATACCGCCTTTTTCTGAGACATGAAAGCCTCCAGGGAACCTCCATTCATACGGTCCTGTGCCAAATATAATCGACTGATACCTGGGGTTCGATCCTAGGGCGAGTCATACCAAAGACTCAAAAAATGGCACTTGATCCCTTCTTGCATAAAACTCAGCATTATAAAGTATGGATCATGGGTAAAATGGAGCAATCCAGGGAAAGGAGTAGCACCCTCCTCTACACCCCGATGTTGTAGCAATTGAAAAGGGAGCTTTCGGTTCGCCCTCGACTATGGTGACCAAGTTTCTTACTTTATATATATATATATATTACAACATTTATAGTAATACTATCATATATTTGTGTGTGCATTGGTGTGTATAAATGTGCATATGTGTGTGCATGTGTGTGTGCTGATAAATATATAATTGGAATATATACACTGTCTTATGCATATACCCTCCCTTTTATATATATATATATATATATATATATATATATATATATATCTTATACGTATGTAAGAACAAAATAAATGAATTCAAAAAATACAAATCTCTTCGTGGACCTTCCTATTTTAAAATATATCCTTATTCTTTTTTTGGACCTACAACAACTATCTTTATATAGATATAGTAACGATAATTACTTAGTGAGTCAGGAACTAACCTACTATACTTTCGCCTAAGCGGCTCATCAGGGTACCTAATCCCGACTCGGAATTAGGTACCCTGATGAGTTGCTTAGGCGAAACTATAGTAAGTTAATTCCTGACTCACAAAGTAATTATCGTTACTATTTTGCTCTATTAGTATTGAGCACTTTTTGCATTGTAGCTTAGCTGCCTGAACGGTGTTTTTTTTTCTTTTGACCAACCAATTGCGTGTCTTTTGATTTTTTTCAATTGGTATGACAAGGTTGGCCTTTTCTTTTTTTTCCAATATATATTTTTTTTCAATATATATTTTCCCCTTGACAGTGATTCGTTGTATATTTTCATTTTCAAATCACTTGCAGATTTTTTTCTTACCATAAGGGCTACGATTTAACATATATATATAAGCTTAAAGGCAATTACACAAAAATGTTGCGATAAATATTGAACAAGTTCTGGAGGCAGCACCCAACAAAGCAGCAGCTGTACGGCCAATTACCATCCATCACGAAAACTATCCAAGTTAGACAAACCAGACATGCGGGACACTGCTAGAGAAGTGGAGACAAATAAGCGAGGTACTCCTGTGGACCCCTACACATGGTCGAGCAAAGGCAGGACGACCAGCTAGAACCTATATATAACTGCTCTGTGCCGATACAGGATGTAGCCTTGAAGACCTGCCGAGAGCGATGGACGATAGAGAAGGGTGGCGAGAAAGGGTCAGGGAGATCTCTGCAGGCGGCGCGACATGATGAATATATATATATATATATATATATATATATATTCGCATCTACGACTCTGCAGGATGGCTCGACACGTAGGACGCTTGAAGCTGGGATCGAAACCCGTCCAACTTTACGTTAGACTCAGTATCTTACTGATCAGCCACAAGTGACATACTATATAATTCAATCGATGAAGTTTTTATTTATTTGTAGTAATTTTTTCATCCGAAATGACATGGTCTTTTTGCCCGATACATGGGGGTATAACTGTACAAGTATATCTCGGGTTACGTCTTTTAGGGTTAAATCTCTTTTGATTATACGTCGTTTGTCGAAAATACATAAATGAAAAAATAAAAATTAAGTTTGAATCATTTTATTTTACTTTACCTCTGTCCGCCACAAATCGTAATATCACTAGAAGAGCGTTGGTTCGTTGGATGAGTTTTTATGGCATATCAACCTTTGTAGGTTATTCAACGCCAAATCCATTTTTATGTAAATAATCAGTCCTATTTCAAATAATTCAGTTTAGCGTAAACACGCAATTTAAATGTAAGAACAGATCATTTGTGAAAAACATTTCTATTTCAAGTTATTCAATTTAGTCAAGCAGTTTTAATTCAGCTTATTCAGTTTAATATCAGTACAGATTTTGTTTACACACAGTTAAATGTCAAAACAGTTCTATATTAAACAAATCAGTTTAGCGTAAATACATTTTCAATGTCAACAATCAATTCCATTTCAAATAATTCAGTTTAGCATAAGCACGCAGTTTAAATGTAAGTACGGTTTAATTGTCAAAAACATTTCTATTTCAAGCTATTCAGTTTAATCAAACAAATCAGTTTAGCATGAGTATGCAGTTCTATTTAAGTCACAGATTGGGCCCTATCAGGTGCTACCACGTCGGGCAAGAGTGGACCTGTAAGCAACAGCAATGAAGTGATGCTCTGCATTCCCCAAAGCTCCATTATCATCAGAACCTCACCATCAGATTGTTTATTGTCATATCAGGACACTCAATGGGGGGGTCTTACTAAAAGTGGATAAAATCTCATGACTAAATAGTACATATAAATAAACAAAGAGAAAGTAAATATTATTTAATTTAACATAAATTTTTTTATTTTCTACTCTCACAAAATAACTTTTGTAACTTTATTTCTTATCGAACCTGACAATATCACTTTATTTTCTAATGTCTTACAGAAAACCACATTCACAACAAAGAGTCTGTGATGCACTGTAGATATCACCAAATTCTAAATATCTTTCATTTCATCATCATCATCATCATCATCATGTCGTGCCGCAGGCACGGATATCCCTGATCCTCTCTCGCCATTTCTCCCTATCGTTCATCGCCTCTGGTAGGTCTTCAGGGCCACATCCCGTATCCTCACATAGCTGCTGGATGTATGCACGAGCTGGTCGTCCTGCTTTTGCCCGGCCATATGTGGGGGTCCATAGGAGTACATCACTTACGAGCTCGTCCCTGCTTCTTCAGCTGTGACCTGCATTTCTGGTTCGTCTAATTTGGATATTTTTCGTGATGGGAGGCATGTGGGCGTATAGTTGGTGCCTTGTGGGGTGTTGCCGCCCGGACTTGTTCAATATTGCTCGCAACATTCTTGTGTAATTGCCGTCTAGCTTTTTCTCCAGCCGTTTAGTTAGCGTCCAAGTAGTGCATCCATACAGCAGTATCGACACGACCGCTACCTGGAAGAAACAGCGTTTCATTTTATCGGTCAGGTCTGATTCCCATTTGATCGATAGCCTATCGATAGCTGTCCATGCCTTCGTTTGCCGTGTGTCGATGTCCTTTTCTGTTAATGATACGCTGCTTCCTAGGTAGGTGAATTTGTCTACTCGTTTAAGAAGGGTTCCATCTAGTGTGGTGATGTCGCCTGTTTGATTATAGCACATATATTCCGTTTTGTGTGCATTGATATGGAGGCCAATGCCTGTGGCGGCTCGTTCCAAACTATGCAGTAGTGTCGGTTTGGTTGGGTGTATTTGCCAGTATCGCTATGTAAAAAAAAATCTTTCATTAACGAGTCGAAAAGTCGAACTCATAAGCGACATTCTCCTCTGGACCCTTTCACACGGACAAGCAAGTTTTGGATGACCAACTAAAACTTATCTACTGCAGCTCTGTGCAGATATAGGATGTAACCCGGAAGACCTACCGGAAATGATGGACGATAGAGACGAGTGGCGAGGGAGAGTCAGGGAAATCCGTGCTGGAGGCACATGATGATGATGATATTTACAAGTATATATACTTTGGTGCAAAAAGATAAGGCCAACAAGAAAAAACGCAGAAATTTAGATTGATCCATTTTTTTCTTTCAAAAATTCATATTTTCATAAATGTATTTAGTAATAGAATTATCCATTAAAAATTTTTTGAAATTTTTTTTTTCTTTGATTATGATTCAAGGAGATACTGTGGTATAGCCATGACCAACTATGCAAACACATAATACATATACATCTACATATGTATGCTGAACACAACGAAGACGAGCGACACAGTTCTTAGAAAAATATACCTCTCACTTTATTTGAAAGGGTTGTGTGTGAGAGGGGGTTGGAGACTGAACAGAACTGCAACATATTGACCCTGACTCTATTGGCAATAACCGTGTTTCTTTCCCGTTTTCCTGGGCTGCTCAACCAGAGGCCTGGGGTCCCACTCTGCTGCGTGCTGGCTTTCTCTACCGCATCTTGTCACCAACGGGTTTGATCTCCAAGCTAACTGGATTCCTGTCTTCACCGAGTTATATAATAGTTCAACACCCCTTCTTCTTGTGGGCGTCACAATTGCACTCATTCAACCCATCCACGGTCAAGGTTATAATTCTGATATTTCTCGACTGGATGCACCTGTTATTTACATAGGTGCATTTCCTATTTTGACAGCCCGGCCAGATCGTAGGTCAATATATGACAATATTAAAATTAGCATGTTGCAAAAAGATAAGGCCAAAAATGAATTTATTGAATAAAATAAATTAACTCACAGATTTTTATGTTAAGATTAATTTTTACATAAAAATTAACAATAAAAATGAAAATTAAATCATGGGGCATGGCAGTTCTCTTTCAGATCACGAGAAATGAATGATTGATGCTTTTGAAAAAGATGGGCATTCTCAACGAAAAATCGCCTAGGAAATCAACAGATCGAGGTGTGCAGTGAATAATTTCATAAAAAATGAGAACAAAACACCCAAAAAGATTCCAGGTAAGACAGAAAAACTCAGTCCAAGGAATAAACCAGCCATTATCAGAGATGTTCAAAAATCCGGAAAATCTGTTTTTACTATATTAAAAACTATAATATATTTATTTCTAAGCTTAAAATAGATTTTTATTGAACATATATAATTAAAAATGCATTTATAAATGAAATACAGAACTAGGAATGGTTATTTTTGGTTTAGTCTCTTGACAAGTAAATCTGGAGACAAGTAAACTCGACTTATGTCGTTCTTCAACTTATGTCGCCTTTCCCGGAACTAATTATCGACGTAAGGTGAGGTATATTTGTATAGGTTAGTGACATCAAATGTAATTATTAATCTATTGGGATTTTTTTTCTTTTTCATGGTATGGAGTTTGTGTGTGTGCGTGTATGTGTGTGTGTGTGTGTGTGTGTAGTTAGCCTCTGTTTAATATTGGTTTAATTCAATCGAGTCATGGCAAAGGCATGGACAGCTATCGATCATATGGAAGTCAGACCTGGCCGATAAAATAAAACGCATTTTTATTTCAAGCAGCGGTCATGTCGATACAACTATACAGATGCACTACATGGACGCTAACAAAACGAATGGAGAAAAAGCTTGACATATAAACTCATTTTGTCTACAAAAATTATATAACCTGACGGTCATTTGTGATTCACAGGGTGGAACGATAAAATTGTCGCCCGAGAAAAGACATGATTCCATTATCGTTTAATAAAAACCAGTTTTCTTTTTTTGTTGCAGACCATCTACTAGTTGGCCAGTTGTGAACAAATCCCAAGAGCGATAGGAGCCTTCTATCATGTCTGAAAGTGACACAATGTTCAACGAGCGAGATCGGAGATGTGCCGCTGTACAACACATGCTCTCTACCGATCAAAGTTATGAAAACAGGACCATTGCCAGCACCCTCGAAATGCAAATCTGAATTGCCACGAATAACATGGACGTGCCCAGGGAGATGAAAACAAAGTTTCCGGCTACGGTTATGGTCTTTGGTGTGGGTTCAAGTGAGGGCCACATCATGCCACCTCACATCTTCAAAGTCGGCTTGAAAGTCAACACCAAAGTGTACCTGGATGTGCTGAAGAGTGTGGTGATCCCCTGGTGCAATTAGGCGGCCAGTGGCAGACCCTAGGTGTGGCAGCAGGACTCAGCGCCGGCCCACAAGTCCAAAGAGACCCAGGCTCGGCTTCAGAAGGAGGGCTACGATTTTGTACCTTCTCTCCCTTGCTCCTCTCCTCCTCCGAACAGAACCCTCTGGACTACTTCGTTTGGTCATACGTGGAGAACATCACTAACATGACCTAGCACAACACCAAAGCCGGCAGGATCGCCGCCATCCGCCGAGTATTCACCGAGCTCCCGCCGGTGCTTGTGGAAAAGGTATGCTCCCAGTTCCGGTTCCATATCGAGGCGGTGATGGAGGCTGAAGGCGGCTACATTGAATAGATGTCAGCTCGACTGCATAATCAAGTTAGCTGAATTGTTTTTTTCAATAAAAGTTTTAAAATAAAGCTGTAGTGTTGTTTTCTTTAGGACGACAATTTTATCGTTCCACTCCGTACATTTTTTATATATCATATAGGAATGGTTGTAGGAGAATATCTATTAGTTCACTGAGCCTGTTAGTGGGGCATAATGGGTCTGCTACTCTAAGTTTACATTCGACGTCACTAGAGTTTGGAATTTTTATTCCCTCAGATTTGTGAATTTTTGGTAATCTAAAAAAAATTACTAATTTTTGGAATCTAGCTATTTTGGAAGACCTTTTCATTTTTATTTAATGTTTCATTGTGTATTGGGCAGAATTTTGTAATATTTTGTAATATCATTATCTATGAGTGTATTAATTGATTTACAGTTGGTTTCATCTCTTTGTGTTTCTTGGATTTTTGTTCTGTGGTATATTTGTTTATCAAAATAATTACCAAATTTCCCTGGTCTGCGTGTTTTATTATGATCTCATTCATTTCCTATAAATCTTTTACTGTCCTACATGTATTAGAAAAATAGGCGATCTTATTTTGGATAGAAAAAAATCCCAGAAACATAACACCCAAGATTTAACAGAAAATTTATCGTTGATAGTATAGAAATAATCCTAAATGATAACTATTTCCAATTCGACAACAAACAATTTCTTCTAAACCCTAGGAACAGATGGAAACTAAAATGGCATGCTTATTTCTCAACATACAACAAAAATGACCTCCAGCTGTTCTCAGAAATATCAAAGATCAACTCAAAAACGATGACAGACTTCAGCAAATGACAACCCCAAAACTTAAAACACACATTAACCTCATCTAAATTTGGCGAAGATTGGACGTACACAATATTAAAAGCAAAAATGA
>OY757932.1:56884159-57041659 GCA_963585895.1 Sepioteuthis lessoniana | reverse complement strand
ATGAAAGTCCCAAACATATCTATTATATTAAGCATGATGTCATGTAACCAGTGAAAAAAAATGTTCCAGGCTGTAATTTAATTGATATAACCAATTCATGTGGAAGTTCTGAACCCAATGATTTAAAGAAATGTTGTCTGTGTCACATAACTCTCCGAATCTAATGTTTATATCAATATAGATAAATATCTTTATAGTGCGGGCCGTGCAAAGGTCGAAACCCTTTATAGTGCGGCCCATGCCAAGGTCGAAACCCTTGTGAGGCGAGGACAAATATCTTGAACGCGTCGGCATTAACTCAACTTTTTGAAGCTGGTAAATCCTGTGGGGACGGCCCCCACCCCATGCTCAGGCCAAAGGTTTGTCGATTTCAGACAACCAGCAAGAATGCCAGGTGACCTCTATCAAGTTTTAAATCAATACACTATAATTAGGTGGTGGAGTGCTCATCCAGAAACGAACTGGAGAATTATATTTTAACGTTCTGGGATGACAAATCAGATCGTTCAATGGAAGAAAGTTATTAATCACGTTTTCCTTTATTTGTAAAGTAGTAAAGTTGGTGACCGTAGTCGAGGGCGACCAGACAGCTCCCTTTTCAATAGCTACTACACCGAGGTGTGGTGGGTGCGCAACTCCTTTCCCTAGATTGCTTCACTTTACCCTTGAAACGTCCCTTATATTGTTGAGTGTTAAGCAAGGAAGAATCAAATACCATTTTCAAAGTCTTTGGTATGACGCAACCAGGGATTGAAAACAGGTGTCCCAGACCATTGGTGAACACTCTACCCACTAGATCATTTGTATTTACGCCATATTGCTTCTTTAGGTGAAATAACTGTAAAGTTTGTTATCAAATGCTAAACATTGGGATATATACGAATTTTTCCAACTTCTTCGCCACTGGAATGATTCGACAAATGATTTTTCGGAATTCAATTGGTTTTCATTCAGTGTTATTCTTCCTTTCACGAGGGCATAATCACAGTCAGGTGGGGCTGTAGAATACACAAAGAGCATCTCTGCAGAAATGTAAAACCCCGACCGCAACGAATGTTATAGATATGACATTAAACCATCTCGATGGTGAGGCTCCAGTCGTGGAGATTTGAGGAATATGGAGTACCCTTTTTTACAGGGTCTAATCTGAGCCGGAGTGGTAGCACCTATCTATAGTTCAAATAAGATAAACTGTGTGCAAACAAATGACTGATGTTAAGTTGATACTCTTATAGAGGAATACTTGAAACCATTTAACTGATTGCAAAAAAGATCTTCGTTTCGTTTAAGATTGTTATCAACAAAATGTGTTCACAAATCATATATATATATATATATATATATATATATATATATATATATATATATATATATATAAAGTATGTATAAATAGGACTTGACATTAATTAACCTACGATGGTTGGTATGCCATAAAACTAAACTAAACAAAATTATATATATTTAACAAATATGTATAAAAAAGAATTTAGCATTGTATAACCTACAATGGTTGATATGACATAAAACTCAACTAAAGAAAATTATATATATTTAACAAATATGTATAAAAAAAGAATTTAGCATTGTATAACCTACAATGGTTGATATGACATAAAGCCAAACCAAACAAAATCATATATATTTAATATATATGTATAAAGAGGATTTGGCATTAGATAACCTACAATGGTTGATATGCCATAAATCAAACGAAACCAAACCATTTATATTTGATATATATGTATAAAGAAGATTTGGCATTAAATAACATACAATGGTTGATACTCCATCAAACTCAACCAAACAAAATCATATATATATATATATATATATATATATATATATATATATATATATATATGTGTGTGTGTGTGTGTGTGTGTGTGTGTGTGTGTGTGTGTGTGTGTGTGTAAAAAGAGGATTTGTCTTCAAATAACCTACAGGGGTTGATATGCCATAAAACCAACCCGAACCTAATCATATATATTTAATATATATGTATAAAGAGGATTTGTCATTAAATAACCTACACTGGTTGATAATAAAACCCAAACAAATAAAACAAAACAACTTGGGTAGAAGTCCCAACTCCGCATTCTGCACGCAAAAAATTCGAGGCTTATTCGTGCTACCTTACACCAAATTTCTATCCCAATAAATGTTCACCCTCCTTCTGTAAAAAAGAAGAAATAAATAATATATGAAAAAATTAATGTACAAAACAATCTTTTTTTTTTATTTTAGTATCCATCCTAATATTCAAACGCTTAAAACTCAGGGTAATAAAATTTTATTGTTGAATTTTACTTTTTTTCATAATCGAAGTTGTAAACCGGCTCTCTATCGAAACAAAAAAGAATAGAAAAGTATTTGTGATATTTTTAAATAAGATTTCTTTAACTTTTGTTTCATCATCTACCCATCATATCGTTATATATATATATATATATATATATATATATATATATATATATATATATATATATATATATATATATATATATATATATATATATATATAATCATCATATCGCGCTGGTAGCACGGATATCCCTGACCCTCTCTCGCCACTCCTCCCTATCGTTCATCGCCCTAGGTAGGTCTTCAGGACAACATCCCGTATCCTCACATAATATATATATATATATATATATATATATAAATTCCTATTGGATAGAGTGTTCGCCAATGGTCTGAGAGACCTGGGTTCAAATCCCTATTGGATAGAGTGTTCGCCAATGGTCTGAGAGACCTGGGTTCAATCCCAGGTTGCGTCATACAAAAAACTTAAAAAATAGTACTTGATACCTCCTTGCTTAACACTCAGCAAAATAAGGTATGTATCAAGGGTAATTGGAGCAATCAAGCGAAAGGAGTACTGCCCTCCCCTACACTTCGGTGTAGTAGCTATTGAAAAGGGAGCTTTCTCGTCACCGTCGACTACGGTCGCTAACTTTACTTTTACTTTATCATATTTACCAACCCCTCCGCTTTGGCAGGATATGACGCAAGATCAATTTTTAAGCGGAGTTTAACAGGTTTGAATTCAGAGTTTTTCTTCTCCTAGACTAGTTGCCTCAACATTTCCTACGACGATAACCATTACACCACGGTCACCTCCTTTACTTTTACTTCATATATATATATATATATATATACATATATATATACAATTTTTTAGAACACTTTGTATATATATATATATATGTATATATATATATATATATATATATGTATATATATGTATATATATATATATATGTATATATATATGTATATATATATATATATGTATATATATATATATATGTATATATATGTATATATATATGTATATATGTATATATATATATATATATATATATATAAAATTGTATATGTATATATATATATATATATATATATATATACAATTTTTTAACACTTTGTATATATATATATATATATGTATATATATATATATATATATATATATATATATATATATATATATATATACAAAGTGTTCTAAAAAATTGTTGTCATTTGAGATGTACAGGATATTTAAAATAAAACTGATATCAGTTTGTATTCTAATAATTTCTCGTTCAAACGATCTCAAATTTCAACAGCTCTAATTCTAATGTTCTATTTTTTCATTCAGGTATAGAAATTCTTTTAACTTGAAAAGAAAAGCGTTTAAACATTAAACAAAGAATGCTGAATTGTTTCTACACATGCTGTCAAAATTTAAGGTCATTAGGTGGAGAATAAGTCAATCGATTTAATTTATTATGAAACATCCTTAGCTCAGTCGGCTTGGCCTGCAGAATACACCGACTGCATCTTTTTAGAAGGGTAAGACCTTCTCCACAATCAGTGTCTTGGATAAGACACGAGACCATCCTATGGATTTGGCATTAAATAATCCACAAGGATTGATATGCCATAAAACACCAATCATATTTACCACAAGGTCAATTTTAAGCGGAGTTTAACAGGTTTGAATTTAGAGTTTTACTTCTAGACTAGTTGCGTCATCAAGGCTGAAGAACCTAGTCTGTCCTACTATTTACCCATAGCTGGAGGGAGAATAATTGGATTCATACCTTTCCCAAGGGTATTAGGGGCTAGACAGGCAAGATTCCCGAAGCTAGGATCGAAACCTGGCTGACTAAAACGCCAATCTAAGATTCTACCACTCAGCCACGAGGAAACCAAAGCTAGCAAAGGAAATTTAAAAGCTTATGTATTTGAAGAACCTTGCTTTACGCTAGTGGCAACCATTACTTCCTTCGCTATAGAGCTCAACCCCACAGGGATAGGGGAGCAAATATATTGTCATCCACAGACCGATTCTTTCGTTCAATTAGAACTCTTCAGTTTATAAATCTTATATAATTTAAGATTTACACAGTATTTAAAAAAGAGATATAATTTCTAAATCTAATAACTTGAACAGTTCTCGTTCAAATTTTAACAACGCGGAAAAATAACTCAAAGTTCATATATGTATATATATATATATATATATGTATGTGTGTGTGTGTGAGTTATGTGTCTAAGTGTAAATTATATACATACATATATATATATATATATATGTGTGTGTGTGTGTGTGTGTATTTCTCTCTCTCTATCCCTCTCTATCTCTCTCTATCTCTTCAATTTTTCTCTCTTCATATATATATATATATATATATCAACATAAATTGAAATTTGAGTTATTATTAATATATAGACTCCGTGCACGCGCGCGTGTGTATCATCATCATCATCATCGAGCCACGGTGATTGCACAGATTTCCCAGACTCTCTCTTTCCATCCGACCCAATCATCCATCGCAGGTCTTTCAAACTACATCCAGTGTCTTGGATCTGATATGGCCACTGAATACAAGATGAAAAATGACAAATCGAAATGATTGAAACTGGGACCGGGACAACAGGGTTAGGTATCATGATCAACTCCCATGATAACCAACAATGAAACCTATAATGCAATCCTGTGAATGTTGACTGTTCGAACTTTGGAAGAAACAACGTCCTAAGCAACCATTCAACTCAGAATCATCAACGGAAGAAATAGACTAGGGAAGATGACAAAAATGTACTTCATAGTTATCTTAAGAGCAATTCGATACAGAGTGGATGTAGATAAAGAATGACATGAATTCTGGAAAAATAGGCAAAAAACTTGCTGACTAAGCCAGAACGCTATTTTAGAAATGAAATACAGAAAAATATCAACAAGAACCCATTAGAGGAATCGGAACGCTAAATACTGAAAAGCAGGAACCCCTGAATCGAATAGAAACGTAAAATAATGAAAACCGAAACAACCCACACCCCAACAACACAAAACACAAGAAAGAATAAATGTAGAGTTAATAAGGAAAATCATGACTGAAAAGAAGACTACATTACCATCTTTCAGCAACAAAGACTGGAAAAGTTAAAGTTGAAACGGAAAATCTAAACCGATTATAACCAAATATGGCAACGAACAACATCACTGAATTAAACAAACTAATTTATGCAGGAACTAAATTAGCTTGTGATTAAGTCGATGTGTTCTAAAGAACACTAACTGGAATATAAAACCTGGATGGAAAATTAGATTGGAGGACTGTGAAAAAATTGCAACAACAAGCGAAGATGCAGAGGAAGGAAAAAAACACAGGGTTATGTTGGAATAAAAATGCCGAACCAAAACAGCAGGCAAGTCTTTTAATATAACCAGAAGAGATATAAATCAAAAGATATTGACGAAAGAAAATTGACTTTAAAAATACCGAGGGAGAGAGTTAAGCAATAGAATTAAAACAAAACATTACAAAATAACGAAAGAAAATTCAATCAACAAAAGAATTCACAGAGATACCAACAACCGTATTCTTTAATAAAACATGGAAATAGAAAGAACTTAACAGAAAGGGTGAATGGATAAAGAAATATTACGATTCAAAGAAGGCTCTGATGCGAAAATATACCTGGAATTTTAGGGGTGTCCTCGTGGTGTAATGGTTAAAGCGATGAACTGCGGAATCGTAGTACGCGAGTTCGTACTCCAGTCGCGCTATTATGTTCACTTTCGGGCAAATACCCTTGGGAAAGGTATGAACCCCCTTATTCTCCCTCCAGCTATGGGTAAATAGTAGGACGGACTAGGTTCTTCAGCCTTGTTGAGGTAACTGGTCTAGGAGAAGGAAAACTCTGAATTCAAACCTGTTAAACTCCGCTTAAAAATTGACCTTGTGTCATATCCTGCCCGAGCGGAGGGGTTGGTAAATAGTACCTGGAATTGCTTTGAGCAACACTGAAAATATTACCAAATGAAATAACTCTAGACCATGAGGAAATTCATGGATTCTGGTATTAAAAACCACATCTGTCGATAACAGAGTGGCTCTTGAAATTCGTAGATGCTTAGAAGAAACAAATATACCAAAATTGATGACTAAAAGGATGACTACCCTGATCCAGAAATACTACGCAAAAGAAACCGTTCCCAGTAACAATAGACCGATAACATGTCTACTTATGACGAGGAAAAGCAGTACAGATTAGGGAGGAAAGCAATTACTCGTTAATAAAGCGTGGACTGTTTCCTGAAGAACAGAAAGTATGCAACAGGGAACACGTGTAACAGGTGATCGATTGTAGATTGACGGACACATTCTTAAGAAGAGCAAAACGAGGTGGGAAAATGTAATCATGGCGTGGATTGACTACAAAAAGGCCTATGACATAATTCAGCAAAGCTGGATCATCGGCTGTTTCAAAATGCACGAGATATCTGACAACGTGAAAAAAATCATCCCGGAAGCAATGAAAAACTGGAAAGTGAAATTGACAAGAGAAGGAAAGACTTTTACTGCAGTGATAATCCAGGGAAGTATCTTCCAGGGAAAAGCACTTTTACCATTACTTTTTTTAATACCGATGATGCCATTGAATCACAAGAAAAGATTAATCACTTAATATACGTCGAAGACATCAAACTGTTTGTCAAAAATTATAAAGAATTGGAGACTCTAATACAAACAATAAGAATATACTGTCAAGATATTGCCCAGTCAGCTGGGGCTGTAGAATACACTGACTGCTTCTCTGCAGAGGGGTAAGACCCCCTCAACGAGTGTCCTGGATATCACACTAAACAATGGTGAGGTTCCAGCAATGCTGGAGTTTGAGGAATGCGGAGTACCCCTTTATTGCCATTGCTCCCAGGTCCACTCTGGCCCAGCGTGGTAGCACCTGATAGGGCCCTATCTATGGGTTAAATAGAACAGACAGCATACTTATGCTAAAATGAATTGAGTAAACTGAATAGCTTGAAATAGAAATGTTTTTGACAATTAAACCGTGCTTACACTTAAACTGCGTGCTTATGCTTAACTGTTTTTCGACATTAAAACTGTATTTACACTTAACTGAATTGTTACATACAACTGCTTGAATAGTTAGAAATGGAAATGTTTTTGACCATTAGACTGTGTACTTATGCTAAACTGAACTGTTTTCAATAGAACAGATTATTTACATAAAAATGGATTTGGTGTTAAATAACCTACAAAGGTTGATATGCCACAAAACCACACAAACCAAACCAAACCAAACTGTCCAGATAGAGGAATCTGACATGCTAATAATGAGAAACGTAAAAAGGCAAATAACGGAAGGAACAGAACTGCCATATCTAGAAAGAATCAGATTACTCGGAGTAAAGGAAACTTTCAAGTACTTGGGAATATTGGAAGGAGAAACCATCAAACAAAGAGAGATGAAAGAAAAAATCAAAAAAGAGAATCTTAGAAGAACGAAAAAAATTCTTGAGACCAAGCTCTGCAGCGGGAATTTTATCAAACGGCTAAACACCTGGGCTGTACCCCTTGTAAGATACTCAGGATCATTCTTAAAATAGACGGAAGAACTTTAACGAAAAAAAAAACAACAAAAAACAACAGGGGACAAGAAAGCTAATGACGATACACAGACAGACACTATGTGTTAAGAAAAGTACGGGGGAAGAAGAGTTGCAAGTACAAAAGATAGCGTAGATGTATCACAACGAAGACTGGAAGACTACATAAAAAAGAGAAAGGAAATAATAAGTATAGCGACCAGAAACACCATTGACAATATGAAGATCAACGGAACAGCAATAAGAAGAAAGCAAAAATGGGAAGTAAAATAACTGCGTGGATATTTCAACCGACAAACTGACGAAATCTCACTCCGTGGTATAGTTAAGAAAGTGAAACTTAAAGAGAAACTGAATATCTTCTAATATAAACACAAAACAACGCCATAAGAACCAACTATGTTAATTTGGAAATAGATAACACGCAACAGAATGGCATGTGTAGGTTATGTGGTGATAGAGACAAAACCATCATATAATAAGGGAATGCAAGCAAAATCGCGCAGAATACATGACTGGGTGGGGAAGATGATCGACTAGAAATTGTGCAAGAAATTAAGATTTTAACCAACTACCTGTTGTAACCGAACAAAAAAGTTACTGAATGAGAAATAACCAAAACGGAGTTTAGGAATGAACTAAAAATCTTTATAGCATAAACAAAATATAATACTTGCCCGAGGCGTGAAGAAGGTAACCGTTGCTAGTGGTTAGTATATTTTCCCTATTTGTCTCATCAAACGGACAATTTTAACACAAAGCCATTTTAAGGTGGGTCGGGGCTCAGAGATGTACCTGTGACACGCCCTGCAGCCCAGAAAAATGGCTCGGGACCCGTCGACACTCTCCTAAAAACTACAGCAAGACTTCTGAGAAGAATTCCGGAGACCTGAGAATATTTATTCTGTCAATGAAAGACAAGAAAGACTAAGAGCTAACGCTGGTGTGAAAAACTCACAAAGATAATAATAATAATAATAATAATAATATACGCAACCTAAAATCCGTCCAAGAAAATGAAAAACACAAAATTCTTTGGGATTTTGAGATACAATTACAGAATTAACAGACCAAGTGGGGACTATCCTAATTACAGCATTATTGAGATCGGCCAGAATACTGAGAAGAGTCCAGGAGACTTGAAGAGACTTTCAGTCACTCAGACTCCAGTGAAAGACCATCAACTAACGCTGTATTAAAAACTATAAAAAGAGAAAATAATGATGATAATAATAATACTAAAAAGAGTCCTCGAAACTTGAGGAGACTTGCTTTCACTCAGACTCCAGTGGAATACTATTAGTTAACACTTGCGTGAAAAACTTTCAAAGGAGTATAATTAATAATAATTATAATACATCACCAGTTAAAACTGGTAAGAATACTCCCGAGGAGTAAAATAATGATGACGACGAGTGATTATCATTCGTCAAAATACTCCTTTATTATCTCGAGGCTATGAGACAAAGTTATTTTATTTATTTGTTTATTTATTAATTTATTCCAATCCCAAATTTCAGTGATTCTTTTGTTTTTCCGGGGATATAAATGTCGGGGTGGATAAGGAGTTGACACTGACATAGAAATTCTTTTTGTTTTTCAGGCTTCCCCGTTGATTTAAAATTCTTTTTTTCTTCTTCTTTTTCTTTTGTTAATACGCTGAGATGTCATTGAAAAGGCCTTGTTTTTGAAGACAAGATTCTTCGACGAGGACTTAAAGCCGATTATACCAGCCGTTTGCAAAGGATTTTTTCTTCTTTTATTTACCACCGCCAACTGCTCTTCACCGCCTCTCTCTCTCTCTCTCTCTCTCTCTCTCTTTCTCTCTCTCTCTCTCTCTTCTCGCTTTTGCTTTCCCCACTTTCGCTTTCTCTCTCTCTCTCTCATTTCTCGCCTTTGGTTTCCCCCCCTTTCTCTCTCTCTCCAGCTATCTCTCATTTTTCTCTCACTCTTCTCACTTTTGCTTCCCCCCCTCCCCCCTCTCTCTCTCTCATTCACTCTTCTCACATTTGCTTTCCCCACTTTCCCTTTCTTTCTCGCTCTCCCTCTCTCTCATTTCCCACCTTTGCTTCCTCCACCTCTCTCTCTCTATCTATCTCTATATATATCTCATTATTTCTCTCTCTCTTTCTCTCTCTCTCTCTTTCTCACTTTTGCTTCCCCACCTCTCTCCCTCTCTCCTTCCCTCTTTCTCTCTCTCACATTCTTATCACCATTGCTTCCCCCACCTCTCTCTCATTCTCTCTCGCTCTTTCTCTCTTAGACTCTTTTTGTCGACGCCCGTTAATGTGATCTTGTAATAATTCCTACTAGTTGACTAAAGGCGATAAGCTAAAGGAGACACGTGGAGAAGCGAAGATGGAAGCAAGATAGGTATTCGTTGTGAAGTTCTCCCTAATCTAATCCAATCGGGGTCTGACGTAAAGTAATTAACTTGCGAAATTAACCAACATTAAATAAAGACTTAATGTATCAGATTGAATGCAAAGGTGTCATGGTGGTATCAAACCTTTCAAACATGTCAACATCTCTCGTCACATCAACGGGCAACTGACCTCCCTTCCCTCCTCCTCCTCCTTCTTGTTCTTCTTCTTTTGCAAGAATCTTTTTTTCTCTGCTTAACATATTTTTTCTTCTTAATGTTTATCAAGCATAGCAATTTTCTTTTTTTAATCTTCCTGTATCACTTTTGATGGGTAAAAATTTGGATTATCTTTCTTTTTTTTTGTATAACCACCTTCGTATCTTCTTTCATTTCATATTCTTTGAATAATAATATTTTCTCTCCTTCTTCTTCTTCTTCTTCTTATTATTATTATTATTATTATTATTATTATTATTATTTACTCCTTTAGAGTTTTTCACATCAGTATTAGCTGATGGTTTTTCACCGGAGTTTGAGTGACAGCAAATCTCTTCAAGTCTCCAGGACACTTCTCAGTATTCTGGCCGTTCTCAGAAATGCTGACATTTGGATAGTCTCTACTCGTCAGCCAACTTCCAAGTCCTCCAGGCCTTTTGATTTTCCTTTAGTTATTGTGGCAAAAGTACCAATCACAATTGGTACAATCGTCACTTTCATATTCCACAGCTTTTTCAATTCTCTATTCTTTATCCTTCTTTTCACATTTTTTCAGTTTTATTCTGTGGTCAGCCGGAACAACAAAGTCGGCAATTTTGCAAATTCTCTTTTTTTTTGTTGATTATTATAAAGTCTGGTCTTCTGGCTGAGATTAGGTGATCCGTTTGTATGTCAAAGTCCCATTGGAGTTTATGTGTGTCATTTTCTAGGACTGGGTTGGGTTGTGCATTTGTATGCATGATCAAATTTAAATTTCTTGAACATTTCCCAGTGGATCACCTTGCCGACCCAGTCATGTCTCGTCTTATACTCCTTCTGTGCTAATTTGCTGCATATTATTATGATTATTATTATTATTATTTCCGGAGAGTTTTTCACTCCAGCGTTAGCTGATGGTTTCTCACTGATGTTAGAGTGACAGCAAGTCTCCTCAAATGTCCAGAACTCTTCTCAGTATTCTGGCCGATCTCAACAATGTTGTAGTTTGGATGGTCTCCACTTGCCCTCTTATTTCCAAGTCCCCCAGTCCATTTATTAATCCTTTGGTGACTGTCCTAAGACCACCAATTATAATTAGTTTAAACGTCACGCTGACGTTCCACGGTTTCTTCAATTCTGTAGCAAGGTCGAAGTATTTACCCTTCTTTTCACTTTTTTTCGATTTTACTCGGTGGTCAGCCGACACAGCAAAGTCCACAATTCGGTGTGTTCTCTTTTTTTTTTTTTTTTTTTTTTTTTGTTGATAATAAAAAGTTCTGGTCGTCTGGCTGAGATTAAGTGATCAGTTTGTGTCTCAAAATCTCAGAGGAGTGTGTGTGTCTCATTCTTCAGGGGAGATTCTGGGTTGTGCATATACCATTTGTTGTTATGGTCAAATTTCAATTTTTTTGCTCTATTCACCTTACCCACTCAGTCGTGTCAAGTCTTATATGCTTTCTAAGCTAATTTGCTGCACACGCTTTATTATTATCATTATCATTATTGGTACTCCTTTTCGGGTTTTTCAGACCGGCGTTACCCAATATTTTCTCACTGGAGTCTGAGTGATAACAAGTCTCCGCAAATCTCCAGGACTCTTCTCAGTGTTCTGGCCGATCTCAATAATGCTGTAGTTTGGATGATCTCCTCTTGTCCTCGAATTTCCCAGTCCTCTAATCCTTTTACCAATATTTTGGTGACTGTACCAAGGGTAACAGTTACAATTGATATAATCGTCACTTTCATGTTCCACAGTTTTTTCAATTCCTTTGTAAGTTCGAGGTATTTATTCTTCTTTTCGCTTCCATTCAGTTTTACTCTGTGGTCAACCAGGACCGCAAAGTCCACAATTTGACATGTTCTCTTTATTTTTGTTGTCGTTGTTGTTGATAATTATTATAAGGTCTCGTCGTCTGGCTGAGAATAGGTGATCCATTTGTACGTCAAAATCCCTTAGAAGTTTATGTGTCTCATTTTGGGTTCTGCAGTTTTCATAACGGCGTTAGCTGATGGTTTTTCACCGAGTTCTAAGTATCCTCAAGTCTCCAGGACTCTTCTCAGTATTCTGGCCGATCTCAAAAATGCTGTAGTTTGGATGGTCTCCACTTGCCCTCTTATTTCTAAGTCCTCCATTTCCTTTTTACCAAGCCTTTGGGGATCGTTACGAATTCAACAATTACAATTGGTATCATTGTCACCTCCATATTCCATACCGTTTTTAAATTCTTTAGCAAGGTCTTGGTACTTGTCTCTTTTTTTAATTATTACTATCATCATCAGTAGTAGTAGTATTAGTAGCAGAAATAATGAAGTTATAGAAGTTAAGTTGGCCAACCATTGTCGAGGGTGATCTGAAGGCTCCCTATTCAAGAGCAACTACACAGAGGTGGCGCTACTCATTTCCCTGGATTACTCTACTTACCCTTGATCTGTAACCTTATAATGATGAGTGTTATGTAGGGAGGCAGTAGATACCATTTTTTTTAGACTTTGGTATGAATCAAACTGGGATTGAAACCCATCTCACGAGCCACTGGCGAACACTCGAACCATTATGTCAATCATTTCTTATTTATCAATTTTCTTCTGATTCTTATTCTTTGATACTACCCATTACTTGCTGGAGGAAGTTCCCGTTGCGCTGTGACTAACGTGCTGGATTGCGGTATCGAAGTAAGCGAGTTCGAATTTCAGTCGTGCTATTACGTTCACTTTCGGGCAAATATTTTTGAAACAGGTGTGAACCTCTTTATCCCCACTCCAGCTATGACTAGTTAGAACCACAACTGGATTTTTTTTTCTGTTTTACATTAAATAACCCACCGAGAGTGAAATGCCATAAAACAAGGAGATCAGAACTGAACCTCCCCACTTCGTTTGTCTGAATTTCAGGTTCAATCCCAACTACAAATAGGGATAACACAGAATACTTAATATAGCTTAACAGATGTAATGGTTAACTGATTTAGAACATCAGAATTAAATACAGGGTTCAGTTCGCGGTTCTGTGTAGGCTCCCGAGTTAGGCATGAAACACCTGAAGAAAGCCGAAGAACATATGGACCGAAACTTTGTGAGTATAACGATGATGATGAAAACAATAGTGTGATTATTCTAAGGGATAAAAAATGCCTCCCCGCCCACCTTCTCCTCCTCCTCCTCTCTTGATAACTCTGAGCAAATTTGAAGATGGTGAAATGTGTCTCGGGAGTGGGGTGTGCTAGTGGTGTAATGGTTAAAGTTAAAACGTATGGAATGCTTCAGACTGCTTTTCGACCATCTTGCATGAATCGAGCATCAGTTTTTGAGTGGCATAAGAGATCCAAGGAAGCCAAAGAGTCTATGAGGGGTGATGAGAGGTGTGGGAGGAGTAAGGAAGTCAGAACTCCAGAGTTGATTGGCCAAATAAAGAATTTCATGTATAAGGACCGTCGTGTGTCTATAGAGACAGTAAGTGCACAGTTTGAAGTCAGTGTGGGAACTGAAGATTCGGAAGTTTTGCATGAAGTTTATCCCAAGGGTGCACATCCTTGTCACAGACTATTTGACCAAGATGGGCATCAAGACAGTTCCTCATCCGCTCTATAGTCCAGACCTTGCTCCCTGTGACTTTTTGGTTATTCCCTAAGCTCAAGGAAAAACTTCGAGGCTGTCGTTATGGAACAATAGAGGAGATGAAAGAGGCTGTGACGAAGGTCATTGACATGCTGACACAAGAGGAAATCCATGGGGCCTTCCAGAAGTTGTTGGAATGGTACAACAAGTGCATTGCAACCGGAGGTGATTACTTTGAAGGGGACTAGAGTTTCATGTGTGTACTATCAATAAGAGTGCCCATACGAAAAAAGTCTGGAAACTTATTTAATTATCCTCATATATATATATATATATATATATATATTCAATCAAGAAAAAAACAAATTCGGTCAGATTAGGATTATAAATTTATTTCCATCCTGCTAAGAGCATTGATATGCATCAACAACTCAAAAAAAATTTAACAGGACTTCTTCAGACCCACCATGGAGATAAATGTAGGGTCTGAAGAAGTCCTGTTAAATTTGGGTGGGGATTTGTTGATTTATATCAATGCTCCTCGCAGGATGGAAATTAATTTATAATTCTAATGTCATCGAATATTTATTTTTTCTTTAAAGAATATTTACTCTGTGATATCATTTATATTGTGCTCTTTTCAAGGGAGATTTGTCCTGATGGAATTGTTCCCTACTCCGGATTTCCTGGATTGAAGAATAGCTTATATATATCTATCTATCTATCAATCTATCTATCTATCTATCTGTGTGTGTGTGTGTGTGTGTGTGTGTGTGTGTGTGTGTGTGTGTGTGTGTGTGTGTGTGTGTGTGTGTGTGAAAAAGGATTTGTCTTTGAATCATCTATAATGTTTGATATGTAATTCAACCAAATAACCGATTACTAATAATATACATATTCTCATTAAAACTCTTGAGAAAGGCATGGACCCTTATCCTCTCAACTGTGCGTTTAACAGTACCACTACTCACCGACTACAAGGATAGTTTTGGTATTAAATAACGCATGAAAGTTGATAAACCATCTAAATACTCCTGCAATTTTCTCTTCTTGAGTCAGCTTCTTTATCTCAGTATAAGGTATCTTCAGTCCCAACACGGTTTTTTTTATTACCTATAATCATTGTCTTTCGTTGTTAATTACAGGTTTCTGTCAGGTACGAAAGAAGAAGTGTGTAGTGTCTAAAGTCGTGGATTGCAGCCTCAGAGTCAGTGAGTTCAAACTCTAGTTGCTCTATAAAACCCACTTTTGGATGAATACCTTTTAGAAAATGTTCAGTTGGCTGGGGCGGTAGAATTTACCGAGGGCACCTATGCAGAGGGGTAACCCCCACCAGCCCACCAACAAGTGTCCTAGATATGACACTAAACAATCGGATAGTGAGGCTCCAGGTCAACTCTGGCCCAGAGTGATAGCACCTGATAGGGTACTATCCTATCTATGGGTCAAATAGAACTAAACTGCGTACTTATGCTAAATTGAATTACTTGAAATAGAACTGTTTTGACATGTAAACTGCATGCTTGTGCTAAAGTGAATTGTTTCAAATTGATCTGTTTTTGACATTGAAACTGCACTTACGCTTGACTAAATTCTTTGAAATAGAACTGTTTAACTACATTGAATAACTTGAAAGAGAAATGTTTTGGACGATTAAACTGTGTACTCATGCTAAACTGAATTGTTTGAAATAGAACTGATTATTTGTATAAAAAGGGATTTGGCATTAAATAACCCACAAAGGTTGATATGCCACAAAATCTAACCAACCAAACAACCAACCAAACAACCAACCAACCATTTAGAAAGGTATGAACTTCCTTATCTCTCAAGCTATGGGTTAAATAGGACCACAACATTTCTTGTGGAAGGATAGTTTTGACAGTAAATAAACCAAAAACATTGATATGTCAATAAGCAAAGAAACTTAAGCAAATGATATATAGATTAAAAAAACAATAGATATATAAAGATTATCCAAAGTCATTGTTTGGTATGGTATGTTCTACACTCATAAGACGAGGATTTGGTATTGGTTACTAAGTATTTTGAAAACACATCAATCGATTAATATTTGATTTCCTTCGCTGTTCACTTTTCCTTATTTTTGATTTTCGTTTATCTCTTTTTTTCTCGCCTTTGTACATCATGACCGTACCCTTCGGCAACCGCGAGGCCGTCCAGTATATATATAAAAAAAAAAAACAAAAACAAGAATTAACTCTGTCCTTCTTGATCATAAATTATCATTTATTTCTTGCCATTTCAGACCCAGCTTAACGGCCATTTCCGTCGTCATTATCACCTAAAACAGAAGCACAAAGGATTTATTATCGTTTATTTATTAGAGTTTTGTTTTGGATTCCCGCCTTTTTGTCGTTCTCATTTGGTTCCATTTTCGTTTCCAGTCGACTCTTCTCCCCCCCCACACACACCTTATTTATTTTTTTTTATTTTCTATTTTTTTTTTTTTTTACTTTCTTTTATTTCCAGACGGGCAATCATGTCCCGTGCATTTCAGAGTGTCCGGCCCGCGGCTATCCGTGCGCATATTTACAAGAGTAATTTGTCCAGTGGACATTTGGGAGATATGCCCTCTTCTCTTCTTCTTGTTAATGCCTTTCCTTGCTTGACTCACTTTTGGTCACTGGTCAAACGTTTTCAGTATAATGGCGATTGTCAGCCGGTTGGCCTGTTCATCAGGTTTTTTGTTTAGTTGTTATTGCTGTTTTATATATAGATTTTTGTTTTTGCTCTAGGGTCGCAGCTCGGGTCATCAGAGCGATGGGAGCAAATGGGAGAGGCTGTAGAGGTGAGTTAGATGTCCACTTGGCGAAGTAATATTTTGCTGGGGGCCAGATTGAACCCGCTAACGCTGAGATTCCAACAAGGAAAAATAAACGTCAAAGCAGACTTAAAAAAGAGGTAATTTTTTTAATGTTTTTTTTTTTTTAATGTTTTAGGCGACGGACTTGGGTTGTAAGCTCTAGAGGTGATTACAGTCGACCGATATGAAGTTCAGATTGAAGATATTTCAGTTGTGGGTGGGAAAAAGAAAATATATCTAAGACGAAATCCAGACAGAAATAGGTAAATGAAAATGTAAAAAAAAAAGAATAAAAAGAAATGATAAGCTGAATAAAAAAAAATACGATGATTGTTTTTTTTTTTTTTGTTTTTTTTTTGTTTTTTCCTGGGATGAACAAAACTCGAACTTATACGGCTGAGATAGTAAAACAAAGAAGAAAAAAAAATGAATATGAGAACGGGAAAAAAAAACAGCCTTCGCAGACACATGAAAACAATTAGATGCTGACTTTGACGAAAAAAGAAATGCTTTCTACACCTTTCAAATATACTCAGCTATAATAATTATACATGTCATTAAGTCTGACACAAAAAAGGTGGAATTAGGTGGAATAATTCGGTTGTGTGTTTGTTTGTTTGAGGTTTATGGCATATCAACCTTTGTTGGTAATTTTAGCCAAATTCATTTTTATACCAATAAACACCTCTATTTCAAATAATTCAGTTTAGCATTAGTACACAGATCATCATCATCATCATCATATCGTGCTGGCAGCACGGATATCCCTGACCCTCTCTCGCCACTCCTCCCTATCGTTCATCGCCCTAGGCAGGTCTTCAGGACAACATCCTGTATCCTCACACAGCTGCTGAATGTACGTTCGTGCTGGTCGTCCTGCTTTTGCGCGGCCGTGTGTGGGGATCCATAAGAGTACATCTCTTATGAGTTCATCTCTGCTTCTCCAGCAATGTCCTGCATGTCTGGTTCGCCTAACTTGAATAGATTTCGTGATAGGAGGCAGGTGGCCGTACAGTTGGTGTCTTGTGGGGTGCCGCTGCCAGGACTTGTTGAGGATTGCACGCAGCATTCTTGTGTAATTGCCATCTAGTTTCTTCTCGAGCCGTCTTGTTAGCGTCCATGTAGTGCATCCATATAGCAGTATCGATGTGACCGCTGCCTGGAAGAAACTGCGTTTCATTTTATCGGTCAGGTCCGACTTCCATATAGTCGATAGCCTATTGATAGCTGTCCATGCTTTCGTTAACCTCGTTTCGATGTCCTTTTCGGTTGATTCGACGCTGCTTCCTAGGTACGTGAATTTGTCTACTAGTTTAAGAGGGGTTCCTTCTAGAGTGGAGATGTCCCCCGTTTGGTTATAGCACATATATTCCGTTTTGTGTGCATTAACATGGAGGCCTATGCTTGCTGCTGCTCGTTCCAGGCTATGCAGAAGTGTTTCGGCTTGGTCAGGTGTATTTGCCAGTATCGCTATGTCATCGGCGTAGTCGGCGTCGGTAATTGTTGTTGCGGGATATCTTCTGCTTCTTTTCTTCGTCAGTTCGAAGCCATTCTCTTTGATTTTGTCAATCGATGTTCTAAGTACGTAGTCTAGACAAATGATAAAGAGATACGGAGCCAGCGTGTCCCCTTGTAGTACTCCTGCTACAATGTCGAAGTATTCTGTGTCTCCATCTGGTGTTGGAAAAGTCCCAATACAGCAAAAAAGTATAAGTCAGTATTAGTGAAAGTCATAAGAAAGTACCTTAATGTTGGACTTTAACTAAGTTAAAACTTAAAACAAATTCCCCCCCCCCTTTTATTTATTTATTTTTTTATTTATTTATTTATTTATTTATTTATTTATTTATTTTTTTTTTTTTTTTTTTTTTTTCATTTTATTTAATTTTTAAAAAAAATTTTTTTTATTTTATTTTTTTTTTTATTTTTTTATTTTTTTATTTTTTTTTTTTATTTTTTTTTTTTATTTTTTATTTTTTTTTTTTTTTTTAAAATGTTCATTTATTTTATTATGTACACATGGGAAGCAGCATGATGTACGTTAAGGTATTTGAATAAACCAATGGACGACCAAAGTCAATACCCAAATGGGTCCTGGACGTGAGTTTGACGACTTTTCGCTCAGGATCGACAGTTCGATCGGGGAACTACTGCTGCTCCTCTATAAGAGTGGCTTCTATAGAAGAGAATAAAACAGCCATCGAAAGATAACCATGACCCACACTCAAACCACTTACACAAACCGCATCGCTCTTCGCGCGGGTAAAAAAGGGGCGCGTCCTGCTGAGGTTGGAGCCCTGGCCTCGGTGTTCGAAAAATCAGCTACAGAGCTCAAACAATCAAAACTACTAAAATGCAAGCAAACACTACAAATAGCCACATTTAACGTAAGAACCTTAAATAGAATAGGACAACTCCCAGAGCTAATTGCATCGGCCGAAGAACATAATATAGTACACAGATAAATTGTCAAAAATACTTCTATTTCAAGCTATTCAGTTTAATCAAACAGTTCTATTTTAAACAATTCAGTTTAGTATAAGTATAGTTTATGTTTACTTACAGATAAATGTCAAAACGGTTCTATTTCAAACAATTCAGTTTAGTGCAAGTCGCGTTTTAATGTCAAAACAGTTCTATTCAAACAATTCAGCTTAGCATACAAAAACAGTTTGATTTCAAGCAATTCAGTTTAGCACAAGTAAGCAATTTAAATGTCAAAACAGTTCTATTTCAAGCAATTCAATTTAGGATAAGTAGGAAGTTTAGTTCTATTTGATCTATAGATAGGGCCCTATCAGGTGCAACAACTCTGGGTCAGAGTGGACCTTGAAGCGATATCAATGAAGAGGTTATCTGCATTCCCCAACGCTCCAGCATTACTGAAACTTCACCATCAAATTGTTTAGTATCATATCCAGGACAATCGTTGGTGGGGGTCTTACCCCTCTGCCGAGATGCCGTCCGTGTACTCTACAGCCCCCATCCGCCAATTGGGCAAAATTCAGTTGTAAGATTGCTGCACGTCTTTTCTGAAGAGTTTTTTTTTTCTTTCTGTATGAAGCGATTTTAAATTTGGAAAATCCTTCGTAAAACACAATCGATTTTAATAAAATTTACCACATCTCGTATGCCAGTTTATTCTGATTGATTTTAATGGCAAATCTATTCGTATTGAGTAATTTTATGCCAAGAAGTTAGAGAATCGTGTTCATTGTATGTTCATCTTTGAATTTTTTTATGGAGTTGTTTTTAATTTTAATTTTTTTTTTTTTGCACACGTCCTGCCAAATACGAATAATTCTTTAATAGATCTATTCGACCAAACGGTGAGACCCTAACAGGTAATACCACTCTGAGTCAGGGTCATTGAGATGGTAATGAAGGTATATTTTACCCTTCCCAGATCATGAGAACTTGAACCTGACCATCAAATGTAAATTGTTGTTGGTGACCTTAGTCGAGGGTGACCCGGAAGCACTCATTTCAAGAACTACTAGACCGAAGTGTAGGGGAGGGTGCTACTCCTTTCCCTGGATTGTTCCATTCTACCCTTGCTCCTAACCTTATAATGCTGAGTGCTAAACAAGGCGGCATCAAATGTAGTCTAGTGTTATAACAAGGAGGCAGTTTTATTTTACACACCGTACATAATCGTATGATGAAAGACTTTTTAAGACTATTTTTCAACTAACAAAAGAGATATGGTTTTGATCACGTCAAACTTTCCCTTTTTTCTCTACCTAACCTTGCCGTAACTTCAATACAAAGTTTTTCCACAAAGCCTATACCTAAACAAAAGCTTTTTGGTTAAGATAATAAAGTTTTTGCTTAACCTTGCGGATCATTTATTACTCCTGCACATATAATACGTACAAATGTGCTTGGAATATCTAAAAAAAAAAACACCGTTTGCTACATCAAGGGCAAGACTACACTGTCTCTTTACAGTATTGTATTAATTTTGATCATATAGATATTTTGAAGGTATAAATAAGTATTTGTATGTTTTCTCTTTATGTCATGGACGTTGAAGAATATTTGGTTGGCTGTAACAGTCTAAAGTTTGCGGTCGTTCATTATACGTAATATAGATGAAAATACCTTTTTCTGGCTAAGAACTTGGATTCGTCCGTTATACAACTGTTCATTAGACGAGTATATATGGATATTCTTTTGTATGAAAATTACTGTGAAAATTGTAAATATAAAGTCTATGAACATTTTTTTTTTCTCTTTGAAAAGGATTCTGTAACAGTAAAGGCTGTCTCAAAATAGATGCAATCCTTTAATATGATAATGATTTATTTCTGAGACAAGCGCAATGGTGGTCATTTGAAACATGGGAAAAATGAATCCTTTTAGCAAGAGACATCAAATCTATGTTCCAGGACATGCAATCCTTTTTTTCTTTTAGTTTCTTGTCTCAGTAAAAAAAAAATCATTATCATATTAATGGGTTGCATCTATTTTGAGACAGTTTTGAATCATTTTGTCCCTAAATAAGTCATGAAGCAAAATCTTTTTACCTCTCTGGCCCAAGGCATTTTTTCAAGGATTAATAGTTGTTATAGTATATTATTTTCAAATCTGAAATAACAAAGAACACAACATTATTATTAGTAGAGTTATTAACAGTTACATGGGTTCCATGTATATTGAGACACCTTGTAGTACAACTTTGAGAACTGCTCAACACATTGGCATTTCGTTAAACATTTTAGCTTCAGATGGGAACCAACAACGCAGTCGTACTTTGCAGTGCATTCTTTGAAAATCAGTATTCGAAATCTTTAGTTTTAAGCTAATTTAACGACAGACCAATTGCATCGTTGCAACCACCTCACCCACAAGAAAAATTATTACAGTCTTTCAGGAAACTCTTTTTGTTCATCTTTTTGAAATCACTCGGGGGATTGACCAACGTTTTTTTTTTCTGCAGTTACAGGTACGATATTATACAGTTACGATTCTCAAGTGGTCCGTGGCTGGATGTACGAATTTGTGTCCACTTCTGGAGAGGGGCCGTCCTTGCCACCGATTAGGTTTCTTCTAATGCATTAAGAAATTGTGAGCTGCGGTCAGTCTCTGAAATGATTCAGAGACTGACCGCGGCTCACAATTAATTAGGGATGCCGAAGGAGCTAACTACTTTTCTAACACCATCAACTTGTACGCGGTAGAATCTATATTTACTCAAAGCCTTCAATATTGGCAACACGTGACATGAGGTCAAATTTTAAAGAACATATATTAATTAAGGTTTTGGGAAATTTTAAAACTATAAATACGGTACCTAGTCTAGGAGAGAAATATTCTGAATAATTTCTCTTCCGTAAAAAAGGGTCTCTGTTTTGCATCCTGCACGTGGCGAAGAGGTAGGTTAATACAACTATTTCCTCGAATAGAAATATAGAGGCGTTTGATGAGCCTGTTCGGGTTGAGGTCACTTCGATCAAAGCAAGCAATGTGAGAAATTGCATTTTGAGTTTTTGGAAGTTGTACTTCTGGACTACTGCGGAGTGAACAGGTTTATTATTACTATTATTCACTCATTAGAGCTTTTCATATCAGCGTTAGCTGATGTTTTTTCACTGGAGTCTGAGTGACTGCAAGTCTCCTCAAGTCTCCAGAACTCTTCTCAGTATTCTGGCCGTTCTCAATAATGCTGTCGTTTGGATGGTCTCCACCCGTCCGCCAACTTCCAAGTCCTCCAATCCATTTAATAATCCTTTAGCTGCTGTTCCAAATGCACCATTTATAATTGTCACCTGCATGTTTCACAGTTTTTTCAATTCCCTAACAAGGTCGAGGTACTTATCCTTCTTTTCACATTCTTTCAGTTTTATTCTGTGGTCAGCCGAGACAGCAAAGTCGACAATTTTGCAAGTTCTCTTTTTTTTTTTTTGTTGTTGTTGTTGATAATTACTAAGTCTGGTCTTCTGCCCGAAATTAGGTGATCCGTGTGTATGTCGTATTATTATCATTATTATTATTATTATTATTATTTCTTATGAGATTTAGACAACAACTAGACGCTGATGGTCTCTCGCTGAAGTCCGATTAACAGCATGTCTCGTCTGGTCCTCAGGACTCTTCTCTGCATTTTGGCCGATCTCAACAAAACTGTACTTTGGATGGTCCTCTTCATTTCCAACTCTTCCTGCTCTTTTTTCGAGCATTTTAAGACCGTTCAAAGGGGACCAATTATATTTGGTAACACCGACACGCTCACTGTCTACAGCTTTTTTAGATTTTCTGGCAAGGTCCAAGTACTTGGTTCCCTTTTCCTTTTCTTTAAATTTCAAGGCAGCTTCTCTCTCTGTCTCTCTCACTCTGTCAGTCTCTCTCTTTCTCTCTCTCTCTCTCTCTCTCTCTCTGTTAATTATCAATAGATTTAAAACTTTTAACAGCGGGCAAACAAATCATTCAATCCTGAATAGAATTATTGCTATCATATAACAAAACTTGAAACCATTTAAATTTGTGCTCACCAATGAATAATAATAAATAGAATTATTCATTTCCGAACGGAATTCTTGAAATCATTTAACTGTGTGCACACAATTGATCAATATTAAAGAGAAGTACTAGAGTGAAAGATATATATATATATATATATATATATATATATATATAAGTTGGTGACCGTATTCGCGGGCGACCAGAAGGCTCCCTTTGCAATAGCTACTACAACAAGGCATAGGGAAGGGCGTTACCCCTTTCCCTGAATTGTTCCCCTTTACCCTTGATACATACCTTATATTGCGGAGTGTTAAGCAAGGAGGTACCAAGTACTATTTTAAAAGTCTTTGGTATAACGTGACCTGGTATTGAACCTAGGTCTCCCATACCATTGGCGAACACTCTACCCACCAGATCAATTAGCCGGTATAGACTATATATATGTATATATATATATATATATATATATAATATTTATATATACTGATATATCTATATTTAATGAGAATTCAGACCTGACCGATAAAATGAAACGCAGTTTCTTCCTGGCAGCGGTCGTATCGATACTGCTGTATGGATGCACAATTTGGACGCTAACTAAACGGCTGGAGAAGAAGCTTGACGGCATTTACACAAGAAACTTGGGAGCAATCTTGAACACGTCATGGTGGTAACACCCCACAAGGCACCAACTATACGGCCACCTGCCTCCCATCACGAAAACTATCCAAGTCAGACAAACCAGACATGCAGGTCACTGCTGGAGAAGCCGGGACGAGCTCATAAGTGATGTACTCCTATGGATCCCCACATATGGCCGGGCAAAAGCAGGACGACCAGCTCGAACATACATACAGCAGCTCAGTGAGGAGACGGGATGTAGCCCTGAAGACCTGCCAGAGGCGATGAACGATAGGGAGGAGTGGCGAGAGAGGGTCAGGGATATCCGTGCCTGTGGCACGACATGATGATGCTGATGATGACTAGTTGTATACCTATACTTGAACTCTACTTAAACTGATAAGCACCAACTCTCTTATACTGTTACTTATAAACTAATTGCTGACAAATCATATATATTTGATATTTAACAAATGTACAAACAGGATTTGACATTAAATAACGTACAAGACTTAATACGGCATGAAACCAACCAACCAACCAACCAACCAACCTAACACTAGTCCAGACATGTTCAGAAATACGTTTATATTAGGTATTTTACATTCATTCTTCTTACGAATAACAGAAACGTTAAATCATTTATTTTCATATATATATATATATAATTATTAAAATTATAATTATAATTAGCTTACATATATATATATATATATATATATGTATATATATATATTAACGTTTGTCTTATAAATATCTATATATGGTTTGGTTTGGTTTCTTTTGTTTAATGGCATATCAACCTTTGTAGGTTATTTAATGCCAAAGCCATTCTCCTAGAAGAACAGTAGTGGTACTATTTAACCCATAGCAGGGAGGATGAGGAGGCTCATACCTTTCCCAAGGGTATTTGCCCGAAAGTGAACGTAATAGCGTGACTGGAGTACGAACTCGCGTATATATATATATATATATATATATATATATATATATATATATATATATATATATATTACATGGTATTGTCTGTCACCTTGAATTTCATGCTTTATGCATTCATCAGAGTGGAAGGTTTTCATAAAAAGACAGATTAAAGTGGTTATTTTTTTCATGGTATTGGAAGGTATTTTTTGTGTATGTGGGCCTAAATTTGTGTGCATTTAAATGTTAGTGTGTTTGTGAGCATGCTGTCGATATATATATATATATATATATATATATATATATATATATATATATATACCATATTACTTAACCTGGAAATAGACATAAAACGAATAATCAAAACTGAGAGCTCAATGCATGGCTAATTAATATATATAAACATATATGTAAAAAAAAAAACAGAGAGAAAGACAGTTAATAGGTAGGTGAAATGAATTTATAATGAAGTGTATTTATTAGTTATCTTGTTTTTAATGATATCTATCTATCTATCTTATTTTAATCCTTGAGAGTTTTTCACTGGAGTTTGAGTATCTTCAGGTCGCCATGACTTTTCTCAATATTCTGACCGATGTCAACAATGCAGTAGTTTGTTTGGTCTCTAATTGTCGTCTTATTTCCAAGTCTTCCAGTCCTTGTATCAATCTTTTGGTGACTGTACTAAGCGCACGAATTACAATTAGTATCACCGTCACTTTCATGTTCCGCAGTTTTTTCAATTCCCTTGCAAGGTCCAGGTACTTATCATATTTACCCAACCCCTCCGCTCGGGCAGGATATGACACAAGGTCAATTTTTTAAACGGAGTTTAACAGGTTTTAATTCAGAGTTTTCCTTTTCCTAGACTAGTTGCCTCACCAAGGCTGAAGAACATAGTCTGCCCTACGATTTACCCATAGTTGGAGGGAGTATAATTGGATTCATACCTTTCCCAAGGGTATTAGTGCTATGTGAAATGCAATCAGTCCAGGATTTGAACTCGTGTCGCCGTGTCCAATTCCTGCGACGATAACCATTACACCACGGGCACCTCCTAAGGTCCAGGTACTTATCCTGACTTTCACTTTCTTTCAATTTTTCTTGACAGTCAGGACAGCAAAGTCCACATTTCTGCAAGTTCTCTTTTTTTGTTTTATTTTCTTTTTTTGTTAGTTGATTATTGCAAATCCAGTCGTCTGGCCGAGATTAAGTGATTCGTTTGTATCTCAAAATCCCAGAGGAGTTTGTGCGTCTCATTCTACAGGACAAATTCTGGGTTGTGCATTTACCATTTATTCGTATGCTCAAATTTCAGTGTCCTGCAATGTTCTCAGTGGATTTTCTTGCCAACTCAGTCGTTTCTGGTCTTAGACTTTTTCTGTGCTAATTTGCTGTATTTGTGTATTCGGCTGTCGTTCGTTTCATCTCTATCACTGCATAATCTAAATCGGCAGTTTGTTTGCGTCTTATCTATTCTTGCTTTGATATGATTGGTCCTTATGGCGTTGTTTTATACTTCTATTTGAAAAGATCCAGTTTCTTTCTTAATTAATCCCTTTCTTATCCGTGTCCACGTTTTCTTGAGTGAGATGTCGCTTGTTAGTCGCTTAAAATGTCCACAGAGTTGTTTTTCTTCCTATTTTTGTTTTCTAGCTATTTCCGTTCTGCTGATCCTAGTGTCATCCCTATCATTTCTGGTGACCATGATCAGTCTCCCTTTTGCGCTTTTCTACATAGTCTTTGAGTCATTGTGTCGATACGTCAACGCTATCTTCAGTTCTGGTAAGTCCTCTTCCTACTTCTTTTCTTGACTCATATAGTCTCTCAACGTCATCTCTGGGATGTAATGCCTTATGCATGGTCATTAGTTTTCTTGTTCTCAGATCCATTTGTTTAAGTTCTTCAGTGGCCCACTTCTAGAATGGTCCCGAGTATCTTACAGGGAGGACACCCCAGGTATTTATCCCTTCATAAAGTTCCTGCTATATGGTTTTGTCTCGGATAGCTTTCTGGTTCTCCTTAGATACTCTTTTTTGATTTTTTCTTTCATCTCCACTTGTTTGATTGTGTAAGCTCACAACATTCCAAAGAATTTGTAGGTTTCATTTTCTCCGAGTGTTCTGATTTTTTTAAATTTGATATTTCGATTTCTTCTGTCGTGTGTTGTTTTCCGCGTTTTATTACTAGCATAGCGCATTTTTCTCTACCAAATTCTATTCATATATCTTGACTCTATATTTTCACTGTCTATATAAGGGGTTTCAATTCTCTATCGTTTTTGGCACACAGTTTGATGTCGTCCATGTGCATAAAGTGGTGGATCTTTTCTAGCGATTTACTACGTTTGTATCCAGCTGTGCATTTCCTGAGAATGTGATTGAATTATTATTATTATCTATATACATGTTTAAATCATAAATTTATTAGATAATTTATTAAATTCTATTATTATCTATATTATTACCTAGATTACATGTTTAAATTATATTGTTTAAATTATATTATAATATATATTACATGTTTACATTATATTATATTTTTAAATTATATTACATGTTTAAATTATTGTTTAAATTATATTATTACCTATATTACAAGTTTAAATTATATTACATATTCAAATTATATTACATGTTTAAATAACATTGTTTAAATCATATTACCTACATGTTTAAATTATATTGTTTTAATTATATTATTATCTACAATACATGTTTAAATTTACTTTTAGTTATTGATGTTTTTGCAATGTTATTTTGCTTATAGGCTGTGTTGTACAGTTTGGCAATAGATAGTATCAAATTACTTCCATTCTGATTGTGTAATATTCAATATATATGCCAATAGCTCTAAATAAAGCATACATTGTAAGTTCTAAGAAAGGTCCCTTTTTTGTGGGTGGGGGTCATGTCCTTTTTTAGCTCTTATCATGTATGATCTACTTGAAGCTATTTAAAAATTTTGTACGAACCACGATATATATATATATATATATATATATTACAGCAGTATATGGTTGTCACTATCTCAGTTGTTGGGTTAAGGGGCAGACCAAACACAGTATAATTTAGTGCGTGCTCAATATCTCTGATAGAGCTGTTCTATGATATAATCGCAAAGCGGTATGAGACTAAAAGTAAAGTTGTCTCCCTTTAGTCAAGGGCGACTAGAAGGCTCCCTTTTCAATAGCTTCTACACCGAGGTGTAGGGGAGGGCGCTACTCCCTTCCCTGGATTGCTCCACTTTACCCTTGATACGTACCTTATACTGCTGAGTGTTAAGCAAGGATGTATCAAGTACCATTTTTGAAGTCTTTGGTATGACGCGACCTGGGATTGAACCCAGGTCTCCCGGACCATTGGCGAACACTCTGCCCAATGAGCCGTTTTAGAGTATGACGTAAAGTTGGGCGGTTTTCGATTCCAGCTTCAAGCTTTTAAAGATGTTAGAATCATACGAACCGCATCTAATTGTCACATTTCTCTCTCAATATTCTTCTGTTTGCCAGGAAAGCAAACATTGTTGCTTTATTGTCTCACAAAAGTGTTTTAATAAAACCATTTTTGTTAAATTTTTAGCAACGGGTTTTTCTGTTTATTATTTGAGTTGCTTGACAATCTAGCCACTCATATTACCTAACCATCAGAAGAGAATCCGGCAGAATTGCGTCAACCTCCCTTCGTGGATCTTTCAAACACAGCGTGGACACGGAAGGACTTGACAAACGCAAACAGTCGGAAGCAAATGTGGTAGTCACGAACACAACAGCCACAAGAAGTACTGTGACTAGTAATCACACCACATTGGGCTCCGTAACTAGCATAGGACCACACGCTCCGCCGTGGGGGTTGAGCACTCTGGTGAAGGAATTTACGGCTGCCACTCGCATAATGCAAAGCTCTTCGAACGAAGTGAGCACTCTGGTATCCGGTAAAGTATAAATGTAAAACAAACGAAAGCTACTACTTAATGCCATATAATTCTGTGGTTCGCTTGTTGGCTGAGCGGTCAAGTCGGGAGGGTTTTGATTCCAGCTTCAAACGTCCTATGTGTCTAGCCACACAGAATAGTTGTGATACAACGAAACAGTCTGTTTATGGTTGACAAAATTAGTTTTTCTAAATATTTAATAGCATGGATACTAATCTGCGACCACTGGTTTTATGCTGTCTTTACACGCCAATTTTCAGGCATTCAAAATTTATGCTACCTTATGATTGTTGTATAAAGATAGCGTGAAACCAGTGTATCGCAGATAAGCATCATGCTATAATATATATATATATATATATATATATATATATATATATATATATATATATATGGCGGGGTGAGTTGTAAATGAATAGTTTGTAGGTTGTAGTTTTAAACGAACCAAAGCACATTTGTTTGTATATAGATAAACGGTTTCAAGTATTGTTGTTATATAGCCAAATAATACATATACATCTGTATGCAGAATCATAACGACGACACAATAATGATAAGCAACACAGTTCCTTAGAAAAATACACCTCTCACTTTATTTGAGAGGGTTCGAAAGGGTTACTAAAGGTTTTACTGTGAGAGAGGGTTGGAGACCGAACAGAACTGGAACATATTGACTCCCACTCTATTGGCCATAACAGAGTTTCTTTCCCGTTCTCCTGGGCTGCTCAACCGGGGGCCTAGGGGCCCACTCTTCTCGGTGCTGGTTTTCTCTACCGCATCTTATCTCCAACTCATCTGATCTCCAACTGCCTGACTTCCTCTCTTCACCCGGGTTATATAATCGTTCGACGTCCACCTTCTTCTTGTGGGAGTCACAAATCGCACTCATTCAACCCGTCCACGGTCAAGGTTATAGTATCCTGATATTCCTCGACCGGATGCACCTGTTTTTTACACAGGTGCATTTCCTGTTTTGATAGCTTGGCCGGGGTCAATATGCTAGGTTGTAGTTTCAAACGAACCAAAGCACATTTGTTTGTATATAGATTAAGGGTTTCAAGTATTTTTTATCCAACACTAATAACTCTATTTTAACACAACTGAATTGTTTCTTGTATTTTATTTCAACTTAAGTAATTGTTTTTATCAAACATACCTATTTAATTTTATCCTAATCTTTTGTTAACAATCAGTTAAATAGTTTCAAGAATTTCTATTCAACACTAATAATTCTATTTCACATCAATAATAAACTTTCGCGAACAGTTTACGATCGGAACTCAAAAAGTACTGCCAGGGAGTGATGACAATAAAGGGGTACTTCACCTCCCTAAAAGGTCCAAAACTGGAGCCTCCCCATCAAATGTTGTTTAGAGTCATATCGAGGACAGACATTGGTGGGATGGGAGGTCTTACTCTTCTGCCGAGATACTGTCGGCCTATTCTACAGCACCCACTACCAAAAGGGCGGGATGCCGCAAGAAATAAGTTTCAGTTCTTCTTAACGTTAAATATATTTTGACAAAGAAGTGATTTGTCCACACGCAGACAAATGAAAAAGAAAAAAAAATGCCGGAGGAGAAAGAAAAAGAAGCAATGAAACTCAGTGGCGTTTATTTGATAACTGAAAGAAAAGAACAAAACGTAATGATATATATATATATATATATATATATATATAAAGGAAAAATCATTGTATGATATCATCAGAGACTGTAAATGGCCGAAGGTGAAGCAACTGATAGTCAATTTGGGGGAGAAAATAATGAACCAGGCTTTAAATTCTGATTTTTTTTTTCCAGAAGGGGTATTAATAAAATGTCTCAACTGACCGCACTGCAATTACCAGTAAATATTTGTATACATTTTTTTTTTTTACTTCGTTCCAGGTTTTTTGTTGTTTTTCCTTTTTTTTTTTTCTTTTTTCTTTTTTTCTGTTACTGGATACAAAAAAAGCAAACGTTTGAATAACTATTAATGCAAATATAGCTTTTATGTTTCATGTGTTTTTTGTTGTGTTTTGTTTTTGTTTTTTGATGTTGTTTTTTTTTTTATTTTGTTTTGTTTTGTTTGTTTGTTTTCTGATTTGCTATTTTTCCTTATACGAGGTGCATACGATAAGTTTCCAGACTTTTTTTTGTATGGGCACTTTTATTGATATTGAAACTCTAGTCCCCTTCAAAGTAATCTCCGGCTGTAATGCACTTGTTGACGAACTGTCTTGATGCCAATCTTGGTCAAATAGTCTGTGAAAAAGATGGAGTTGTGGACTGGTGTATATTGTCCTGGTGGAAATGCCAATAACCCGATTTGAAGAGTGCTGGTCTCTTCCGACGGAATCTCTTCCCGAACTCCCTTAAAACCTCAAAATAGTAACCCTAACCCTAACTTTAACTCTTTGGCCAATCAACTCTGGTCTATTGACTTCCTTACTCCTCCCACACCTCTCATCATCCCTCACAGACTCCCTGCCTTCCTTGAATCTCTTATGCCACTCAAAAGCTGATGCTCGATTCATGAAAGATGGCCGAAAAGCAGTCTGAAGCATTCTCTACGTTTCTGTGGCATTTTTTTCCGAGTTTAAAACAGAATTTTATTGCATATCGTTCTTCTAAAGTGTCCTCATGTTTAGATTGCATTTTTGAAATTCACCAGTTGTGATAATCAGGCTTTTGTCGAGTGTATTCCAATTGCTGTTGTAGCTGTTCATTGGAACCTGAAATCATAAAAATTGGTCAGTTATCTCATAAGATGTATAGCAATGACATAGTGAATTTTCAAGGGTCTACAATAATTTTAAATGCCCGTACGAAAAAAGTCTGGAAACTTATTGCATGCCCCACGTATTTATAAAGAGGATTTGTCATCAAATAACCTTCAATGGTTAATATGCCCCAAAAAAACAAACCAGATAACACAAAACCAATACGGCCTACTCATCCTCAAATCTCAAATAAACATCTCAAATAAAAAAATGAATAGTTCTATTAGACCCATAGATGAACTACTAACAGATAGACTCACTCAGAGCCTGCGTAAAGGGTCTACGACAATTTTACATGCCCGGACGAAAAAAGTCTGGAAACTTATCGTATATTTACTAGATAACAGTTTGGTTTTTTTTTCATTTATGTCATAATAATAAATGAATAAAAAAGGAGGTTTTTTATTCATTTATTTCTATTGTACTAAAAAAATGTTTTTGCTTCTTTTACTAACACTTTCCTTCATTTAATTCTATTCATTTTTGGCAACTTGCAATCCTAAAAAAGATGAACACAGCAACATATATTATCCGGTACTTTCGTTTAGGACATGGTAATCATTAATAATAAGACAAAATATATTGGGGGTGGCCTCGTGGCGTAATGGTTAAATCGATGGACTGCGGAATCGTAGTACGCGAGTTCGTACTCCAGTCGCGCTATTGCGTTCACTTTCGGGCAAATACCCCTGGGAAAGGTATGAACGCACTTATCCTTCCAGCTATGGGTAAAATAGTACCACTACTGTTCTTCTAGGAGAATGGCTTTGGCATTAAATAACCTAAAAAGAGTTGATATGCCATTAAACAAAGAAACCTTAAAACTGAGACGAAATATATTACAAAAGAATATGAGGTAAGTAGATTAAAGTAAGAACTTTTCATGATAGACAAAAATGATTTACTTATTTCACACATAACCGTGGTCTTGTGGTAGAGTGTTCGCCAATGGCCCGGGAGACTAGGGTTCAATCTCAGGTCGAGTCATACCAAAGACTCAAAAAATGGTGCGTGATACCTCCTTGCTTAACACTCAGCATTATATGGTACGTTTCAAAGGTAAAGTGGAGAAAGGAGTAGCACCCTCCTCCTACACCTTGGTGTAGTAGCTATTGAAAAGGGAGCTTTCGGGTAGACCTTGACTACCATCGCCAACTTACTTACTATTTCCCATATCTGTTCAAGAAAAACTTTTACGGTCTTTGAAATATATTCCAATGTCAACATTTTCATAAAAATTAATTTCAACAACATAAAATATCATTGCTATTATACAATTTGCTATATCTAACTATATGGACAAAAACTATACTTATACTTAACTGAATTGCTTGAAGTAGAAATGTTTTTGACTACTGAACTGTGTATTCATGCCAAACTTAATTATCTGTAATAGAACTGATAATTTGAATAAAGATGGATTTGGCACAAAATAACCTACGAAAGTTGATATGCCATAAAACAAAACAAAAAAAAAAACAACCAAATAACTAATCTTCTAGAATCTTTAGTGCCACGCACGCGCACGTGTGTGTATGTGTGTGTGTGTTTTATTTCGTTTGGTGGTGATGGTGGTGATGGGGGTTCTGTTAAAACTATTAGGGTCAATTCAATAGAATGAAGATGAACCCAACTAATGACTCTTTCGCAGGCTTTGAAAGGAAGCAGGAGAGAAAAACTGAAAGAAAAAGATGGAGGATGATTTACAGTCACAATTTTAACTTTTGTTTTTTCTTCTAGAAAAAGAAGAATACAAAAAATCTGAGTAGAGTTCTTCAATAGACCGTAAAAAGTACACGTCTAATTGAATTAATTAATTACAATTTCGGTTGGAACCGGTAGGCAGAATTTAAGATTGAGAGTGGGAGATTACGTGAGAAGCTTGGTTGGGTGGCGAACAGACATAGCATAAAGCCTATTTCATTTTTGGTTGGTTGGTTGGTTGGTTGATTGATTGATTGTGTAGTTCGTTGTTTGGTTGGATTTATGGTATATAAACCTGTTCAAACTAGCCCAGTCGGCTAGGGCTTTAGAATACACCGACTGCAACTCTGCAGACTCCCCAAACTAGTTTCCTGCATATGACACTAAATAATCGGTTGGTGAGGCACCTGCAATGCTGGATCTTAGGAGAATATAGAATACCCCTTCATTGCCATCGCTCCCAGGTCCACTCTGGCTCGGACTAGCAGAAACTGATAAGGTTATATGGGTCAAACTGAACTCTTTGACTTTTCAACTCTGTGTAAACAAATGGCATGTGCTAAATTGAATTGTTTGAAATTGAACTGTTTGATTGTTTAATTTTGTGTAAACAAATGACTGCTGTTTAACTACTTGAAACCATTTAACTTTGTTGACTTATGCTAGATTGAATTGTTGAAATAGAACAATTTGATCATTTAACAGTTTGTAAACAAATGACTGATATTGAAATGAATTGTTTTTAATACATAGCAATTCTGGGAAACATTTAAGTATATGCAAAAGAATGAGTCTCGTTTAAAAACGTTTACAACGAAACGTGTCGAAGAGGATATTGAGGATACGTATAGAGGACTTAAGCAAAAATGGTTTATATGCGATAAAACCAAAGTCAACCAAACTAAACCAGTTTATATATATATATATATATATATATATATATATATATATTACAATACTATATATATATATATATTACAATACTATATATATATATATATTTACAACAATACTATACATATATATTACAATACTATATATATATATATATATATACATATATATATATTACAATATTATATATATATATATTACAATACTACATATATATATATAAATGTATATATATATATATATATATTACAACACTATATATATATATATATATAGATCTATATATATATATTACAATACTACATATATATATATATATAAATGTATATATATATATATATATATATATATTACAACACTATATATATCTATCTATATATATATTACAATACTACATATATATATATATATATAAATGTATATATATATATATAAATGTGTATATATATATATATATATATATATATATATATATATGTATATATATATTACAATACTATATATATATATATATATATATATATATATATATATTCGGAATTTCTAGTCATGATAATTCTAATATATATATATATATATATATATATATATTAGAATTATCATGACTAGAAATTCCGAATATATATATATATATATATATATATATATATATATATATATATATATATTAGAATTATCATGACTAGAAAATCCGACAAACACCAACATGCCTCATACGGAACAGTGAACAGCTCTTTCGACCTTATTGGGTCTCATCAGCAGTGCACACCGTGATCTCCACCACTGGAGTTAGAACCAACGACCACAGTATGCAGAAGCCGAATGTTGCATGTTGGTGTTTGCGGGATTTTCTTGTCATGATAATTCTAATATAACATTAATTCCTCCATTTAAATAATATAAATATATATATATATATATATATATGTGCATCCGATAAGTTTCCAGAGTTTTTTCCCTATGGCCACTTTTCTTGATAGTACACACATGAAACTCTAGTCCCCTTCGAATTAATCTCCTCCAGCTGCAATACACTTGTTGTACCGTTCCAACAACTTCTGGAAGGCCCCACAGAAGTCCTCTTGTGTTAGCATGTCAATGACCTTCGTCACAGCCTCTTTCATCGATCTCCTCACTTGTCTCATAACGACAGCCTCTGAGCTTAGGGAATAACCAAAAGTCACAGGGACCAAGGTCTGGATTAGAAGGAGGGTGAGAAACAGTCTTGATGCCTATCTTGCTCAAATAGTCTGTGACAAAGGTGGAGTTGTGGACTGGTGTATTGTCCTGGTGGAAATGCCACTGACCCGATTTGAAGAGTGCTGGCCTCTTCCCTAGAAATCTCTTCCTGATCTCCCTAAAAACCTCAGCATAGTAACCCTAACCCTGGCCCTTTGGCCAATCAACTCTGGTGTATTGACTTCCTTACTCCTCCCACACCTCTCATCATCCCTCACAGACCCCCTGGCTTCCTTGAATCTCTTATGCTACTCAAAAACCGATGCTCGATTCATGCAAGATGGTTGAAAGGCAGTCTGAAGCATCCCATACGTTTCTCTGGCATTTTTTAAAGTTTGAAACAGAATTTTATTGCATATCGTTCTTCAACACGTCCAGATTGCATTTTTGAAATTCACCATCTGTGACCATCTGGCTTTAGTTGGGTGTATTCCAATTCCTGCTCTAGCAGTTCATTGAAACCTGAAATCATAAGAATCGGTCAGTCATCTTATAAGATGAATAGCAATAAGGTACTGAATTTACGATTTTAAATGCCCGGACGAAAAAAGTCTGGAAACTTATCGCATTATATATATATATATATATATATTACAATACTATATATATATATACATATATATTATATTGAACCTCTTATATATGATTTATGAATTAGTTGTTTGTAGGTAACTTTTTTAAACAAGCCAGAATTCATTTCTTTGCATTCAGTTTAATGTTTCAAGTATTCCTATCAAACACAATTAATTTTATTTAGTATTATTAATTTGTTCAAACACAGTTACATGGTTTGAAATATTGCTATAATAATGCAAGAAATTTGATTTGAAATCACTGATTTGTTTGCACACATTTAAATGGTTATACTATATGCTTTGTAAGTGAATAGTTTGTATGAAACGTCATTTCTAAAAAAAAGGTTCGAGTAATTTGTCTGCACACAAGAAAGTATCGCTGCGGTGGGGTAATTTTGACAGACGCTTAAAATCTCTTCACTCTCTTTCAATGTCGAATACTGAGCATGAAATGCTAAATGATACTAACTTGCACAGTTACATTTCACATTCTCTTCGATATTTATCGGCCGTCCCGCCATATGGACGAATGTGGTAGAAGGCCTTTTTAGGTGGTCTGGGCGCCGAGCCGTAGCTCAGTCGCACCTCAGGCGCCAGGTGATTAACCTAACCCCTGCGAAGAGGGTTAAGGCCTGGGGTGGACGGCCTCCTGAGGCTCAAGGTATATCCAGCAGACAGGACACACTCGATCAGTCCGTGCCGCTGACACCACGGCTAGTCGAAGTGTGACCCATCTACTGGATCCAGTTGATTGAAATCAACCCACGTGTCTCTCTTCGGTACTTGGTATCTATATATCCACCACTTCTAGTCACTTGAACTACAGTAGCACAATCCATTTCAACATTTCTGTTTTTTTGGCTAGAGATCTGTGTTCGAACCACGAGTCCGTATCGATATATTCTTCTTCACAACAGTTTACTCACAGCAAAGTAGTTCCAAGTATTGTTATTTAACGCGTATAATTGTATTTAAAGCCATTCATTTATTCGTCACAGTTGAGACTTTCCAAGTATAGCAATATTTTACTAATAATTCAATTTTTGCTCACAGTTAAAAGTTTCAAGTATTGCTACTCATTACAAATAATTCTATTCAACATTACTCATTCGTTTGCACACAGTTAAATGGTTCCAAATATTGTTATGTTACTCTAACAATTCAGGTACTATTAGAATGTACCTGGGAGTAATAGCAACGAAGAGGTACTCCACATTCCTTAAAACTTCGGGATTGGAGCCTTATCATCAGAATGTTTAGTTTCATATCCAGGACATTTCATAGAGATGCAGTCGACGTATTCTACAGCCCTAGCCGACGGGGCTGTTAATTTTTATCTAATTTTTTTCTTAAGCTTGGAAGTAACTAGATCAAGAAAGGATGAAAAGTTTTCGGACGGACCCAGTAGAGAAGATCATTTCTTTCTTTCTTTCTTTTTTTCTTTCTTTAATACTGTTTCTAGGTGGATTAAAGATGAGATTATTATTCACGTTTCATCATAAGTTTCTGAATACACAAATAATTTAGGTTCAAAATGCAAACACGAAACTAGACTTCTCCTTTCAAATTTACCGCCTGAATAGTCTAAAACTCATGATGAATAATCTAAAAAATGTAAGTGTGTCAGAACTGGAGAGCAAATGCAGATACGAAATCCAAACCAATCTTTTCAAATTTGATGCCTGACTACTTAGATTCAGGTGATGAACATCTAAAATAATCAAAATAAAAAAGGGAACAAAAAATCACGTGACAGGCATCAAGCTTTTTGCCTCTTGAGTATTTACTTCACGTGACAAACTACAGTATTCAAACGAAAGTATTTAGTCAAAAGAATGTACTTCAATTTGAAATTTAGGAAACTTGGGTTACAGTAAAACTTTTCGAAGGCTTGAAAAATTACAACTAAAAATAATAAACAGTGTTCCATCGTCTTTAATAAAACTTGTCTTAATAACAACTTGCTGCCTGAATATACACTCTTCAATGTATACACACACACACACATACACGCACACATATACATATACATATATATGCTAAACCGTACAAGAAATAAATAAATATAAAAGTATATATATATATATATATATATATGAATGTATGTATGTATGTAAGTATATATATATATATATATAAACCTTCTATAGTGCAAGCAATATGAAGAAACTGTTCAAAAACACTGAAATAAATAATGTGATATCATTTCTAAAAACAGTGAAGTTATGCACAAAAATCTAAAGAAATTAATAAAACCAAATTACTTCTATAAACCCTTTCTTGATGATCGAATCGGTAAGAAAGTGAAGTCCAAACTGATCCAACTTGTTACACATTTTTTTTTGTTTTTTTTTTGTATGATCATGATTCCCTACAAATAAAATCCTAATAAAAAAAAACAACGAATAACCAACTAATTATCTAAGACCTCTCATTTGAATGTCTTTTAAGAATAAGTTTTTTTAACTTGATTCGGCATTAAATGACTGATGAGGTTGATATGCCGTAAAAAAACAAACATATATATATATATATATATATATATGTTATTGGTCCAACGAGAGAAAAGTAAATATCTTTAAATGAATGGGTTCTCAAATGAGCCGTGCACAAGTATTTGGGATAATAAAAACTTAAATGACTAGTTCTGATTCTTTTGCGGTCGTGTTCATTTTAATATATGAATAATAATAAGGATAATATATATATATATATATATATATATATATATTGTCATCCAAAGACAGACTGTTTCGTTCTATCAGAACTCTTTAGTATGGCTAGACAGGCTAGATTCCCGAATTTGGGATCTAAACCTGGCTGGCTGTGTGTGTGTGTGTGTGTGTGTGTGTGTGTGTGTGTGTGTGTGTGTGTGTGTGTGTACAAAAAATGAGAGAGAGAAAGAGAGAGAGAGAGATAGAACGAGTGTCTTGAACTGATTATGATATGATTTATTTTGGAATATATATATATGTATATATAGTTGGCGTCCAAAGACAATGGGTGTGGATTATTCGTGTATAGAACATATAAGGTATTTCTTATAAATCTTTGGCTCACAAATTCAGCGTGTGAAGTCTTCTGAAAAGATGGCGAGGATAATGACATTCTTCGCCAAAGAAAAATTATGATGACAATTTAACCAGGTTTGAGTATTCTTACTCTTACATATATATCATGATTGTGATGTGATCTATTATTGCATCTCTCTCTCTCTCTCTCTCTCTATATATATATATATATATATATCAACATTGCGTAAGAGAGAAAGAGAAAAAGAAAGAAAGATCGATATATATATTCTATATATTTGTGATTTACATTACAATTTTTTTAGCTTCATATATATATATATATATATATATATGTATGAAGCTAAAACAATAGTAATTGTGATTCATAACCGTTTAAAAAAAATTACTTCGCTGCTAATATCTCCTCGTTGCTGAATGGTTAGAAGCTTTGGCTTGGCGTTTGAGTCAAACGGGTTTCGATCCCAGCTACGGGAAGATACTGTCTAGCCATACTGATGAGTTCTGATAGAACGAAACAGATCTGTCTGTATATAAGTGTGTATGTTTGTGTGCGTATGTATATATATATATATATATATATATATATATATATATACATTAAAATAGGAAGGTCCACGAAGAGATATTTACTTTTTGAATTTATTTATTTTGTTCTTACATACGTGTTATATATATGTACATTTCCCGCTTATTGTTTTCGTCAGAGAACACGTGTGGCGCAAGGCTTTTTTAATGGCGTACTCAATGAAACTTGAACTCACTCTTGTTTCCAGTATAAATGCCCTTTGGTCGGTCAAACTGGTTTATATAGGGGTTGTTGCTCCTCTTTCCTGGAGTGTGTTTACTTTGAATCTACAACCACCATCTTTAAATAAATATATATATATATAGTCAAAGAATACATTTTCAGATCCATCAGGGTTGATCTTCAAGTGATGTATATATATATATATATATATATACATTTTCATATCCAGTCAGTGTCCAAAGGCAGTGGGTGTGGATTATTCTTTACATAGAATATACGAGGAAAATCATATAAATCTATGAGAGTGATTTTTATTTTTATTTTATTTTTATTTTTATTTTCTAACCTTTCTTTTTTTATTTTTATGTTTTTTTAATTCTTTCATTTTATCGTCTGAATACAAACTGTAACTCCACATTTGCTACTCTGCAACTAAAAAGAATCATGTAAATAGTCATTTGACGAGACGGTGAGTATAGTAATATTCTCCGCCGAAATAAATTTATTATGATGACTTAACCGAGTTTGAGTATCCATCAAATTGTAATATATATATATATATATATATATATATATATATATATATATATATATATATATATATATGTATGTATAATTAAATTACATAATGTAGTTTGGTAGATTTCTAAAGAGTGATCAATATAATAAACAAGTAATAAACAAGTTATACATGAAAATAATAATAAACAAGTAATGCATGATAAACAAGTTAAACATGAAAAACAAGTAATAAACAAGTTATACATGAAAAAGAATAAGGCAAACACAGAGTCAACGTCACTTGGTGACAGTAATTTTCTCATCCATATCGTCATCAGATGAAGATCCATATCGTCATCAGATGAAGATCCATATCGTCATCAGATGAATATATCAAACCTAGTCTTAGACTGATGATCGAATTGCTGAGGATGTTAACTCCAAATTCAAAATTCAGCTTACTTGTAAGAATACTTTGACGAAAAATAATCTAAGAGAAGAAAGACTTGTATAAAACGTGCCGTTTTCATTGTCGCTCAGCTTGTCAACGCTTTATAACTATGTAGACCCAGTGAGTGACATAAATAACGTACGAGTGAATGTCATGTCACTATAATCTAAGACGTACAGATATATCTTGCAACCTCATCAACTAATGCATCTTGTATCTTTTTCATAAGTTAAATTTGCTTTTAATCCCTATGCTGTAATTTTGCTGGTAATAACACCTATCATCTGTCAAGACGTGACACTTATATATATATATATATATATATATTATTTCAAGAAAAAAATATTCGGTCACATTGATAATAATAATAAATTTATTTCCATCCTGTTAAGAGCATTGATATGAATAAAAACTCCAAAAGAACCTAAAAAGAATACCTTATATATATATATATATATATATATATATATATATATATATATATATATATATTCAGATATAAATTTTAAGCTCTCCGTCTCTGTCTCTGTCTCCCAGACAAAATTATATATATATGTATATGTGTGTGTGTGTGTGTGTGTGCGTGCGTGCGTGTGTGTCTGTGTATGTGCGTGTGTGTATGTGCTTGTTCGTGTTTTTGCCATATATATATATATATATATATACATTTTCAGATATAATTTTTTGACTCTCAGTCTCTGTCTCCGTCTCCCAGACAAAATTATATATATATATATATGCACGTGTGTCTGTTTTTGATATATATATATATATATATATATATTCTGAGATGAATTTTTGAACCTCAGTCTCTGTCTCTGTGTCTCTCACACTAAATTATTATAAAATGTGTGTGTGTATTTCTGCCATATATATATATATATATATAAAATGTGTATTTCTACCTAATCTTCTGCGTGTTCAATGTAAATGAACACTCTGACACTTCAGACGTTCTCAAATATAGAGGGTAACCAGCCTGTGACCTCTGCTCCAACCCACTTCTTTGCAGTTGCGGCTTGCTGCCCCGGGTCCATATCTTTACCAAGCACTGTTCTATAGAATCTCTTGTAGGTTTCTTCACATTTTTCGGGATTCTGGTCGACGAAGCGATGGCGCTGAGCATTTTTGTTCAGCCCCTGGGGGCACAATGTGACCTGCTGCTCATCAGAACACAAATTCTCTTTTATTAAACCCTTCCTCGCGGCAAAATACAGCAAAGATCTCTCTCGATTCCCACCTCTCTCTCTCTCTCTCTCTCTCTCCCTCTCTCTTACTCTCTTTGTCTCCCCTGTCTTTCTTTTTTTCTTTCTTGCCTTCTCTTATCCTGTTTCTCATCCTCAGTCTGTCTCTCTCTCTTCTTTTTTTCTTCTTGCTTTCAAATATTTATTCTGTTTGTATGATTTCTTGTCTCTCCCTATGTGTAAGCATACCTGTCCTTGTGTGAGGCTTGCGTAACCCGTAAGATATACCCATGCGTGAGTGTGTGGATTTCCAATACTCTGCAGTGCACCCACTGCGCTATTTTATTTACTCCTTCATCTGCGTGCTTGCCAGCTGGTGACGCCTATACGCACTTATATACTCTAGGGGAGATGGGAGCAGTTCCTGTGGCGTCGTGGTTAATATACTAGACTCCGACATTGCAGTCACCGAGTTCGAACTTGTATCCCGCTATCTCGTTCACTTTCGGACAACTAACTTTGGAAAAGGCATGAACCCCCTAATCCAACTGCCAGTTATGTGTTAAACTGTACTACTACTGTTCTTCTGCAGGGATGGCTTTAATATAGAATCACCCTCGAAGGTTGATATGCCATTAAACAAAGAAAGAAAAAAACAAAAACAAATCATCTATTACATTTAAAAAAATGCATATTAATTCTCTCATTTCATGCCTCGCTACTTCTTGTCAATGTCACAACCACTTCCAAGCCCTATATCTATATTTGGATATCTCCCGCTAACATTTCAGCCCATCCACTGGGGGCCGTAAAATACGTCGACTGCTCCACTGCAGACTTATAAGACCTTCCCTTAACGAGTGTCCTTGGTATGTTGTTAAGCTACATTTGATGGTGAGGTTCCAGTCTTGGAGCTTTGGGGGATTTTTGTGCCCCTTCATTGCCTTTACTCTCAAGTCCACTCTGGCCTGGATTGGTGGGACCCCTTCGGGTCCCATCTTTATGTAAAATAGAACTGATCAATCATTTATAAGATATTATTATGAGTTACTTGAAACCGTACATCTTATACAAGTAATTTAAATTACGTAGGACTTCTTCTTTATAGAATTAATAATGTTTAATAGCAATACTTTAAACCATTAATACTGCATAGTTTGGAACGAGCCGCTGCAGGCATTGGACTACGAAACACTACTGCATAGTTTGGAACGAGCCGCTGCAGGCATTGGACTCCATGTTAATGCACACAAAACTGTATTTATGTGCTTTAATCAGAAAGGTGACATCTCCACACTAGACGGAACCTTTCTGAAACTGGTAGACAAATTCACCTACCGAGGAAGCAGCGTCTCATCTACCGAAAAAGACATCGACACACGGCTAACGAAGGCATGGACAGCTATCGATAGGCTTTCGATCACATGGAAACCAAACCAGAACGATAAAATAAAACGTAGTTTCTTCCAGGCTGCGGCCGTGTCAATACTGCTATATGGATGCACTACTTGGACGCTGACTAAACGGTTGGAGAAGAAGCTAGACGGAAATTATAAAAGAATGTTGCGAGCAATATTGAACAAGTCCTGACAGCAACACCCCACAAGGCACCAACTATACAGTCACCTACCACCTATCACGAAAACTATCCAAGTTAGACGAACCAGACATGCAGGACACTGCTGGAGAAGCAGGGACGAACTCGTAAGTGATGTACTCCTGTGGACCCCCGCATATGGCCAATCAAAAGCAGGACGACCAGCTCGAACATACATACAGCAGCTATATGATGATACGGGATGTAACCCTGAAGACCTGCCAGAGGCGATGAATGATAGGGAGTCGTGGAGAGAGAGGGTCAGGGATATCCGTGCTAGGCGCATGACATGATCATGATGATACGTGGACAAAACGATGACTAATATTAAATAGAATGTTTAGTGTATGACAAGAATACTTGAAACTTTTCTTTTTACTCACGGCAATCAAATGATTAATATTTTAAATAGGAATACTTGAAACCATTTAACTATGAGCAAACAAATGAGCTCTATCTACGCGTTCAAAAATAAAGTTACCTATAAAGTATTTTCCTAAAAAATTATATATATATATATATATATATATATATATATATATCATCATCATCATCATCATGTCGCGCCGTCTGCGCGGATATCCCTGACCGTCTCTCGCCATTTCTCCCTATCACTCATCGCCTCCGGCAGGTCTTCAGGATTACAACCCGTGTCCTCACATAGCTGCTGTATGTAAGTTCGTGCTGGTCGTCCCACACTTGCACATCCATGAGTGGGGGTCCACAGGAGTACATCGCTTATGAGCTCGTCCTTGCTTCTCCAGCAGTGTCCCGCGTGTCTGGTTCGTCGAACTTGTATAGTTTTTGTGATGGGGGGCAAGTGTCCGTATAGTTGGAGTCTCGTGGGGTGTTGTCGCCAGGACTTGTTTAATACTGCTCTCAACATTCTTGTGTAATTTCCGTCCAGCCTCCTCTCCAGCCGCTTCGTAAGCGTCCATGTGGTGCATCCATATAGCAGTATCGACACAACCGCTGCCTGGAAGAAACTGCGTTTCATTTTATCTGTTAGGTCCGACTTCCATATGATCGAGAGCCTATCGATAGCTGTCCATGCCTTCGTCAGTCGTGTGTCGATGTCCTTCTCGGTTGATGAGACGCTGCTTCCTAGGTAGGTGAATTTGTCGACTAGTTTCAGAGAGGCTCCGTCTAGTGTGGCAATGTTGCCTGTCCAAAGATTGAGTGCTCGATGTACAGCTATTCAATACAAAATATACTTGCAGAGGAAAATAACAATTTTTTGGTTAAAAACAAGAACATTACCAAATGGATTCCATAATAAATATATTTCGATTATTCAAGCTCAAAATCAATCTGATGAGCTAGAATAAGTGGTATAGATTTATTATGGACTCTAATTTCATATTTTCTTGGTTTGGTTTGATTTGGTTTGGTTTGGTTTTATGTCATATCAACCATTTTTGGTTATTTAATGTCAAATCCATTTTCATACATATAAACAGTTTTATTTCAACCAATTCAGTTTAACATAAGTACGCAGTTTAAATGTCAAAATAGTTCTATTTTGAACAATTCATTTTAGTTCTATTTGATTCATAGATATGACCCTATCAGGTGCTACCACCCTGGGGTAAAGTGGACCTGGGAGCGATGGCAATAAAGGGGTACTCCGCATTCCCCAAAGTTCCACTATTACTGGAACCTCACCATCAGATTGTTTAGTGTCATATCCAGGATACTTGTTGGGGGAGTCTTACCCCTTTGCAGAAATGTAGTCGGTGCATTCTCTAGGCCTAGCCGACTGAGCCCTCAAATTTTCTTATTTTTTAACTATATATATATATATATAAAGAAGATTTGGCATGAAATAACCCACAAGGGTTAATATGCTTTAAAAAGCAAGTAAACCACAAAAGCTCAACAGATTTCCTTGTAAATATACAAGGGTATAACTGTTATTATGTAAATAATAGCCCTGGTTTTTATGTAATTGATGTTTCAATTCCTGACACCACAGACAGTCTGTTTCCTTTTGACTTCCAATGCTTCTAGAGTAACAACAATTTGCAATCGATTCATATCATATAGCATTATTATCAAGTCATGGAATGCGGTGACTCTCTTTCTCACCCTCCGTCCTTATCGGCCATCACTCTTGGCAATTCCTTTCGACGGCATCCAATGTCCGCACAGAGCTGATAGATATAAGTTTCCGATGGTCGGCCAATACTGGTATGTCTATTTGTAAGAATCCGAATGTCACTCAGGAGTTAGTCCTTACTTTCACCAGCCGTGTCCTGCTTTCTTCTTTGATTTGACTCAAGGCCGTAGAAATAGAGCCCTCAATGCGACTCGAACTCACTAGTTTGGTTTGTCTAGCTTGCAAACCATTATAACACCCGAGGCACACACTAACAGTACTTCGTGTATCTTTTTTTTTTTTTCGTTTTTTGATGGTTTCTCACACGAGAAGAAAGTGGTTTAACTGGTGTTGTTTTATGGGGTTCTGCTTCTAGGAACAGCCTTTGACTCTCAATTGTGCTTCTTTTAATTCCTGGTCGCTGTCAATTCCCTTTTTCTGATTTTCAATGCATTATTAAAGTAAAACTATAACCTAATTACAGCAATTTATTTCCTTTTTCCTATCATAGCCCTTTTATCAAAGACTAGCTTTCATTAATTTCTGTCTATTAACATTTTCCTTCTTCCAAAGTTTCAATTAATTTCCATACTATTTATCCAACCCCGTTACCTCGAGCGAGATGTAGCGCAATATTAACTTTTAAACGGAGTAAAGTTGATTTGAATTTAGTATTTTCCTTCTTTTAGACTGGTTGCCTTACTGACTGATAGCGTGCAATCTTATGAGTAGACAATAACTTTCAGTGTAAATATTTATCCAACCAGACCATATTGAGTATGGTGCGATTCAAGGTCAACATTTTTGCTTGGAATTCAGAGTTTTTTCTGGTTTCATATTAACCCTGGCCGAGCTTTCAAAATAGGAAATGCACCTGTGTAAATAACAGGTGCATCCGGTCGAGGAATATCAGGATATAACCTTGACCGTGGACGGGTTGAATTGAATGGGATTTGTGACGCTCACAAGAAAAAGGTGGACGTCGAACAATTATATAACCCGGATGAAGACAGGAAGTCAGTCAGAGTTAGAGATAAGATGTTGTAGAGAGAACCAGCACCCAGCAGAGGGGGCCCTCAGGCCCCCGATTGAACAGTTGCAGTTGGAGAGAAGATGCTGGAATGAGAACATGTCCCAGAGAAGCCCCCGGTTGAGCAGCCCAGGAGAACGGGAAAGAAACGCTGTTATGGCCATAAGAGTGAGGGTCAATATGTCGCAGTCTTTGTTCGGTCACCAACTCACCTCTTACGCAGTAAAACCTTTAGTAACCCTTTGGAACCCTTTCAAATAAAGAAGTATATTTTTCTAAAGACCTGTGTCCGCTCGTCTTTATTGTGTTGAATATGTTTCTGCATGTATATGTGTGTGTATAGTATTCATGGCTATGCAACATTCTTCTCCAAGACTGCTTACCTAACCAATGCAAAAGATGTTAGTACTGACCTACTATTCACCCATTAATGGGGAAGGACAGATGAATTCTGGCCTTCCCCAAAGGTATCCGTGCGAAGGATTTAAAGTCGGGTTGCCGATTCCGTTTAATCAGACGATAAATGTTTCCCTAAACACGTCTCCTTACGTTCCAACTGTAACAAAAATTTTAATATCTTTATTGATTGATGGATTTTAAAGGCATTTCCACGCCTATGCAGTTTTTTTAATTTGGTGAGGGAATCGCGTTCATTGTACGTACATTTTTGTATTGTTGTTTCTTAAGAATTTTTTTTTTTACAAGGGACCCTGACAGGTACCTCCACTCTCGGTCGGAGTGGACTTGGGAGTAATGGCAAAGAAGGAGTATTTTTTTATTCCCCAGAACTCCAGAACTGGAGCCTCACAATCAAATACAATTTATTTATACACCAAGGACATCCTTTTTTTTTGTAGGGGAAACCTATTGTAAGCCCCCAAAAAATTGTTTTAATGTCTTTATATTATAATTACTTTCCAAAAACCTGTCTTCAGCTCAGTAGGCTGGGGCTGTAGAATATATCGACAGCATATCTGCAGAGAGGTACGACTACGCGTGTCCTGGATATGACACGAAATAATCTGATGGCTAGGTTCCAACTTTGGAGCTTTGGGAATCGAGATTACCCATTTAATAGCATTCAATGGTGTAATGGTTACCGTCGCAGGAAATGGACACGGTGACACGAGTTCAAATCCTAGCCGAGACTAATTGCATTTCACATAGCACTAATACTCTTGGGAAAGGTATGAATCCAATCATTCTCCCTCCAGCTATGGGTAAATAGTAGGGCAGACTATGTTCTTCAGCCTTGGTGAGGCAACTAGTCTAGGAGAAGGAAAACTCTGAATTCAAACCTGTTGAACTTCGCTTAAAAATTGACCTTGTGTCACATCCTGCCCGAGCGGAGGGGTTGGTAAATATGAATAGCATTGCTCTTAGGTCAATTCTGATCCGAAGACGTAACACATGATAGGGTCCTATAAAGACTTGATAGAACTATATAACCATTCAAATTGTTGAGCAAACAGATGGCTTAATTTAAATCGAATTGTTAGGAATAAAGCTCTTTGACTATCAAATAGTATGTCTAATTGAATTAATGTTATTACATTATAATACAGGGTGCCATTCAACTGTGGGCAACTAAAACTTAGCGTTGAATTTGTGAAACAGTTTATATGCAAAATAGAATTATAGGTGTTACATAGCAATACTTCGGACCATTTAACTCTGTCCCAAAAGAACAAATAGTATTGAATTGTATAGTAAGTGTTAAATAGCAATATTGAAACCACTTTAATGTTCAAAAACAAATTATTAATACTAAAGAGAAATATTTGTGTAAGAACGTAATAATTGAATGCGATTAAATGTGTATTCTTTCTTTCGACGGCTGTTTTTATTCTCATCTATAGAAGCCACTCTTATAGATGAGCAGCAGTAGTTCCCCGATCGAACTGACAATCCTGAGCGTTAAGCCGCAAGACTCACACGTCCAGGAAAAGGTTAGGCATTGCGCTTAGCGGTCAAAGGGTGCTATATGGATGTACTACTTGAACGCTAACTAAACGGCTGAAGAAGGAGCTAGACGGCAATTACACAAGAATGTTGAGAGCAATATTGAACAAGTCCTGGCGGCAAAACCTCACAAGGCACCAAATATACGGCCACCTGCCTCCCATCACGAAAACTATACAAGTTAGACGAACCAGACACGCAGGACACTGCTGGAGAAGCAAGGACGAGCTCATCAGTGATGTACTCCTATGGACTCTCGCATATGGCCAAGAAAAAGCAGGAAGACCAACTCGAACATACATACAGCAGCTATGTGAGGATACGGGATGTAGCCCTGAAGACCTGATAGGGAAAAGTGGCGAGAGAGGGTCAGGGATATCCATGCTAGCGGCACGACATGATCATGATGAATAAATGTGTATAATTAGTAACAATACTTGGGTGCGAACAAATTATTTCTAACGCATATATAAATGAAATTATGAATAAACTAATCCCTTACAAGATATATGTATTTCCATTTATTTGGGTTGGCGAGTTCGAATGGTTTGCCTTTAAATAACGTACAATAGATGATATACCATAAAAGCCAACCCAACAGAATCATATATATTTTATATATATATATATATATATATATATATATATATATATAAAGAGGATTGGACATTAAATAACCTACAATGGTTGATGTGTCATAAAAGCCAATCAAACCAAATCATATATATTTGATACATATGTATAAAAAGGATTTGGCTTTTAATAAACTACAATAGTTGATATACCATAAAAAAACAACCAAACAAAATCATATTTAATATATATGTATAAAGAGGATTTGGTTTTAAATAACCTACAATGGCTGATATGCCATAAAACCTAACCAAACCAAATCATATATGTATGATATATATGTATAAAGAGGATTTGGTTTTGAATTTACTACAATAAAAAAATCAAGCAAAACAACTCATACATATTCAATATATATGTATAAAGAGGATTTAGCATTAAATATAACTGTGTGCAAATTATTTGTATTAGATAGGAATAATTGATATCATATAACTTTTCAAATTATTTGTATTAGATAGGACTAATTAAGAACTTATATCTAAGAAACACCGACGAAAAAAAATATAAAAATAAATATACAATGAACACTATTCATATACTTCTAGGCATTAAATAACCCAAGACAGATTTATATACTGTTAATATCAATCAATCAATTAGCAAATTAAAACATTTGAAAAGCATGAATCCAACTACTTTCTTTCCAGATAAAATTGTAGGTTAGACTTGATTCTTAAAATATTAGGTTGGACTTGATTGTTAGAATAGTCGGTAAGACTTGATTCTTAAAATAGTAAGTCAGACTGGATTCTTTATCCTTGGTAAGGCAATCAATCTTGAAAATATCTGTAAATTCAAACCAGTCATGCTTTCCATATAAGATTGACCTTGTGTCCCATTTTGCTCGTGGCGGAGGAGTTGGGCAAATACATGCTTTAGAAACTAAGCATACTGTCAATGAGATTAGGTATTTTTCCGACTTCCCGCCAAGTCAAGATTAGCAAGAAGTCATTTTATAATAGCTGTAGGCAGGCACGAATCGAGACCCATACATGACCGTCAACTCTCTTTGAGATTATATGCGCTTAGAATAGTAATAAACGAAGAATTCGATATCTGAACATTGTCAATGTCTGTGTTAGTTATTTCAATAATAATAATCTAATTATTTTCATTTAAAAAAATCCCTGCGAAACAAAAATAATATCTACAACTGTATTCATTAAGTTAAAATGAACATTATGTTTTGTTTGATTTGGATTCTTTCTTTAATCAGATATCAACTTTCTTGTGTTTTAATGCCAAAAACATCTTTGTAGAACATTAAGTTTCATTTGGTTTGGTTGGGTTACATGGCATATCAACCATTGTAGGTTATTTAATGCCAAATCCTCTTTATACACATATATTAAATATGTATGATTTGGTTTGGTTTAGTTTTATGGCATATCAACCATTGTAGGTTGCCTAATGCCAAGTCATCGTTATTCATGTATATCAATTATATATAACTTGATTTGATTAGGTTAGCTTTTATAGCATATCAACCTTTGTTAGTTACTTAATCCCAAATTGTCGTTCTTCATATACATAATATATACATGATTTGATTTGGTAGGCTTTTATGGCATATCAACCATTATAGGTTATTTAATGTCAAATCGTTTTTATTCAAATATATCAAATATATATGATTTGAGTTCGTTGGGTTTTACGGCATATTAATCATTGTGGGTTATTCAATGCCAAATCCTCTTTATATATATAAATTAGATATATATAATTTGGCTTGGTTGGGTTTTATAGCATATCAACCATCATAGGTTGTTTAATGCCAAATCCTCTTTATACATATATATTAAATATATATGATTTGGTTTGGTTTGGTTTTATGGCATATCAAGCATTGTGGGTTATTTAATGTCTAATCGTTTTTATTCATATATATTAAATATATATGATTTGCTTTGGTTGGGTTTTATGGCATATCAACCACCATAGGTTATTTAATGTCAAATCCTCTTTATACATATATATTAAATATATATGAATTTGTGTGGTTTGGTTTTATAGTATATCAACCATTATAGGTTATTTAATGTCAAATCGTTTTTATTCATTTATATTAAATATATATGATTTGAATTAGTTGACTTTTATGACATTAATCATTGTTGATTATTTGATGCCAAATCTTCTTTATACAGATATATCAAATATATGATTTGTAAACACATTTTGTAAATATACACAAACTGCTCTTTTTCTGTCAATTCAATTTAAAATAAATCAACAAAGTTAAATGGTTCCAAGAAATGCTCTGTATTACTAAAAATACAAAGTCCATCATTTTTTACACACTGTTAAAGGATCAAACGTTTCTATTTCAAACAATTCAAGTTAGTATAAGTCATTGGTTTGCACTCAGTTTAACTGTCAAACTGTTTTCTTTGACCCATAGACAGGACTCTTTAAGGTGCTACCACTTCAGGCCAGAGCTTGTAAAATTCTTGTGCCATTCCCGTCTAGCTTTTTCTCTATATGTTTTATCGGCTTCTATGTGGTGCATCCGAATAGTGGTAGTGACACAACGGCAGCCCGGAAAAAATCATCATCATCATCGTGTCGTGCCGCTAGCACGGATATCCCTGACCCTCTCTCGCCACTTCTCCCTATCATTCATCGCTTTTGGCAGGTCTTCAGGGCTACATCCCGTATCCTCACATAGCTGCTGTATGTATGTTCGAGCTGTTCGTCCTGCTTTTGCTTGGCCATAAGCGGGGGTCCATAGGGGTACATCACTTATGAGCTCATCCTTGCTTCTCCAGCAGTGTCCTACATGTCTGGTTCGTCTAACTTGGATAGTTTTCGTGATGGGAGGCAGGTGGCCGTATAGTCGGTGTCTTGTGGGGTGTTGCCACCAGGACTTGTTCAATATTGCTCGCAACATTCTTCAGTAATTGCCGTCTAGCTTCTTCTCTAGCCGTTTAGTTAGCGTCCAAGAACAGCTCCGGAAGAAATAGTATTATACAACCCATAGCTGAGAGTGGATAAAGTGGTCATACTTTTCTCGGGGGTATTAGTCTAAAGTGAATGCAGTAGCACGACTCGAATTCGAACTCGCCAACTACGAGATCGCATCCACCACGTTAGACACTTTATAATGGGTACCTCTAAAAGATTCCAATGCATTTCTCTGGTTTTTCTTCCAATCTCTGAAAATCCCTTTCATTGGAACACGTAGATTTTAACCTTAGAATTTGTTCTCTGACCTCAATTCGTTATCAAAAAGTCATGTACTTGGTACATATTATCTGCCCACTGTATCCCCTGGAGAAGGGGTTAGTTACCCCGAAAAAAAAAGAGGTATCCTGAGGATAAAACTAACCTGCATCTTATGTTGAGGCTTCACTTATGGAAATCTCGAGATTGTAACGTATCTCTTCATTAATTTTAAAAGAAGAAGAAGAAGAAGAAGAAGAAGAAGAAGAAGAAGAAGAAGAAGAAGAAGAAGAAGAAGAAGAAGAAGAAGAAGAAGGGCAAATATAGACATATGCGTACGTATAGGTGTGAGATTTTGTACCCAAGAAACAAACCCTCCCTTCCCCCTAAAAGAACTACTTACCTGGGGTCTTTTGCTTCCGTGATGGGGGGGAAGGATTGGTTCTGAACGGGCGTCCATTATTTGACGCTTGTGGTTGAGTCTGGAATGCGAAATGAAAATGTCCCACTGGTTAGTGAGGACATTTATAAAATGAAGAAAAAAATTATACAAATAAATAAATAAAGAGAGAGAGAGAGAGAGAGAGAACAAAGAGTAACAGAAAACGAAAAGATGAGAGATAAACCTATCTAAAAAAAATAAAAGAAAGTAAAAACAAATGTGAAAAAGCAGGTGGGTTTTTGTGTTCACACACACACACACACACATATATATATATATATAGTAAGTAAAGTTGGCGACTGCAGTCGAGGGCAACCCGAAGGCTCCCGTTTCAATAGCTACCCCACCGAGGTATTGGGGAGGGCGCTATCCCTTACCCTTGATTGCTCCACTTTATCCTTGATACGTACATGTATGCTGAGTGTTAAGCAAGGAGGTATCGAGTAACATTTTTTACGTCTTTGGTATGACTCGACCTGGGATTGAACCCAAATCTCCTGGGCCATTGGTGAACACTCTACCAACTAGACCAATATATATATATATATACGAGGATCATTAAACAAGTTACCTGACTTTTTTCGTATGGGCACTTTTATTGATAGTACCCACATGAAACTTAAGTCCCCTCCAAAGTCATCTCCTCCGGCTGCAATGTACTTGTTGTGCCGTTCCAACAACTTCTGGAAGGCCCCATCGAAGTCCTCTAGTGTGAGCGTGTCACTGACCTTCGTTACAGCCTCTTTCATCTCCTTAATTGTCTCATAACGACAGACTCTGAGGTTAGGGAATAACCAAATACACTGATGAAACACTAGTCCCGTTCGAAGTAATCACTTCCGGCTGCAAGGCACTTGTTGTGCCGTTCCAACAACTTCAGGAAGGCCCCATCTAAGTCCTCTTGTGTGAGCGTGTCAATGACTTTCGTCACAGCCTCTTTCATCTCCTCAATTGTCTCATAACGACAGCCTCTAAGCTTAAGGAATAACCAAAAGTCACAGGGACCAAGGTCTGGACTATAGGGACGGTGACGAACTGTCTTGATGCCCATCTTTGTCAAATAGTCTGTGACGAGGAAGGAGTTGTGGACTGGTGCATTGTCCTGGTGGAAATGCTACTGACCTGATTTGAAGAGTGCTGTATTATTCCGACGGAATCTCTACCTGAACTCCCTTAAAATCACAACATAGTAACCCTAACCCTAACCCTTTGGCCAATCCACTCTGGTGTATTGACTTCGTTACTCCTCCCACACCTCTCATCATCTCTCACAGACTCCCTGCCTTCTTAGAATCTCTTATGCCACTCAAAAGTTGATGCTCGATTCATGCAAGATGGTCAAAAAGCAGTCTGAATGATTCTATACGTTTCTGTGGCATTTTTTCCAAGTTTAAAACAGAATTTTATTGCATATCGTTTTTCTAAAGTGTCCTCACGTCCAGATTGCATTTTTGAAATTCACCTGCTCTGACTATCAGGCTTTAGTAGGGTATATTCCAATTGCTACTGTAGCTGTTCATTTGAACCTGAAATAATAAGAATTGGTCAGTCATCTTATGAGATGTATAGCAATAACATAATGAATTGTCAAGAGTCTACGACAATTTTAAATACCTGTACAAAAAAGCTTTGGAAACTTATTGAAGGCACTTCGTATATATATATATATATATATATATATATATATATATATATATATATATATATATATATATTAATAACGAAAATAAAAAAAGCAGGGAAATCAGAAACTCACAGAATTAGAAATGTAGGAAATGAGTTGAGGAAACCTAGTTTTATGATGAATGAATTGGACTAAATATTTTTTTGATAAGGAAAGCTAAAAAAACAAGAATGGGGGATTGTGTAAAAGAAGAAAGAACTTTAAGCAAAATATCAGGAAAGAAAAATAAAGAAAGTTTTGGTTATTTATTTTAATGGTATATCAACCCTTGTAGGTTACTTAATGCCACATCTTGTTTATACATATAATTTTTTACGTGAATAGTTTGTCGGTAACGTTCTTTAAATAAACCAGAGCTCATTTGTTTGCACATAGTTAAATGGTTTCAATTATAGTAAATGATTACAGAGTTCGATTCGAACATAGATGGGACACTACCAAGTATCCGGGCCAGAGTTGATCTTGGAGTAAGGACAATGAAGGGGGGATCTACATTTCCCAACGTTCCTGCATTACTGGAGCCTCACCATCAGATTGTTTAGATGAATGAGCTGGAGATGGTGGAAGAAGAAGAGAGATAAGAAATTACGAAGAAAAAGACAGCAGCTGTTTATGAAGAAAGAAGTGTAAGAGAAAAAATTCAGAAAACGATGAACAAAGGGAGAAGACTAGATTTTTTTTTTTTTTGAGTATTCCTTAAACAAACAATTTCTACGGTTCAGTAACGACGGGCATTCGTGCACAATGGTGCTCAAGGTCAATGATAGATTCGAGACCCAATAGCCCCTGGTTCAAACATTGCAAAGCACAACACCTTCTCGTCTAGTTTAAGCTATGAGCAGGCATATGAATCGGACTCACGTTAAATCTAATGAATCCAAGTCCAGCTGGCTCATCTAGCTCACATTACACAAAGTAAGTTTATGACCAGCATAGTCCAGCAGAACACGAGTCTCGGTTCGTGCCCGACCTCCCACTTAAAACCCCCACAAGAAAAAAGACCACCTGTCAGGTGGGAGGCAAAGATAAACAAAAATAATTAACACGTTTCTATAGTATCAAGTGTTCTTGTATAGTTTTAAGTATCCCCACCTAACGCAAATACTTATATGAATTGAAGTAATTATTACTGTTTAAGAATATTTTTGTTTACATGCAGTACTGAGGTTTCGTCGTGGTGTAATGGTTAAAGCGATGGACCGCGAAATCGTAGTAAGCGAGTTCGAACTCCACGCTATTACGTTGACTTTCGGACAAATACCCTTGGGAAAGGTCAAATATTACCACTACTGTTCTTCTAGGAGAATGGGTTTGGCATTAAATAACCTACAAAGGTTGATATGCCTTCAAACAAACCAAACCAATTAGAAAAATAATCCGTTGTAAATCATTACAAGTAACTAATAAGTAAAGTTGGCGACCATAGTCGAGGGCGACCCGAAGGCTCCCTTTTCAATAGCTACAACACCGAAATGTATGGGAGGGGGCTACTCCTTTCCCTGGATTGCTCAACTTTACTCTTGATACGTACCTTAATGGTTTGAGTGTTCGCCAATGTGAGACCTTGCTTCAATCCCAGGTCGAATCATACCAAAGATTTAAAAAAATTGCACTTGATGCCACTTTGCTTAACACTCAGCATTATAAGATACGGATCAAGGGTAAAGTGGAGCAATCCAGGGAAAACAGTAACGCTCTCCCTCGCTGTAGTAGCTATCGAGAAGAGCCTTCGTGTCACCCACGACTATGGTCAACAACTTTATTTACTTGTTCCTAATAAATCGCCCAGTCAGTTGTGGCTGAAGAATACACCGACTGCTTTTCTGCAGAGGGGTAAGACTCTAATCAGTTTCCTGTATATGACACTAAACAATCTGATGGTGAGGTTCCAGTGATGCTGGGTCCACTAAGGTCCGGAGTGGTAGCACCTGATAAGGTCCTATCTATGGGTCAAACAGAACTAAACTGCGTACTTTTGCAAAACTGGATTGCTTGATATAGAACTGTTTTGACATTTAAACGGCTAAACTGAAATTTTTTAAATAGAACTGTTTTATTTTTAACTAAGAGTAGACAAAAATTATACTCATACTAAAAAGAAATGTTAAAATAAACTGAATAGCTTGAAAGATAAATGTCTTTGACAATTAAACTGCATATGCATACCAAACTGTATTGTTTGAAACAGAACCGTTTATTTGTATAAAAATGGATTTGGCAATAAATAGCCTACAAATGTTGATATATTATAAAACCTCAACAAACAATATTCCTACGAAAAATAGTTTATTGTACCATTGTTTCAAGCATTTTTATATCATATAAATAATTTGCACACAGTCGTATTGTTTCAGGTACTCCGACCTAAAGTAAAAAAGTATATGGTTTTAAGCAATTATCTCTATTCAAAAATAGTTAATCCGAATACACCGACTACATCTCTGCAGAGTAGTAAGAATCAACATCCACCCACCGCCGACGAGTGTCCTGCATATGATACTCAACAATCTGATGATAAAGCTCAAATAATGCTGGAGTTTTGGGGAATACAGAGTACCCTTCTATTGCCGTTGCTCCCAGGTTCAATTTGGCCCGGAGGGATAGCACCTAATATAGTCCTATATATGAGTTCAAATAGAACAGTTTAACATTTAAACCAAGGGTAAACAAATGTCATTCGAATTTGAATTGTTTGAAATAGAACTGTTTAGCAATGTAGGAGTATTCAGCAGTCCAGAAGTGGAGCCTCACCATTTGCGGCAGTTTAGTGTTATTTTCAGGACACTCCTTTTTTGGGTGGGTTGAGGTCTTATCTTTTTTGTAGGTAATCCGGTCAGTGTTTTCTGAGTACTGTCGAAGATGAACTAGAAAAAAAGGGAGTAAAAGGAAAGGGGAAGAGAAGACTGAAAAAGAAAAAGAAAAGGCAGGTTTTATAAATGAAGGAGGAGGAGAACGGAAAATTAGAAAAAGAAAAAGAAGGAAGAAAAAAAGGGTACATCAGAAAACAAGAATGTTGTTGGTGGTGTGGGACAAGGAGAACGAAAAACGATGAAAAAGAAGCCAGAAAAAGGAGGCGGGGATAATAAAAGGAAAAAATAGTAAAAATAAAAAAACAGGTTATTGAAGGAATTAATAGAGAAGGAAGAGCAATCGAGTAAAAGTGTCGAATAAAAAGAGAGTGGTGAATAAAAAGGAAATGGTGAATAAAAATAAGTGGGGAATAAAAAGAAAGTGGTTAATAAAAAAATAAGTAAAGAAAGAGAAAAGGAAGAAATAAAACAAATATTGCTAGCGAAGGAGGAAGGGGTAAAAAAGAAGGAAAAGACAAAGTGAGAGAGGCAGATAGACATACAGTAGTAATTTATTAAGCTTTTTGCTAAGGTGTGGCATAAGGCCGTGTGAATGGGGCATCCAATAAGACATGCAGACGAACTAAAGACGAAAGAAAGAAGTTAGCAGTACACGAATACAGATCAAGGGAGAGAAGAAGAAGAAGAAGAAGAAGAAGAAGAAGAAGAAGAAGAAGAAGAAGTTGGTTGGTTGGTTTGTTTGTTGGGTTTTATGGCATATCAACCTTTGTAGGTTATTTAACGCCAAATCCATTTTTATGTAAATAATCAGTTCTATTTAAAACAATTCAGTTTAACATGGGTACACAGTTTGTTAAAAACATTTCTATTTCAAACTATTCAAGCAGTTATATATAACAATTCAGTTTAGAGTAAGTACAGTTTCAGTGTCAAAAACAGTTCTATTTCAAATAATTTAGTTTAGCATAAGCACGCAGTTTAAATGTAAGTACGGTTTAATTGTCAAAAACATTTTAATTTCAAGCTATTCAGTTTATTCAAACAATTCAGTTTAGCCTAAGTTTGCTGTTAGTTCTATTTAACCCATAGATAGGGCCCTATCAGGTGCTACCACTCCAGGCCAGAGTGGACCTGGGACCAATGGCAGTGAAAGGGCACTCCGCATTCCCCAAAGCTCCAGCACAGCTGGAACCTCACCATCAGATTGCTTAGTGTCATATACAGGACACTCGTTAGGGGGTCTTACCCCTCTGCAGAGGTGCAGTCAGTGTATTCTACAGCCCCAGCCGACTGGGCAATACACAGAGTTAAATATCAAACAGTTTTATTACTGATAATTCAGTTCAGCATAATTACACAGTTTAGACGTCAAAAACAATTCTATTTTGAGCAATTCAGTTCAGCTATAGTATGCAGTTCCAATGTCAAAACAGTTCTATTTTAAACAATTTAGTTTAGCATAAATATGCAGTTTAAATGCAAAAATCAGTATAGTGAAAGAAGCACGGTCTAGTTCTATTTAACCCATAGATAGGACCCTTATCAGATGCTACCACTCCAGACCAAAGTGGACCTGGGAGCGATGGCAATGAAGGGGTACTCCGCATTGTCCAAAGCTCCAGCATTGCTGGAACCTCACCATCAGATTGTTTAGTGTCATTACCAGGACACTCGTTATAGGGGTCTTACCCCTCTGCAGAGAAGCGGTCGGTGTATTCTACAGCCCCAGCCGACTGAGCAAGAAGAAGAAGATGTTGAAGTAGAAGAAAAAAATAAGAAACAAGATCATCTTGACAAAGGTAAAACATTGAACCAACAAAAAAGAAGAAGAAGAAGAAGAAGAAGAAGAAGAAGAAGAAGAAGAAGAAGAAGAAGAAGAAGAAGAAGAAGAAGAAGAAATTACACTGTTAAAGTTGGGCGAAATGAATTAAAAAATAGGCAAAAAGAAAAGAATAAAGTAAAAAAAAAAAACTCCCTCGGAAGCCGTGGTCGGTAAAAGCAAAGTCTTAAGAGGACAGAAATGGAGACGAATGAGATTTTTTTTTTTTTTGGAGAGGGAGGGTACGGGATCCGTGCTTTTTGTTTAGTTTGTTTTTATTGGGTTTTTTTGTTTTTTGTTTTTGCTTTTTGCTTTTGTTATTGTTTTTCTACCTTCTCCAGGTGCAACGGTCCGATCGTAAGTGCGCCACTGGAACCAGGTAACACTCGTTGTATCAGATTTCAATCACAGGTGTGAGTGGCTATATTTGGTTTACCCCAACACCGTCACCTCACACCCAACCGCTTGCACTTACCTTAACCTATATATACTGCTACCTACTCCCCATCATCGCCACTAATGTCCCCCCAGCCACCTGCCCCACCCATTATTACTACCGTTACCAACCGGGGAGACTAGACCGGGCCAAACTCAGCTGGTCGAAAAACAAAAATTGGGTAGACAGGTTGGGTGGAAACGCAACTGAGAAACAACTTCAGACTAGTTCCATAAGCACTCATTCTTGGACATTTATATTTACATTATTATATATATATATATATATATATATATATATATATATATACCTGTGTGTGTGTCGGTTCATTGACCTAGAGGGTAGAGTGTTCGCCAGTGGCCTGGGTGACTGGGGTTCTTCAATCTCTGGTCGAGCCAAACCAAAGACTAAAAAAAATTATTTGATGTCTCCTTGCTTAACACTCATCATTACAAGGTAGGGATCTAGGGTAAAATGGAGCAATCCAGGGAAAGGAGTAACACCCTACCCGAACACCTCAGTGTAATAGCTATTGAAAAAGGGGCCATTGGGTCACCCTCGACTATGGTCGCCAACTTTATTTTACTTTATGCATATATATATATATATATCTTCATGATCATAAGGTCTTGCTGCCAAAACTGATTTTTCTGACTCTCTCTCTCTCTCTCTCTCTTTCTCTCTCTCTCTCTCTCTTCATCTATCCCTACGATTCATTCCATCGCTCTCGGCAGGTCTTCTAGACTACTTCCTGTTTCCGCACAGAACTGATGTAAATAAGTTCTAAGTGCTCGACCAAAACTGACACGTCTATGGGTAGGAGTCAGAACAAAACTAACTTGGAAACAAAAAAGGGCAAAAAAATAACTGTACGGACATTTTAAGCGACAAACAAGCGAAATCTAATACGAGAAAACTTTGACATGGCTAAGAAAGGGAAACCTTAATTGAATCTCTTCTGATAACAGCACAAAACAACGCCATAAGAACTATGTCAAAACAAGAATAGACAAAACGCAACAAAATAGCAGATGTAAGTTATCTGGCGAAAGAGATAAATCAATTGATCACATAATAAGTGAATGCAGCAAATTATCGCATAAAGAGTATAAGACACGGTGCAACTGGGTGGGCAAAACGATCCACTGGAAACTGTGCAAGAAGTTTAAATTTGAATATACGAATGAATGGCATATATACAACCCAGAATCTGTCCTGGAGAATGAGACTCTCAAACTCCTTTGGGATTGGAGATACAAACGGATCACCTAATCTCAGCCAGACGCCTAGACCTAGTGATAATCAACCAAAAAAAAAGAAAAAATCTGCCGAATGGTGGACTTTGTTGTTCCGACTAACCACATGGTAAAACTGAAAGATGAGAATGACGGTGATACCTATTGTAATTGGTGCACTCGGTACAGTCACTAAAGGATTGGTACTGTGACTGGAGGGCTTAGAAAAAAGAGGTTGAGAGGACACAAACTATAGCATTGTTGAATTTGGCCTGAATACAGAGAGTCTTGGAGACTTGAGGAGACTTGCTTTAACTCAAACTCCAGTGAGAAACACTCAGATAACGTTGGTGTGAAAAAGTCTCAAAAAATAAAATAATAATAATAATAAGACTAGACACGACTGGGTGGGCAAGGCGATCCACTGAGAACTGTGCAAGACATTGAAATTAGACCATACGAACAAATGGTATATGCACATCCCAGCATATGTCCTAGAAAATGACACGCATAAACTCCAATGGGACTTTGACATACACACGGATCACCTAATCTCGGTCAGAAGACCAGACCTAATAATAGTCAACAAAAAAAAAGAGAATTTGCAAAACTGTCGACTTTGCAGTCACGGCTGACCACTGAATAAAACTAAAAGAATGTGAACAGAAGGATAAGTACCTCGACCTTGCTAGAGAATTGAAAACACTTTGGAACATGAAGATGACAATTATACCAATTGTGATCGGTGCTTTTGGTACAGTAACTAAAGAATTATAAAAGGGCCTGGAGGACTTGGAAGTTGACGGACGAGTGGAGACAATCCAAACGACAGCATTATTGAGAACGGCCAGAATACTGAGAAGAGTCCTGGAGACTTGAGGAGACTTGCTGTCTCCCAAACCCCAGTGAAAGACCATCAGGTAACGCTGATGTGAAAAACTCTGAGTTAGTGATAATAAACGATCAATCATATAATATTCGAATGTAGTAAATTAGGGCAAAAAGAGTATAAGACTAGACACGACAGGGTAGGAAAAGTTATCCTCTGAAAATTGAGCAAAGGATTAAAATTTGTCCAAACCATCAAATGCATCCAACCAGAGAAAATGAGACGTACAAAATACTCTGGGATTGTAATTTTAATTGGTGCTCTTGGTACAACCACCAAATGATTGGTAAACGAACTAGAGGACTTGGAAATAAGACAACATGCGGAGACCAACTATATGTTTAGATATGCCAGCATACTGTAAAGTGACCAGGAGACTTGAGGAGAGTTGCTGTCACTCAGACTCCAGTGGAAAACCATCAGCTAATGCTGATGTGATAAAGTCTTCAATAATTAAAGTAATAGATGAAAAGCAGATTGGCATCCCTCCGCGCATTTTCTATAAATAGATAATGCCATTTGAACCATGACCTCAACCCACCCAACAGTCTCTCTCTCTCTCTCTCTCTCTCTCTCTCTCTCTCTCTCTCTCTTTGTCTTTTATATCTTCCTTTCTCTTTTGCTAATAACTCTCTTTCTCTCTACTATTAAAAAACTATCATTATTACCTCCCTTTATTTTCAGCCTCTCTTTAAATTATCAAATGGATCGCGAAATTCCGAACAGAAGACCAGTCTAGGAGATAATCTTTAAGAACAATAGAGCATGTCATTTTGTCGATTCGGCTGTTCCGGCAGACCACGGAGTAAAACTGAAAGGAAGTGAACAGATAAACAAATACTTGAACCTTAAAAGAAAACTTTAAAAAACTGAAGGTGATGGTAATACCAATTATAGTTGGGACACCAGGAACAATACCCAAAAAGTTTGGTTGAAAAAGATTAGATTTGTTGAAAATCGGAGGAACGTTCGAGACTAGCATTGTTAATATTGGCCAGAATACTGAGAAGAGTCCTGTAGACCTGAGGAGACTTGATGTAACTGAAACTCTAGCGAAGTACCTCTAGCGAGAAGAACTCGAATAATAATGATTATGATATGATGTGATAGAGACGAAACAATCAATCCCATAATAAGCGAATGCAGCAAATTAGCACAAAAGGAATATAAGACTAGACGTGACAGGGTGGGAAAGGTGATCTACTAGGAACTGTGCAGGAAATGAAAGTTTGCCCATACGAACAAATGGTAAATGTACAACCAAGAATCTGTCCTGGAGAATGAGACGCACTAACCCCGCAGGGATTTTGAGATACAAACGGATCACTTAATCACGGCTAGACGACCAGACCACATAATAATCAACCAAAGAAAAGGAACTTGTAGTATTGTAGACTTTGCTGTCCCGCCAGACTACAGAGTAAGAATGAAAGAAAACGGAAAGAAGGATAAATACATGGACCTTGCTAGGGAATTGAAAAACTGTGTAATAATGAATGTGACGTTGAAACTAATTGTAATTGGTGCTCTTGGTACAACCACCAAATGATTGATAAAAGGACTAGAGGACTTGGAAATAAGTCGACGTGCGGAGATCATCTATATGTTTAGATATGCCAGCATACTGGGAAGTGTCCTGGAGACTTGAGGAGAGTTGCTGTCACTCAGACTCCAGTAGAAAACCATCAGCTAATGCTGGTGTGATAAAGTCTTCAATAATTAAGGTACTAGATGAAAAGCAGATTGGCATCCCTCCGCGCATTTTCTATGAATAGATAATGCTATTTGAACCATGACCTCAACACACCCAATAGTCTCTCTCTCTCTCTCTCTCTCTCTCTCTCTCTCTCTCTCTCTCTCTCTCTCTCTCTCTTTGTCTTTTATATCTTCCTTTCTCTTTTGCTAATAACTCTCTTTCTCTCTACTATTAAAACCTATCATTATTACCCCCACTTTATTTTCAGCCTCTCTTTAAAAGATAAATGAATAACAAAACGAAAGAAAGAAAGAACAAAAGAAAGAAAGAAAGAAAGAAAGAAAGAAAGAAAAAAAACAAAAACAAAAAAAACAAAAAAAAAGAAGAAATCCAGCTTTCCTCCATGTTAATTAACCGCAGTTTCACTTAGAAAAGAAAAGATTTAACAAACAAAAAAATGAATAAATAAATAAATTAAATAAAATAAAAATATAAAATAAAAAAAAGAGTGAAACATAACAAAATCAAAATCAAATAATAAAAAAAAAACACTGTAGAACAATAAGGTACAAAGACTAATATTTGTGGTCCGGATAAGATTTTTTTAAAAAAAGGCCATGATTACGTTATAGCAAAAATCTTTTCGTTTCTACAGACCCTAATTGCAAAGCTCAATTCATGTACGAATCTAAAGTCTATGACGTAATTATTTTTACTCTTTCCAACATTTTTTTTATTTCTTTCTTTATTTTTTTTTTCTTCATGCCAGTCGTAAATAATGGCTTTCACTGAAGTCCGAATGATAGAAAATATACAGGACACTTCTCGCAATGGGTGATCCATTTGTATCTCAAAATTCCAGAGAAATGTCTTACTTTTCAGAACAATTTCTGGTCTGTTTGCATACCATTTATCTGTCACTCGCACAGTTCTTAATGGAAAACTTTCCCAAACCCAGTTGTGCCTGTTTGCTGCATTCGTATTTTATTATTTTTACATTTCGTGGATTGTTATTTGACATCAACACAAACTGATGTTGTTTCTCTGTAGTCTGATTCACGGCAAATATCCTCATATCTTCAGATGTCTTCTCAGTTTAATATTCAAACTGAACACAATAGAGATCTGGATGGAGTCAGTATTTCCCCTGTTTCTCCTTGTTTTGGGTTGGGGTTTTTTTTGTTTCTTCGGAAATGTTTCTAGAATAGCGTGAATCCATTTCGTTTTATTCATTTATTTATGTATTTATTTTATTTTTGTCTTCTTTCCCAATATTTATTCCAATCTTTTTCTGCGGTGTCTTTTAAAAGGTGCCTGATAATGGATTGGTTTAGTTTGGTTTGGTTTCTTTGTTTAATGGCATATGAACTTTCAAGGGTTATTTTATGACAATCCTTGTAGGACAGTAGTAGTGCAATTAAACCAAAGTGTGGTTTCTTTGTTTAATGGCATATAAACTTTCAAGGGTTATTTTATGACAATCCTTGTAGGACATTAGTTGTGCAATTTAACCAAAGTGTGGTTTCTTTGTTTAATGGCATATAAACTTTCGAGGGTTATTTTATGACAATCCTTGTAGGACAGTAGTAGTGCAATTTAACCAAAGTGTGGTTTCTTTGTTTAATGGCATATAAACTTTCGAGGGTTATCTTATAATAATTCTTGTAGAATAGTAGTAGTACAATTTAACTAAAGTCTGGTTCATAGTGACAATCGGGATGTTGAAACAAATTGAAAATTTTCACATTGGTCAAATGAGTTGAGTGTTCGCCTGTTGTCTGGGAGACCGGGAATCATTCCCATGTCGAGTCAAACCAAAGACTTAAAAAATGGTACTTGATGCCTTCTTGCTTAACACTCAACATTAAAAGTTAAGGATCAAGGGTAAAGTAGAGCTATCCAGGGAAAGGAGTACTGCTCTCCCTTACACTTAGGTGTTCTAGCTATTGAAAAGTGAGTCTTCGGGTCCCCCTTGACTACGGTCGCCAACTATTTTTAAATAGCATGTGACACAAGGTCAATGTTTCAAGCTGATTATAACATACTTGAATACAGCGATTTCCTCCCCACCTAGTTTGCTTGCCATACCAAGGTTAAAGAGCTTGCACACTATCTATCTATCTATCTATCTATCTATCAATCTATCTATCTTGTAGGAGATGTGTTACATATTGACCTTCGAACCAGCCGTCAATCAAGAAACAGGTGCATCCGGTCGAAGATATCAAGATATAACCTTGACTGTGGACGGGTTGAATTCGGTGCAATTGCGACGCCCACGGGAAGCAGGTGGATGGCAAACAATTATATAACCCGGTGCCACAGTCAGTTCGAGTTAGTTGGGGTCAGTTATTGGAGTTCAAGTTGCAGTTAGAGGCAGTGAGAACCAGCTCCCAGCAGAGGGCTTGGGCCCTCAGGCCCCCCGGTTGAGCAGCCTAGCATAATGAGAAAGAAGTGCTGCTATAGTCAGAGGAACTTGGGGTCAATATGTTGCAGTCTGTTCAGTCTCCATCTCACCTCTCACACACAACCCTTTCGCAACCCTTTCGAGAATAAAGTGTGATAGGTATATTTTTTCTACAGAAGTGTGTTCGTTCGTCATTATTGTTGATTTTGTTTCCGCATGTATATGTATACATATAGTTGTATCATGGCTATACAACAGATGTTTTCGTGGTGTAATGGTTAAAGCGACGGACGGCGGAATCGTAGTAAGTGAGTTCGAGCTGCTGTCACTCTATTATGTTTACTTTCGAATAAATTCCCTTGGAAAAGGTATGAACCACTTTATCCTCTCAGATATGGGTTAAATAGTACCCCTAATATGGGTTAAATAGTACCCCTAATAGAAGGATGGCTTTGGCATTAGATAACCTATAAAGGTTGATATGCCATGAATCAAAGAAAAAAAACCCAAATTAACTAAGTATTTTATCAGCTCTATTTATCACAATTACATGAAAATATCTTGAAATATAATACATTAATTTCATTCAAAAAATTCACCATTTACTTCAACCACGGCCTTCAAATGACTTCGGAATCTCCCTCAACCCTTTCCAACGGTCTTCTTGCTTCATCATCATGTCGTGCCACTAGCACAGATATCCCTGACCCTCTCTCGCCACTTCTCCCTATCGTTCATCGCCTCTGGTAGGTCTTCAGGGCTACATCACGTATCCTCACATAGCTGCTGAATGTATGTTCGTGCTGGTCGTCCAGCTTTTGCCTGGCCATGTGTGGAGGTCCATAGGAGTACATCATTTATGAGCTCTTCCCTGCTTCTCCAGCCGTGTCCTGCATGTCTGGTTCGTCTAGCTTGGATAGTTTTCGTGATAGGAGGCAGGTGGCCGTACAGTTGGTGTCTTGTGGGGTGTTGCCGCCAGGACTTGTTCAATATTGCTAGCAGCATTCTTGTGTAAGTACCGTCTTTTCCAGCCGTTTTTTAGCGTCCATATCCATACGGCAGTATCGATATGACAGCTGCCTGGAGGAAACTGCGTTTCATTTTATCGGTCAGGTCTGATTTCCATATGATCGATAGCCTATTGATAGATGTCCATGCCTTCGTTAGCCGCGTGTTGATGTCCTTTTCGGTTGACGAGACGCTGCTTCCTCGGTAAGTGAATTTGTCGATTAGTTTAAGAGGGGTTCCATCTAGTGAGGAGATTTCACCTGATTGATTATAGCGCATATATTCCGTTTTGTGTGCATTGACATTAAATTGGTGAATACTGCCGTTATCCTTGTCTTCAGTTCATCTTTGGTGTTGCACGGAGTTTTGTTGATCTCTTGGTCAACCGGACCCCATATATAATAATCAAGGGGATTGCAATCTGGCTAGATGTTAGGGGTGATGTAGTCAAAGTGTAGCTCAACCTCCCGGAGGTATTTAATGCTGGCCTCCGTGATAAATTTGAAGCCTGGCGGGAAGAAGAATAATTTCACATACTTAATGACCACCTCAAGCTCCATGATGTGGTTGGTTGGTTGTTTGTTTGGGTTTTATGGCATATCAACCCTTGTAGGTCATTTAACGCCAAATTCTGTCTATATATACATACATATTCAACCAATGATGTCAAAATGAATAGTTTGGTAGGTAAAATTTTCTATTTACAGGATTTCATTTGTTTGCACAAGATTAACCAGTTTTAAGTAGTCATATCTTTTGGTACAACTGTCTCTCTCAAGAAGGACAGAATGTTATCTGTTTTGACGTTCTCGAACAGATCGATTAAGCTATTTACTTTGAAAAATCGCGAAAGCTCTGCATTCTATAAGAATGTGTTTAACCGTGCAAGTTGTCTGGCAGGTCAAACACTGTGGTTGTGGTTCCTATTTCAAAATGAAAGAGTGAGTAAGCCTTGTATGACCAATTCGCAATCGGGATATAACGACTTGTTCTCATCTTGATTTTCTCAATACCGATCATCAAGCTCCCAAGGTGGGCTGAATTTGGAAGAGTTTATAGTGGATGTTATTGCTCCATTATTGTTGCCATTTTGTGTGAAGTAATTTATTAATTGTTGGTTTCAGGTCAGTATATGGGATCCTGGATTTATCAGGCGTCAGATCTAAGGCCGATTTGGCTACCGAGTCTTCTCTTTCATTCCCTTTCACTCCAATGTGGCTTGGGGTCCAGCATATAATTATTTCTTTTCTATTTGACATTGAGTCTAATCTACTCAACAGTTCAATGATAAGAGGGTTCTGAAATTTTTTTATTTCTTAAAGATAGCAAGACAGAGAATGAGTCTGAAAATATTATACATTTCTTATGCTTACTCTTCGAGATGATGTTGAGATCTTGGTCTATTGCACGGGCTTCTGCTGTGAAGATAGAGCTTTCCATTGGAAGAGCTTTCCATGATATCGTCTGGGTGTTTACTTTTCATCTCTATGAATTTGAATCTGTCCTTGAGTTGATTGCCAAATACTCGTAAATCTTCGAAGAGAATCTTCTGTGTGAATTATAAACAAAAGAGCATGCAGTTTGCAAATTTCTAGAGGAGTGAATTTCGTCAAAGAGCTGCTTTCTTTACAGACAATGCTCAATTGACGCTTGTGTGCTGCAGAGTAGATATAACGTAAAACAAATAATGCACTTCACACAAAATTAATTATTTGAAATGTCGGCAAATTAATTAACGCGCCGTGTAGATAGATGAGACAAACATAGATTGATTGATACCAAAATGCAACACCATAGATAGATAGATAGATAGATAGATATAAAATAGATACTGATATTTTTGCATCAATCTATCTTTGTATTTTGGCATCTATCTATGTGTCTATCCTATTATCTATTCATATGTCTACTTCATTCTCTTATTATAGATAGATAGATAGATAAGTATATATATATATATATATATATATATATAATAAGGGATTGAAGAAGTAATCGTGTTGCCATTAGCGATTATTGCAAGCCTCTTCATTTGAATTGAGGTCTCAGTTACCGTTGAACGGATGTATGTAAACAATAGTAATTGTGATTCATAACCGTTTAAAATTTACTTCGCAGCTAATATCTCCTCGTGGCTGAATGGTTAGAAGCTTGTATTGACGTTTGAGTCAACCGGGTTTCGATCCCAGCTACGGGAAGATACTGTCTAGCCACACTGATGAGTTCTGATAGAACGAAACAGATCTGTCTGTGGATGACTATATATATATATATATATATATATATATATATATAGTAAAGGACTGAAATAGATATATGAATAGATAAGATAGACACATAGAGAGATGCCAAAATACATAGATACATAGATACCAAAAGGCAGACAAGTAACCAAGAGACTGGCGTAGATATATGGGTGGATATATTGAAAGACAGACAGATAGTAAGATACCAAATGACTGGTATAGATAGATAGATAGATAGATACGAATAGGCTGTGATAGATAGATAGATAGATAGATAGATAGATAGATAGATAGATAGGAATTTCTATTTCTCTTTGCTTCTAGCCCTCAACGATATTTAATTTTCCTGATTAAATTCAGTCCGTATCTAAAGAGAGCAAAATCTAGGTTCTGGCTCTGGCTGATGACCATTAATAACTCACCCAAATTGGCCTGTGCAGAGAGAGAGAGAGCAAAATCTAGGCTCTGGCAATTAAAGAGAAAGCCAAGAAACCTGAGGCCAAAACCATTGTCCCAGCCTCCCAATATAAATATCAAATGCGTAATTATCATTATTTTAAATTGTGCAGGTTATTGTTATAAGGGGAACTAGACAAATATTAAGATTGAAAACATCTCCAATATATTTAAGTCCTTATGGTGTATTTGCCTTTCTATCTTACTGTCAACTCAACAGTACTGTCAGATAGATAGATAGATAGATAGTGACATAGATAGATCGATAAATAAACAGATACTTACATAAATAGATGGTGTGATGGATATTGGGATAGATAGATGGATAGATAGATAGATACTTACACAGGTATATGGAATGATGGATATTGGCATAGATAGATAGATAGTGACATGGATAGATCGATAAATAAACAGATACTTACATAAATAGATGGTGTGATGGATATTGGGATAGATAGATAGATAGATACTTACACGGGTATATGGAATGATGGATATTGGCATAGATAGATAGATAGATAGTGACATGGATAGATCGATAAATAAACAGATACTTACATAAATAGATGGTGTGATGGATATTGGGATAGATAGATAGATAGATAGATCAATCAAATATAACTAAGCCTCGCTAAAATTCTACATAAATAATAATGACCTTTAAAGAGATAGATAGCTTTTTTATTCTCATCGACAGACTGGCCAATAGAAAGCAATCTATTTAAAAAAAAAAAAACTATTTGAAAATGAATGATAAAATAATAATTTTCACTCTAACCATGTACTTTTTAAAAATGTCAAATGAGGTCTAAACATCTAGACTGCAATCATTTGGGGTGGGGCATCATTTTTGGTAAATACGTATCACAGCTTCACAACTTATAAAATGGTGGTGCTTGTAGTGTAATAGTTACCATCGAAGGAAATGGACTCGGCGACACGAGTTCAATTCCTGAACGAGGTTGTTAGCATTTTCACATAGCGCTAATACCCTTGGGAAAGGTATGCATATAACTATTCTCCCACTAGCAAGGGGTAAATAGCTGGGCAGACTAGGCTCTGTAACTTTGGTATAGCAAGCGTTCTAGGAGAGGGAATATCCTGAATTCAAGTTTGCTAAATTCCGCTTGAAAATTGACCTTGTTTTTTTTTTAGTTTTATAGCATATCAACCTTTGTAGGTTATTTAAATCCAAATTAATTTTTATATAAATAAACTGTTCTATGTCAAGAAATTATGTTTAGTATAAGTATAGTTTTTGTTTACACACATTTAGATATCAAAAACAGTTCTGTTTCTAACAATTCAGTTTGCCATACAAAAAAAGCTCAATTTCAAACAATTCAGTTTAGCATGAGTACCAATTTTAAATGCCAAAACAGTTCTATTTTAAACAATTCAGGTTAGCATAAGTACGATTTATGGCATATCAACCTTTGTAGGTGATCTAATGGAATATCCATTTTTATACAAATAAATACTTCTATTTTTGAGAAATCAGTTCAGCATGAGCACACAGTTAAATTGTCAAAACATTCCAGGGACCCTGATGAGTTGGGGTCCAGAGAAGTTGCTGATAAGATGCAATAAAGAAAGCCATCACCCAGCAGAGTGAGCCTCTGGGCCTCCGGTTGAGCATCTGGAGAACGAGAAAGACACAACGTTGCCGGCCATAAGTGTGGAGGTCAAAATATTGAAGTTTCTGTTCCGTCTCCAACTCTCTCTCACACGCAAACCTTGAATAACCTTTTCGAACCCTTACAAATAAAGTGAGAGGTATATATTTTCTAAAGAAGTTTTCGCTCGTCTGTTTATTTATCGTGTCGTTATGATTCTGCATGTATGTAGATGAATCAGCAGATGACAATATAACAAAAGAATTCTACCAGAAAAGACAATCAAATCAACATTTTAAATATCGTCGAAAATGTACTATATTTCGGATTTAAATTAGAATTGTTTTAAAGCCTCGTTTCTCAGTCAACTCCACCAATTGTCCAGTTTGAATCGAATTTAATCAGGAAAAAATACTCAGCATTTTAACTTTTGTTGAAAACTTATGCTATGTTGAGTATGGTTGTTGCAATAAATCCGGGTATTTTAAAGTCTTATTTCTCCGGCAATTCTTCAAATTGGTTACTCTCTTAAGTAGAGTTATAAAGTAAAGATCTTGTTCAATGAGAAACGACAGTGAAATAAACATTTAAAATTTTCTCGAAAAAACCTATTTCACGTATGCGTCAATCACGTTTAAAACCTCATATGTCCGTCAATTTTTAGAACTGGCCAATTTTTTTATCAGCATAGGAATCTACGTATCTTATTCTACCAGAAACAACAAAATAAACAAATTACAGGTTCTCGAAAAATCTATGTAATTGCATGGTTTAAGCCATACGTTAATCTCGTTTCAGTTTTGCGAACGAGACAATATTATTGGTACTGTTGGACTCTACGTATCCTGTTCTACCAGAAAGGATTCTTTTGAACAGCCTTTTAAGGTGAACAACAAGATTAGAAAAGTGAAAAAACCATTATACTCACTAGATCTTTTTTTTCCATCCGTCTTGTTCTTGTTTCATTGCATTAAAATTCATCTCAGCTGTAATATTTGATGACGTGGAGTCCATGAAAATTAATATAACAGCATATTTTTTCGGCGAAAACAATTGACCACTGTAGGTTGGTTGATTGGGTTTTATGGCATATCAACCTTAGCAGGTTATTTAACGCCAAATCTATTTTTGTGTAAATAAAGAGTTCTATTCCAAACGATCCAGTTTAGTATGAGTACACAGTTTAATTGTCAAAAACATTTCTATTTCAAGCTATTCAGTTTAGTCAAACAGTGTAAATTCAGCTAATTCAGTTTAGTATGAGTACAGATTTTGTTAACACACAGTTAAATGTCAAAACAGTTCTATATTAAACAAGTCAGTTTAGTGTAAGTACAGTTTCAATATCAAAATACAGTTCCATTTCAATTAATTCAGTTTAGTATAAGCTCGCAGTTTAAATGTAAGTACGGTTTAATTATCAAAAACATTTCTATTTCAAGCTATTCAGTTTAGTCAAACAATTCAGTTTAGCATAAATATACCGTTAGTTCTATTTGACCCAAGATAGAACCCTATCAGGTGCTACCACGCCGGGCCAGAATGGACCTGGAAGCAATGGTAATGAAGGGGTGCTCCGCATTCTCCAAAGCCCCAGCATTCCTGAAACCTCACCATCGTATTGTTTAGTGTCATATCTAGGACACTCATTGGTGGGGGGGGGTCTTACCCCTCTGCAGAGGCGCAGTCAGTGTATTTTACAGCCCCACTGTCGGTTCAAATGAAGGTGATTTTAAAATAACTTCGTGAAAAAATCAAAACGAATCGGAGAATGCTATGTTTAAGTTTTGGATCAAAACTCAAAAGAAAAGAGTTGCTCGAATAAAGAGAAAGCAGTTTTTGTTTTGTTTGTTTTGTTTTAATTGTTGATGTGACGGTTGTTTTTTATTGTAACCAAATGAAAATTTGATTTTTTTTAATAAAATGGTTATACTTCGAAGCTCTAACCATGTCTGTACTACTGTATTGTTTTAAAAAAATTTAAATCTAACGAAACTCTTGGTGAAAAAGCCAGATAGGAACTATTCATAGATACCACGTACTGATTTGAAAAAAATCCGAGAAGCACCCAACATCTTATATCATAAACCATTCGAAAAACGTTGGTTTGCTTTAGTGACTTTATTTAGGTAAGGTACTATTTACCAACCCCTCCGCTCGGGCAGGATATGACACAAGGTCAATTTTTTAAGCGGAGGTTTGAATTCAGAGTTTTCCTTATCGTAGACTAGTTGCCTCAACAAGGCTGAAGAACCTAGTCCGTCCTACTATTTACCCATAGCTGGAGGGAGAATAAGGGGGTTCATACCTTTCCCAAGGGTATTTGCCCGAAAGTGAACATAATAGCGCGACTGGAGTACGAACTCGCGTACTACGATTCCGCAGCTCATCGCTTTAACCATTACACCACGAGGACACCCCTTTATGGTTAGTTAAGTTTTATAGCATATAAACACTTATAGATCATAAAAGTCAAATCTAATTGATACATATATATAAAATATAAATGATTTGGTGTCATTTGGTTTGATTTTATGACATTCAATGAGTAAAGCCACCAATGCGTAAAAGTGATTCTATTCAATCTACATTTTCACTCGTTCTTCCGTAATTTATCTTGTTTAATATGTTTATCAATAAACATATTTTTAGTTTCCGAGTTTTTAATAGAATTTTTTTTTAAATTTTGAATAATAACTTCATTTTAAAGAATTTTTATAATTTGTTTATGCCTTAATTTTTAGTATCTATCTTTTTAGGAATCTTGTAATATAGCTAAATGCTAATTTGATTTTACTTGAATTTTTAAGTTACCGGTATCTACGATTATGTAACTTTTATCTAAAGAATATATATGATATTGACTACTTTATCAATCGTTTCTTTTGGTTAGAGTTCAAGTTTATTTATAATCTTTAAAAAAATACGAGATGCATAAAACATTTTCCAGAATTTGTTCGTACGGGCATTTAAAATTATCGTAATTTGAAAATTCAGTATGTTATTGCTATACATCTTATGATATGAGTGACCAATTCTTATGATTTCAAGTTCCAATGAACAGCTACAGCAGCAACAGGAATACACCTTACTAAAGCCTGATTGTCACAGTTGGTGAAGTTCAAAAATGCACTCTGACACTTTAGAAGAACAATATGCAATAAAATTGTGTTTTAAAGTGCAAAAAATTGCAACAGAAATGTATGGCATGCTTCAGACTGCTTTTCGACCATCTTGCATGAATCGAGAATCAGTTTTTGAGTGGCATAAGAGATTCAAGGGAGACAGGGAGTCTGTGAGGGGTGATGAGAGGTGGGTGAGGAGTAAGGAAGTCAATAGACCAGAGTTGATTGGCCAAAGGGTTAGGGTTATGGTTACTATGTTGAGGTTTTAAGGGATTTCAGGATGAGATTCCATCGGATGAGGCCATCACTCTTCATATCGGGTCAGTGGCATTTCCACCAGGACAATACACCAGTCCACAACTCCATCCTTGTCACAGACTATTTGACAAAGATGGGCATTAAGAGAGTTCGTCAGCCTCCCTATAGTCCAGACCTTGCTCCCTATGACTTTTGCTTATTCCCTCGGCTCAGAGGCTGTCGTTATGAGACAATTGAGGAGATGAAAGAGGCTGTGACGAAGGTCATTGACACGCTCACACAAGAGGACTTTCTTGAAGCCTTCCAGAAGTTGTTGGAACCGTAAAACCAGTGCATTGCAGCCGGAAGAGATTACTTCGAAGGGGACTAGAGTTTCATGTGTGTACTATCAATAAAAGTGCCCATACGAAAAAAGTCTGGAAACTTATCGTATGCACCTCGTATATACAAACTTATATAAATACAGTGGCCTACGAAATGGTTTTATTCAAGAGAAATAAAATATACCCAATTTCAAAGTTTAATTTCGTAACATAAACTCAACATAAATAAACGATATTTAGAACTAGTATCGATTACCTCCTCCATTTTCAGTGTTTCAGTGCTTGTATTCGATTTTTCATGGATTTAATCAAGTGATCAAAAATCGTCAGATCCCAATTTTGTGAGTCCTTTTGAAATCTTTCTTCAAGGGTTGCCACTGACCTGATTTTGGCCCCACGATCTCGAAGTTTTTGGTCAAGAGTGCTCCCAAACGTGCTCTATTAGATTCATGTCAGGACTTTGGACTACCCATGGCTGTGACTTGATTCCTTGCGATTCATTCGAGACCTTTGCTACTTTGTTTGTATGACATGGCGCTCCATATTCTTTAAAACAGTAGATATTCTTGTCAATTTGATATATTTCAAATTTTCTAATATTTGACATTATTTGGGACCATTCCACGGCGTGTCAACAAAAATCAGTTCAAATTTCCCTCCAAACAAGACATTACTTAAATCCCTCCAAACAAGACTTACTTAATTCCCTCCAGACAAAACATTACTTAATGCCCTCCAAACAAGACATCACTTGAATCCCTCCAAACAAGACATTACTTAAATCCCTCCAAACAAGATATCACTTAAATCCCTCCAAACAAGACATTACTTAAATCCCTCCATGTTTCACAGTTGCCAGCAGACATTCAGTCTTTCAAGTCTCATTCTGATTTTTTCAAACATAAACTTGTCTCGAAATTGAATATTGGCAAAATTTACTTTCATCAGACCAAATTACACATTGTAAAAATTCATAATCTTTGCTCTCGAATTCCCTCGCTCAATCCATACACCATTTCTTCTTAATCCCTGAAATCAAGAGCTTCTTTCTGCCGCTCTTATTTGATAGTCAACCCCATTCAGAGTCTTTCTCCCCGTATGTGGCGACATTTTTATGCTGTTAGCGACATCTTTGACGTACTGAGACGGTTTCTGATGACTTTCTCTGTACTGCTCTTTTCGTTCGCTAAGACACGATACTTGGTCTTCTTGATTGCGATTCCAAGAGACAATAGCTTTCTTCATTGAATGTCTTGACATTGTTATTAACCGTTTGATGATTAATCTGGAAAATCTGAACTGTTTCTCTCTCTTTGACTTGCCACACTGATGCCCTCGTATTATTTGTCCTCGTTGAAATTCACCAATTTCCTTATTTCTGCGAACTTTCATTTCAAAATATGTCAAAGATCGTTCATAAATGAGAGTAGCTTAATACTATTTCGGTATTGTCTGAAAAAAGAAGAGACGTTATTACACAAACCAAAATTACCATAATCAACGGTGGCTAAAAAAGCTTTTCATAAGCCACAGTATAACTGGTATTTAACAATACAAACAAAAAAACATCTACAGAAGCATTGAAATTACAATTGGTCAAAAATCCTGTTTCAGTCAGTTTCAAGTTACGACCATTATCGAAAAAATTGTGCATTTCAGTGGGGAAAACACAGCTATTCGCAATAATGTTTCAAAATAAAGGTCACCAAGTCACCTGGGGATCTTGTCGAATACGTCGACTGCATCTCAGCTGAGAGCAAACCTCCACCCCAAAGAGTGTCATGAATATAACACTAAACTACATTGGATGGTGAGGCTCCCGTCTTTGAGCTGTTGGTAACACAGGATACTTTGCAAAGCCATTATTCCCTGGCCTACACTAACCTAGAGTTTGCCCAGTCGGCTGGGGCTGTAGAATATAACGACGGCTTCTCTGCAGAGGTGTAAAACACACCCCAACGAGTGTCCAGTATATGACACTAAACAATCTGATGGTTCCAGCAGCACTGCTTTGGGGAATGCGGAGTACCCCTTCATTGCCATCGCTCCCTGGTCTACTCTGGCCCGGAGTGGTAGTACCTGATTGGGCCCTATCTATGGGTTAAATAGAACTAATAGCATACTTATGCTAAAATAAATTGAGTAAACTGAATAGCTTGAAATAGAAATGTTTTTGACAATTAAACCTTACTTACATTTAAACTGCGTGCTTATGCTTAACTGATTTATTTGAAATGGAACTGTTTTTCGACATTAAAACTGTATTTACACTTAACTGAATTGTTACATATAACTACTTGAATAGTTTGAAATGGAAATGTTTTTGACAATTAAACTGTACTTATGCTAAACTGAATTGTTTTAAATAGAACAGATTATTTTCATAAAAAATGCATTTTGCGTTAAATAACCTACAAAGGTTGATATGCCATAAAACCCAACAAACCAACAAACCAAATAACCTAGAGTAGTAGTATCTGGTAAAGTCCTATCTAAATGGCAAATAGAACTGGTTAACCATTTAACTGTGAGCATACAAATAACTGATGTTTAGTTGAATTGTTAGTATTACATTGCATGACTTGCGTCCAAATGAATGAGTCATGTTAAATAGAATTAAGTTTTAAATAGCAATGCTTGAAACCATTTATATCCAAAGAAAGAGTTGATACGAAATAGAAATATATGTACGAGGATCATTAAATAAGTTTCCAGACTTTTTTCGCATGGGCACTTTTATTGATAGTACACTGATGAAACTCTAGTCCCGTTCGAAGTAATCACTTTCGGCTGCAAGGCACTTGTTGTACCGTTCAAACAACTTCTGGAAGGCCCCATCGAAGTCCTCTTGTGTGAGCATGTCAATGACTTTCGTCACAACCTCTTTCATCTCCTCACTTGTCTCATAACCACAGCCTCTAAGCTTAGGGAATAACCAAAAGTCACACGGAGCAAGGTCTGGACTATAGGAAGGGTGACGAACTGTCTTGATGCCCATCTTAGTCAAATAGTCTGTGACAAGGATGGAGTTGTGGACTGGTGCATTGTCCTGGTGGAAATGCCACTGACCCGATTTGACGAATGCTGGCCTCTTCCGACGGAATCTCTTCCTATGCTCCATTAAAACCTCAGCATAGTGACACAACCCTAACTCTTTGGCCAATCAACTGTGGTGTATTGACTTCCTTACTCCTACCATACCTCTCATCATCCCTCACAGACTCCCTGCCTTCTTAGAATCTCTTATGCCACTCAAAAACATATGTTCTATTCATGCAAGATGGTCGAAAAGCAGTCTGAAGCATTCCATTCGTTTCTCTGCCATTTTTTCCAAATTTACAAGAGAATTTTATTGCAAATCATTCTTCTAAAGTGTCCTCACGTCCAGAATGCATTTTTGAAACTCACCAGCTGTGACAATCAGGCTTTAGTAGGGTGTATTCCAATTGCTGCTGTAGCTGTTTATTATAACCTGAAATCATAAAAATTGGTCAGTCATCTCATAAGATGTATTGCAATAACATACTGAATTTTCAAGAGTCTTCGACAATTTTAAATGCCTGTACATAAGAGTCTGGATACTTATTGAATGAACCACGTTTTTGATAGGAATATTTGAAAACATTTACCAGTGTGCTAATAAATAATCTCTTGCTTGTTTAAAATGTCACCCACAAACTATTTGTTTAGAATTCATATATGTATGTGTAAACGTGATTTAGCATTAAATAACCAACAAAGGTTACTATGTCATAAAAGCCAACCAACCAACCAACCAATCAGCTAGCCAACTAAATGAAGAATTTCAATACAAGACTTTCACGTTTATAAAATGGCCGGTACCCACATCTACAAATTGCAATCCCATTAAGAAACGCGAGGTATCATTTTAGACGTGTCTATGAACAAGAAAGTCAATTTTATAAAAAGAAGAACAGTTTGATATCTTGGGGAGATTAAATTCAGCTTGAAATCCGTCGTAAATCTTAGGCTGTCAGTATAAATCATGTATATTCATGTTTTAAAATCAAAATGAAACACTTATAACATTTAGTTACTGTCCATTTCATTAACAAACAAAAAAATGGTATATTTCTTTCTAATCTTATACATACCTGCTATCAATATGATCTTCCTTGCTTTAACGCTTGGCGGAGGATACTATATTGATTGGTTGGCCCCAGAGGCTTTTTTCGCTGACACTACCTGCTTGGCGGAGTTAAGTTTACCTCTTGGCGCTTAAGGCGACCAAAGATGGAAATATCCAGGATGTCAAGCATTTCTTTTTTGTGATGGTTCTGCATTAGTCTCGTTTCTTGGGTGCGTTTCCCATCCTGAACTTGGATAAATCCATACATCTTGGAATGCAGAATTTTTTTCAAACTTTGAATACAAAGACGCCCAGCAAATAACTGATCTTGAAATAATATTCATGTTTATACTGCCCATTAACATTTATAACACTAGCATAATTTTTTTTAAAGTTTTTTTTTTCTAAACGAGAACTTTATTATCTTTAGTGAAACATTATACAGCAAAAACCTGAATATATATATATATATATATATATATGTATATGTATGTATTAACAGCATTTCTTCATTAATACATATTTGAGTGAATATAAAAATAAAGTTGGCGACCATAATCGAGGGTATCCCGAAGGCTCCCTTTTCGATAGCTACTACACCAAAGTGTAGGGGAAGGCGCTACTCCTTCCCTGGGTTGCTCTACTTTACCCTTGATCCGAACCTTATAATGCTGAGTGTTAAGCAAGGAGGCATCAAGTACCATTTTTTGAGTCTTTGGTATGACTCGACCAGGGATTGAACCCAGGTCTCCCGGGCCATTGGCGAACACCCTAACCGCTAGGCCAATGTCCGGTTTAATATAATAAACCTTTTTGGTCTCCATATTTTTTTGTTAATTCTTTCGAATTGCCGAATTGATCTAATGATATTCGCCGGGAATTGGTTGATATATCTTCTATAATTAGCTATTTCCCAAGTACTTTCTGTTTAACTTTCGGCCATCATCAGGGGATGATGTATTACAAAAGTGATATAACTTTTGTACGTACATTACTACTTTGTAAGAATGAGCGTTTGTACTGTTGTATTGTGTAGCGTTTACTTTTTGAATTTGTTTCTATAAATATCGTCAGTAGCTAAAGACATTTAAGTACATTAGCACTGGTTTCAAAATTAATTCTATTAAGTTTGGGTTAAGATTTTCCGTAATTCTGTTGTTGAGCAAGAAGGATTTTTTAAATGCTGTGGTATGGAACTTGTATCAGAAAGGTGCATAGTAAGTCTTCTCGATAGGATATATATATATATATATATATATATATATATATATATATATATTATTATTAATATTATTATTATTATTATTATTATTTTCAGAGATACAATCTCCTAAAGGACCTTTAAATTGATATATAACGTTGTTTTTTTTTTTGAAAAACTCCAATCGTTTGAGAGGAATTATTTTTAACAACTAAGTTGGAGGTTTTAAATCTATTATAATATTAAATAAGTTTTATTTTTTATTAGGATCAGTGGGGAGTATGTTTCTATGAATCAATGTTTTTAATATTTTTTCATCTGATTTATAATTGTAGAGAATTTGGTTTGGTTTGGTTTCTTTGTTTAATGGCATATCAACCTTTGTAGGTTATTTAATGCCAAAGCCATTCTCCTAGAAGAACAGTAGTGGTACTATTTAACCCATAGCTGGGAGGATAAGGGGGTTCATACCTTTCCCAAGGGTATTTGCTCAAAAATGAATGTAATACCGCGACTGGAATACGAACTCGCGTACTACGATTCTGCAGTCTATCTCTTTAACTATTACACCACGAAGACACCCCCTGAATTTGGTTTGGGTAAAAATGTATGATATATGTGTGTTGACTGGGTCGAGTAGTACAAATATATATCAAACTTTTTTTTACCGTGAAAGCACCTGATATTGTCCTCTTTATGATTCAAATAGAAGTTTATTTGTTCTTGGCACATCAAGTTTCGTAGGTTATTTAATGCCAAAACTCTTCGCCTAGAAGAATGATAATGGTACTATTAAACCCTTTGCTGGGAGGAAAAGGGTATTTGCCCGAAAGTGAACGTAATAGCGCGACTGGCGTACGAACTCGCTGACTACGACCCCGCAGTCCATAGTGTCTGGTATCTAAACTGTTCTTATGCTAAACTGAATTGTAAGAAATAAAACTGTTTTTGATATTTCAACTACATGAATTGTTTGAAATAGAATTGTTTTTATATTTAACTGTTTGTAAACAAAAAAAATTGTACTACTACTAAAAGGCCAAATCCTCTTTAAATATATATATAAAAGTAAAGTTGGCAACCATAGTCGAGGGCGACCAGAAGGCTCCCTTTTCAATAGCTAATACACTAAGGTGTCGTGGAGGGCGCTTTCCCTTTCTCTGGATTGCTCTATTTTACCCTTGATAAATACCTTATATTGCTGAGAGTAAAGCAAGGAAGTATCAAGTACCATTTTTAAAGTCTTTGGTATGACGCAACCTGGTATTGAACCCAGGTCTTCCGAACCACGGGCGAACACTAGGCCAATTATTTGGTTTGGTTAGGTTTTATGGCATATCAAGTCAATGTTTAAGACGAGATAAACAGGTTTGAATTTTGAGTTTTTCCTTCTTCTAGATCGGTTGCCATACTAAGATTAAAAACCCAGTCTGCCTTACAGTTTCCGCACAGGTCTAGGAAGCATGGTTAGATTTTGACTTTTTACCAGGCAATTAGCCCAATGTGAACTGCAAACAGCCTTGTCCAGGTTTTGAACTCGGATCACCGTGTCCATTTTCAACGTCGATAACCTTCACACTAAGAGTGTGATAAAATCACACATACACACACACACACACACACATGCGCGCATGCACGTGCACTCTCACACACACAAACCCTTCTCTCTCTATGTGTGTGTATATATATATATATATATTCCTGTATATACGTAAACCTCTATATAAACATATTCATTTATTTATTGATTAATATATGCACATACAAGTTTTCATATATACATATATGTATGTATGTATGGAGAGCCCAGCAGAAAACAACGTGGATGTAGTTGGCGCCTACAAGAATCACGCAAGTCGCACATCGTTATAACGGAAGATGCTCACCCTGAGATAAGTCGAAAGATACCGTTCATTTCCTCGCGTGTTTAACCAAGCGCACAACGGTATGAGTTGGGGGGGACAATCGTTTCCGACCTGACTCTCTTCCATAATGCATGCCCTGCCAAGAGAAGAAGAAGATGTTGTAGAAGACCCCTTTTCGGTGTTCAGTCCCAACCTCCACCAACTTGCACCTTGAACCTCGATGGGCCCTAAAAAAATAAAAAATAAAATAAAATAAAATAAAATGAAACAACCCTGACCGGAAAAAAAAATTAAATCAAATTAAATAAAACAACCCTCACCGGAAAAAAAACAAAACAACCCTCACCAAAAAAAAAAAATGAAAGAAAATGGAATAAAACAACCCTCACCGAAAAAAAAACGAAAAAAAAAAACAACCCTCACCGAAAAAAAAATGAAATAAAATAAAATAAAACAACCCTCACCGAAAAAAAAAAACGAAAAAAAAACCAACCCTCACCGAAAAAAAAAATGAAATAAAATAAAACAACCCTCATCGAAAAAAAAAAATCACCGAAAAAAAACAACAACAACAACAAAAGACAAAAAATAATGTAAGAGAAACACGGAAGAAATTAACTATGACTGCAATAAAAAATAGATACATCCAAAGAAATACAAGACAAATGATGCAATTTACGAGTAGATAACTATTCCTTGGATAAGAAGTGACGATTTTCCCGGATATCATTTTCTTGAATTATTAAGTAAATTTTGCCGCTATCGAACAGACGAAAAAACGGACCTGTCCCGAATATCTATCGTTTTATCCTTTTTTTTTTTTTTGTTCTTTTTAATACTGTTATCGCCATTTTTTTATGACCAGCAATTATTTATTGATAATTTCTCAGCTTTTACAGGGAGACAGAAAGTTGAGAATCATGCGCCACCTAGTGTAACTGAAACACACTAAAGAAATGATGATATATTTTCTGTGTAAGTTTAATCACCATCATCATCGAATCACGCTAACTGCAAAGGGTTTTTTTTAACTCTCTTTCGCCATCCGTCCATATCACGCATTACTCCTGGTAGGTCTTCCAGACTGTATCCAGATTCCGCAAAAAATCGATGCGAGTATATGCCATTTGGCCAACACTAGCATGTCCACATGTAGGAGTCCATAACAGGATATCGCTCTTGATGTACTTCATTAGCAGTGCCCAGTATGTCTTACTTGTTTGGTTTGTCAGATGGGAAATAAGTGGCCATACAAGTACTGTTTTGCTGAGTGTTGCTTCCAGTATTTGTTCCAAACAGCATATAGCATTCTCGAGTAGTTTCCCTCTACCTTTTTTTTCCTATGCCTTTCGTTATCATCAACTGGGTGTCACAGATTGGAAGAAATTTCACTTTATCTTATCACAGAAATTATCTTTCTATATGATCAATAACTTGTCCCTAACAGTCCACCTCTTCGCTATTTCAATTCAGTATAGTATCGAACAGAATAATTATATAGTTATTAACGAATCTGAAATGTTATTCGCCCTATAAATCGAAATCACACCAGTAATAATTATATAGGTATTTATAAAATATAATATAATAGAGCTTGGAGCATGTAATTGACCCTGCACGCCAAATCTATTTTTATACAAAAAGACAATTCTGGGGGTGTCCTCGTGTTGTAATGTTTAAAGTAAATGGCTGCGGAATCGTAGTAAGCGAGTTCGAACTCCAGTCGCGCTATTGCGGCCACTTTCGGACCAATACCCTTGGGAAAGGTATGAACCCCCTTACCATCCCAGCTATTGGTTAAATAGTACCACAACTGTTCTTCTCCAGGGATGGCTTTGGCATTAAATAACCTACAAAGTTTGATATGCCATCAAACTAACAATTCTTTTTTTTTAAACATTTCTGTTTAGCAGAAGAACGCAGTTTTAATGACAAAACTGATCTTTATCATTAAACTCAGTTAAACATGAATACACGATTTAAATGACGAAAACAGTCCTATTTCAAACAATTCAGTTTAGCATAAGTACACTGTTTAGTTCTAATTAACCTATAGATAGAACCTTATCAGGTGCATACGTGGACCTGGGAGCAATAGCAATGAAGGTGTACTCCACATTCCCCGAAGCTCCAGCATTACTGAAACCTCATCATCGGATTGTTTAGTGTGTTTTCCAGGACACTCGTTGTGGGGGTCTTACCCGTCTGCAGAAAAGCAGTCAGTGTATTCTCTAGCCCCTGCCGATTAGGGTATACAAGGATGGCTCTGATATTAACCAACTAACAAAGGTTAGGACATTAAAGAAAGGAACCAAACTCAACCAAAAAAGTCAATTATATTACTGTAGATTTACTAATGTCAGCTCTATACAATCCTGGCATATTATGTACTCAGTGCGGATCAAACTCATAATTGTAATCATTATATAGTTCACTAAGCTAGACTGGTTAAGCAGAATCGGTCAATGTGTATTGAAATAACTACAATAGAAAGAATAAACACACACACACACACACACGCACGTATATATATATATATATATATATATATATATATATATATATATATATGCAAATTTCATTGAACATAATAGACATTTTATGCCTACATATTCTCTTTTGGATCCGTTCGAATTCCCGTATTACTTTTATCGTATTCGGGGGGAACTGATTAAGGTATTGTCCATAATTGTATGTATCCCTAGTACTTTCTGCCCGACTTTGGGCCATCATCAGGGGAGAATCTGTTACAAAAGTGATGTAACTTTTGTTTTAGCAAATTACTACTGTGTAAGGACGTCTTTGCTGTTGGAGATTATGGCGCTTGCTTTTAAATGTAATTCTGTAAATAGTGCCAGTAAAAGTCGGGCAGAAAGTACTAGGGATACATACAATTATGGACAATACCTTAATCAGTTCCCCCCGAATACGATAAAAGTAATACGGGAATTCGAAGGGATCCAAAAGAGAATATGTAGGCATAAAATGTCTATTATGTTCAATGAAATTTGCATTAACGAAGAAATGCTGCCTAAATATACATATCTATATATATATATATAATCTCATATATATATATATGATTAATTGTCTTGTTGTATGGCATGTCAACGCTGCCTGGGTTATTAAATTTTTAAAATCAGTCTTTTTTAAGAAAAATAATAACCGAAAAAAATTTTTTGGCATAATAGGGGATTTAAAAGTAAATTTTATTTATATATATATACTTCTTTACTTCATTTAAATCATACACAGTTACTCAATCGTGCGTCTGCACGCGCACACACACGCGCGTGCGCACATACACACACACACACACACACACATATATATATATATATATATATAATCACTTAACGTGAGAAACTGGCAGTCACCTAACATAGGTCAAATACGTATCTAAACTATCACAACCTGAATACATGCTGTTTCCTAAATATTGAGCACTTGTTAATTTATTATATATACAGAGAGAGAGAGAGAGAGAGAGAGAAAGAAAGAGAGAGAGAGAGAATGTATTTTCCTATATTTATACAGGGTGGAACGATAAAATTATCGCCCTAGAAAATACGACATGATTCCATTTCCCTTAAATGAAAACCAGTTTTCTTTTTTTGTTGCAGATCATCTTCTAGTTGGCCAGTTGTGAACAAATCCCAAGAGCGATAGGAGCCTTCTCTCATGTCTGAAAGTGACACAATGTTGAACAAGCGAGATCGAATATGCGCCGCTGTACAAATCCTGCTCTCTACCGACCCAAGTTATGACAACAGGACCATTGCCAGCACCCTCAAAATGCAAATCTGGATTGCTACGAATAACAGGGACGTGCCCTGGGTGATGAAAACAAAGTTTCCGGCTACGGTTATCGTCTTTGGTGTGGTTTCAAGAGAGGGGCCACATCATGGCACCTCACATCTTCGAAGTGGCAGACCCTGGGTGTTGCAGCAGGACTCGGCACGGACCCACAAGTCCAAAGAGACTCAGGCTTGGCTTCAGAAGGAGTGCTACGACTTTATACCCTTCTCTCACTGCCCCCCTCCTTCCCGACCTGAACTACTTCATTTGGTCATACGTCGAGAACATCACCAACATGACCTCCCACAACACCAAAGCCAGCCTGATCGCCGCCATCCGCGGAATATTCGCCGAGCTCCCGCTGGCGCTTGAGGAAAAAGCATGCTCCTAGTTCCGGATCCGTATCGAGGCGATGATTGAGGCTGAAGGCGGCTTCATTGAATAGATGTCAGCTCTACTACATAATCAAGTTACCTGAATAGGTTTTTTCAATAAAAGTTTTAAAATAAAGCTGTAATGTTGTTTTCTTTAGGACGACAATTTTATTGTTCCACCCTGTATATCATCAATCTATTTATTTATCTATCTATATACCCAACACTCACACGTATATATATATATATATATATATATATATATATATATATATATATATATAATTTCTCTGTTCTTTTAAAAAATACTCACACAATCACAAAACCACACACACACACACGCACACATGTTTATATTTTTGGAAGAGAAATACAACAAGGAAACCAATTTGACGTAATGTTTGTACATATCAGTTTCTATTCTCTACCCTTTTGTCAAATATATTATCAGCATATATTCATATATATATATATAGAGAGAGAGAGAGAGAGAGATGTATATCCCTTTTGTGTTTTAATTATAGTTACTTGGTAGGCACAATATCCTGTAAATGAATAAGCCACGCTACGTCCGTGGTAGTTAACACGTTCGGTGGGTGAGAGCAAGGAAATAGGGTGTGGCTTAGGGGGTAAGTGCGATACGGGAAATTCCGGAAGCCTGAGACAGGAAGTGAGGATTAAAATACATAATGTATTTTAGAATGAATTATCGCGTTGAATCGGACGAGCCTTTCCTGAGCAAAAAGTTTTCATCACAACGTCCCCGAACAGATAAGGTTTGGTTTAAATGTTTAATAGATCGGCTTTTATTTAGACTTATTTAAACACATCATCATGATCACAGCAGTTGCAGTAAGAGGACATGGCGACAGCATGAATATCCTTGAATATCTTTTCTCTCTCTCTCTCTCTCTCTCTCTCTCTCTTTCTACCCGTCCCTGACGGTCAGCAAGCCTCAGTGAGTTGTCTAAACGGTATTCAATAAACGCAATGATGCTGATAAATGTAAATTTTAGTTGGTTGGCTAACACTGGTGTGTCCATGGGTAGGAGTCCATATGAGAACGTATCTTATGGGTTTGTCCTTACTTTTTCAGCAGTGCCCAGCATGTCTAGCTCTTCTTACTTGGATGGTTTGTGAGATAGAAGGTAGGTGGCCGTACAGCAGTTCTTTTGTAAATTGCTGCTAGCTTTTACTCCGGGCATTTCGTTAAGGGCCTCATGGAGCATGTATACAGTAATACTAACAGGGCTATTGTGCTAACAAGAATTCTTATCCTTTTTTATCAGTGATCAGATTACCTTATATTCCTTAATATCTTAATAGTAGTCCATGATTAGCCTATGCGTTTGTGGAAATCATTTTCAGTAGATGAGATTTTGCTACTGAGGTATTGTTTTGTTTCTTTGTCAAATGTCATATTAACCTTTGTAGGTTATTAAATGCCATAACCATCCTTCTTGAAAAACTGCTATGATGCTAAATAGCATCACAGCAGTTCAAGAAGGATGGTTATGACATTCGCTACAGCAGGAATTCGAATATACCCATAGCTAGGAGGATAAGACGGTTCATACCTTTCCCAAAGGTATTTGTTCGAAAGTGAACCTTATAGCGTGACTGGTATTCGAACTCACTAATTACGATATCACAGTCTATCGCAACCGAGGTATATTAACTGATCTCGTAATTTCAGCGCTTTTTAATTCAATGAGGAATGACACAATATTGATTAAAACACAGAAGACTGTAACTTTCATCTGTTTTGATATAATTATCTTTATTTAAGACACAACTGTGACTTAGGTATTGCATTAAACTGTATCTGATAGGGAGGCTTTCGTTTTGGAGTGTGGGGACTGTGGAGTAGCCCTTAATTACCATTGCCCTTAGATTTACACAGGCTCTGAGTAAGTCTATCTGTTAGTAGTCCATCTATGGGTCTAATAGAACGATTCAAATGTTTATTTGAGATTAAAACAGTGTAATTGAGGATGAGTAGGCCGTATTGGTTTTCTTTTCTAAGGTTTGTTTTCTTTTTTGGTATATTAACCATTGAAGGTTATTTGATGACAAATCCTCTTTATAAATACGCGGTGCATTCAATAAGTTTCCAGACTTATTTGTACGGGCATATAAAATTGTCGTAGACTCTTGAAAATTCAGTACGTTATTGCTATACATTTTATGAGATGACTGACCAATTTTTATGATTTCAAGTTCAAATAAAATGCTACAGCAGGAATTCGAATACACCCTACTAAAGCCTGATTGTCACAGGTGGTGAGTTTCAAAAATGCAATCTGGGCGTGAGGACACTTTAGAAGAACAATATGCAATAAAATTCTGTTGTAAATTTTGAAAAATGCCACAGAAACGTATGGAATGATTCAGACTTCTTTTCGACCATCTTGCATGAATCGAGCATCAGTTTTTGAGTGGCATAAGATATTCAAGGGAGGCAGGGACTCTGTGAGGGATGATGAAAGGTGTGGTAGGAGTAAGGAAGTCAATAAACCAAAGTTGATTGTCCAAAGGGTTAAGGTTAAGGTTACTATGCTGAGGTTTCAAAAGAGTTCAGGAAGAGATTCCGTCGGAAGAGGCCAGCACTCTTCATATCGGGTCAGTGGCATTTCCACCAGGACAATGCACCAGTCTACAACTCCATCCTTGTCACAGACTATTTAAGCAAGATGGCATCAAGACAGTTCCTCAGTCTCCCTATAGTCCAGACCTTGCTCCGTGTGACTTTTGGTTATTCCCTAAGCTCAGAGGCTGTCATCATGAGACAATGGATGATATGAAAGAGGCTGTGACGAGGACATTGGCACGCTCACTCAAGAAGACTTCCATGGGGCCTTCCAGAAGTTGTTGGAACGGTACAACAAGTGCATTGCAGCTGGAGGAGATAACTGCGAAGGGGACTAGAGTTTCATGTGTGTACTATCAATAAAATTCTGGAAACTTATTTAATGATCCTCGTATATATTAGAAATATATAATTTGGTTTTGGTAAGTTAAAACTTGCATTGTAGGTTATTTAATGCCAACTCCATTCTTATACATGTATATATTTCAATTTCAAACAATTCATTTTAGCATGTTTGCACACTAAATTTCAAAACAGTTCTATTTCAAGCAGTTCACTTTAGCCTTAATACAGTTTAGTTATTAGACCCATTGATTGGCCCCTATCAGGTGCTACCACTCCGGTATTCATGCTGCTGGGTTAATAAAAAGTCTTGATCCCTCGGCGTCAGGCTTGGTGCCTGAGGCGCACCATAAGCGAAAATCCCGATGGGGTAAAGTTATTTTTGCACCAGCCACAATACACGCTTGTCCCCCACAATAAATTGCCTTGTGCCGTATTCTGGTTGAGTGGGATGCCAGAGAAATAGCAGTAATTTTTAGAGTTTTGCTGAAATAAGCTTACCACTATATGCAAAATTTTTTTATTAAATTATTGTTATATGATAAGATCTTTTGCAGTATATAGATAAATTTTAGTTTCGTTGACCTGTTTTAAGGATAAGATAATTACTGTCATTGTGGTTAAATAAGAAATCAGGATTGTCAATGCTGAATTTCTTGCATGGAAAGCGCTATATTTTTTTTATATTGGTCTAATACTATGCTTCTTTTAAATATATATATATACCTTTAAGAAAAACAAAAACCGGTCACATTAAGATTATAATCCTAATGTGACCGGTTTTTGTTTGTTTTTCTTAAAGGAATTATAGCTCTGTGATGTCAGTTAAATTAAGCTCTTTACCAGGAAAATTTTAATGTTCATAGTTGAATCATCTTATTGTCCTGACGGAATTATTCCCGACTCCGGCTTAGCTGGACTGAATAATACATACGTACATACACACACACACACACACACACACACACACACACATATATATATATATGTGTGTGTGTGTGTGTGTGTGTGTGTTATAAAAGTGTATGGTTGTTATTATCTTTCTTGATGTGTTTGTAGCTGATCAAATGCGATATAATTTGGATAGTGCTCACCATCTGTGATAGAGCTATTATATAATAATAAATAAATAAATAAATCTTAGTTTATATACATAATTAATAGCAAGTTCCCTTGTCTGCGATCAAAGGTTTCAAGCAGTCTTATTACGACAATCATCTGGCTGGAGATTTGAGGAGACCTGCTGTCACTCAGACTCCAGGGGAAAAAAAATCTTGCAAAGAGTAAAATGATAATAATAATAATTATAATTATGATAATGAGAGAGAGACAGAAACAGTGACAGAGAGAGACAGAACAGTAACAGAGATGTGAGAATGACAAAATGCAGGCTAACGAAAACACTGGAAAAAAGGGATAAATTAAGCATAAGAATGGGAAGATATATATATATATATATATATAGAGAGAGAGAGAGAGAGAGATAAAAGCAGTAATAGTAATGTAAGAAAAACAAAAGGCGAGACAAGGAAAACATTGGAAAAAATTGATGAATGGAATATAAGGAGGGAAAGAGAGGAAATAGACCAAAGGAGTGGGGAGATAGATAGATAGATAGATAGATCGGAAAGAGAGAGAGGGGGGGGATGAGAGAGAATTGTGAACAAGAAAAATACGGAGAGAGAAAGAGAGAGAGAGAGAAGGAGAGAAAAGAGTTTACGAAAAGTGATAATAATAATAATAATAATAATAATAATAATAATAATAATAATAATAATAATAATAATTAATATAATAATAATATAATATAATGATAATAATTGCATCCCAGAGACGACGTTGACAGGCTATATGTATCTAGAAAAGAGGGAGGAAGAAGACTTGCCAGCATTGAAGACAGCGTTGACACATCCATACATCAACTCCAAAACTATATACAAAAACACGAAGGAGGACTCATTACAGCCACCAGATGAACAACAGAATGACAGTAACTAGGAAACAAAAATGGGAAGGAAAACAACTTTATGGGCGCTTTAAACGACTAATAAACAATATCTCACACGACAAAACTTGGACATGGCTAAGAAAAGGAAACTTTAAGAGAGAAACAGAATCTCTCCTAATAGCAGCACAGGACAACGCCATAAGAACGAATCATATCAAAACGAGAATAGATAAGACGCAACAAAATAGCAAATGCAGGTTATGTGGCGACAGAGATGAAACCATCAATCATATAATAAGCGAATGCAGCAAATTAGCACAGCGGGAATATAAGGCGTGACACGACTGGGTCGGTAAGGTGATTCACTGGGAAATGTGTAAGAAATTTCAATTCGACCATACTAACAAATGGTATATGCACAACCCAGCACCTGTCCTAGAAAATGACTCGCATAAACTCCTATGGGACTTTGATATACAAACGGATCACCTAATCCCGGCCAGGAGACTAGACTTAATAATAATCAACCAAAAAAAGAGAACTTGCAAAATAGTCGACTTTGCTATCCCGGCAGACCACAGGATAAAACAGAAAGAAAGTGAAAAGAAGGATAAATACCTCGACCTTGCTAGGGAACTGAAAAAACTGTGGAACATGCAGGTGAAAATTATACCAATTGTAATAGGTGCGTTTGGAACAGTAACTAAGGGATTAGTAAAGGGACTAGAGGACATGGAGGTTGGCGGACGAGTGGAGACCATCCAAACGACAGCATTGTTGAGAACTGCCAGAATACTAAGAAGAGTCCTGGAGACTTGAGGAGACTTACTGTCACTCAGACTTCAGTGAAAAACCATCGGCTTTCGCTGATGTGAAAAGCTCTAATGAGTGAATAATAATAATAATATACAACAGTAAGCAAGAAATATGCAGAGAAAGAGAGAGAGAGAGGGAGAGAGAGAGAGAAGGAGAGAAAAGAGTTTACGAAAAGAGATAATGAAAATAATAATAATAATTTACAAGAGTGAGCAAGAGATATACAGAGAAAGCGAGAGAGAGAGAGAGAGCATTATTACCAAGTGACTGCCCAACTCCACAGCCAAGAGAGGTGTTGCCCATTTTTTTAGCCCCCGGCTTTGTTTAGCTTGATTTGTTTTCTGCGTAACTGACCACAGTTTGTCAAGGGGCGTAATCAAGACATTCGAAGGAGACGAAGAAGCTAAGTATTCTGAAATATAGAAAAGCTCAGTGGAGCATACAGAAGACAAGAAAGGCTAGTTGCAAATGATATTGTCTTTATCATACATGAACAACTGGATGGACAAGAGCTTAAATATAAACACGCCAGAACTAACAAGAAATGAAAAATCGAAATTTACTGAACTTGCTGAAGTCTGGCACAAGGCCTTAACAAGCTAGAGTGCAAAGAAATGGAAATTCATAATATATATATATATATATATGAGGAGAAAGTGTGTAAGACTAAGAGTAAGATAAAAAAGGCGAGAAACTAACATCCATCAATACGCATATATATGCACACAAGTATATATATATATATATAATTTTGAATGAAGATGTACCTATGGGTGACCAAATCAATAATAGTTGGCGTCTGTAGTGTAATTGTTAACATTGTTTGAGTTGGTTTTGTTTCATGGCATATCAACCATTGTGGGTTATTCAATGCCAAATCCTCTTTATACATATATACTAAATATATATGATTTGTTTTGGTTAGGTTTTATGGCATATCGGCCATTATAGGTTATTTAATGTCAAATCCTCTACATACACGTATATTAAATATATACGATTGGGTTTGGTTGGGTTTTATGGCATACTAACTTTTGCAGTCTATTAAAGGCCAAATCTGGTTTATACATATATATTAGATATATATGATTTGTAAACTTGTAAGCCATCAAAGTTAAATGGTTCCAAGTATTGCTATGTATCACTAACAATTAAGTTAAACATCTGTCATTTGTTTACACACAGATAATCAAACAGTTCTATTTCAAACAATTCAGTTTCGCATAAGTACTCAGTCTTTTGTTTACACCTAGTTAATTGATCAAACAGTTCTATTTCAAGCAATTCAGTTTCGCATAAGTACTCAGTCTTTTGTTTACACCTAGTTAATTGATCAAACAGTTCTATTTCAAGCAATTCAGTTTAGTACAAGTCACTTGTTTTCGTTTGGTCATACATCGAGAAAATAACCAACGTGACCTCCCACAACACCAATGCCAGCCTGATCGCCGCCATCAGCGAAGTATTCTCCGAGCTCCCGTTGGCGCTTGTAGAATAGGCATGCTTCCAGTTCCGGATCCGTATTGTGGCGGTGATTAAGGCTGAAGGCGGCTACATTGAATATATATATATATATATATATATATATATATATTACAACAGTATATGGTTGTCACGATATCACTTGGCGGGTTTGTAGCAGGTCAAATGCGTTATAATTTGGAGAGTGCTCAATATCTGTGATAGAGCTGTTATATAATAAAACCAAAGAAGTATGTATTAGTTTTTAGATATATTTAATAGCATGGAAGCTAATCTGCGACCACGACTTTCCTGCTGTCTTATAACAACAATCACCTGCCTGATGAACCAAGTGGTCGCAGATAAGCAACCACGCCATTTTGTATTGATAAAAACTACTATATATATATATATATATATATATATATATATTGGTGTTCGCCAATGGCCCGGGAGACCGAGATTCAGTCCCCGGTCAAGTCATGCCAAATACTCAAAAAATGGTACTTGATGCCTCCAAATTAAACACTCAACATTATAAAGAAAGCGGAGCAATCCAGAGAAAGCTGTAGAGCTATCCACTACATGTCGGTGTTTTAGCTATTGTAAATGGCATTATCTGGTCACTTTTGACTACGATCAGTCAACTTTTATATATATATATATATATATATATATATATCAAGCTGACTACTTAAGTTATCTCACTCAAAGAATATTGGTTTATCAATATTTTTTGCTGTATGCATCTTACTGTTTATCTGTTTTCTCTCTCTCTCTCCCTCTCTCTCTCTCTCCCTCTCTCTCTCTCTGTGTCTCTCTCCTCCATATATGTAAGTATATCTCTGCGGTGTGATAGTTATAGTGAACACAATGGTCCGTGTTCAAATCCTCAACAAGACTGCCTTTTCTCATAGAGTGAATAAAATTGGGAACATTATGTATCTAAATATTTTCCCTCCAGCTGCGAGTAAGATATTTGACTAGTCTTGCGGTATTGCAACCGGTCTAGGAGAAGGAAAATTCTGACTTCAAAACTGTTAAGTTCCGCTGAAAATATGAATCTTTTGTCACATCCTACTTTTATGGAAGGGTGGTATACAAGTATATATATATATATATATATATATATTATCAGCATCATCATCATATCGTGCCGCTAGCACGGATATTCCTGACCCTCTCTCGCCACTTTTCCCAATCGTTCATCGCCTCTGGCAGGTCTTCAGGGCTACATCCCGTATCATCACATAGCTACTGTATGTATGTTCTAGCTGGTTGTCCTGCTTTTGCCTAGGCATATGTGAGGGTCCATAGGAGTACATCACTTATGAGCTCGTCTCCGCTTCTCCAGCAGTGTCCTGTGTGTCTGGTTCGTCTAACTTGAATAGTTTTTGTGATAGGAGGCAGGTGGCCGTACAGTTGGTGTCTTGTGGGGTGTTGCCGCCAGGACTTGTTCAAGATTGCTCGCAGCATTCTTGTGTAATTGCCGTCTAGCTTCTTCTCCAGCCGTTTTGTTAGAGTCCATATTGTGAATCCATATTTCTTTGAGAAACTTCGCAGACAACAATATTTGACTTTCTGTTAAAAATTTGAAGGATCAAAATAATTCAAAAAATCTTTTTTCTCTTCAGCAAAATTGTTAAAAATACATTTTTAATCAATTTAAATCATCGATGCATCATCAATTTTTTTCATTTAATTTTGAACCCTCTTCGTTTAACAAAAAGCGAACAAATAAAAAATTATTTTGCAGGTGTGGATTTATGCTGTATCTACTCAACTAGGGTTTCGGTTTATTTCTTTTAAGTGAAAGTCAACATACTTTTTCCTTTTGTAAAACATTAATTTCAACATCACTTGATTACCTAAAATTAACCGAATATGTTTGTGTTTTTATTGATTTATCACAGCTCCTATTACAAATAATAACTCTTGAATACACTGACTGCAACTCTGCAGAGGGGTAAGATCCTTCCCTACAATGAGTGTCCTAATATGACACAAAACAATCTAATGGTGAGGCTCCAGTAATGCTGGAGCTTTGAGAAATGCTGGGTACATCTTCATTACCATCGTTCCCAGGTCCACTCTAGCCTTGAGCGGTAAAATACCTTATCGGGTTCTATCTTTGGTTCAAATATTATTAAACTGCGTAATGCTAAACTAAATTGCTTGAAATAGAACTGTTTTTACATGTAAACTACGTACTATGCTAAACTAAATTGTATGAAATGGAACTATTTTTGTATGCTAAACTGAATTGTTTTAACTAGAACTGTTTTGACATTTAACTGTGTGTAAAAAAAACTATACTTTTACGAAACTAAATTTTTTGAATTAGAACTATTTAAATCTATGGTAATTTTTTTTTTAAGTCGGCGACAGTAGCTGCGGTTCACCCCAAGTGTCCCTTTTTCTATAGCTACTACACCAAGGTGTAGCGGAAGGCGATACTCCTTTCCTTGGATTGCTTCACTTTACCCTTGATACGTACCTTATAATGCTGAGTATTTAGCAAGGAGGCATCAGGTGCCATTTTTAAGTCTTTGGTATGACTCGACCTGGGATTGAACCCTCGTCTCCTGGGCTATTGGTGAACACTCTGACTATTATGCCAATGTCCGGTAAATATTTTTTTTTAATTTATTGGTTTGTATAAACATCATATGAATGAAAAATAACAAAACATTTAATATGAATTTTTTCTTTGATTAAAAAACATGATAAAATACAATCAAACATTATTTTGATTATATGATTATTTTAATTAAAAAATAAAAATAAGGATTTTTTTTAATCCCCTTCTCGCCGGAAGCAATATAAGTGCGCCCAAATAAAAATTTTGGTTATACATCTGATGATGGTTTTAACGACGAGAAATAAATATATAATGACTCCAAGGAAGTGAATTTTTTCTGTTAACTTTTATATAAAGAGATTTTTTTAGCTCTGCATTTTGAGTGCTAATGTATTCTTTATGCCAGATTAATTATACATCAATAGCCGTTGACATTGAGCACTCAAATTGGACACTCCTACTCCTTGGATCTCTTCCATGGATTATATAAAAAATTATATATATATATATATATATTGTGTGTGCGAGAGAGAGAGAGAGATAGAGAGATGAGAACTAGAGCGAGAGAGATAGCCTAATATTACGATGTCACAGTCCAGCATTGTAGACGGGTACTCCCCCCGAGAAATATAGATACATAGATAGATATAAACAGACTGGAATAGCTGAACAGATACAATTGGACAGTAATATATATATATATATATATATGTATATATATATATATATATATATATATATATATTATGTGTGAGGGTGAAAGAGAAAAATAGAAAGTGGGAGAGAATTCAAAGAGGGCCTGAAAGATTGATAGCTTACACCTAAGATGTCACAGTCCAGTAGGGTAGCCAATACGAGACGGTTACTACCCCTGATAGATAGATAGATAGATAGATAGATAGATAGATATAAACAGACTAGAATACCTGATAGATATTATTGAACAGAAATTTATACATTTACGTATAAGTATGTGTGTGTATGTATGAGAGAGAGAGAGAGAGAGAGGAAGAGAGAGAGGCGACAGAGTGAATAAAGAACTTTGAAAAAAAATGAAATTAAATAAATCCATCAATAATCATGAAATGTAAAAAGGAAAAAAAAAAGGAAAAAAATAAATCAAAACAAAGGTGAAAAAAGAACTGCCAAATGCGAAAGTTATGAGCGTCAATGATTGGTTTGTTCCCTAGTTTTGTTCAGCTTTGTTTTCGGCTTCTTCACTCTCATCAGTGTATCTGTTTTTATTTCTAGCCAATCAGTGATTTCTAATGAGCCTCGGCTTGATATCAGAAGGAAACGAGCCGAACATAATTTGCCCACTCACTAATGTACAAAGAGCTTTTATAATGGACAAGGTGTTGACATCGTGGACATGCAAGGATCAGGAAGGCGAACACAGGTCACTGACCATCGAAGAGCCAGCCTCGGGCAATAAGAAAAGAAACCATCACATTAATGAGAGCTTCCTGGTCAGCTTTCCCTCCCATATTGGCTACTTCATTTTACCCTACTAACAAAAATCAAGTGAAATATTTTGGCCCTGACAACACACACACACGCTTATATATATATATATATATATATATATATATATATATATATATATGTATGTATGTATATTCGAATGAATTGAGTTCTCGGTAACCGTGAAACGTATATATGTAAACAAAACAAAACATTTAAATCCCTTGTGGCTGTGCGGCAGAATCTCCGACTTGCGTAAAAGTTTACCGATTTCGTTCCCAGCTTCAAGAATTTCGCGTGTCTAGCCACACTGAAGAGTAGTGATACTACAAAACTGTCTATGGATGACTTCCAGTGATGCTGGAGCTTCATTTGCATCATTTCTTGGTTCACTCTGGCCTCGAGTGTATCATCTGATAGGGTCCTATCTATGGGTCAAATGGAAATAAACTGTTTGATTGTGCTAAACTGAATTGTTTGAAATATAACTGTTTTGAAATTTGGAGGTGCCCGAGGTGTAATGGTTATCGTCGTAGGAAATGAACACGGCGACACGAGTTCAAATCCTGGACCAGGCTGATTGCATTTCACATAGCACTAATACCCTTAAGAAAGGTATGAATCCAATTGTTCTTCCTCCAGCTATGGGTAAATAGTAGGGCAGATTGTTCTTCAGCCTTAGTGAGGCAACTAGTCTAGAAGAAGGAAAACTCTGAATTTAAACCTGTTAAACTCCGCTTAAAAATTGACCTTGTGTCATATCCTGCCCGAGCGGAGGGATTGGTAAATATGATTTTGAAATTTAACTGTGTAAATAAAGGTGGGGTGTTTAATTGAACTGTTACTGGTACATAGCAATACTTGGAACGATTTAACTTTGTTAACTAAACTGAATAGCTTGAAATAAAATGTTTTTGTCATTTAAACTCTTTATCTATGCTAAAGTGAATTGTTTGAAATAGAATTGTTTTTATGAATGAAATGGATTTAGTATAAAATAACCTAAAATGGTTGATATGCCATAAAACCAAGACAAACTAAACCATCTAAGAAAAACTGTCAATACTGTGCGCCGTGTTCGATTGTTTGAGTTTATATTTATATATATGTATATGAAGCAGCACCCCAATATGAAGCAGCACCCCTGCTGTAGGACCACTTACCTCCAATCTCGCAAGTCATAAAAGTAAGACGTGCTGAACACTGCTGATAAATTAGGGACGAACTTATAAATGACGTTTTCCTGTGGACTCCTATACATGGACATACCACTGTTGGCCGGTCAGTAAAAATGTGCGTACATTGGCTTTGCATGGAGAATATAGTCTACAGGACAATGACGATAGTGACAGCCGTGAGAAGTAGCCGATAACAATTGAACCCCGGTCTCTCAGATATATATATGCATTCCCTATTGCAGCCCACTGATAGACAGTTTCAGTTCAATATTATTTTAGGCTATTGTTGAATCGAAGCCAGAACTCGATTACATCAATTTGCGTTCACTTTGCACCAATGCTGATCGGAAGTCATGAACCTATATCTTCCAGTAGATTTAGATAGATAAGTAATTTGAAGCTCTTTAGCCTTGTAACGGGCAAACCCTTTCGTTGTTCGTCCCAACCAGCATCTACTCTTGCTGCTAGTAAAGGACAACACATTAAAAGCCTGTGAGGAGATGGGAGCCGTCACTTGTTGGTTTATTTGGGTTATATGGCATATTAAACTTTGTAGCTTATTTAATCCCAAATCTATTTTTATTCAAATAAACAGTTCTATTTCAAACAATTCAGTTTATCATAAGTACACACTTTAATTGTCAAAAACACTTCTATTTCAAGCTATCCCGTTTAGTCAAACAATTCTGATTCAAACAATTTAATTTAGGATAAGTGTAGATTTTATCTACAGACTGTTAAATTTCAAAACAGTTCTATTTTGAACAATTCAGTTTATCATAAGAACACAATTTAGATATCAAAACTCTTCTATTTCAAATAATTCAGTTCAGCATAGGTACGAAGTTTAATTCTATTTGACCCATAGATAGGACCCTATCAGATGCTACCACTCCAGACCATAGTGGACCTAGAAGAGATGGCAAAGAGGGGATACTCCACATTTCCCAAAGTTCCAGCATTACTTGAACCTCACCATCAGATTGTTTAGTGTCATAATCAGGAAACTCGTTAGAGGGAGGTCTTACCCCCTCTGAAGATGAGTAGTCGGTGTATTCTGCGGCCCCTGGCGACTGGACAAGGGTGCTGTCAAGTAAAACCGCTGCCCTGAGACATAACAAAAAGGAAATTATTTAAAACGCTTGATTTCTTTCCGCATTTTTATAGTTAGGCAATTTCCAAGTGCCGCAGTTTTTCTGAAGATCCCTGTTTTTCATTTTTGAGCCCATAATATTTTTCTATGTCCTTTATGAACAATTCCCAGTGCATGCTCGCACCGACTGCCTCACTTTTTTATGGTCCAGTTATTTACTGGTTTTGTTGGCTGTAAACAGTTTTATATTATTCAGCCATGATTTTCGCAAAAAAATAAAATAAAATAAAATAAAAATTATTATGTTCTAATTTTTTGTGAAAATTATCAAATGAGCATACATTTACTTGCTATAAAAAGACGATTAAACTTCAGAACCTCTTCAAAGATTTCCTTTTTAATTTAGGGATTTATTTAAGAAAAACTGTTTCTTCTTCTTCTTCTTCTTCTTCTTCTTCTTCTTCTTCTTCTTCTTCTTCTTCGTTAATATTTCTTCTTCAACCAGCTGTACCTTCTTCTTCTTCATCTTCTTCTTCTCTGTTAATATTTCTACACCCGTTGTATCTTCTTCTTCTTCTTCTTCTTCTTCTTCTTCTTCTTCTTCTTCTTTAATATCTCTTCTTCAACCAGCTGTATCATCATCTTCTTCTTCTTCTTCTTCTTCTTCTTCTTCTTCTTCTTCTTCGTTAATATTTCTTCTTCAACCAGCTGTACCTTCTTCTTCTTCTTCATCTTCTTCTTCTCTGTTAATATTTCTACACCCAGTTGTATCTTCTTCTTCTTCTTCTTCTTCTTCTTCTTCTTCTTCTTCTTCTTCTTCTTCTTTAATATCTCTTCTTCAACCAGCTGTATCTTCTTCTTCTTCTTCTTCTTCTTCTTCTTCTTCTTCGTTAATATTTCTTCTTCAACCAGCTGTAACTTCTTCTTCTTCCTCATCTTCTTCTTCTTCTTCTTCTTCTTCTTCTTCTTCGTTAATATTTCTTCTTCAACCAGCTGTATCATCTTCTTCTTCTTCTTCTTCTTCTTCGTTAATATTTCTTCTTCAACCAGCTGTAACTTCTTCTTCTTCCTCATCTTCTTCTTCTCCGTTAATATTTCTACACCCAGTTGTATCTTCTTCTTCTTCTTCTTCTTCTTCTTCTTCTTCTTCTTCTTTAATATCTCTTCTTCAACCAGCTGTATCTTCTTCTTCTTCTTCTTCTTCTTCTTCTTCTTCTTCTTCTTCTTCTTTAATATCTCTTCTTCAACCAGCTGTATCTTCTTTTTCTTCTTCTTCTTCTTCTTCTTCTTCTTCTTCTTCTTCTTCTTCTTCTTCTTTAATATCTCTTCTTCAACCAGCTGTATCATCTTCTTCTTCTTCTTCTTCTTCTTCTTCGTTAATATTTCTTCTTCAACCAGCTGTAACTTCTTCTTCTTCCTCATCTTCTTCTTCTTCTTCTTCTTCTTCTTCTTCTTCTTCTTCTTCTTCTTCTTCTTCTTCTTCTTCTTCTTCTTCGTTAATATTTCTTCTTCAACCAGCTGTATCATCTTCTTCTTCTTCTTCTTCTTCTTCTTCTTCTTCTTCTTCGTTAATATTTCTTCTTCAACCAGCTGTAACTTCTTCTTCTTCCTCATCTTCTTCTTCTCCGTTAATATTTCTACACCCAGTTGTATCTTCTTCTTCTTCTTCTTCTTCTTCTTCTTCTTCTTCTTCTTCTTCTTCTTCTTCTTCAATATCTCTTCTTCAACCAGCTGTATCTTCTTTTTCTTCTTCTTCATCTTATTCTTATTCTCATTCTTTTCTTCTTTACCCATCACTCCCAATATTTCTCTGAGACAAATGTCTTATCACTACTTTTTTTTTTCCCCTGCTGCGTGTTGAAGGAGCGAATGTTTTGCTTGTCCTCTACAATTTGACACTTTGCAAGCTCCCTGCTCGACTCTTTTGTCCTCTGTCCAGAAACCTTTATCGATTGATTGTTTCTAGCCACTGAAACTAACAAAAATAGAATTTGATCGGAGACAAGGAAAATTACTTTTACAAGCGAAAAAGGATGAACAGTCCAGCTTTCTCTTACTTTAATCTTGTCTGATTTTATGCACTCAAACACACACATACTCGCATGCATCCGGGTAGTAAGTCTGTTGTGGGAGGAAAGCCTGACAATGATGGGTGCATAAGAACAAAACAGGAACACATTCATGTATGTAAGTGTTTATGTAAGGTGGCACTCTTGGTGAAATGGTTATCATTGTAGAAATTAGACTGAGCGAACCGAGTTCAAATCCAGGACGCTGCTGTTTGGATTTCACATATTAATACCAATGGGATCTATCGGGAAAGGTATGAATCCAATAATTCTCCCTCCAACTATGGTTAAATAGTAGGGTAGACTGAACTTTAACTTAGGTATGACAACCAATGTAGGAGAAAGAAAACTCTTAATTCACTCAGGTTAAACTCTACTTAAACATTGGTCTGGTATCTCATACTCTTCATGTAGTGCGGTTGAATATATATATATATATACCCTCGACCGAGCCGTCAATCAAGAGATGCACCTGTGTAAATAGGCAGAAGAAGAGCGAAAGCTGGTGGGCGTAAGGAAAGAATATAGGCCGGTGCCCGCGGCGGCGTCGGTCAGTCGAAGACAGGAATGCTAGAGTGAGGACCAGCTTGCAGATTGAGGGCTACGGTCCTCAGCGACCCCCGGTTGAGCAACCCAAGCCAAGATGCGAAAGAAGTGCTGCTATGGTCAAGAGAAGAACTTTTTGTCAATATAGCAATCTTTCCCTGTCTTCACTCATCTCTCATACACAACAGACATCAACCCTTTCGAGAATAAAGTATGAGAGTTATATATTTTTGTAAAGAAGTGTGTTCGTTCGTTTATTGAAATCGTCATTATCGTTGTATATGTTTCCAGCTTATATTTGCGTAAATGTCTATACAACATATGTTTGTGTAATTTAAAAAATATAGTATACCAAGGAATTATTTTCCCAAAAGAAAACATTAAAGATTAAAAAACTAATATCGGAATTTCATCGACGAGATGGAAATTAAGGTTTATAAACCACATTCATTCTTTCTCTCATGAACAAATTTTTGGTAATTGAAAAATAAGGGTTTAACCCCAGAAATTCAATGGAGTATATTAAAAAAAAGTCCAATATCCCGAGCTCCTTTGATGGTAGATGTAATTTGTGTCTTGAAGAAAAGATATATTATATTTGCGTAAATGTCTATACAACATATGTTTGTGTAATTTAAAAAATGTAGTATACCAAGGAATTATTTTCCCAAAAGAAAACATTAAAGATTAAAAAACTAATATCGGAATTTCATCGACGAGATGGAAATTAAGGTTTATAAACCACATTCATTCTTTCTCTCATGAACAAATTTTTGATAATTGAAAAATAAGGGTTTAACCCCAGAAATTCAATGGAGTATATTAAAAAAAAGTCCAATATCCCGAGCTCCTTTGATGGTAGATGTAATTTGTGTCTTGAAGAAAAGATACAAATTATGTTGTATCCTGATCCCGATAACGTATTAAATCAAAGATATGATTTGATTGTTAGATGTAGGTATAGAAATAAATTGTAAACTATAGTCTAAAATTTCGGGTTGATAGTCAAAGTTAACATTAATTAAATCAATAGAGATATCTTAACCTGGCTCAAGAAGTCTTACCATTAACAGCAGGGGTTTTGGTACCTTTCAAAGGAAAAATGATGACATACTAGAATTAAAATTGATAATTTTGTTAGAAATGATTGAAATTTGGATATGTATTATTGGAATTGCTAAATTGTTAATTTTATTGGTTTTATAGTTGTCTAAAACTGAAACTAGAAGGGACCGGAACTAGCCTTCCATGGGCAAAGGCTATTCATAGCTGAAATGGATTTCGTTTCTCCATCTCCTTCCTTCCTTTGGCTATTGATCCTATCTGGTTGTATTTTATTTTATTTTCTGATAGGATCTGATGAGGTCCTGTTAAAAATCATTTTAGAGTCCTTGGTTAATATTAATGCTCTTAACAGGATGGAAATAAATTTATTATCCTAATGTGCCCGATTTTTTTTTTTTTCTTGAATTGATAATATCATTTGCTCTGTGAATTTATTTACATTTAGCTCTGTACCAGGAATATTTAAATATTCAAAATTTGAATAATTTATTTGTGCTGACGGAAATGTTCCCTACTCCGTATTTACTGGATTGAAAAATACATACATACATATATATATATATATATATATATATATTATATGGTATTGTTTGTGACCTTAGGTTTCATGCTTTCTGTATTCTGCTGACAAAGAGAAAGTTTTCAAAAAACAACCGATTGATATGGTTAATTTTTTGGTTCGAAAAGTAGGGATTATGAAACTGTTTGTGTACCTAAGCTCTATCATTGATTATCATCATCATGTTGCGCTGCCAGCACGAATCTCCCTGATCCTCTCTCGCCACCCGTCGTTATAGTCTATTGCTCTCGGGAGGTCTTCCAAACTACATCCTGTATTGGCACAGAGCTGCTGTATATAGGTTCTAGCTGGTCTTCTAACTTTTGCTCGTCTGTGTGAATGAGTCCATAGGAGTACATCGCTTATGAGTTCATTTCTTGTGAAGAGTGTCCACAGGCGTATATCGCATAAACTGAACACTCTTCGATAATACTGCAACATTTGGTCTTCCATAAACTTAAAAGGTGATCTAGTAAGAACCATAAATTTCTTTGTGATACATCATGTCTACCAACCCCTCCGCTCGGGCAGGATATGACACAAGGTCAATTTTTAAGCGGAGTTTAACAGGTTTGAATTCAGAGTTTTCCTTCTCCTAGACTAGTTGCCACACCAAGGCTGAAGAACCTAGTCTGCCCTACTATTTACCCATAGCTGGAGGGAGAATCATTGGATTCATACCTTTCCCAAGGGTATTAGTGCTATGTTAAATGCAATCAGTCAGGTCCAGGATTATGAACTCGTGTCGTCGAGTCCTTATCCTGCGACGATAACCTTTACACCACGGGCACCTCCAAAAAACTTCTTTGTGATACATAAGCTAAACTTCTTTGTGATACATAAGCGTTTAAATTTCCTTCTCTTGTGCTAGTTTCCTCGTGGGTGAGTGGTAGAATCTTTGATTGGCTTTTGAGTCAGCCGGGTTTCGATCTGGCAATATGTATATATATATATATATATATATATATTGTCATCCACAGACAGACTGTTTCGTTCTATCAGAACTCTTCAGTGTGGCTAGACACGCAGGACGCTCGAAGCCGGGATCGAAACCCATCCAACTTTACGTTAGAATAAGTCTCAGACCACTCGGCCAACAAGCGAACCACGTTGGCTTAGGGAATTTTTAAGGTATTTATGTAGCAACAGCAGCAGTGTCCGTTTGTTTAAATTTTTATACCCTATCGGCTACCAGAGTGCTCAATTCTTTCGAAGAGCTTTGCATTATGCGAGCGGCGGCCGACAATTCCTTCGCCAGAGTGCTCAACCCTCATATGTATGCGCTATCCAGTGCAAACACCATATCATAGTGACATTATAGTCAGAGTAACACACTTAACATCAACTAATTTTGAAAAGAAAGCAATTTCCAGTCAAATATTCCATTGGATAATAATTTTGTGAGGTCTGCGATTACATTGAATATTATTTCTAATAATCTAATTCTTGATAGAGATAACTATGACATACCAATAAGAATATTTCATTGATTCCTGGACAGAAGCTAAACTTTATCATGGACCGCTGTTAACAATTTAGAATCCTTCCCTTCTTTCTAAATAGAAGCATCAATATCATCATCGACCACAGGTAACTATGAAATGCTTGATACAATCATTCACTCCTTAAACAGAAGCAGCATCATCATCATGGACTGAGGCTAACTAGTTAGAATTCTTTCCAACCCGGTCGGCTGCGGCTGCATCACTGCAGAGGGGTAAAATTCCCCCAACGGATGACCAGGGTATGACAGTAAACAATCTGATAGGTTTCAGTAATGCTGGAGCTTTCGGGAATGCAGAGTAACCCTTCATTGGCATCGCCCCCGGCTCCATTCTGGCCCAGTGTGGTAGCACCTGATAGCGTCCTATATATGGGTCGAATAGAACTAAATTTTGTACTTATGCTAAACTGAATTGTCCGAAATGGAACTATTTTTTGTATGCTAAACTGTTGTTTGAAATAGAACTGTATTTTGACATTGAAACTATGTACTTATACTAAACTGAATTGTTGGAAATAAAACTGTATTGTCATTTAACTGGGTGTAAATGAAAAACTATAATTATGTTGAATTGAATATTTTGACATAGAACTGTTTATATGTATAAAAACGGATTTTGCATGAATAACCTACAATGGTTGATGTGCCATGAAATCTAACCAAACCAAACCTCAGTCAAAGCAATGCTTTTTTGTGTAACAATATGTCCCAGCTTCCTCACAGTCATGCAGTTACGTTCATTTTTTTTAATGGCATCTCAATCGTCGAAGGTTATTTATTGCCAAACTAGCCTAGTAAAAAAAAGCAGTGGTTCTATCAAACTCGACGATGGGAGGATAAGGAGGTTTATACCTTTCTTCAAGGTGTCTGTCTAAAAGTTAACGTCAGTGCCTGACTTGAGTTCAAAATCGCTTACTAAGATGTCGCAGTCCACACGTTAGCCATTACGCCACTGGTACTCCACCAGCCGTTTTCTTTAAAAATTGGAATTGGTCTATTATAACTGAGATTTTGATCCAGTCTTCGTTGGTTGTTTGGGTTTGGGAGCATATCCACTATTGATGTTTATTCAATGACAAATTTTCTTTATACAAATATATTAAATATATATGATTTGGTTGGGTTGGGTTTTATGGCATTTCAACCATTGTAGGTTATATAATGCCAAATCCTCTTTATACATATATATTGAATATATACAATTTGTTTTGGTTGAGTTTTATGGCATTTCAACCATTGTATGTTATTTGTGGCCAAATCCTCTCTATACATATATATCAAATGTATATGATCTAGTTTGGTTTTGTTTAATGGCATTTCAACCATTGAAGTTTATTTAATGCCAAATCCTTTTTAAACATATATACTAAATATATGTGATTTGATTTGGTTTGGCTTTATGGCATATCAACCATTGTAGGTTATTTAATGTCATATCGTCTTTATACATAGAATATTAGATATATATCATTGGGTTTGGTTCTGTTTTATGGCATATCAACCATTGTAGGTTATTTAATGTCATATCCTCTTTATACATAGAATATTAGATATATATATCATTGGGTTTGGTTCTATTTTATGCCATATCAACCATTGTAGGTTATTTAATGCCAAATCCTCTTAATACATATTAATTAAATATTTAGGATTTGGTCGGGTTTGGTTTGGTTTTATGGCATATCAACCATTGTTTGTTTCATGCCAAATCCTGTTTATACAGAAATTTAAAATATATATGATTTGTTAACTTATTTTATAGATATGTTTTTAAACCAGCCTGAGTTCATTCTTTCATACACAGTTAAATGGTATCGAGTGTTTCTATCTAACGAATATTTCTATTTGCTATTAATTATTTGTTTGCACCCAGTTAATGACACTCAGTTTTAATAGTGAACGGTTCTATTTGACCCATAGATAGGACTCTATTAGGTGCTTCCTCTCCGGGTCAGAGTGGACATGCGAGCGATGGCAATGGAGGAGTACTGCACATTCCCCAAATCTCCAAGACTGGAGCCTTGCCATCAGATGGTATAATGTCATATCTAGGTTATTTATGGGGGAGTCTTGGCCTTCTGCATAGACGCAATCGGTGTACTTTACAGCCCCACCCGCCTGGGATAATCACTCTTGGGTGTTGGTGATTTGGGTCTTTGGGTCTTTGGTGAGGGGCTTTCCTTATTTGGTAGGATAAAGTTTATTGCTTGGAAACTGCGACGCCTCAAAAAAGGGTTTCCCCAAGGATTAAGTATATTTTTTGGGAGGGGCACTCATGAATTTCTATCCATCAATTATAAAATGATTCCATGTCAAATTTGACTCGGTGTCAGTGTGTATGAATGCGTTATAGTACAGATATCGTCATCGTAAGCCGCACCAAACGAGCGAGTATAGCACAAGGCTGAGATTTAGGTGGGTCAATGCGCAGGGTCATACCTGAGACATGCCTGGCAAGTACCAAAATGCCTCGAACCTCGTCGGCATTCCCAAAAACGGAGCGCCTCATGCACCAGGAGATAAACCTTGACCCCCGGGAACGGCCCGCAGAGGTTCGAGGAGTAGGTCAGTCTCTCCTATGAGACTTGACTGCCGACTGGTTGGTTGGTTGATTGGGTTTTTATGGCATACTAACCTTTGTCGGGAATTTAATGCCAAATCCATCTTATAAAGATAATTAGTTCTATTTCAAACAATTCAGTTTAGCAAGAGTACACAGTTTAATTGTTAAAAACATTTCTATTTCAAGGTATTCGGTTTAGTCAAACAGTTATAATAAAAGCAATTCCTTTTAGTATAAGTATAGTTTTTGTCCACATACAGTTAAATATCAAAACAGCTCTATTTCAAACAATTCAGTTTAACATAAGTATGCAGTTTAGTTCTATTTGACCCATAGATAGGACCTTATAAGGTGCTACCACTCCGGGGCAGAGTTGACCTAGGAGTGATGGCAATAAAGGGGTGCTCTGCATTCCCCAAACCTCCAGCATTATTGGAACCTCAACATCAGATTGTTTAGTGTTATATCCAGGACACTCTTTGAAAGGTCTTACCCCCTCTGCAGTGGTGCACTCGGTGTATTCCGGAACTCCAGCCGACTGGGCCAGCGACTGCTGGGCTTACTCAGTTATCGCATCAAGCAGTCTCAACCGACCATGACGCACCACTGTTGTATAGTCACAACAATGACCAGCTATACAAACACATATGCATGCTGAATCATAACGACGACACAATAAAGTCTTTTAGAAAAATATACCTCTCACTTTATTTGAAAGGGTTGTGTGTGAGACGGAGTTGGAGACCGAACAGAACAGCAACATATTGACCCCCACTCTATTTGCCATAACCGCGTTTCTTTCCCGTTCTCCTGTGCAGCTCAAACGGGGGCCTGGGGGCCCAGTCTCTCTGGGTGCTGGTTTTCTCTACCGCATCTTATCTCCAACTCATCTGATCTCCAACTCGTCTGATCCCCAACTGACTGACTTCCTGTCTTCACCCGGGTTATATAATAGTTCAACGTCCAACTTCTTCTTGTGGGTGTCACAAATCGCACTCATTCAACCCGTCCACGGTCAAGGTTATATTCTGATATTCCTCGACCGGAAGCACCTGTTACTTACACAGGTGCATTTCATATTTTGACAGCCCGGCCGGGTCGGAGGTCAATATACAACACCACCACAACAACCGATCTCAAACCAACCGCGTACCCCAGTGGATGGTTGGAAAAGATCATCAAGGATGGGTACAATCCCTTATATTACCTGCGGGAACAATCTTTTTTACTCTCCACCATTCGAATTATTTATTTAACACTTAGTTCAGTTGATAGTTTCTTTAATTTCTCGACTTTTTTTTTATTTTATTCTTTATACCAGTAAAAGTGAGCGATCGTTTTTGAGGACCAAAACCATCAAGTCTCCTCAGTACCACCAGACTCTTCTTTGAATTCTTGCAGGTCTCAATGATTGAGTGAAGGTTATGCAAAAATAGGATTCCATTTACAAAACATAATAGCATGACCCAATGAGTTATTACCATATGCAGATTATTAATTCATTACTGAATATCACTTTCATCCAACTGTCCATACGCCATTTTGTTTCTTTGATTTCGTCCCCCCGCTGTTTTATTTTGATTGTTTCTTTTCAGCCTGCTTTAATTTCAATTTTTTCAATAAGTTTGTCATTGCTGGTTTTCCTTTGGCTTTTTTCAATGTAAATCCTGTTTCATTCAGCCGATTTCTAACAGTTTTATTCACAAATATTAATTCCTGTTTCAATGCATTTGTATTTCATTTGTTTTATGGTACATTTTCTATTTGAAGGCTCACAGCCGTGAGCTTTCAATCCTGATGCTTTTTTCATGTCTTCTGTGATCTACCTGTATGCTTTTATTCATTGACAAACTCTTTTTTGTTTTCATATTTGCACCAACTTTTAAACATAGCCTTCTAGGAACAGACAACGGATTCCGCCACAGTCAACTGAGAATAGAGTTCTTCAATGAGCTTTATTATCCTTTCCATTGTTCCATTGTTTCTCTTGTGGTTTCCTTTCAATTTGGTATTCCTAACCACTTGTTTAAATCCGCAAGAAATCTCTTCTATCTAAAGACCAATTAACATATCAAGGATTAGGATTTAGGATAAGGAATGTAGATTATAAGCACATCCCATAATATTTTCCTCAACATTGCGTTATTCCATATTTTCCTCTGCCTGGCTTGAGGAAATATAATGTAACATAATGGCCGAGGGATTTCGTTTTATATATATTGCCTTTGGGTTTAGTTAGGCTGAGAACCTTTCGGCTCAGCACATGGGTTAGTTAGGTACAAACTTGAGCTCAAGTGTTGACGCGCGCGCGGGGAGGATGTGTCATTCAGAGATGTCAAAATAGAAATCCGATAGAAAGGTTGACCAGTGGATGTGAATGACGTCATTCACCGGAAGCGCGCACGCGCGGAGGATTTTGGGGATTTTGAAAAAGTCAGTTAGTTGAATTGATTCCTGCCTCGAGAGAAGACGGTTGACTTTCGCTTGCTCGCGGAGGCCTTACGACGGGTGCGCACGTGTTGGGGTGGGGGAGCAGATGGAAAAGCCAGAATAGAAAGAATGTGTATCTCTCTCCTTATGTTGAAGAACCTTTAAACTCAAAGGTAATAAAAAGTTTCGTACCTGAACTAAGAAGTCGTAAGTGTTTTTCGTGTTTCGAAATTCCTATGTTCTATGTATATATGTTACGAACATTATATGTACGTTTCACACATATCCGTATCATGGGTATGGTACAATAATATCATCAACTTAATAATCTAATCCGATTTTGAAAGGAAATGTTCAGCTATTAAAAAAACTATTTTCCGTCTTATCTGTTGTTAGTTTGTTTACTGCTAAATAAATTTAACGTCTAGTTATACTTCCTTCATTTATTTCAATGGATCCTTTCGTTTGTTTAATTCATTCGGATTATTTGATTATATCTTATACATGTAAACAAATATTTTGTGAAATTTGTTTGAATATATATAAGCAAAGTTGGTGCCTGTGGTGTAATGGTTATCGTCGTAGGAAATGGACACGGCGACACGAGTTCAAATCCTGGACGAGACTGATTGCATTTCACTTAGCACTAATACCCTCGGGAAAGGTATGAATCCAATTATTCTCCCTCCAGCTATGGGTAAATAGTTGGGCAGACTGGGTTCTTCATCCTCGGTGAGGCAACTAGTCTAGGAGAAGGAAAACTTTGAATTGAAACCTGTTAAACTCCGCTTAAAAATTGACCTTGTGTCATATCCTGTTCTCGCGGAGGGGTTGGGTAAATATATATAAGTAGAGTTGGTCAACCGTTGCGAGAAAGGAAGAATGGGAGAGAAGGGTTAGCGTTAGGGTTTGTTCAATCATACCCTTGATCCTACCCTTCTTTTTGATATTAAGCATTACTTGATAATGCAGCAAAATATATGCAGAAATATATATATATATATTGGCATCATAAGTAGTGTTCCCCAGTAGTCCGGGAGACCGAGGTTTAATTCCAGGTCGAGTCATACCAAAGACTCAAAAATGGTACTTGATGCCGCCTTACTTAGCACTCAGCGCTCTAAGGTAAGGGTCAAGGGTAAAGTGGTCAATCCAGGGAATGGAGCCACGGCCTCACCTACACCTCGCTGTAGTAACTATTGAAAAGGGAACCCTCGGGTCACCCTTGGGCACAGTCGCCAACTTTACTTATATATATATATATATATATATATATATATATATATATATATATATCAACACTCTGAATACGCGCAGGATGCGACACAAGGACTATTTTTCAAGCGGCGTTTAACAAGTTTGAATTCAGAGTTTTCATTCTCCTACAGTGGTTGTCATATCAAGACAAAAGAGCCAAGTCTGCCCTTATAACTGGAATGAGAATAATTGGATTCATATCTTTTGCAAGGTTATTAGCGTAATGTGAAATGTAAACATTATCGCCCAGGTTTTGAACTCGGGTCGCTGTCTCCATTTCCTAAGAAGGCAAACATTATGCTCCGAACGCTTCCTATCTATCTATCTATCCATCTATCAACTTATCGAGATAGATAGATAGATAGATAGATATGAATATACTGGAACAGATGAATGGACACGAACAGACAAGAAGATGGATAGATAGATAGATTAGTGGGCGAGAAGAGACTAGATCGGGGCATGTGTATAGATAAATGTAGGCACGTGCAGAGAAATGATTTCATAGCTTTCCGGGTGCTTGTTCTGATTGCACGGAGCGTGTCTCTCCCACATTAGGATAATTCGAAGAGAAAGAAATTGAAATGGAGGTTTGTCGGCCATTGTGTGACTGGACAGGACATTAACAAAGAGACGTAAGGAATGAGGAGACACCGGTAATGGAATCGCATTGTTGGACTGGCTGAATTCATCAAGAAAAAAAACCCTGATATAAACGAAATAGGGACAGAGACCGACAATATAAAGAAGAAGAAGAAGAAGAAGAAGAAGAAGAAGAAGAAGAAGAAGAAGAAAGGACTGAAAAATAATCAGAGGGGAAAAAGTCAAATAAGAAGGTGTTAAAAAAGAAGAAGAAGAAGAAGAAGAAGAAGAAGAAGAAGAAGAAGAAGAAGAAGAAGAAGAGACAGTAAAATAATCAGATGGGAAGGAATCAAATAAGGTGTTATAGAAGAAGAAGAAGAAGAAGAAGAAGAAGAAGAAGAAGAAGAAGAAGAAGAAGAAGAAGAAGAAGAAGAAGAAGAAGAAGGGACTGAAAAATAATCAGACGGGAAGGAATCAAAGAAGAAGAAGAAGAAAAGACTGTCAAATAATCAGATGTTGAAGAAGAAGAAGAAGAAGAAGAAGAAGAGACAGTAAAATAATCAGATGGGAAGGAATTAAATAAGGTGTTATAGAAGAAGAAGAAGAAGAAGAAGAAGAAGAAGAAGAAGAAGAAGAAGAAGAAGAAGGGACTGAAAAATAATCAGACGGGAAGGAATCAAAGAAGAAGAAGAAGAAGAAGAAGAAGAAGGGACTGAAAAATAATCAGACGGGAAGGAATCAAAGAAGAAGAAGAAGAAAAGACTGTCAAATAATCAGATGTTGAAGAAGAAGAAGAAGAAGAAGAAGAAGAAGAAGAAGAAAGTGTCCTCTCAAAATCTGAAATAATGGACTAGTTTGGAAGTATTGTAGTGCAAACTCCTTCCTTTAATACATTATATGTCGCTACCATTTCTCCGCCATATTTTTTATCGGCTGTTTGCGATGTCCTCCCTCTCAACACGAACGGATGTGGCCAATAGCAAAATATTAGAAGATGAGGTCTAAGGTGCTTTGATATTAAGTATTTGGGTAATGGACAGAATCTTCAGTGGTGTCATCCTTTCGAAAATTAAGCCTTCAACAGGAATTCGAGGGCCTCTCCGTCAAGACAGTTATAAAAAGGAGGAAAAGCCAGACTCCCTGGGTTTCAAGTAAGGATTAAAATGAAGTATCTGTTCATCACCTTCGGTTGAGTTCTTGACTTTGGTCAGGCAATAGTTAATAAATCAAACGACCCTGCTAAGACGAAATATTGACAGTCACCAAGCGCCACTGAATCTGTATATACCTTCTTCAAGTTATATTTATATATATATATATATATAAAATGTCATCCATAGACAAACTGTTTCGTTGAATCACAACTCATCAGTATGGCTAGACACTGGAGATGCTTCAAGCTGGGACCGAAATCCGCTTGACTTTTCGCCAGAAGGATACATGATCGCAGAGCTATCGCCATCATCAACGTAAGAAAAGGAATTTTTACATATACGTTAACGGTTACCAGAGTGCTCAACTCATCTGAAGAGCTTTGCAATTGCTCGTAAGTAGCAACCGGTAATTCTCCGCTCGTAGCTATTAATTAACAACTGTGTAATTTATGTTTTAACCACAAGAGGCCGTTTTTATCCTCTACTGCTAGCTATGAATGACCTTCAACTTTTGGCTGAAGAAGGGTATTTGGACCGTTATAAAGTAGTTTGCCATTCCGAACTCCAGTCACGCTATTTCAGGAAGGCATGAACTCCCTTATCCTACCCAGGTATAGGTGAAATAGTTCTTGTAGTTTGGTTTGGTTTGGTTTGGTTTCTTTGTTTAATGGCATATCAACTCTTTTTAGGTTATTTAATGTCAAAGCCATTCTCCTAGAAGAACAGTCGTACTATTTAACCCATAGCTGGGGGGATAAGGGGGTTCATACCTTTTCCCAAGGGTATTTGGCCGAAAGTGAACGTAATAGCGCGACTGGAGTACGAACTCGCGTACACCGATTCCGCAGTCCAAGTTCTTGTAGTGTTCTTTTACAAAGATAGTTTTGGCATTAAATAACCCAAGACAGTTGATAAACTATTTAACAAAGAATCAAATACAAACTAAATAGTATCACAGCTGTTCTTCAATAGTGTAATATTTCGGACGGGCGCTGTCGTCAATCAGTGAAGGTGTCACAAGATGAGCGCGTGCGGGCAGAATGACCTGCAAAGTTAGACGCGATTTTAAAATAATCACAGATGTATTATCACGTGTTTCACTAGTGACATCAAACATTCGAGGATCTTCGATTAGTTCTCCAAAATCTCTATATAAGAAATCAAGTAACGAGATTTTGGCAGAGAGTTGAAGGCAGTTGTCAAAACGGGTGCGTTAAAGGTTCCGGAGGCCCCGAACCATCCTACCCCAGTCTGCAATGACAGGCGTATGCCAAACAGCTCTCACCCACATCCCGTCACCACCAAGAGGAAGGAAGAAGAAGGACGCAACTAGAATGAACTTTAAATAACCCACTATGTTTGATAAGCCATTAAACAAAGAAACCAAATCAAACTAAATAGTGTCATTGCTATCCTTCAATAGGAACTTTTTTGGCTTTAAATAACCCACGATGGTTGATAAACCATTAAACAAAGAAACCAAATCAAACTAAATATTATCACTGCTGTTCTTCGATAGGAATACTTTTGGCTTTAAATAACCCACGATGGTTGATAAGCCATTAAATAAACAAAGAAAAAATAAACAAATAAAAGTAAACGAAACCTTTAGATAAGTAGGCAACGAAAATATTTCATCAATATCTACAGACTTAAAAAGAAAATCTTCTTATCTTTACATTATAAATAGTAAACATTCTTATATTCAAACATATTCTCACTTTAAAAATTACTGTAATACAATCAAACTCAGTGTAATTCTTTTAATAAACAATGTAGTCTAGACCTTGATGTAGCTTCCTGTACTTACTGGGACATTCCAAATATAGTAAAACCCACCTTCTTTAAAAATAGCTTTGCTCATATAATAATTTAATTTGTGATTAATCTAATACGCTTAAGAGACATTTTTGAAATGGTTTTGCCGAGGAAATTTAAATTGAATTTATAACAAGACCTAGAAACAGGATAAGCTTTGACGTTTCAAAAGCATATCCAGAATAATAAATGTTTCCTTGTTTATCGGGTAAAAAATTGATCTTAATCAGACGTTCATTACTCGAGTGAGTGTGTTTGTGTATATTATCATACTCGTTGCGATTTTCTCACACCAGCGTAAGATGATGGTCTTTCACGGGAGTGACAGCACATCTACAGACGTCACTTTGACTATTTGTCGCTGACTCCCACCAGACACGACTTGACACATGGACAAAAGCCTGAAGGCCGATTTAAGTGGGGATAAAGGGGAGGGGAAGGTCGGGAACGAGCCGAGACTCGAACCCTGCTGGTCTATGCTGCTCATCGGCTCACTTGGTGCAATGTGAGCCTGATAAGGCAAGCAGTTTCACGAACCCAAATCTTGGCCCGGGCACGTATGCCACAGACGTCTCTTTGACTACTCAAAGTATTTTGGCCGATATACTTGCCAGTTTTTCACACCGGCGTTAGATGATGGTCTTTCACTGGAGTCTGAGTGACAGCAAATCTCCTCACGTCTCTTGGACTCTTCTTTGTATTCTTGCCGATATACTTGCCAGTTTTCATACCTGCGTTAGCTGATGGCTTTCTCTGGAGACTGATTGACAGCAAGTCTTCTTAAATCTCCAGGACTCTTTTTGGTTTTCTGGCCAATCTCAACAATGTAGTAGTTTTGGTGGTGTCGGCACATATTCCGAATTACAACTCTTCTGGTCCTTCTCACTATGCGTTCGGAGACCGTTCCAAGCGCCCCAATTAGAATTGGTTTCATCGCCATTCTCATATTCCATAATTTTCTAAGTTTTCTAGCAAGTTTCAAGTCATTATTATCACGAGATCAAATATTCTGGCCGGGATTAGGTGATCCGTTTCTATCCCAAAATCCCAGAGAATTTTGAATGTCTAATTTTCCGGGATGGATTCTGGTGTGTGCAAGAACCATTTGGTTGTACGGTAAAATTTCAATTTCTTGCACAGTTCCTTCTGGACCACCTTCCCCACACAATTGTAACTATCTTATTCTTCTTTTGCTCTAACTTGCTACATTCGCTAACTATATGATTATGCTGTTTTTTTGTTTATTGTAATGGCATAACAACCTTCTTGTCTTATTTCATGCCAAATTCATCCTTCCCAAAGAACAGTATATCATATGATTAATGGTTTCGTCTCTAACAAAGCATAACCAGTAATTATATTGTGTATTATCGATATTCGCTTCAATATATTTCAATATTTCACTTCCTTATATTTGGTTTTTGTGGCGTTGTTTTGTGTTCGATTAAGGTTTCCCTTTCATAGCCATGTCAGAGTCTTCTGATGAAAGATTTCGCTTGTTTGTTGCTTGAATTATAATCATTATTATTATTTACTCATAGGAGTTTTTCACAGCTTTAGGTGATGGTTTTTCACTGGAGTCTGAGTGACAGCAAGTCTCCTCAAATCTCCAGGACTCTTCTTAGTATTCTGGCCGTTCTCAATAATGTAGAAGTTTAGATGGTCTCCACTCGTCCGCTAACTTCCAAGTCCTCTAGTCCCATTAGTAATCCTTTAGTTACTGTACCAAAAGCACCAATTACATTTGATATAATTATCACCTGCATGTTCCATAGTTGTTTTTTTTAATTCCCTAGCAAGGTCGAGGTACTTATGCTTATTTTCACATTCTTTCAGTTTTATTCTGTGGTCAGCCAGGACAGCAAAGTCGACAATTTTACAAGTTTTCTTCTTTTTGTTGATTATTATTAGGTCTGGTCTTCTGGCCGAGATTAGGTGATCCGTGTGTATGCCAAAGTCCTATAGGAGTTTATGTGTGTTATTTTCTAGGACAAGTGCTTGGTTGTGCATATACCATTTGTTTGTACGGTCAAATTTAAATTTCTTGCACATTTCCCAGTTGATCACCTTGGTGTGTTGCCGCCAGGACTTGTTCAAGATATTCGGTCCAGTTAAACCAAAGTTGAGAGTAATTCCATCAGGACAAGAAAATTATTCAAAACCTGAACATTTAAATGTTCTAGGTAAAGAGCTCAATGTAATTAATATTACAAAGCAATAATTTCTTTAAGAAAAGCCAACAACCGGTCACTTTAGGATTATAAATTTATTTCCATCCTGTTATGTGTTTCTGATGTAAACCAAAAATAAAAAACCCGAAGTGAGAAAAAACATGGGGATAACTCTTCACCCCGCTTCCATCACCCCCCCTCCGTGGCTATTCTGATTTATTTTATCCATAAGATCTGAAGAAGTCCTGTTAAATTTTTCTTCGTACTTTTGGTTTACATCAGAAACACATAATAGGATGGAAATAAATTTATAATCCTAAAGTGACCGGTTTTTGGTTTTTCTTAAAGACTATATATATATATATATATTTACCAACCCCTCCGCTCGGGCAGGATATGACACTAGGTCAATTTTTAAGCGGAGTTTAACAGGTTTGGATTCAGAGTTTTCCTTCTCCTAGACTAGTTGCCTCACCAAGGCTGAAGAACCAAGTCTGCCTTACTATTTACTCATAGCTGGAGGGAGAATAATTGGATTCATACCTTTCCCAAGGGTATTAGTGCTATGTGAAATGCAATCAGTCTCGTCAAGGATTTGAACTCGTGTCGTCGTGTCCATTTTCTACGACGATAACCACTACACCACTACATATATTTGCGCCAGATGACCGTGATGTCGCGTATAACTGTGATTAGCACAAACATTTTAAAATTTTGTAGTTGAAACCTAAACACTTTCCATAAACACTCTACAATCATTATAACTATTACTTAACTATATATATATATATAACTTTTAGTTATGAAGCTGAAATAAGGAAATGAGATAACAGGTTTTGTTTTCATATTATTTAGTATTTGGGCACTTTCTTTAAGAATAACATTTTCATGACTAAATATATATATATATATATATATATCATCATCACCCATAAATGTGCTCTTTATCCTAAGAATTTATCTTTAAATAAAAAATTGTTATTTCTTACACTTGAATCAAAAAATTTCGATCTGTATTTTTTTTCATATCAAATATATTACATTAAACACAAAATACAGGAAGCAGCAACCTACCAATGAGCAGTTGTACGGCCACACACCTCCCATCTCACATATATCACAGTAAGACGAGTTAGACATGCTGGGAACTACTAAAGTATTAAGGAACTCATTTACAACGTTCCCCTGTGGTCTTCATCACATAGACATACTTGTATGTAAGTTTTTGCTGGTCAGTCTTGACCAGCAAAGACTTACATTCCTCAGCCGTGTACAGACACTGTATGTCATCATGAGCGATAGCCGATAGGGATAAAATGACGAGAGGGAGTAAAGGTAATCCGTGCAGCAAAAACGCCTTCATGATAATCATATTTACCAACCCCTCCATGTAGAACTCATTGACTATTTCATTATCATCATCATCATATCGTGCTGGTAGCACGGATATCCCTGACCCTCTCTCGCCACTCCTCCCTATCGTTCATCGCCTTAGGTAGGTCTTCAGGACAACATCCTGAATCCTCACATAGCTGCTGAATGTACGTTTGAGCTGGTCGTCCTGCTTTTGCGCGGCCATGTGTGGGGATCCATAAGAGTACATCTCTTATGAGTTCATCTCTGCTTCTCCAGCAGTGTCCTGCATGTCTGGTTCGTCTAACTTGAATAGTTTTCGTGATAGGGGGCAGGTGGCCGTACAGTTGGTGTCTTGTGGGGTGCTGCTGCCAGGACTTGTTCAGGATTGCACGCAGCATTCTTGTGTAATTGCCATCCAGTTTCTTCTCCAGCCGTTTTGTTAGCGTCCATGTAGTGCATCCATATAGCAGTATCGATGTGACCGCTGTCTGGAAGAAACTGCGTTTCATTTTATCGGTTAGGTCTGATTTCCATATAATCGATAGCCTAACAGTGCGTAAACAAATGAATGAATTGTTTGTGATACATAGCAATACTTGAAAACATTTAACAGTGTGTGAACAATTGATTAAAAGTAAATAGGATTATTTGTATTGAATGAAAATACTTGAAACTATTTAACTGTATACAAATAGTAATGAGCTCAGGCTCAATTAAAAATGTCATATACAAAATATTTTAATCATATATACCAACCCCTCTGATCGGGCAGGATACGACACAGGGTCAATTTTTAAGCGGAGTTTAAAAGGTTTGAATTCAGAGTTGTCCTTCTCCTAGACTAGTTGCCTCACCAAGGCTAAAGAACTCAGTCTGCCCTACTATTTACCCATAGCTGGAGGGAGAATAATTGGATTCATACCTTTCCCAAGGGTATTAATGCTATGTGAAATGCAATCAGTCTCGTCCAGGATTTGAACTCGTGTCACCGTGTCCATTTCCTACAACGATAACCATTACACTACGGGCACCGCCAAAACACCTTTATGATAATGAAGAAATAAGGTGCTTAAGCTTACCGACTTTACACATAGCTAAATTTTTTTGTTATTGTTTGCTTTATTTGATTTTATTTATTTATTTATTTAAATGATTGGTTTGGCTTGGTTTGGTTTGGTTGGTTTTATGGCATATCAACCTTTGTAGGTTATTTAACGCCAAATCCATTTTTATGTAAATGATCTGTTCTATTTTGTTTGGTTTGGCTGGATTTATGGCATATCAACCTTTGTAGGTTATTTAAAGCCAAATCCATTTTTATGTAAATAATCTGTTCTATTGAAAACAGTTCAGTTTAGCATAAGTACACAGTTTAATTGTCAAAAACATTTCCATTTCAAACTATTTAAGCAGTTATATGTAATAATTCAGTTAAGTGTAAATACAGTTTTAATGTCGAAAAACAGTTCTATTTGAAATAATTCAGTTAAGCATTAGCACGCAGTTTAAGTGTAAGTACGGTTTAGTTGTCAAAAACATTTCTATTTCAAGCTATTCAGTTTACTCAATTCATTTTAGCATAAGTATGCTGTTATTTCTATTTAACTCATAGATAGGGCCCTATCAAGTGCTACCACTCCGGGCTAGAGTGGACCTGGGAGCGATGGCAATGAAGGGGTACTCTGCGTTCCCCAAAGCTCCAGCACTGCTGGAACCTCACCATCAGATTGCTTAGTGTCATATCCAGGACACTAGTTGGGGGGGTTCTTACCCCTCTGCAGAGGTGCAGTCAGTGTATTCTACAGCCCCAGCCGACTGGGCAATTTTTTAAATGAGTTAAAGGACTTGAATCTGTTAAAGTTTCGCCTTGAAGTTTCTTACTGACGAGTGTACATAGGAATGTCAAAGAAATCCTGACTTAAGCCAATGAAACAAAAATGTCTGCTTTTTGTTATCTTTTTTGAAGACCCAATTAAATAAGATTTAAAGTATGTGTGTGTGTGTTTTTTTTTCTCACAAATAAATCTATTCAGTCTACTTGGTTCAACTAATTTCAAAAACGCTTCCTTGTTCATTCTAACAATTTATTTACAATTATCTCTCATCATGAACTACTTATCTTTTAGTCATGTCTCTATTAAACCCAAACCAAACATATATATATATATATATATATAGGGTGTCTCAAAATAGATGCAACCCATTAATGAAATAATCTATATTGCAGCAAGTCATCTTTCATCTGAGTCTTAAAAAGCAATCCTGTCTGATTGTCTGATTATTCTTTTGTTTGGTTGTGTTTTGTATATTTTCCTTTTTTTTTTATTTGGATTTTTTCCATCCTTTTTTTTTTTTTTTGTATTCTACTTTTGTTCGTTCTTATTAACCCTTTCACTTCTGCTCTTTTTTTCCTCCTTATTTCTCTTGAACCTATTCTATTTTATTCTCTTAACTTAGCATTAATCATCTGACCTACGTCAATTAAAACCTCTCTCTCTCTCTCTCTCTCTCTCAATCTCTCTCTTTCTCAGACATACACACACAGATACACTCACACACATACACACACAAATGTACTACACACTGTCACTGGTGGGTAGAAAACAAAGGTCAAATCGGATGACGAAAGCAGAAATTGATTGACTTTATTCTCCAGTGCAAGTGAAAGACCAAGATTTTGGGAACGTCTTTGGAGGGACTCTTTCAGACTCATTCTGACAGAATCTCTCACTGCATCCACACTGTCTGGACATCTTGCAGTCAACTTCCAGCCAAATCCGGGATTTTCTGTTTTTTTTTTTTTTTGTTGTTGTTGAGCTTATTTACTGACCCTGCGACTTGAAATTTGTGTACTCAACGATAAATTTGGCTTTTGTTAAGTTAAACTTCCAGCGAAATTTTGATTTCACAGTTTTGAATGATTTAGTCTCCAAATAAGTAGTGACGCAAAGTATTTTTCCTCTCTTGTGCAAGGTATTCTGATCGAAGATTAATAGTTGCTATAGAACACTATATTCAAATCTGAAACAAAATACACAAGATTATTATTTGTTGAATTATTAGCAGTGACATGGATCCCATGTATATTGAGACACTCGGTATATATATATATATATATATATATATATATATATAAGATCATTAAATTAGTTTCCAGACTTTTTTCGTATGGGCACTTTTATTGATAGTACACACATAAAACTCTAGTCCCCTTCGAGGAAATCTCCTCCAGCTTCAATGCACTTGTTCTACCGTTCCAACAACTTCTGCAAGGCCCCATGGAAGTCCTCTTCTGTGAGCGTGTCAATGACCTTCGTCACAGCCTCTTTCATCTTCTCAGTTGTTTCATAACGACAACCTGTGAGCTTAGAGAATAAGCAAAAGTCACAGGAAGCAAGGTCTGGACTATAGGGAGGGTGTCAAACTGTCTTGATGCCCATCTTGGTCAAATAGTCTGTGACAAGGATAGAATTGTTGACTGATGCATTGTCCTGGTGGAAATGCCACTTACCCGATTTGAAGAGTGCTGGCCTCTTCCGACAGAATCTCTTCCTGAACTCCCTTAAAACCTCAACATAGTAACTCTAACCCTAACCCTTTGGACAGTCAACTCTGGTCTATTGACTTCCTTACTCCTACCACACCTCGCATCTTCCCTCACTGGCTCCCTTCCTTCCTTGAATCTTAATGCCACTCAAAAACTGATGCTCGATTCATGCAAGGTGCTCCAAAAGCAGTCTGAATCATTCCAAACGGTGTATCTGTGGCATTTTTCCAAGTTTAAAATAGAATTTCAATGCATATCTTTCTTCAAAAGTGTCCTCACGTCTAGATTGTAATTTTGAAAATCACCAGCTGTGACAATCAGGCTTTAGTAGGGTGTATTCCAATTGCTGCTGTAACTGTTCATTTCAACCTGAAATCATACAAATTTTTCAGTCATCTCATGAGAAATATAGCAATAATATACTGAATTTTAAAGAGTCTATGACCATTTTAAATGCCTATACAAAATAGTCTGGAAACCTATTGAAGCCCCTCCCTATATATATATATATATATAATATTTATTAGATATATCTTTAATTCATGGAATATAGACTGCGACCCTAGGTTTCATGGAGTTTTTTGCTAAACAACAATCATCAGGGTTAGAGCACTCTGCATATTATATTACACTTGGTTCAACACATACCCACAGAATGATTTAGTGACAACCAACACTCTTATAATATATATATATATATATATATATATATATATATATATATAGAGAGAGAGAGAGAGAGAGAGAGAGAGTGTGTGTGTGTGTGTGAGAGAGAGAGAAAGAAAGAAAGAGAAAGAAAGAGAAAGAAAGAGAGAAAGAGAGCGGGGGGTGGATGAGAGTGGTGGATGTCTGATAGATATGCGTTGTTTTAGTCTCGTTTTTTCTTACCTAAAAGAGGCGTTCAAAAGCCATGTTGTCTCAACAGGGAATCATACTGGCTATTGCAGTGTTTCAGAAACCTGGTGGACAGAGGGTGATTTGTCCGTTGAAATTCATTTGTTTATATTTTCTGCGACAAGACGTGGCTAGATTTGCAAACACTTCCGCCTCATTGCATAGAACTCTCTTTCAAATGATACCGACACTGTTTTCTGTGGGTTTTTTTTTTTTTTCTTTTTTGTCGAACTGGCCTTTTTATTTACTTCTTTGTCTGATCATTCTTTTGTTTGGTTGTTTTTGTTTATTTTACCCTTTTTTTGGATTTTTTTTTTCCATCTTTCTTTTGTATTCGTCTTTTGTTCGTTCTTATTAACCCTTTCACTTCTGCTCTTTTTTTTCTCCTTATTTCTCTTGAACCTATTTTATTTTATTCTCTTAACTTAGCATTAATCATCTGACCTACGTCAATTAAACCCCCCCCCTCTCTCTCTCTCTCTCTGACATACACACACAGATAAACACACACACATACACACACAAATGTACTACACACTGTCACTTGTGGGTAGAAAACATTTTGTATCCCCTGCAGTGGAGTAAGTGCCCACCCTCCCAAAATGACTGTGTCCTGGGTTAGACATTAAACTACATCTGGTCGTGAAACGCTAGTTCTGTATTCTGATAAGCATGAAGTGTCCCTTCATTACCATTAGACACGAAGAGGTAGTAAGTGTTCGGGTCCTATCTATTGGTCGAAAAAATTCGTTTTTCGGTAGTTAAATTTGTTTAATTTGTTTTATTTATTTTGTTGTATTGTACATATTAACTGGATATAGTTTGCTTTGGTTTTATGACATATCTACCATTGAAGGTTCTTTAATGCCAAACCCTTTTTATACATATATATTCAATATATAGGATTCGGTTCGGTTGGGTTTTATGGCATATCAACCATTGAAGGTTATTTAATGCCAATTCATTTTTATACATATATATTAAATATATAGGATTTGGTTTAGTTGGATTTTATGGCATATCAACCATTGAAGGTTATTTAATGCCAATTCATTTTTATACATATATATTAAATATATAGGATTTGGTTTGGTTGGGTTTTATGGCATATCAACCATTGAAGGTTATTTAATGCCAATTCCTTTTTATACATATATATTAAATATATAGGATTTGGTTTGGTTGGGTTTTATGGCATATCAACCATTGAAGGTTATTTAATGCCAATTCCTTTTTATACATATGTAGGGGGAGTGGACCTGTATTTAGTATTTAAGTTCCCGACGATTTTATGTTGATTTTAGATATTATTTATTTTTGTTTAGAATAAAAGGTAGTATATAGGGCATATTATAAAGTAGACCGGACATTGGCCTAGCGGTTAGAGTGTTCGCCAATGGCCCGGGAGACCTGGGTTCAATCCCAGGTCGAGTCATACCAAAGACTCAAAAAATGGTACTTGATGCCTCCTTGCTTAACACTCAGCATTATAAGGTGCGGATCAAGGGTAAAGTAAAACCATCCAGGGAAGGAGTAGCGCCCTCCCCTACATCTTGGTGTAGTAGCTATCGAAAAGGGAGCCTTCGGTTACCCTCGACTATGGTCGCCAACTTTACTTTTACTTATAAAGTAGTAAATGAAAGAAGCCAATGAGTGAAGAATATGCAACAAAAAATGAGTAAAAGATATGAAACAAATGAAACGAGTAAAAGTTGTAAAACGGCGTGGACAAAATGAACATTTAAAACAAGGTGTCGAACAAAAACAAATTTATATTCTACAACAATAAATCTTACAATGATACATAAAAGAAATTACTAACTCTACTAACAAAATAATAGTGTGTGTATATGCGTGAGTTTGAGTGTGTGTGTGTGTAACACAACTAGGCTATAAAAGAATTACATGTTTAAAATGTCCTTTTTTTATGGTTAGAAACGGGCAGTTTCTCAGAGACTGGAAAGCGTCTCATAGTCATTGTATATGAATGTCTGCGAGGCCCATCCATGGTGTTGCTTTTCTCTCCTGTTGATTCACGCTGAAGGGAGTGTGTTGCTGCTGCGAAGAAATTTGGTAAAAGAGAACAAGGGTGTTTGAAGACGACGTATTTATAGAAAATACGCGTCTTGTAGGTGGCTCAAAACTCAGGACTTGAATTTACGCGCCGACGTCGTTTTAAACATGTCACGTGGTCCTCCTGACCAATGGTTTCCCGAGACAGAATATGTGAGCGTCCGCCATCTTTGAGGGAACAAGTGGTATACCGCCCAAAATAATTTATAGGAGTGTAAAGTCCTATACATATATATTAAATATATAGGATTTCTGAACACAATTTTAGATAAAATTTTTATACAAGCCTGAGCTCTTTTCTTTTTTTTTTTTTTTTGCACACAGTTTGATGATTAAAATATTTCAACCTGATACGAATAATTCTATTTATCATTTGTTTTCACTCAGTGAAATAGTTCCTGTTATTGCTATGTATCACTAACAAATAGATTAAAACGTCAGTTATTTGTCTACTCACGTAAGTGATCAAACAGTTCTATTTCAAACAATCCAGTTTAGCATGTCAAGAAAGTTAAATGGTTCATAGTGATATTATGTATCCTAATTCACTTAAATATCAGCCCTTTGTTTATCTCAAATGTTTTAAACAGTTCTGTTTCAAACAATTTAGTTGAGCATAAGCTCAAAGTTTAAATGTTAAACAGTTCTATTTGACCCATTAATAGGACTCTTTCAGGTGCTACCACTCCGGGCCAGAGTGGACCTGGGAGTGATGGTAATGAAGGGGTACTCCGCATTCTCCAAAGCTCCAGCATTACTGGAGCCTCACACACACATACACACACAAATGTACTACACAGTCACTGGTGGGTAGAAAACATTATGTATCCCCTGCAGTGGAGTAAGTGTTTTGTGTCGTATCCCGGACACTTGTTGTGGGGAGTCTTACACCTCTGTAGAGATGCAGTCAGTGTATTTAGCACCCCCCCACTCAGCCGACGTGGCCCAACTGGATATATAAGTAACGATTTGTTTGCTTTAGTTTTTTGTTTAATGGCATATCAACCTCTGTGGGTTATTTAATGCTAAAGCTATCATTGTAGAACACCGATGATATTGTTCGACTCTTAGCTAGGGGAGCCAAGGCGGTTCATGCCTTTCCATAAGGTCCGAAAGTAAATGTAACAGCATGACAAGAGCTCGAACTCACTTACCACAATCCAGCACGTTAGCCACAGCGTTTGTGGGATTTATAGCGATTTGCTTTAAACATTGAGTTCGAGTCCTATTGGGTGCCAACATTGATGCGGCTTTGCGCCATATCTAAGCCTTAAAAGCCAAACAAAGTAACAAACAATCCACACTGGAGTCTCACCGTTAGATGTGTTTATTATCATATCAAGAACAGCCCTTTGGGGTGAGTGGGTCTTATTCCGCTGTAGGGGAATCAGTCAGCTTATTCTAAGTCCCACCGACTTAAGTTGATGATACATTTTCTTTTTGCTTTCCTTCTTTCTTTCTTTCTTTCTTTCTTTCTTTTCCCCAATTATCCCTAGAAAACAAAACAAAACAAAAAACAAATGATCTTATCTTTAGGTTAAACATGAAGAAACTCTTGGTAAAAACAAATGTTAAATAAAAAAAGGTTCTGTTGATGGTAATTTTTTTCATGTCTTTTGTCTTTTTTTTTAGTAAGGTGGGGGAGACTTTTTTGTTTTGTTTTGTTTCCTAATTGCAAAAGGATGTGAAAATGATAATAATTAAGGGTTCCGAGCTTGCAGCAAAAAAACAAAAAAAAAAAAAAAAAGGGTTGGTAAAGAATCAGTCATTTGTTTCAGGTTCAATCCATTCCAATGTTGTTGTTTCTTTCTTTTTTTTCTTTTTTTTTTCTTTGCTTTGTTTTTGGTTTTCCTGCTTGGATTCTGGACTGCCCGACATACTGAACTCTCTGTGTTAATAACTTCTGTATAGATCGTTTATTTCATCTCTTACGTGAACGCCATCATTCTATTGCTATTTTTGTTGGCTCCACTCGCGCCTTGAATGAACAGTGGGATGGGGAATGAACACCTTGTCGACGCACGCCTAGGCAATTAAATAAAGGGAAGTCTTGCCAAGATGAAAATTTTCGTTAGTTTTGTTTATGCAGAACGCGCATGCGTGTTTCCATCCGAGCATGGGGTCTTTGATATGCTCACGTGTGTCATCTACGTAAGCATTTGTCTTTTTAAGTGCAACTGCGCGTCTAATGTGATTATGCTAAGCACATGTGTGTGTGTGTGTGTGTGTGTGTGTGTGTGTGTGTGTGTGTGTGTGTGAGAGAGAGAGAGAGAGAGTGTGATTTTGAGTGTGTTTAAAATTTTGAATGAGATCCGACGGTAAGAGGAAAAAAAAAGAAGTTTGTACGAAAAATCAGATTGACATTAAATGACACGAGTCATTTTGATTTTTCTGACTGTATTTCTTCTTTCTCACTCTCTCTCTTAGTTTCTCTCTCACTCTCTCTTTCCCTCTTTCACTCTCTCTCAATCTCTTTCTCTCACTCTCTCACTCTCTTTCTCTCTCTCACACACACACACACACACACACACACACACACACTCACACTCACACACACGCGCGTGCGCATAGATGAAAAGCTCAGTGCATGGATTTTCCGAAACCAGCGATCATATGAAGGTTATTTAATGGCATTTGGGTACCAGATAATAATTTTTTTTCGTTGAAAAAATATATGCTATCAGTTTATATATCATCATCATCATCATCATATCGTGCTGGTAGCACGGATATCCCTGACCCTCTCTCGCCACTCCTCCCTATCGTTCATCGCCCTAGGTAGGTCTTCAGGACAACAACCTGTATCCTCACATAGCTGCTGAATGTACGTTCGTGCTGGTCGTCCTGCTTTTGCGCGGCCATGTGTGGGGATCCATAAGAGTACATCTCTTATGAGTTCATCTCTGCTTCTCCAGCAATGTCCTGCATGTCTGGTTCGTCTAACTTGAATAGTTTTCGTGATAGGGGGCAGGTGGCCGTACAGTTGGTGTCTTGTGGGGTGTTGCTGCCAGGACTTGTTCAGGATTGCACGCAGCATTCTTGTGTAGTTTATATATATAAACACAATATATAAACACAAGTTTATATATATTCTTTCAAAAAATATTTATGGCATATCCCCCCCCTTAAAAAATATTTATAGCATATCCCCTGCTTTAAAAAATCTTTATAGCATTTACCCTCTTTAAAAATATTTATAGGATATCCCCACTTTAAAAAAATATTTATAGAATATCCCCTATTTAAAAGAATATCTATAACATATGCCCTCTTTGAAAAATATATCTATAGCATATCACCTTCTTAAAAAGTAATCATTGCATATCACCGCCTTAAAAATATCTATTGCATATCCCCTCTTTAAAAATATTCATCGCATATCACTGCTTTGAAAAATCATCTATAGCATATCCCCTCTTAACAAATAATTATAGCAAATCACCTCTTTAAAAAAATATTTTCAAAACTTTCGCCAAATTCATTTGTCACAAAACTTTCTTCCTGATTATCCAAAGTAGTTATCGAAAGTAGTTAAAAAATAATTTAAAAATAAATAAATGCTTCTATTATTTTTTAAAACAATTGTTAATTTTATTCTATGCATATACGAGGATCATTAAATAAGTCTCCAGACTTTTTTCGTATAGACATTTTTATTGATAAAACTCAAGTCCCCTTCGAAGTAATCTCCTCCGGCTGCAATGCACTTGCTGTATCGTTCCGACAACTTCTGCAAGGCCCCATGGAAGTCCTCTTCTATGAGCATGTCAGTGACCTTCGTCACAGCCTCTTTCATCTCTTCAATTGTCTCATAACGACAGCCTCTGAGCTTAGGGAATAACCGAAAGTCACGGGGAGCAAGGTCTTGACTATAGGGAGGGTGGCGAACTGTCTTGATGCCCATCTTGGTCAAATAGTCTGTGACAAGGATGGAGTTGTGGACTGGTGTATTTTCCTGGTGGAAATGCCACTGAGCCGATTTGAAGAGTGCTGGCCTCTTCCCAAGGAATCTCTTCCTGATCTCCCTTAAAACCTCAACATAGTAACCAAAACCCTAACCCTTTGACCAGCCAACTATGGTGTATTGACTTCCTTACTCAAGCCACACCTCTCATCATTCCTCACAGACTCCCTGCCTTCCTTGAATATGTTATGCCACTCAAAAACTGATGCTCGATTCATGCAAGATGCTCCAAAAGCAGTCTGAAGCATTCTATACGGTGTTTCTGTGGCATTTTTTCCAAGTTTAAAACAGAATTTTATTGCATATCGTTCTTCTAAAATGTCCTCATGTCCAGATCGCATTTTTGAAATTGGCCCGCTGTGATAATCAGATTTAGCAGGGTGTATTCCAATTCCTGCTGTAGCTTTTCATTTCAACCTGAAATCATAAAAATTGCCAATATTCTCGTAAGATGTATAGCAATAAGATGCAGAAATTTCAAGAGTCTACGACAATTTTAAATGCCTATAGAAAAAAGTCAGGAAATTATTGAAGGCACCAAGTATATACCGCTATGTTTAATTACAATACACACACACACACACACACATATATATATATATATATATATATATATATATATATATATATATATATATAGGTTGATATTATATATGTGTGTGCAAGTGTGTGTGTGTGGTTGGGCAGTAGTCTTTCATTTAAGCATCTTAGATTAAATAATAAAGGTACTAAATAATTTTGTTAACTTGGGAAAATATAGATATAATGAAATTAACAATTTGTTTTAAAAAATAATAGCATATATTCATTTTTTAATCATTCTTAAATTAGTTTTGATCTTGGATAATCCGGAAGAAAGTTTTGAGACGAATGAATTTGGCGAAAGTTTTGAAAATATTTTTTTAAAGAGGGGATCTGCTATAATTATTTGTTAAGAGGGGATGTGCTATAGATGATTTTTCAAAGAGGTGATATGCTATGAATATCTTTAAAGAGGGGATATGCTATAAATATCTTTAAGGCGGTGATATGCAATGAATACTTTTTAAGAAGGTGATATGCTATAATTTTTTTTTCAAAGAGGGGATATGCTATAGATATTTTTTAAAGAGGTGGCATGCAATAAGAATTTACTAAAATTGTCCTGAGCACTTTCGGACCTTTCATAGGCCATCATCAGGTCTTGTTTGCAGCTGAGAGTGACACTCAAAAGAATCGATGTTGTCTTGTAAAAAGACAAATTACCTACAATAAAGAAAAGAGTAAACACCCTAAATACTGAAATTCTTTAAAACACACACACACACACACACACACACACACACACACACACACACACACACACAAACACTTTACACGTGCAAATAACCCTTGATGATGGCCTATGAAAGGTCCGAAAGCGCTCAGGATAATTTTTGTAAATCCATCAACCAATTTCAACCTAAAACCTAGACACTTATCAGGAAACTTGAAATGATCTAAATAAAATTATATTGACAAAATGTCTTTATTATTGAATCAAATATGATTATATATATATATATATATATATATATATATATATATATATATATACTATAGGATAAAATGCATATATATATATTGATATTATATACATATATACTATAGAAGACATCAACACGCGGCTAACGAAGGCATGGACAGCTATCGATAAGCTATCGATCAAATAGAAATCAGACCTAACCGATAAAATGAAACGCACTTTCTTCCAGGCATTGGTCGTATCGATACTGCTATATGGATGCACTACCTGGATGCTAACTAAACGGCTAGAGAAGAAGCTAGACGGCAATTATACAAGAATGCTGCGAGCAATATTGCACAAGTCCTGGCGGCAACAACCCACAAGGCACTAACTATACGCCCACCTGCCTCCCATCACAAAAACTACCCAAGCTAGACGAACCAAACATGCAGGACACTGCTGGAGAAGCAGGGACGAGCTCATAACTGATGAACTCCTATGGACCCCCACATATGGCCAAACAAAAGCAGGACGACCAGCTCGAACATACATACAGCAGCTATGTGAGGATACGGGATGTAGCCCTGAAGACCAGCCAGAGGTGATGAACGATAGGGAGAAGTGGTGAGAGAGAGTCAGGCATGACATGAAAATGACGATGATATATGTATATATATTTTTTTCAGTTTACTTTTGTATATATATATATATATATATATAAGTAAACTGAAAAATATGTGAAGAAAATCGTGTAGTTTAGAAGGGTACATTGTCCATAAAATCTGGCATATGTCTAGTATCGGTTAATTTACAGAAAACCCTTTTCCTGGTTTCTTAATTTTTCTAATACTTTATTGTTTTTATCACCTTTACTTTCGTATGAGAATTTAAATCTATATAGTTTTTTCTTTCTTCTTCTTTTTTTTCCATATATATATATATATATATATAAACTGTTATCCTTATTTGTTATTTTTCAACCTCAAATAAAACGTGTGAAGTAATCTGATGAGACTAAGATTATAATGATATTCTTCGCCGAAATAAATTTATAATGACAATTCAACCAGAATAGAATTTTCTGCTAATTGCATTGTATATGCTCCGCATATGAGTTTTATTATATAAACCTGGATGGGGAATCTATAACAATAGCCATACATCGAGCACTCCTATAGATTTATATGAAATTCCTCATATATATATATATATATATATATATATATGTGTGTATGTAGAGAGAGAGGGAGAGAGAGAGAGAGAGAGAGAGAGAGAGAGAGAGTAAAAAAATATAGATAGATAGATTATAGAGTAAAAACAGGACATTGGCATAGCGGTTAGAGTGTTCGCCAATGGCCCGGGAGACCAGGGTTCAATCCCTTGTCGAGTCATACCAAAGACTCAAAAAATGGTACTTGATGCCTCCTTGCTTAACTCTCAGCATTATGAGGTGTGGAGCAATCCACCAAAGGAGTAGCGCTCCCCCCCTACACGTTGGTGTAGTAGCTATCGAAAAGGGAACCTTCGGGTCATCCTCGAATAAAGGGAGACAACTTTACTTACTTACTTACTAATAGTGTAAAACAGGGTGGAACGATGAAATTGTCGTCCTAAAGAAAACAACACTACAGCTTTAATTTAAAACTTTTATCGAAAAAATCAATTCAGGTAAATTAACTGTGTAGTAGAGCTGACATCTATTCAATGTAGCTGCATTCAGCCTCAATCACTGCCTCGATATGGATCCGGAACTGAGAGCATACCTTTTCCACCAGCGCCGGTGGGAGCAAGGTGAATGTTCGGCGGATGGCGGCGATCAGGCTGGCTTTGGTATTGTGAGAGGTTATGCTGGTGATGTTCTCGACGTATGACCAAACGAAGTAGTCCAGCGGATTCAGGTCGGGGGAGGAGGGGGCCAGTGATGTCTAGATGTCTTTGGACTTGTGGGCCGGCGTCGAGTCCTGCTGCCACACCCAGGGTGTGCAACCGGCCACCTGATTGCACCAGGGGATCGCCACCCTCTTCAGCACATCCAGGTACACTTTGGTGTTTACTTTCAAGCCGACTTCGAAGATGTGAGGTACCATGATGTGGCTCTCACTTGAAACTATACCAAAGACCATAACCGTAGCCGAAAACTTTGTTTTCATCACCCTGGGCACGTCCCTGTTATTCGTAGCAATCCAGATTTGCATTTTGAGGGTGCTGGCAATGGTCCTGTTGTCATAACTTGGATCGGTAGAGAGCGTGTGTTGTACAGCGGCGCATATTCGATCTCGCTCGTTGAACATTGTGTCACTTTCAGACATGATAGAAGGCTCCTATCGCTCTTGGGATTTGTACACAACTGGCCAACTAGTAGATGGCTTACAACAAAAAAAGAAAACTGGTTTTCATTTAAGGGAAATGGAATCATGTCGTCTTTTCTAGGGCGACGATTTTATCGTTCCACCCTGTATATATATATATATATATGTGTGTGTGTGTGTGTGTGTGTGTGTGTGTGTAGTATTTCAATAACGAAAGCAGGAAAAAAATTAAAATAAATCTTTATTTCTTCGTTATCCATTGATGAATAATAGCCATTAATCCAAATAACTATCCTCCCTCCTCACTTCTTTTTCTGACCCCTAACACCAGCTTAAATAATAACAATGCCATTGCCTTCATCTTAGTTCGCCATTTTCAGACATCATATCATCCCGAACGAATTCATTCGGCGAACAGCCTACGTTGTCCACTTGAAATCCTTTCGTATATAATTACAGGCTGGATCATTTTGATCTAACGCCTGTCTTTTCGGAGGAGTTTCTTCAATTATTTTTTTCTTTCCTCTTTCTTTTTTAAAAGTTTTTATTTGATTGTTTGTGCGTTTATTCATAATAATCTTTCCGTGTCATTTTTTTCTACTTTCATAAAAAAAAAAAAAAAAAAAAAAAATTCGTCTTTGACATGTATGGATGACAGCTTGGTCAATTTTTTTTCCCTGAGGTAGAATCATGGACAGAGGCATATATTATGACACGTATGAAATATTTTAAAAGTTCATAGATAGATAGATAGATAGATAGATAGATAGATAGATAGATTGGAAGGAAGGAACTTATCGAGATAGATAGATAGATAGATAGATAGATAGGAAGGAACTTATCGAGATAGATAGATAGATAGATAGATAGATAGATAGATAGGATGGGTGAGAGCGGGGTATATTTTTCATTGAGGTTAAATCATAGATTTTGGTGTACATAATGACACAATTCAAATATTTGCAGTTTGGCTTAATCAAAGCATACCCATCCTGAATAAAAAAATCGGGTCACTGAGTTCATTTCCTCCAGTTATAACCATTTCACTACGTGCGCTTACAATTCCACAAGCGTCTAATTAAGCGCCTGCATCACAATCTATCTATCTAGTGAATATTTTTCTACATATTAAGCGGGGTCAAAATTATTTTAGTCTTAAAAACTGAATCTTTTGGAAGACTTAAGATCAAGTCACTAATTCTCAGAGATTTATCTGTCAATCTCTCTATCAAAGAGAGAGAGAGAGAGAGAGAGAGAGGGAGAGAGAGAGAGAGAGAGAGAGAAAGAGAGACTGAGACTGAGATAGATAGATAGATAGATAGATAGGAACAGTGTAATAGATAGATCGATAGATAGATAGATAGATAGATAGATAGATAGATAGGAACAGTGTAATAGATAGATAGATAGATAGATAGGAACAGTGTAATAGATAGATCGATAGACAGACAGATAGATAGATAGATAGATAGATAGTAAGTGTAATAGATAGATAGATAGATAGATAGATAGATAGATAGGAACAGTGTAATAGATAGATCGATAGACAGATAGATAGCAAAGAAGGAGAAAGATGAGTTAGACCCAAAGAAAACTACCTTTTTCAAACTGCAACTAACTACATATATGTATACAAATGTATTTACAGAGAGACGGACAGACAGAGTCTGGAGGAGACAGAAATAGATAAATAAATAAATAAATAAATAGAGAGATAGAGATAGAGAGAGACAGAGAGAGAGAAAAAGAAAGAGAGATCTAGAGTAAAAAAACAATTTTTTCCAACTCCAGTCACAACACACACACACACACACACACACACACACACACACACACACATATATATATATATATATATATATATATATATATATATATATATATATATATATATGTACGTATGTACGTATTTAAGCAAGTTTGATTAAATAATAAAGACACATTTTGTGTACATAATTTTATTAGGATCCTTTCAAGTGTTTTGATTTTTGGTTAGAGTTGCCAACATCCCCTGATGATAGCCTATGAAGGGTACGAAAACGCTAGGGTAAAGTTCCTGTAAATTCATCTACCAACTTCAGCCTAAAACGAAAACACTTGTAAGGAAACTTTAAAGGATCCTAATAAAATTAGAAAGACAAAATGTGTTTTTATTATTTAATCAAATTTGCTTAAATAAAAGACTGCTGCTCAATTACGCAGATATATGCATATATATCCACACACACACACACACACACACACACACGTGCACGCGCGTACACGCACACACACACACACGCACACATACATATACACACGCCGTCTGGCGTGTCTAGCCGCATTGGAGATTTTTCATGCCATGAGTCTGTCTGGATGACAGAATATATATATAGTAGCAGTTCTTTAATTTTCTCCTTTAGATGTTTTTACGGTTTGTAATATATCGAGAAAACAGATTAACGATTGGACGCAAGAATTAAACAACACGTGCCTACGAAAATATGGCTAGGAAACTACTTTGCTGACCATATCAATAACACTTACGGGTCTGCTATAGCGGAACACCTTATGAATAACCGTGATGTGCCTCATCCTATAGTGTGGACCTATTTACTATTTTAGACAGGTCCCACTCACATTTCCACCTTAAAGTGTTAGCAACCATACATATTTTGACCCATAAACCATCCCTCTGTAAGCAGAGGGAATGTATATTGGGTCTTAATTAGATTACAATTTGACAGCCCCCTCCCCATCATAGTTTTTTTTTCTAATATTACAGAGTCTTATTCCTCTCTTTTGTCTTAATTGTTGTCCTAGTTTAACTGTGACCAGGTAGGATCGAAACCGGTTAGCTTCATTTTTTACTTTTTAACATGAATAAATTTGGTCTTTTTGTAAGTTCAATATATATACGTGGTGCATTCATTAAGTTTCCAGACATTTTCGTTCAGGCATTTAAAATTGTCGTAGACTCTTGAGAGTCCAGTATGTCATTGCTATACATTTTATGAGATGACTGACAAATTTTTATGATTACAGGTTCAAATGAACAGTTACAGCAGGAATTAGAATACACCCTACTAAAGCCTGATTGTCACAGTTGGTGAATTTCAAAAATGCAATCTGGACGTAAGGACACTTTAGAAGAACGATATGCAATAAAATTATGTTTTAAACTCGGAAAAATTCCACAGAAACGTGTGGAATGCTTCAGACTGCTTTTGGACCATCTTGGATGAATCGAGCATCAGTTATTGAGTGGCATAAGAGATTCAAGGAAGGCAGGGAGTCTGTCAGGGATGATGAGAGGTGTGGCAGGGGTAAGGAAGTCAATACACCGTAGTTGATTGGTCAAAGGGTTAGGGTCACGGTTAGGGTTACTATGTTGAGGTTTTAAGGGAGTTTAGGAAGAGATTCCGTCGGAAGAGGCCAGCACTCTTCAAGTCGGGTCAGTGGCATTTCTACCAGGACAATACACCAGTCCACAACTCCATCCTTGTTACAGACTATTTGACCAAGATGGGCATCAAGACACTTCCTCAGCCTCCCTATAGACAAGACCTTGCTCCTTGTGACTTTTGGTTATTCCCAAAGCTCAGAGGCTGTCGTTATGAGACAATTGAGGAGATGAAAGAGGCTGTGACGAAAGTCATTGACAAGCTCACACAAGAGGACTTCCATGGAGTCTTGCAGAAGTTGTTGGAACGGTACGACAAGTGCATTGCAGCCGGAGGAGATTACCTCGAAGGGGACTAGAATTTCATATGTGTACTATCAATAAAAGTGCCCATACGAAAGAAGTGTGGAAACTTATTTAATGATCCTCATATATATATATATATATATATATATATATATATATACTCGTTGTGTGACGAATAGAAACACTGAGAAATAGAGAGATAGAGAGATATACAGAAAAACAAATAAAAAACAGACAAAAAGAGAAGTTGAGAGCAAAAATGGAGACGAAAAATCCTGATGGCCAATAGCTTTCTTCATAATCTCTATTAAAATGTCAACAATCTGTAGAACGACTGATTAAAAGTACTTATTTCCTGCTATTTTCCCTGACATTAAAATCATTTTTAAGGGGGTCGAAGGTACGAGGCGAACATGGACCTCCGATATACTTTAATAGAATCCTCGCCCTATACGGTTTTCTTTAGTGGGGGACGAACGAAGAGTTAAATCAGCATTGCTCGATGGCTGACTCTCGCACTAACAATAAATATAATGGCAGTACTGAGAAGAGTCCTGGAGATTTGAGGAGACTTGTTTTCGCTCAGACTGCAATGAAAGACCATCAGCTAATGCTGATGTGAAAATATCTCAAGGAGCAACAATAATAATGCGATTAATAACGCGATGCAACAATGTAGTAATAAAGAGTAAAAGACAAGGCCTTACTTGAGATAGAAAGGTGATCCACTGTGAACTGTGCAAAAAATTAAAATTATCCATACTACCAAAAGGTATAGACACAAACCATAATCCATAAAATTCTCAAGGAATTTTAAGATACAAACGGATCATTTAATCCCGGCCAGAAGCCCGACCTAGAACAAGGTGGAACGATAAAATTGTCACTCTAGAAAAGACGACATGATTCCATTTCCGTTTAATGAAAACCGGTTTCTTTTTTGTTGCAGACCATCTACTAGTTGGCCAGTTGTGTACAAATCCCAAAAGCGATAGGAGCCTTCTATCATGTCTGAAAGTGATAGAATGTTCAACGAGCGAGATTGGAGATGTGCCGCTGTACAACTCATGCTCTCTACCGATTTAAGTCACGACAACAGGACCATTGCCAGCACCCTCAAAATGCAAATCCGGACGCTACAACGCTTGAGAGCACAAATCAACGCATCGAACGACCCTTCGGAGGTGGTGGAGCGGAAGGACACCGCCAGGAAGACCCGGACCAAGGAGTTCATCGAAAAGGTCCAGGCAATCATTGATGAAACTCCCCAGCGGCCTATTCGGCAGATTGCCAGAGATTTAAGCGTCTCATACACAACTGGGAATTCATGTGTGAAGGAGGACTTGAAGTGTAGGTACTACAGGCGCCAGACAAGCCAGATCTTGACAGGGAAGATAAAGAACCTCAGGCAAATCAAGTCCATCATGCACCCTCCTCCCCCGACCTGAAACCACTGGACTACTTCGTTTGGTCATACGTCGAGAACATCACCAATATGACCTCCCACAACACCAAAGCCAGCCTGATTGCTGCCATCCACCGAATATTCACCGAGCTTCCGCCGGCGCTTGTGGAAAAGGCATGCTCCCAGTTCCGGATCCGTATCGAGGCGGTGATTGAGGCTGAAGGCAGCTACATTGAATTGATGTCAGCTCTTCTCCATAATCAAATTACTTGAATTGATTTTTTCAATAAAAGTTTTAAAATAAAGCTCTCGTGTTGTTTTCTTCAGGACGTCAATTTTGTCTTTTCACCCTGTATTTATTAATAAGAAAGAAAATGTCATCTAACGGTCCACAGAGTAAAAATAGAAAGAACGTGAAAAGATAGATAAATGCTTGGATCTCGCCAGATGGCTCAAAAGTCTGTAGGTCATGAAGTTGGCAGTGATAACATGTGTTATTGGTACACTTGAAACGGTCTCTAAAGACTCTGAAAATAGACAGGATTAATCGGAAATTAGAGAAAGAGTTCAGACCATACAGTTAAGATCGGTTACAATACTTATAAGAGCCCAGGAGATCAGAAGAGACGTGTCACTCACTCCAGTAAAAAACACTTGTTAATGCTGGCGTGAAAGATTGGCAAACAGTGAAATAATAATAATAATAATAATAATAAAATGAGAACTTGCCAAATAACAAGCGAAGTCTTACACGAGAAAACATGGACATGGCAAAGAAAGGGATATCTTCAAAAAGAAACTGGATTTCATTTGATAGCAGCACAAAACAACGCCATAAGGACTAACTATATTAAAGTAATGATAGATAAGACGCAACAATGTAGATTATGTCGGGATAGAGATGAATTGATCCATCACATAAAAAACGAATGGGTGGAGAAGGTGATCCACTGGGAATTGTGCAAGAAGTTTAAATTCGACCATATGATAAAAATGTTATATGCACAACCCAGAATCCTTCCAAGAAAATGAGATGCACAAAATTATCTAGTATTTTCAGATACAAACAGATCATCTAATCTCGGTTAGACGACCAGATTTACTGATAGCCAATAAAAAAAAAGAGAGAGACCTTGCCGAATTGTGGATATTGCCAGAGGGTAAAAGTGAAAGAAAGTGAAAAGAGAGAAAAGTAATTAGACCCTGCAAGAGAACTGAAAAAACTATGAAACATGAACGTGACGGTGATACTAATTGCAATGGGTGCACTCAGTAAGTCACCTAAGGATTGGTACAGGGAGAGGAGGACTTGGAAATAAAAGGACTAGTATAGACTATCCAAACTATAGAATTGTTAATATCGGCCAGAATACTGAGAAGAGTCCTGGAGATTTGAGGAGATTTGCTGTCACTTACACTCCAGTGAGAAACCATCAGCTAATGCTGTTGTGAAAATCTCGCATAGGAGTAAAATAATAATAATAATAATAATAATTAACAAAAAAAGAGGACTTGCAGAAGTGTGGACTTTGCTGTTCCGGCGGACCACAGAGTAAAATTGAAAGAATGTGAAAAGAGGTATAAGTAGCTCGACCTTGCTAAGGACTTGAAAAAAACTGTGAAACACGAAAGTAACGATAATACCAAGTGTAATTGGTGCTCTTGGTACAGTCACCTGAGGATTTGTACAAAGACTAGAGGACTTGGAAATCAGAGGACGCGTAGTGACCATCCCAACTACTGCATTATTGAAATCGGCCAGAATACTGAGAAGAGTCCTTGAGACTTGAGGAGACTTGCTGTCACTCAAATTCCAGTGAGAAACCATTAGTTAAAGCTAGTGTGAAAAACTCTGAAAAGAGAGCAAATAACGATAATAATAATAATAATAATAATGATAATAATAATAATAATAATGATAATAATGATAATAATAATAATAATAATAATAATAATAATAATACCACAGAATAAATCTGAAGGAAAGTGAAAAGAAAGATAAGTACCGCGACCTTGCTAGAGAATTGAAAAAGCTGTGGAACATGAAAGTAACGATTGTGCCAATTGTGATTGGTGCGTTAGGCACAATAACTAAAGGATTATTAAAAGGCCTGGAAGATTTGGAAGTTGGCGGACGGATAGGGACTATCCAAACGACAGCATTGCTAAGAACGGCCAGAATCCTGAGAAGAGTTCTGGAGAATTGAGGAGACTTGCTGTCACTCAAACTCCAGTGTAAAACTATCAGTTAACGCTGGTGTGAAAAACTTTAAAAGAATATATAATAATAATAATAATGATGATGATGACGGTGATGGTGTTAATAAGTAGGATGATGATGATGATGACTACCGATACATTCTTTGTTCGCAGATGCTATTATCTTCAGTAAAGTCACCGGACAAAAAGAATGGAAATATAATGGAGGAATTATGGCAAAATATTCCCATGGCCTTTCCCCTTACTCTCCTGTCATCCAATATCTCCGCGCCGACTGCCATGTTCGGAAAAGCCTATAACTTCTATTCATCCTCTTCTGACACGGTCATTTTCGTCTAATGTCGGATTGTGACATTTGGCCTCTTATTTGAAGGCATTAATACGTGACAGTCGGCCGCCGGCGTTACCACTCGAGAAAACACGCGCATGCGTACAGCCATCACTGAAACAGGCACACTCTTTAGTGACACATACACAATAGACCGACGTTAACCATCTCCTACGCGTTCACACATTTGCCCATCAAAAGGAATACACACTTCGATGTGATTAGAGAATGCTCATGATGTGGTATGATCGACATTCATGAGACAGTGGCTACTGAGATGTAGGATATAAGTTCAAGCCACATAGAAAGATAATTTTTTATCTTCTTTGATTTTAAAAATTTTTGTTTTGCGATCATGTGGTTAATTATCCAGTCTCCAATTTGGTAGGATTTAACACTTGGCTATTTTAATGTGGGGAGCCGTACATAAATCAAGACATATGCGTGACAGGTGCAAAAAATGGTTGATCTCGTTGGCATTCTTCTATTAGGGTACCGCAGGCGCTAAGTAATGAACTTAACCCTGCTAAGAAGGCATTGCCGGAGAACGGCTTCCTGGGTCCAGATGTTCAGTTTCCTAGTTTTCTGACCAAAAAGCCTGGTGTCAAGAGGTCTAGTGTCCCGGCTCAAAATGCTATCAAAGAGTCTTAGAATATACTGACTTTTCCTCCTGTCCAAGAATAACCCCCACCCATTGTGTAACATTAAATCTAATTTGATTGAGGATTCGGTTCTGAAAATCTAGAGACATTGAAGTACCCCTTTATTGCCATTACTGCTTGATACACTCTGACCCGGAGTGGTAGTACCTGTTAGGGTCCCATCTGTCGTTCAAATAGATCTGTTAGGGTCCCAGCTGTGGGTCAAATAGATCTGTTAGGGTTCCATTTGCGGTTAAATAGATTTGTTAGGGTCCCATATATCGATTAGATATATTTGTTAGAGGCCCATCTGTGGGTCAAAAAGATCTATTAAGGTCCCATCTATGGGTCAAATATATCTGTTAGGGTACTATCTTTGGGTCAAATAGATCTGCTTTAAAAAACTTCGTACTACGTGAGAAAAATACCAAATACCTCAATTGTCTCAAACACAACAAAAGTGACAGTTTCTCTCTCTATATATATATAAAGTAAAAGTAAAGTTGATGACGGCAGTCGAGGGTGACCCAAAGGCTCCCTTTTCAAAAGCTACTACACCAAGGTATAGGGGAGGGCGATACTCCTTTCCCAGGATTGACCCACTTTACCCTTGATCCGTACCTGATAGACCTGAATGCCAAGCCATCAAGCACCATTTTTTTTATCTTTGGAATGACTCGACCTGGGATTGAACCCAGGTCTCCCGAGCCATTTACCAGACATATTCATATATATAGATATATATATATTGTATATATTATTGTTACACCATTGTGTTTCAATAAATAATTCTTAATTGTTAAAGGAAAGTTTTTCTTGTCTCTGAGTTGCCAACACTCAGGCAACTTGTTCCATCGAACCAGCCCGACAATCAGAAGTTCGGGATAGATTGCGTCATTTTCCATCTGTGGATCTTTCAAACCCAACGTGGGCACAGAGGGAATTGATAAACCACTACCCGGAAATGAATGTGGTAGTCACAGAACCAAAGCCACAATAAAGTACCGTGACAAGCGCAATGTCACATTTGGCGCCGTTACCAGGATAGTATCATATACCGTTATCAGGATAGTATCATATACTGTTACCAGACATAGTATTTCATTTAGTAATGGAACCATGAAACTCAAGTATCACATTTTAAAAGCAACAATAAAAAATGTTTACCTGAAGAAACATTGAATGGTTGGTTGGTTGTTAGAGTCTCATGGCATATCAACTTTTCTATATTATTAAACGCCAAATCCATTCTTTTACATTAATCAGTTCTATTTCAAACAATTCAGTTTAGCTTAAGTTCACAGTTGCCCATAACATTTCTATTTCAAGCTATTCAGTTTAGTCAAACAGTTCTAATTCAAACTATTCAGCTTAGCGTAAGTATATTTTTTCCCACACATTGTCAAATGTTAAAACAGTTATATTACAAACAATTCAGCTTAGCGTAAGTACAGTTTCAATGTCAAAAACAGTTCTGTTTTAAACAAGTCAGTTTTGCATAAGTACGCAATTTAGTTCTACTTCACCCTTAGATTGGACTCTATCAAGTGCTACAACTCTGGAGCAGAGTGGACCTGGGCGTGATGGGATTGAACGAGTACTGATCGTTCCCCAAAGCTCCAGCATTACTGGAACCTCACCATCAGATAGTGAAATGTCATATCCTGGACACTGGTCGGTGGGGGCGTCTTAATCTTCTGTATAGGAGCAATCGGTGTATTCTACAGCTTCAGTCAGTTGGACAAGAAATATTGAATGGGTATCCCTAGTAATTTGACATTAAATAACTGTAGACGACGTTTTTTTTGTGTAACGGTTAGTGTAGTTGGAAATGATGACGAGGGTTCTAATCTTGCAAGAAACTGTTTGCATTTCACATCACGTAATTACTCTTGTAAACTTTCTGAATCCAATTACCCACCCTCCAGCTATGAGGAAATGGGCAAACACGGCTCTTTAATCTTGGTATGTCAACCGATCTCGGAGAAGGAAAACTCTGAATTAAAACCTGTTAAACTCCGCTTAAAATTGACCTTGGGTCGTATTCTGCTTGAATGGAAGGGCTGGATAAATACAAAGAATGTTGCCGTTAAAACCAATCAATCAATCAATCACGCTACTCTTGAAAAACATTGAATAAATGTGAATTTCGTAATAATAAAATATGACGGGGAGCAATTTACCAGTGTAGTGAATACGATCCTAACTGAATTCCGTTTGACTTTTGCCCCCAGTAATCATGTTCTTGGCGAAGCTTACTTACTAATTGCTAATGCTATGAGAAAATTGAAGAAATGTTGGGTATAAAGTCAAATCCATGAAATAGAATCATCTGAGACGAAAATAAACTGCCCAGTCGGATAAAGCTGTAAAATATGTCGACTCTATCTCTTAGAAAAGGTAAGACCCACCTAAAAAATGTTCTGGATATGACACTATGGTGAGACTCCAGTCCTGGACCTTATGGAATGTTCAGTACTCCTTTATTACTGCCAACCTCACTCTGACCTTGAATGATAGTACCTGTTAGGGTCTCATCAATGAGTCTAAAAGAATTATTTAATCATTTACTTACTTGGAACTATTTAACTGTGTGCAAACAAATGACATCCAGCTCGTTTAAAAATAGTTACCTTCACACGATTCGGTTTCATTTAATATACATACATGAGTCATATATATATATATATATATATATATATATATATAGTAGCACTTTATAGGGTACTACTGTATGGGTCAAATAGAACTAAACTGAGTACTTATGCTAAGCTGAATTGCTTGAAATAGAATTGTTTTGGTATTTAAAATACGGACTTATGTTTAACTGAATTGTTTGAAATGGTATTGTTTTTGAATGCTAAAGTCAATTCTTTGAAATAGAACTGTTTTTGACATTGAAACTACTTATGCTAGTGGTAGCATCGAATTGGGTCCTATCTATGGGTCAAAAAGAATAAGCTGTGTGCAAACAAATACATGCTGTTAAATTGTGACAGTTATATAGCAATACTTGAAACCATTTAAATGTCTGCAAAAAAAGAATGTTATCTACAAAATTTGATGATGATCATATATATATATATATATATATATAATATTAATGAGTAAACCGGATTTGGCATCATATAATCTACTATGATCTATATGCCATAAAACCAAACCAAACCAAACCAAACCATGTATTTAATCTTGTTTGTTGCAAAATATTATTGGAAGCCAGAATTAAAGTCGCTGTTTGTTGTTTGTTAGTGTTTTAGAGCATATCAACCTTTGTTGGTTATTTAATGCCAAATCTATTTTTATATCAATGAATATTTGGTTAACTGTCTGATGACAGTTGTTTTACAAAAAACACCATGAAACCAAGGGGTCACAGTTTAAATTCCATGAATTAAATGTATATATTACATATTTATTTGTTTATTTATTTAGTATTATTCACTCATTTGAACTTTTCACATCAGCGTTAGCCGATGGTTTTTCACTGGAGTCTGAGTGACAGCAAGTCTCCACAAGTCTCCTCAAGTCTCCAGGACTCTTCTTAGTATTTTGGCCGTTCTCAATAATGTTGTCGTTTGGATGGTCTCCATCCGTCCGCCAACTTACAAGTCATCCAGTCCCTATAGTAATCCTTTGGTTACTGTTCTAAACGCGCCAATTACAATTGGTATAATTGTCACCGGCATGTTCCTCAGTTTTTTCGATTCCCTAGCAAGGGCGAGGTATTTATCCTTCTTTTCATATTCTTTCAGTTTTATTCTGTGGTCAGCCGGGACAGCAAAGTCGTCTATTTTGCAAGTTCTCTTTTATATATATACTTTGCTATATCCTTAAATAAAGTATGCTCAAAATCAGTGATAGAGTGTATATTTCTAAGGGATAGCGTAGACACAGAGACAACAAAAAATAGTAATGAACGAATACTCTACATCTTCAAACGCTCCCGGCGAGGAGCCTTACCATTATACGCAGATTCGTCTCAAACCAGGACAATTTCTATTCAACACATAAATGGACAGGTACTACAACTTTAGGTCAGAGCAGACCTAGGAATAATGGCAATGTACTCGTCATTCCCCAAAGCCCCAAAACTCTTCCTCAGACCATTTAGTGTCATATTCAGGACACCTGTTACGGTGAATGGGGAGTCTTACTCCGCTGTAGAGATTCAGTAGGCGTAGTCTCCAGTCCCAGCCAACGGGACTAGGTTCTTCAGCCTTGGTAAGGCAACTAGTCTAGAAGAAAGACTCTGAATTCAAACCTGTTAAACTCCGCTTAAAAATTGACCTTGTGTCATATCCTGTCCGAGCGGAGTGGTTGATATCTTTATATATGTATATATCATCATCATCATATCGTGCTGGCAGCACGGATATCCCTGACCCTCTCTCGCCACTCCTCCCTATCGTTCATCGCCCTAGGCAGGTCTTCAGGACAACATCCTGTATCCTCACACAGCTGCTGAATGTACGTTCGTGCTGGTCGTCCTGCTTTTGCGCGGCCGTGTGTGGGGATCCATAAGAGTACATCTCTTATGAGTTCATCCTGCTTCTCCAGCAATGTCCCTGCATGTCTGGTTCGCCTAACTTGAATAGATTTCGTGATAGGGGGCAGGTGGCCGTACAGTTGGTGTCTTGTGGGGTGCCGCTGCCAGGACTTGTTGAGGATTGCACGCAGCATTCTTGTGTAATTGCCATCTAGTTTCTTCTCGAGCCGTCTTGTTAGCGTCCATGTAGTGCATCCATATAGCAGTATCGATGTGACCGCTGCCTGGAAGAAACTGCGTTCATTTTATCGGTCAGGTCCGACTTCCATATAGTCGATAGCCTATTGATAGCTGTCCATGCTTTCGTTAACCTCGTTTCGATGTCCTTTTCGGTTGATTCGACGCTGCTTTCCTAGGTACGTGAATTTGTCTACTAGTTTAAGAGGGGTTCCTTCTAGAGTGGAGATGTCCCCCGTTTGGTTATAGCACATATATTCCGTTTTGTGTGCATTAACATGGAGGCCTATGCTTGCTGCTGCTCGTTCCAGGCTATGCAGAAGTGTTTCGGCTTGGTCAGGTGTATTTGCCAGTATCGCTATGTCATCGGCGTAGTCGGCGTCGGTAATTGTTGTTGCGGGATATCTTCTGCTTCTTTTCTTCGTCAGTTCGAAGCCATTCTCTTTGATTTTGTCAATCGATGTTCTAAGTACGTAGTCTAGACAAATGATAAAGAGATACGGAGCCAGCGTGTCCCCTTGTAGTACTCCTGCTACAATGTCGAAGTATTCTGTGTCTCCATCTGGTGATCGTACTTTTACTTTAGTGTAACCGGCTCCTTGGCCTAGTGGGTAGAGTGTTCGCCAATGGTCTGGGAGACCTGCGTTCAATCCCAGGTTGTGCTATACCAAAGACTTTAAATTGGAACTTGATACCTCCTTGCTTAACACTCGGCAATATATATATATATATATATAGAGAGAGAGAGAGAGAGAGAGAGATGCCTTGAAATAAGAAATTATGGAACAAGATTTATCCCATAAATGGCGTAATTCTCTCCAGCCTCCAAGAAAATCCGTATAAAGTATAATTATGACACTCCATCCAAAGGAATGTGTTCGTTAATGACAAAGTAGTCATATACATAAATGTTAAAAAAACAATTAGAAAATAATAAAATCAATGAAAAATAATGATAAATGTTGTTACGAATAATGACACTAATCGGGCACTTTTAATTTTCGTTATCATATCTGGAATATTTTTTCGTTAAATGGGACGGAAATTTCATCGAAGCCCGTTTTGTATTCTGACATCTTCGTATTATGGGGTTTTCGTAAGTCATGGTTCCACCATATATACAAGCACTCACACATACCTACATACAACATACAAATACCCACACACATAGACACACAATCATATTTAAACACACACACACACACTCACACACACACACACACACACATATATATATATATATATATGTGTGTGTGTGTGTGTGTGTTTGGGCAATATTTTTTCGTTAATACATATTTGATTAAACAATATAGACATTTTTTGTCTTCATATTTTGTATTTTTCCATATTAAGTTGCCGTATCAATATATGATATCTTACCAAAATTGGTTAATAAACTAGCGAGCTAATTAATAATGGAATTATAAAACAATTCCGGCCTGATATCATAACATCGATATGGCAACTTGAAAGGATAAATACGAAAATATATAGACAAAAAATGTTTTGTTTAATAAAATTTGTATATATATATATATATATATATGTGTGTGTGTGTGTGTGTGTGTGTGTGATAGAAAAAGGTCAGAAAGTAAAATCGCAAAAAAACTTTACAGTACTGCATTTTTATTATATATATATATATATATATATATATATATATATATATATTGCTTCGGTTTCATTTCTATTTTTCCCTCTGCTCTCACTAATATTACATTGATGTGGGGATTTGTTCGACATTACGCCCAGTAGCTGAACACTACGTCTGGGTTTTTCTCGTCTTGTAGTCCGTCGTATTTTCTCCATATTTGTCCATATCATCTCGCTGTCATTGCCGAGATCCAACGTCCTGTTTAATCTTCTCGTCTCAGCTCTCATAATCCTTTCATCTGCTTCACGATCTTCATCTCAGTTTCGTCCATCAGTCCGTATCCAAAACTCTCCTTACACTCCACCCCTCGTTCTCCTACGCTCGACGATTCTGAAGGGCAAGGAAATGATTTAAGAACGCGGGAAAATGTTTGCGGGGAGTGGCGGGAATGAGTAACAAAACAAAACCAAAAAAAAAAAAAAATGGCGACAGCCCGATATAATATCTTCGTGGCTTCATCTTCTCTCCGCATTCAAACCATCATTTGAGTCCTGTCATCCGCTAGTGCCAGCACCAACTCCCAAGACACCCATCCACAGTTTGAAAGCAATATACTGCAATAACATCCAGCCACCCACAGTAATCTCCTACCCTGAGGACGGGACACGGTAAATGTGGCCTGTCATTATGAAACACACGTGTTTGTAAAATAAAACGTCTATATTATATCCAGTATAAGCGTCCGGGACAGGCTGACGGAGGACAATGATTATTTATGTAAATAATGCTACTCTTCGGATAATCACATCTTCCTCACGCTGCAAGACTTATTATTAAGGGCAACCAATCTAAGAGAAAGAAAGACTCTGAATTCGAACCTTGAATGTGCTGTTCGAAGAATCTGCATACTTATTATTCAGTCATCAGCTCATCAGAAAACTATTGCAAGTTCTACCCAAGAGAAATGATTTCTTAGTATAGATATATGAACATTTTTTGGTTTGGCCTGGTTATATGGCATATCAACCATAATAGGTTATTTAATGCCAAATCATCTTTATACATGTATATATCAAATATATATATGATTTGGTTTGGTTTTTTGGCATATCAACCATTGTAGGTTCTTAACACCAAATACATTTTTATTCATATAAACAGTTCTATTTCAAAGAATTCAGTTTAGCATGAATACACAGTTAAAAAACATTTCCATTTCAAGCTATTCAGTTTAGTCTATCAGTTCAAATTCAAACAATTCAGTTTAGTATAAGTATTATTTTTGTTTCAACGAAGTTAAATGTCAAAACAGTTTTATTTCAAACAATTCACTTTAGCATAAAAATACAGTACCCTTAAAACAATTTAGTTTAGCATAAGTGCATAGTTTAAATATCAAAACAGTTCTATTTGAAGCGATTCAGTTTAGCATAAGTACATAGTTTAGTTCTATTGGACCCATAGATAGGGCCTTATCAAGTGCTACCACACCGGGCCAGAGAAGACCAGGGAGCGATGGCGATGAAGGGGCACTCCGCATTCCCCAAAGCTCTAATACTGTAGAGTCACCATCAGATCGTTTAGTGTCATAATCAGGACACTCGTTGTGAGGGGTATTACTCCTCTGAAGAGATACAGTTGGTGTATTCGATTGCCCTAGCCGACAAGGCAAAGCGAAAGATTTATTTATCTCCAGATAGATAAATCGATATCTAGACGGATTAGAATAGAGAGTCTACCAATTTTCATTATATCACCTGGTGATATTATGTAAAAAGTACAAAAGTGGTGTTTAATAGGGCAACCAATCAAAGAAAAGGAAAAAAAAACGTAAAATCAAAACCTTGGATGTGCTTTTCAAATAATCTTAATCTATTCCATTGTTATTCGCTCATCCCAAAAGTGTAATCTTTTGGTGGTTGCTCCGCCAAAGCCAACGACCTCAGCACTTGGCTGTATCGAACAACCAACTGGAAGATGTTGATGTTCAGTGGCGATTGACAGTGACTTAAAACTTGAGGAACATTTGAGAAAAAGAGGTGAAGGTCTTCCGCCTGATATTTTCAGTGTTCCTCAATTTTTTTTAAAATCAAATAAATATTCACATTAGATTATTGAATTCCAATATTTTACATTTAAAAGCTTTAAAAGGTTTTTTTTCGGTACATGGATGATTAAGTTTGGTGTGGTTTGATTTGTTTTAATGGCACATCAACCATTGTAGATTATTTAATGTCTAATCCTCTTTATACGTATATATTAGATATATATGATTTGGTTTGGTTTGGTTTGGTTTTATGGCTTATCAACCATTATAGGAGGTGCCCGTGGTGTAATGGTTATCGTCGTAGGAAATGGACACGGCGACACGTGTTTAAATCATGGACGACACTGATTGCATTTCACATAGCACTAATACCCTTGGGAAAGGTAGGAATCCAATTATTCTCCCTCCAGCTATGGGTAAATAGTTGGGCAGACTGTGTTCTTCAGCCTCGGTGAGGCAACTAGTCTAGGATAAGGAAAACTCTGAACTCAAACCTGTTAAACTTCGCTTAAAAATTGACCTAGTGTCTTATCCTGCCCGAGGGTTGGGTAAATAGGATCAACCATTGTAAATTATTTAACACCAAATCCTCTTTATGCACATATATAAAATATGATTTGTTTTGTTTTGCTTTTATGGCTTATCAACCATTATAGGTTAGTTTATGGAAAATACTGTTAATATATCTATATCAAATATATATTATCTGGTTTGTTCAGATTTGACCGATAAAATGAAACGCAGTTTCTCCCAAGCAGCGATCGTTTCGATACTGCTACATGGACGCTAACAGATCGGCTGGAGAAAAAGCTTGACGGCAACTATACAAGAATGTTGCGAGCAATATTGAACAGGTCCTGGGGGCAACATCCCCCAAAGCAGCAGCTCTATTTCCACCTACTACACATCACGAAAACTATCCAAATTAGACGAACCAGACATGCAGGACACTACTGGAGAAGTAGGGACGAGCTCATAAGTGATGAAGTCCTATGGACCCCCACATATGGCCTAGCAAAAGCAGGGCAACCAGCTCGAACATACATACTGCAGCTATGTGAGGATACGGGATGTAGCACTGAAGATGTGATGTACTCCTATGGACCCCTTCGCATGGATGAACGATAGGGAGACGTGGCGAGAAAGGGTCAGGGATATCCGTGCCGATGGTACAACATGATGATGATGATGGTTTAGTTTTACGGCATAATAACCATTATAGGTTATTTAATGCCAAATCTTTATACATAAATATATATATATATATATATATATATATATATATATATATATATAGATATAGACATTATTCGGTCAAGTTAAACCAGAGTTTGGAGTAATCTGAAGAAGTCTGGTATAAATTTTTTTTCTTCGTGTTTTTGGTTCACACCAGAAACTGAAAAACAGGATGGAAATAAATTTATAATCCTAAATTAACCGGTCTTTGTTTTTTTCTTAAAGCAATATATATATATATATATATATATATATATATAGTCATCCACAGACAGATCTGTTTCGTTCTGTCAGAACTCTTCAGTGTTGCTAGACGGGCTAGATTCCCGAAGCAGGGATCGAAACCCAGTTGACTCAAACGCCAATCCAAGATTCTACCACTCAGCCGTAAAGGAAATTTAAACGCTAATGTATCACATTTGTTTTTGTTTACATATATCCACTTAACGGCTACCTAGAGCTCGATTCATTTGAAGAGCCTTGCATTACGCTAATGGCAACTCATTTACTTCCCTTGCTAGAGAGCTCAACCCTACAGGGGTAGGGGAGCATATATATATATATATAATCTGGTTTCATAGGTTTTTATGACATATCAACCATTTAGGTTATTGGATACCTCTTTATACACATATATATTAAATATATGTACTTTGGTTTGGTTGGATTTTATGACATATCAAAAACTATTGGTCGTTTAATTCCAAATCTTATTTATAAATGCATATTAGATATATGATTTGTAAATACATTGTGTAGACAGGATTTTTCAATGAGCCTGGACTCATTTGTTTGCACACAGTTAAATGGTTACAAGTATTTCAATGTAACAATAACCATGTAACGTCAGACATTTGTTTGCACACAGTTAAATAGATATACGTAATGTATGAGAAATTAATTCGTCGGTAATTTCATTCTTAAATGTGTTAGAAACAATTCGTTTCTTCACAAGTATCCTCGTTGTTTCTAAACAGTTAAATGGTTTCAAGTATTCCTATCTAACAATAATGATTCTATTCAATATTAATCATTTGTTTGCACACAGTGATGTTGTTACAAGTGTTGCTGTTTAGCATTAATTATTCTATTGAACAATATTTATTCCTTTTCACACAGTTAAATAGTTCCGATTAGTCCTATGTTTCATTAACAATTCAATTAAGCTGATATCTAAATAGTGGACAAGCAAATGAATGCTAAATTGAATTGTTAGAAATAGAACTGTTTGATCATTAACTGTGTGTATCTACAAAATGTGTTTACAAATTATGAATTATATATAGATATCTATATACTGCATTTCACATAGCACTACAACCCTTGGGAAAGGTATGAATCCAATTATTCTCCCCCCAGCTATGGGTAAATAATAGGGCAGACTAGGTTCTTCAGTTTTGGTGAAGCAATTAGTCTGGGAGAAGGAAAACTCTGAATTCAAACTTGTTAAACTATGCTTAAAAATTGACCTTGTGTCATATCCTGCCCGAGCGGAGGGGTTGGTATATATATATATATATATTTAGAAAATCACAAACTATTACAAGAACGCAAAATTAGAAGGGACTGACCAGTAGATTAATTCCACTCCTTTTTCTTAATCGTTCTAGCATATAACATGTTAACCCTATCTGCTCACGCCTATGAATGAAAAAAAATTGTAATTTGATTTCCACCTTATTCTTATTCCTACTTTTATTTTTTATTTTTTTTATTTGTTTTTTTTTATTTTTTATTTCCTGATTCTTATTTTTTTAATTTACCTTATTTTATCTTCTGAATACGAACTGAAACTCCACATTCGCTACTTTGCGACAGGAGAAAGCATGTAAAGAGTCATCTGACGAGACGCATAGTATAGCAATAATATTCTACGGCGAAATAAATTTATTTTGACGACTTAACCGAGTTTGAGTCTCCATTAAATTGTACTATATATATATATATATATATATATATATATATATATATATATATATATATATATATATATATATATATATTGTCATCCACAGACAGACTGTTTCAGTGAGGCTAGACTGGTAGGACGCTTGAAGCTGGGATCGGAACCCGCCCAACTTTACGTCAGACTTAGTATCAGACCTCTCGGCCAACAAGCGTACCACGCCAGCTAGGGAATTATAAGCTATTAAGTAACAACGTTTGTTTGTTTACATTTTATTCCTTACCGGATAGCAGAGTGCTTAATTTGTTCGAAGAGCTTTAGAAACAAAAAAAGAAATGAGTACAGAAATTGTCCAATGCTAATATAGCCGAGACAATTAAAAGCCTAAAATATGAAAATCATATTCTGACTTAGCTCTGTTCATTACCGGGCGTATATTATCAGGCAAAAACAACATATATATATAGATATACTATAGATATATACTCCCCTACCCCCGTAGGGTCGAGTTCTCTAGCGAAGAAGTAATCGTGTTGCCATTAGCGCCTTTGCAAGTCTCATCGTATTTGAATTGAGATCTCGGCGGCCGTTGAACGGATGTATGTAAACAATAGTAATTGTGATTCATAACCTTTTAAAAATGTACTTCGTAGCTAATATCTCCTCGTAGCTAAATGGTTAGAAGCTTTGGCTTAGTGTTTCAGTCACTCGGGTTTCGATCCCAGCTACGGGGAGATACTGTCTAGTCACACTGATGAGTTCAGATAGAACGAAACAGATCTGTTTGTGGATGACTATGTATATATATATTGGACAGGAACTTTACTTCAGCCTATTTGGTTGTTGATCCCTTTAGTCTTCTAATGAGTCGTTTGTCTTCTGAATAAAAGGAATTAAAAATCCCGCCATATTTTAAACAAGTTCAGTGTCTCTCAATATACATAGGACTCGTGTGATTTCTAATAACTCAACTAATAATAATGTTTTGTTTCAGATTTGAAAATAATATTATCTAGCAACTATTAATCCTCGATCACAATGCCTTGGACAAGAGAGAAAAATATTTTGCGTCACTACATATAAGGAGACAAAATCATTGAAAACTGTCTCAAAATAGATGCAACCCATTAATATGATAATGATTTATTACTCAGGCAAGAAACTCAAAAAAGATTGCATGCCCTGGAAGCTGATATGATATCAATGGAAAAAAAACAACGTTGATTTGATGTCTCTGGGACAAAGGATGTATCTTTTACAGGACGTGTTCCAAATGATCGCTATTGCACTTGTCTCAATATCATCATGGGTTGCATCTATTCTGAGACACCCTGAACTTTCTGATCCAACTGGTGCTATGTCCAAAAGAACAAACAGTGAAATAAAAAACACAAGGATGAGTTGTATTCAAGTATATAAAGAAGTGAAGGGAGAACAAGGTAGGAAAATAACTCTACGTGATGTAAGAGGAAAATTTGATGGGAAAAGGGCTAAAAGCATTTCAGAATGTGGCCTCCAACTCTTTACTTCAAAACAGCACACATCATCCTTGCGTGGTTCATCTAGGTTTTCCTCAAAGCGTTTAATTCAATTAGAACCGATACAAACTTACAATAGTACTAACACTGCTACAACTATGAAGAATTTCCGTTTTATTTTATCAGGGAGATTAGATCAATCCTTGCCTTTTCTATGCGTATATTAATATCATTTTCAGTAGATGAGATATAGCTACCGATATATGTAAAATCGTCTAGTAATATCAAAGACTTCTCATTTTATGTAGAGATGACGAACTTTGTTTTATCTGATTTCACGTATAGGCTAATACCTCTTACTGCCTTGTCCAGGTTATGCAACTGACATTCAGTTTGCACTGTTGTATTTGAGAGAAGCATTAGATCACCTGCATAGTCTGCATTCGTTATAGTTTCTGCTGAATATCGTTCGCTTTTTGCCTTAATGATCTTAATCACATTTCCCTTCATTTGGGTCTACAAGAGGTGCTTTCTACTGAGATAGAAGATCTGGTCCCAGTATTCGACAAATCAGCCCAAACCAAACTTGCTTATCGGGATTTCTTCTAAACTGTGTCTGTACTACTGAATGGATTCACCACACAGATTCTATCGAAATGCTTGGAGTAAAAGTTTGATGGGCACTACACAGGAATGCCACGTACTGTTTTGAAGAAATAATCTACAAAACAGCAGTTGTACAGCCACTTGCCTCCCATCTCACAAGTCAGCAAAGTAAAACGAACAAGACATGCTAGGCACTGCTGGAGAAGAATGCACGAACGCATTAGTGACGTTCACTAAGGGATTCCTACACATGGACGTGACCTGTGTTAGCACAAGGACTTACATCAGTTCTACACGGACACAGGATGTTGTCTAGAGCGCCAGTCAAAAGTGATGAACAACAGGGAAGTATGGCAGGAAAAGAAAAAGAGGGAGATAGACAGGAATGTCCTTGCTATCAAGACGACTTGAACTTGGGTGGTGCAATGGTTAATAAGCTAGACTGGCAACCCTTCCCGAGTGAATTCGAGTCTAATTTGATTCCCCATTCATACGGCCTTCTGTCACATCTGTAAATCATGTGTAAATCAAGATATATATATATATATATATATATATATATATATATATATATGAGAGCATTCGTACAAATATATATATATATATATATATATATATATAACAGTAGGGCAACCGTAGTCGAGGGAGACCCGAAGGCTGCCTTTTCAATCGCTACAACACTGAGGTGTAGGGGTGAGAGTTACCCTTGAATTTGGATTGCTCCACTTACCCTTAATCCATACCTTAAAATGCGAAGTTAAGCAAGGAGATATGGAGTACAATTTTTTGAGTCTTTGGTATGACTCGATTTGGGATTGAACCCCGGTCTCCCGGACCATTGATGACCAGCCTAACCATAATGCTCATAGAGATGAAAAAACACGGTTTTTTTTTAATAGGAATATTTCATTAGGAGAATTGTTCGCCAATTTTAAACGTTTGTGTTTTTAGTCCTTCACCAGGGCGGGTAAGTTATTATATGAAACGAAAAAGACGAGAAATTATAAGTAGAGTTCTGTTTCAAATTTGAGAAATGTAATCCACTTTCTAAAATTAATTTTGTTTTAAATTAATCTTGTCAAAATGAAAATTTTAAATTTATTCATGTTCGTTTTATTGATTAACTTACACGCCTTGTTAAAGTTTTAACGTTGGCAAATATTTCTGCAAATCAAATCATCCTCTGAAACCCAGTATTTTTTCATCTCCGTACATTTTTATACTGTCAGATTTTTCCCAGTTTTCCCATAAATATATAAACAAACGAAAGCTACTATATAATGCCTTATATTTCCGGAACTGACGTAGCTCGCCTGCTGGCTAAGCGGTAGGATACTGAGCCAAACGTAAAATTGGACGGGTTTCGATCCTTGCTTCAAGCGTCCTACGTGCTTGCCACACTGAAGAGTTGTGATAAAACGAAACAGTCTGTCAGTGGATGACAATATATATATATATATATATATATATATATATATATATATATATATATATATATATATATATATATATATATATTATGTACTTAGGCAGCAAGTCGTTATCTAAGAATGTTTGGTTGAAGACCACGGAGTATTTTCTGCTTAAATGAAGACGTTCAAGTCTTATTTTTCTTTGGTCAGTGTGAAAGTGGTCAAGCACATATTTATAAAAAAACATTCCAAATAAAAATGAATAAAACTCACAGCAACTTACAGCAACGAACATCCTAACACAACTCCCAAAGACAACCAGCGAAATGGACGAAAGCGCTTGGACACTTTCTTTACAACCTTTATCTTGACAAGAAAAATAAGAAGACTTGAACGTCGTCTCATTAAGATCTTAAAAAGTAAATACTGGGAAGTAATCCGTCGAATTTTACAAGGTGTTTGTGCAAAAAAAACCTCGAGGTGCACAATTATTTGTACATTTCTCCAAGGCATTTAACTCCATACACCGAGGAAAGCTGGAGCAAATATTTCTTGCTTACGGTCTCCCCAAATGACTGTCGCAGCCATAACGATGCTCTATAAAAACACAAAAGAAAATGTTCACTCACCGAACGAGACACAGACTTCTTTGACATTGTCGTAGATGTGCTACAAGGGGACACATTATCCTCATACGTGTTTATTATCTGTCTCGACTACTTGCTTCGATCGTCGATCGACTTAATGGGAGAAAAATGGCTTTACTTTGGCAAAGGCAAGAAGCAGACGATTCCCCGCACAGACTTTTAGGGACGCAGACTACGCTGATGATATAGCACTTCTGGCAAATACACCTGCTCAATCCGAATGCCTGCAGCATAGTCTGGAAGGGGGCAGCTGAGGGCAGGGGTCTCCATTTGAACGCGGAAAAACATGTGCTTTAATCAAAGAGGTGACATGTGCATTAATCAAAGACGTGAAATCTCCAGACTAAACGGTATTTCTCTGAAACAAGAGAACAAGTTCACCTTCTTCGGAAGCAGCGTCTCATCTAACAAAAATGACATCAATACGTGACTAGCAAAGGCATGGAAAGCTACCAGAAGGCTATAGGTCAAATGGAAGTCAGACCTATCCGATTAAAAAAAAAACAGTTTTTTCCAAGCAGTGGTTGTGTCAGTGCTACTATATGGATACACCAAATGAACGTTGACTAAGCGAATGTTGAGAAAGCTTAACGGCAA